>CM039677.1:227403813-228603813 GCA_022496015.1 Hordeum marinum | reverse complement strand
AAAAGGGCAAGTTGGCTCCTCGTTACATTGGACCTTTTCGCATTCTTGCTAAACGAGGAGAGGTTGCCTACCAACTGGAACTTCCGTCGTATCTTTCCATGGTTCAGGATGTCTTCCACGTCTTGCAACTCAGGGTTGCTTCTTGGACCATGTCCGGGAGGTAGACCACGAAGCGCTTGATCTCCAAGATAACCTTACATATCGAGAATACCCTGTTCGTATTCTTGATCAAGCTGAGCGTACCACTCGGCCATGGAACATCAAGTTTCTCAAGGTTTAGTGGTCACACCATTCTGAAAAGGTGACAACATGGGAAAGAGAAGACCGTCTTCGACTAGAGTACCCTATGCTCTTCTCGACGACTTCAAAATCTAGGGACGAGAATCTTTTGAGTGGGGGTGAGTTGTCACATCCCTAACTAGATGTCATAGGATAGCATGTGTGTGCATCATGTTTCAATTTTGCATCAACATGAAATGGGGGCTAAAAGAAACCTCAAGCTCATATTTGAATCAAATTAATTCAAAGTTGTGAAAACTCAACAAATTCAATATGCCCATACAAAATGTTCCCTATGTCTCATAATTATGGACATGATTATAAGAGGGGACATTTTAAATATTTGCACAACTATAGCAATATAAAAATAAATTATAAAGCCTATGAAAATGCCAAATAAAGCATTATAATTATTTTATATTTCAAAATATCCTGAAACTTTGTATTGGAGTTTGAAATATTCAAACTTGATATTACAAAATATTTGGGATATTTTATAAAAGTATTTGTACCTGAAAAAAAAGAAAACAAATGTCATAATTAGAAAACAGAAAGTAAAAGAAAAAAGGGAAAGGAAACCTACCTAGGCAACAGCTGCCTGCCTGCCTCCCCGTCGTCAGCGCGACAGGGATAAGCTCAGAGAACCGTCCCCATAGCCCTCTCCCACTCGCTGTCACTTGCCTCTCTGCCTGTCCCCCTCTGTCGCCATGGCCGCCGAAGCTCCGCCGCGTAGCGCTGTTGCTCCAGCCGCTCCCCTGCCTCGTTAGGTAGCTCCAGAGCTCCGCCTCGTCGCCCTCTTCCTTCTCACCTAGCCACGCATCGTCGGGACCTCCCCATCGCCGCATCACCGTCGTCTTCAACATCCGGCCGTCGACAAAGAAGTGAAGCTCGCAGTTGCTCCAGGCCTTCCCCAAGCCCGCTCTCGATGCCGCTGCAACCGCCATGAGCCCGTGGTACGTTTTCCCCCTTTTCCCCCTTTGATAGGTCATTCTAGCGCCAGATCCTCTCGGGTCCGAGAGCTCCTCGCCGCCGGCGAGGATGTGGCCGTCGCTATAGCGGCCCAAGCTCGCAACTGAGCATGTAGTCGTGCTTAAGATGATCCCAGGCAGCTCTAGGAACCCTCAAATGGCTCGTTCAAGCTCCGTCTCGACGAGCCCGAGCTCGTCCGAGCTTCAGCAGCCGCCGTGCTCATCGCCGGCACCGATTTCATCCATCCCAGTCCCTGGGAGGTGTCGGGCTCGATGCGCGGAAGCGAGTAGAGTAGATTAGTGCCCTCCGTCGTCCGTTTGGTGGCTGGAGGAGGAATCCCACCCCCCTCCGCCGTCCCTGATGTCGTCGGCGGCTCAACACCGGCGAGTCAACCAGTTTGACCACCAGGGGTTTGACCCCTGGGTCACTGGCAAGTGGGGTCGGGCCCTATTAGTCAAATCCCGATTAGAAATTTAATTAATTAATATAACTAACCTAATAAGTCACTAACCAGTGGGCCCGGTGTTGATTAAGTAATTCAGATTATTTAATTCGCTAATTAAGTGATTGAGTCACTGACATGAGGGCCCTACCCTGTCAGGTTTGACCTGGCCTGGACAGCTGACCTGGTGACACCATGATGACGTCAGGATGATGAAATAAAAGGAATTTATAATTCTAAAATAATTCCAGAAAATGTTTAAAACTTCAAAAATTCATATAAATTAATATGTAACTCAGATGAAAATAATTTATATATGAAAAATTATCAGAAAAATCCAATGAATCTAAAGGTGCTATTATCATGGAGGTTAGAGCGACCTATGTAGAAGAACATTGACATTTGCTAATAGGTTAATATATGGAATTTGAAATGAAGAACGATTTTGAACCTATATTCAAACTCACTTGAAATTAACTTGGACATTAGCTGCATCAGAACATCCATACATGCTGCCATGTCATGATCATGCATCATATTGTTGCACTTGCGTTTATTCATTGCTATTTATCTAAGTTACGGTTGGCCCTACTTCTGAGGATACCCCCGAGTATTCCAACGAAGGAGAGAACATTCCCGCTACCCAGCAAGGCAAGCAACCCCATTGATCATTCCGATAATATCCCACTCTCTAGCTCTTGCTCTTGTTTATTGCATTAGGACAAATGTTCACTTGTCTGTCATACACAGTAGATGAACCTATTCTTTTGCATGACCTGTCATTGTCACAGTAAATAGATAAACCTTGCAACCTAGCATACCTGGTAGATACTTGTGCCATGATGTGCTTAGCTTATTTCGCCTTCTATGCTTGCTATGCCTAGATTTGTGTCAGGTCTGTTTCATCTGGGTGATGAACTGGAGTGAAACCATGTTGTTCTGATGTGATAAGCTTACGATGAACCCGATTTGGTAAAGGTAGCGATGAGAGGCTATGTAGGAGTACATAGCAGGTTGTCTCATTGGGACCGTTCTTAGGAACTGAGTTTCATGTTTGTGATCCAAGACTAGATACTACCACATATTGGGATACTTAATTGACCCTCTCGACTTATCACTCGCTTAGTCCTTAGTCCAGGAGTTGCATGTAGTTTCTGATGTTTATAGCATGCTGGAGGCCGTGCGTCGCGTTGACCCTAGGGGTGGGTTACGATGCAGTAGGCAGTGTCATGGTGTACCAAGGGTCACCCGAATGGTGGGCTTGGGAACCCTGCGCACATCGTTTGGGGCCGTAGCAGAAACTTCGGTCGGACTTCCGTGCGGGTTCAGTCTCAAATAGGCGAGAGCCTGGACTAGAGGTCTTATGCGATTGACGGTCGTGGCCGACTCCCACGCCGGGCTTCTGCTTGAAGGTTGTCGAGGTGCATGGTTTTATGAGCACACAGCGATAAGTGGCGAGAGCGTGTGTGAATAAGTACACCCCTGCAGAGTATGAAACTATTCAAATAGCGGCGTCCTCGGATATGGACTACTTGGAAAGCTTATGCCATTCATAGATAATCAAATGGACACTCATAAAAATATCAATACAAGTGTGAGTACCATGGATGGCACTCTTCCAGGAGAGGGAAGTGAATCAATGGTGGTGTATTATCATGGAGTTACTAGACTGGTGTGCAATATCTAAAATTTAAACAAAGAGTTAAAAATGTGTAGTGCAGGTTAGCCATGAGTCAAAGCTGGCATTGCTGCATAAACTCCACCACCCCCGTTTGTTGATACATGAGCATGAATAGACTAGGTCTGCTTTAAAGACTTGCTCAGTACATTTATACTCATGTTTGCTTAATAAATGTTGCAGATGAGACCCAGGACCCATAAGGTGGGTTCTTTCTAGATGTCGATGATGCCGAATAGCTGGTGTTCTAGCTACGACCCTATGCCCTGTGGCGGGCTATAGATAGTCAGGCCATGTGCCTTTTTACCCTTTCATCTGTCTGTACTCAGACAGTTTATGCTTCTGCTTGATTTGTAAGAACTTGTTTGTATGACTTGAGTGTCGGGTCATGTCACCCCTATCTGTAAGAACATATTATGCAACGCTCGTCTGAGCCCTTAAATAAAAATTGTTGTATGGTTATGTTGTGATGCCACGGTTGCATCTATGCATATCGGGCATGTCATGCATACGTGTGACGTGCAATGGTATGTATGGGATCCGACACCTAGTCGTGTGCCTTTAGTAGTACTCTTTACGGGAAACTGCCTCTTTGTGCTTCCACCGAGCCATGTTAGCTTGCTACTGCTCCAGACACATTCATTGACCGGCATGTATCCTTCTTTGCTATTGTGTCTGTCCATTCGTTGAAATGTCTCGCAGTGTAATGGAGTCCCTGTAGCCTGCTATGACTCGTCTACATGCAGTGATGGCATTTATGTCTCACGGCATAATGGAGTTCTTGTAGATTGCTATGACTCGTCTACACACGCTTGAGGCCGACACCTACATTGCTGGATTACGTATGCCTGTTTCTGTACGGATGTGCCACTTGAGTTCTATGACTAGTCATGTCGGCCCGGGTTCTCTGTCATTTGTTTGCCAGCGACATGTTCACATACGTGAGCGAAAAGACGCAAACGGTCTCGGCTATGGAGCACGGCCGTGGAGCTTACCGTGCATGAGGCCGCAAAGTGATGTGATATGTTACAGTCTAGATTCATATGACTTAGGATCGGGGTCCCGACAATTATCATGGCAAAGAAAATGACCAGGGCCTAGTGCACATATCAAAGGGCATATCTCATGTTAAAAAACAATTCATATGATGGACAGATTTAATCACGCGAAAATAACAAAAGGGCACAACAACAAATAACATGCACACAAACTAAATCAAATGACCAAACCAAATGCACAAATAAATTCTATGGATTTCTCTACCCCAAAATCATATATAATATATGGGTATTTATTATAAAACAAATGACACCACATATATGCGAGAGATTAGGACATAAACCGTTTTAACAATTTTGTAAGCAAATTTAATGCAAACATCACATCCAACATTTTTCTCATGCACGAAACAGCGATATAATTAATCTACACATAATTCTACACCCCTTACATATATAAAACGTCCATATATAGCAGTTCAGGTTTTAGGTTTTTTGGGGCGATTTGAGCCCTCCGATTGCGATCGGACTGCTCCGGTTGCACTCTAGGGTTAGGTAGGCTTAGATGGGCTGGTTGGGATGTGTAGTTTGGCTAGTTGCGGATGAGAGGTAAGTTGATGCGACCCGTGACATGATTTATAAATACCGAAAACGTGTGACGAATAAAGCGATGACGGTGCTGCTACGGTGGACCGTTCGGGTATGAAACGACCTCTTATTACGATGAGATTTGGCAGGCGGTCTACCTACAATATAAAAAATACCGCATGCCTACTTTCGACCCAATCCAAGAATATTTTTCGCATGCTTTAAAAAAAAATTTAACGATGTCGCAGGCACGTGCGTGTGGTTTGTCTCAAAACGATCATCCACGAGAATGGAGAGTACCGACGACTATGAACGGATGCAAGTTTTTAAAACCGAGTGACGATACTATGTAGTGATGCGGAGGATGCGACGATGAATGCGACAACCGAACAAATCATAGGACGACATTGGAATAAAAGGGGAATCTTCTGGAGCATCGGTCCCGGGCTGTTATAGAGAAGACCATGATGAAAATGTTGAGTGGCTGCTATATGCTTTATTGTTGATCTAATAGAGAACTAATATTACCTTGTATTCTCCTTTGTGTAAACTACCCTGGAGATTCCAGCTTAGTCCACGTCATTCTTGCACTATTATTATTATCATATCATTTGGTCGTGCAAGTAAAACGCCGTAATGACGATATTTGATGAAGTGATCGTGGCAAGGGAGGCTGGTATGAACTCTTCCTGTTTTATGTTTTTGTAAATATGTTTAGCTCCTTCGATCTTGATTCATTATATCAAGAGTAAACATGCTGATGATGACAATCAGAGATTATAGTTTCTCATGCCATGCTTAAATAGCAACGAGTGGATAATGATTTATCTTGTGTTTCAAGATACACGAAAATGGTTATGATATGGTATGGTAGTATGCTATTTCCCTCTAAGTCATTCAAGCGGCTTGACTTGGCCCATGTGCAAACATCTAGTAGATACAAAACCAATGTAGCCTTCATGATGTTTAAATTCAGAGTGTTCATATCCTACTCATGCTACGCCTGATGTTAATTATTCACAATGCATGTTGATGACCGTTGTTGCTCTCTAGCTGGTCGCTTCTCAATCTATTGCTAGCCTTCACCTCTACTAAGCAGAAATGCTTCTTCTGCATCCAAAATCCTTAAACCAATTTATTCCACATGAGTCTACCATACCTACCTATGTACGGTATTACCTTGTCGTTCCAAGTAATTTTGCATGTTGTGCATAGAATTGCATTCTACCGGTTTGTGTGATCACGTAGGAAATACAAGGCATTACAAACATGTTTTAGGAAATCACAAATCGAATATGTATTCCGATAGCGCCAATTTTTTTGATTTGACCGATCTCATCGATCATCGCGAACTCGATTCGATTTATGTTTCACAGTTAAGCCTGATGGAGGAAACTGACCGGTAGGGGTAGTTTGTGTCACGACCTCTTCGATTCTGACTAACAAAAAACATAGACTAATGATCCTGATGTGGAGTTGATCTCATCAACCATGCACATAGATGCTCATGAACGATGATAGATCTAATCCTCCGCCTCAACATATCACATATGCTACCGATCTAAAACCAAATCATATAGTAGAGGCTATGATACCATTGCTGGGTTCAATGGTAGGTGCATTGCATGCGAATTAAAATTTTCATACGCACAAAACATCCAAGAACATGCTACGGAGATGGATCATAGATCATTACCCCTTGATGCGTAGTGCCGTGCAGCGTAAGTAGAGTTGGGGCAGCGCATTCGCGTGGTGTGTCTCCTCTTCGTCTGATCTCCCTCGAACGGCCGGTCTGATATCCCTCGAACAGCCGGTATCCACACATGCAGGAGGAACACTGTGCGGCAGACTTCTAGGTACGGACCACATAGTCGGTGGCGAGTGGAGGTGGCTAGTTGCAACACATACAAAGCCCTAATGACGATGCCAAATCGATCAACCAGATGGGTGTGCCGCACCTCCACCATATATAGGCATCTGTTGCGGGCTCAACTCTTGGGCCTCGCATGGATCCTAAATCCCACGTGTTCCTTCCCTTAAGCGCACAACGCCTTAGGTTGTCGTTCACTTGGTAACGAGTCAGATCACATCCAGCTCGATCAGTTGTGTCACAGCCCCAAGTTGTCCCTTTTGATTGTGTTTTGTTAGGGTGAGCATCATGTTTATTTTCATTAACAAGAAATGGGGAGGATTATAAACCCTAGCACCTCATCTCACTAAAGCAAATTCAATCATGTGTGATTTTCCAATGAACCCAAAATGGCCACAAAAATGTTCCATATTTATGATAAATATTGGAAACAATATATTAGAGTAGCATCTGAATTTTGAACTCAATTTGGATATTTTAAAAACCCAAAACCCCACTAAAAAATATCTACTAAAGCACTATAAGAACTTAGTTGCTTCAAAATTGCTGAAATTTTTTGAGGAGGTTTGAAATATTGAAACAATACTTCCTAAAAAGTTCCAGGATTTTGGCCTAAGTATTTGTGCCCAAATGAAAAAGAAACAAATGCCAGAAAATAGAAAACAAAAACTAAAGAGAGAGAGAGAGATCTCACCTGAGCCGAGGGGCAGGATGGCCCACCTGGCCCATTGCCAGTCAGCCCTGACCTCTCGTCAGGAGGACAGGGGTACGCACTAGGCGAGCCTCACCACGCGCCTGGCCACCTCCTGCCTCTCTGCCTGTCTCCCCCTTCGCCCTGAGAGCACCATGACTCCCCTCATGGACCCCCTCGAGCTCTATCCCCTCTGTCTCTGCTCTCTCCCTCTCCCTGCTGCTCTCCTCTCCATGGACCGAACCAACGTCACCGCCGCTCGCTCAATCTACGACCTCCGGCCTCCCGTCGTCTCCTCGAGCCGCCCCGAAGCTCCGCCCTGACGTCCTGCTCCTCCTCGCTGCGGGAACCGAGCCCGAAGAGCTCGTTCACCGTCGCCCATTGTTGTTTCCACCTCCAGCCGCCGAGGTTTGTCGGCGTCGATTCGCCGGCATCCTCGCTTCCCCGAGCTCGCCGTCTTCCCCAATCGACCCGCTGTGAGCCCCTGTGTCGTTTCCGCCTAATCCCGTGGCATGTCCCTCGCCGTAGTTGTCGTACCCTTGATGCACAAGCCGCCGCCGCCACACAGCTCGTCACTGGCCACTGCTCCGGCGACCCCTTCGGTGTCCTAAATGGATCGACGCGACCAGGGGCTATCCCCTGGTGCTAACCTCGCATCGAACTGAGCCCCGTAGCCAACTCCGGCGCCCTACCGCCATGGTTTCGGTCGCTGCCGGCGAAGCTCTGGCGAGCCCTGACCTGGCCAACGATTAGGGCTTAATTAGCCCACTAATCAACCCACCAGCCACTGACAGTGGCCCTGGCCCTGGTCAAACCCCTGGTCAGCGCGGGGATTACTCCTGTGTCACTAACGTGCGGGCCCCGCATGTCAGGTTTGACCTAGAAAAGGTTAGCCGATCTACTAACGTCACGATGATGTCAGGCTGACGTAAATAATAATTTTTATAATAAAAATAGTTCAGAAATTCCAAAAATAATTATAAACTGCAAAAATTCATAGAAAATAATTTATAACTCACATGAAAATAATTTATAGATGAAAAATGATCAGAAAAATCCAAGGAATCTGTTTATGCCATTATCATGCATGTTAGAGAAAGTTAAAATCACCAAGTAGGACATTTTATGATTAGGGTAACATATAAAATATCATTTGGAGTTGGAATTCAAACTTGTTTGAATTCCACTTCAATTAACTTGATAAATTATTCCTCTAGGTCAACTCTGTACCTTAACTTGTCATATCATGCATCATGTTTGTTGTAGTGCATTGAATGTTGTTCCTTTGTGTTTGCCAGTGGTTGTTTCCCCCTCGGTAGACGATGGTTTCGACGATGTGAACATTGACACTAATGAAGAGAAGTAATATCTTCAAGACTGTCAGGCAAGCAAACCCCCCTTGAGCATACTGATATGAACCCATTCTCTCGCTCCTACTCCCTTTTACTACATTAGGACAACAACGATTCAACTATTACATGCCATCGGTAGTTGAACCCATCCCTTTGCATGACCTGTCTTTGCCACAGTAAATAGGTGAAACCACTTAGCATGAGTAGCAACTTCTTGAGCCTTGTTGTGCTTACTCATCCATGCTTGCTTACTTACTGTGCCTGCTATGCTTTGAGTCGTGTCGTGTCGGGTTTGATCCATCTGGGTGATGAATCGGAATGGCAGTGTACATGTCCTTCCATGTGAGAGCTAAGTGGGTGAACACGATTTGGTAAAGGTAATGAGAGGCCATGTAGGAGTACATGGCGGGTTGTCTCATTGGGACCGTCCTTAAGAACTGAGCTTTGTGTATGTTATCCAAGACAAGATACTATCACACATTGGTTCCGGTAACTCAACCCCTCTCGGCTTATTAATCGCCTAGATTTTTGTCCAGGAGTTGCAACTAGTTTCTGGTATTTGTAGGAAAAGTGTTGGAGGCCGTGCATAGCGTTGCTCGACGGGGTGGACTATGGTGCGATATAGGCAGAGTGGCACGGTGTGCCAAGTGGCACCCGACCGGTGGGCTTGGGAACCCTACGCACATTGTTTGATGCCATAGTGGAAACTTTGGCCGGACTTCCATGCGGGTTCAGTCTCAAATAGGCGATAAACCTGGACTAGGGTCTTGTGTCATTGATGGTCGTGGCCGACGCCCACGCCAGTGCTTCCGCTTAAAGGTTGCTGAGATGCATGACGTGCATATGGTGATAAGTGACAAGAGCATGTGTGAAGAAGTACACCCCTGCAGGGTTATGAATCTGTTCAAATAGCCGCGTCCTCGAATATGGACTACGAGAACTTATGTGGTTCATAGAAAACTTGAAGTGGATACTCTAAAATACACAAGATAAGCGTGAGTGCTATGGATGGCCTTCTCATAGGGAGACGGAAGTGAATCCATAGTGGTGTATTGTTATGGTGAATATGTGGACTCGTGTGCGCTAGCCCACCTTAAAGAAAGCACTTGTAGTCGTAGTATAGGTTAGCCAAGAGTTAGAGCTTGCTTGCTGAAATAAACTCCACAACCTCTTTCCATGAAAATGATGCATATGTAGTTAGTTCTGATGTAAGTCTTGCTTAGTACCTTTGTACTCACGTTTGCTTAATTTATGTTTTTGAAGAGGAGACGTCAATCTCACTAGTGATTCTTATGACGTGAAGTTCGATGTTGACCGGATTAGCTTGGGAATCCTAGACAGAGGTCTGGTTCCTAATGGTAGGGTCATTGTAGATTTCTAGGCTCCTCCAGCCACTTTTGTAGATGTCTGTCCCAGACATGTTTAACTTTTGCTTGCTTGTTTGAATGCTTTGAATGTTGGGTCTGGTGACCCTTGCTTGTAACATCTTATTGTGTTGGCTCTTCCGAGCCTTCTAAACAAATGTTGTAATGTTGTATGGTTATGTTGTGATGCCATAGTTGTATCTATGCATATCGGGCATGTCGTGCGTACGTGTGACGTGCAACGGTATGTATGGGATTCGACACCTAGTTGTGTGCCTTTAGTAGCCTTCTTTACAGGGAACTGCCTCTTTGTGCTTCCACCGAGCCTTGGTAGCTTGCTACTTCTCTGGACACATTGATTGACCGGCACGTATCCTTCTTTGCTGCTGTGTCTGTCCCTTCGAGGAAATATCTTGATGTGTACTGGGGTCCTTGTAGCTTGCTACGACTCGTCTACACACGCTGATGACTGACACCTGCATTGACGGGTTATGTATGCCTGTCCCTGTACAGATGTGCCACTTGGGTTCTACGACTAGTCATGTCGGCCCGGGTTCTTTGACATTTTAATGCTAGCGACACATTCACACATGTGATCCAAAAGACGCAAACGGTCCCGGTCCAGGTAAGGTGGCAGCCGTGGAGATAACCGTGCGTGAGGCCGCAAAGTGATGTGGTGTGTTACATGCTAGATTCTTATGGCTTAGGATCGGGGTCCCACAACGTTGGTATCAGAGCTTGATTGCCTATAGGACTACCAACCCAAACTGGTCGATATTGTGTCTAGAACTGCTTTAGTTATATAAGGGAATTGATTGTGGAAGGGAACATAAGGCTCTTTTTACTCCTTTCCTTGTGTCATTCTAATTCTGAGTCACCCTCTTCTTTTCTACTGGGATTAAGAACTAGGCCTTCTCATCTATTTACTAGGAAGACGATTTACTATGCTGGAGACCTATAGGAAAGTTGTTGTCTTCCTCGATGAGTGTCCCCATAAGAATTCAATGTCATGTTGTTGGCTTTCTTGTGCAGGTTGCCTCGTATTTCATGCCCGTACAACCGTCATGTTGTCCGAGTTATCCAAGGTTTCTAAATTATTTAATGCAATTGCAAAACTCTTTAATCTTGAGTCAATGTCTTTCAGGCTAGACAAAGCACATTAATTGTTGACTTGAGGAAATCTATTACCTCGACGTGTTTGTTGAAGTGTTAGGAAACCATGTTGTTTCAGTGAACCACCCAATAGTTTAATTGTGTCTTTTGTTTCCAGTGTGATAGTTCTGGCCATCATTATCGAAAGCATGTTGTGATGCTACTTAGTTAGTATGTATTCTATATCTGTGTTCCTGAAACAAAGAATCATTCTGCTCACTTCCGTTGATAGTATTTGCTCCGTCCTTTAGGATGATTAGTAACCTTGTTATAGTCCTCAAGGTTCGTGGTATATCATTCTTCCAATACCATGATCCATTATGGCAGAAGTTCTTTGTGATCTTAATATCACAACAAGAGTGCTCATGAAGAGTCCTCCATTTCATAGTTGTGAGCCTGCCAATTCTTTTATTTCTATACGGGTTATCTGGAAGAAACATGTTGAACTCCGTTTGACATATTCAATCCATGCATCTACAACTTAGGAAAAATCAGGTGCTCTTGAGTGGCCCTTCTTCAATTGTATTCTGACCTTTTTCTATCAATGGATAGACAAGGGTATGTCATTCATTGTGTTATCGATGTCGACTATTCTTGTGGTTTGTCAAGCCATTCTATTTCAGAATGACTAGGAGAAGCAAACTCCAGTACCTCATCCATTTCTTGGATTGGGTCAAAGCAGTTGTATTCCGCAGATCAAAATGCCAATCCAGCTTTTGCTCTGTTCTACCTTGA
This sequence comes from Hordeum marinum, assembly GCA_022496015.1. Lineage (NCBI taxonomy): Eukaryota > Viridiplantae > Streptophyta > Magnoliopsida > Poales > Poaceae > Hordeum > Hordeum marinum. The sequence goes on along the minus strand of CM039677.1, from coordinate 228,591,695 downwards.
GGTATTACCCTCTTCATGTCAAGATTATCATGAGAACTGCACTCCCCCTTATGAAATCTCGATGTAGTGATACTTCCTGTCATCGTCATTCATTCCCCGGTCTCCGTGTTGTCTGTAACTAGAACACCGACAAGTGAATCGTGATGTGCGTAATCAATACTCCTAGTAACCTTGCTGCTTGGTAGTTGATGGACAATAATTTCACTCTTGGTGTGATGGTCACTGAATTGTCATATTGAGGTGGATTGTGCTACCTAGTCCATTCTCCATGGTGCACTTTTCGATCAATGAGTTAGGATTGTGTCAATCCTTCACTTTGTTGATCATATCGTCTTGCCTTGATAAGCAAGATTTTTCTCGAGCTTGATAACATGTTGGTGAATCATGATTTTCCGAATATCTTCTCGGAAGTATTACCAAGGTGTCCCTTGACCATTATGTTGAGTTCGTGATCACGATGGTTTTTCTATAAATCACCCCTTCTCCAAGAATCTGTGTTGGATACCCTTGAACTAGTTGGTCAAGCTAAACAACAACTTGGAGAGTTGGAAGGTAAAAGCTTTGCCTAACTTAGTTATTTTCAAAAGGATATCTTGTGTGGGTGTCGAAGAAAGTTGGTATCTTCATCAATTAATCCATGTGATAAATTGTTGCATCTATCGCCTTATCCAATCTTTGATTTGAGTATGGGCTATCGTAAAATCAAAATCAGAACCAAAGATCTTGCTAATGTTGTTTTACCCGTGGATGTATCCACGAGCATACACCATTATATCTTTTGATCTGACCAATGCTATCACCTTGTTTCCATAGTTGTAGAATTCCATCTATATGGATATATCGGTGAATTGTTGTTAAGCCCATCGACAACATTTTCATCTGTTCCGTAACTCATGATGAACATGAAGCTAGGGTTGGAAAATTTTGTAGGCAATATCTTCGTGTTCTGTACATGAAGTATATGTTTGGTGTAAGAAGTGACTTACTCAAATATCATGTGCATTTGGTGCAAGTTGCCGCCGTGACTTCGGGAAAAGTTATTTTGTCTCCTCTGGAATCATCCCAAGTCTATCATGCATGTGCAAAGTATTCTATGGCGTGATAGGCTCGCTACCTCCATTCCGTATGAATTTCCTAGCACATCAAGCCACTAATTGTCTTGTTAAGGAAAAGAAGTTAAGTTGAGTATCCAGGTCAACATCAAGCTCGGACTCGTCGAGTCGGAGCTCGAACGAGCCACCTGAGGCTTCCAAGAGCTCCTTGGGATCATCCTAAGCACGACTACATGCTCAGTTGTGAGCTTGGGCCGTTACAGCAACGGCCACGTCCTTTCCGGCGGCGAGGAGCTCTCGGACCCGAGAGGATCCGGCGCTAGAACGACCTATCGAAGGGGGAAAAGGGCCACGGGCTCATGGCGGTTGCAACGGCGTCGAGAGCATGCTTGGGGAAGGCCTGGAGCAACTGCGAGCATCACTTCTTCGCCGGCAGCCGGATGTTGAAGACGACGGTGATGTGGCGACGGGGAGCTCCCAACGATGCGCGGCTTGGTGAGAAGGAAGAGGGCGATGAGGCGGAGCTCTGGAGCTACCTAGCGAGGTAGGGGAGGGGCTGGAGCGATGACGCTACGCGGCGAAGCTTCGGCGGCCATGGCTACAGCGGGGGAGAGGAGGAGAGGCTTGCGAGAGTGAGTGGGAGAGGGTGATGGGGACGGCTCTCTGAGCTTATCCCCGTTGCGTTGACGACAGGGAGGCATGCAAGCAGCTGCCGACGTGGAGGCACGCCCGCGTGCGTGCTCTGGCCACACGCCCGTCCTCCTGGCGGCCAGGAGGACGACAACCTCCCTGGGCGAGGTGGGCCGGCCTAGCCCAGGCCTAGGTAGGTTTCCTTTCCCTTTTTTCTTTTACTTTCTATTTTCTAATTCTGACATTTGTTTTATTTTCTTTTCAGGTACAAATACTTTTATAAAATATCCCAAATATTTTTGTAATATCAAGTTTGAATATTTCAAACTCCAATACAAAGTTTCAGGATATTTTGAAATATAAAATAATGATAATGCTTTATTTGGCAATTTCAGAGGCTTTATCATTTATTTTTATATTGCTATAGTTGTTCAAATATTTAAAATGGCCCCTGTTATAATCATGTCCATAATTATTAGACATAGGGAACATTTTGTAAGGGCATATTGAATTTGTTGAGTTTTAACAACTTTGAATTAATTTGATTCAAATATGAGCTTGAGGTTTCTTTTAGCCCCCATTTCATGTTGATGCAAAATTGAAACATGATGCACACACATGCTATCCTATGACATCTAGTTAGGGATGTGACAACTCACCCCCACTCAAAAGAATCTCATCCCGAGATTTTGAAGTCATCGGGAAGAGCGCGGGGTACTCTAGTCGAAGACGATCTTCTCTTTCCCATGTGGTCTCCTCTTCAGAATGGTGTGACCACTGAACCTTGAGAAACATGATGTTCCGTTGCTGAGTGGTACGCTCAGCTTGATGAAGAATACGAACAGGGTATTCTCGATATTTAAGGTTATCTTGGAGATCAAGCGCTTCGTGGTCTACTTCCCATACATGGTCGGAGAAGCAACGCCTGAGTTGCGAGACGTGGAAGACATCATGAACCTTGGAAAGATGCGACAGAAGTTCCAATTGGAAAGATGTGAAAAGATCCAATGTAACGAGGAGCCAACTTGCCCTTTTTACCGAATCGATGGGTACCCTTCAGAGGTGTAACCCGGAGGTAATCCTTCTCGTCAACTTCATAGGTCATAGCCTTATGATGGCGATCATATTGGCTCTTTTGACGAGATTGGGCTATATTCAACTTTTCACGAATAATGCGAACTTGCTCCTGTGCATCCTGGATCATATCCGTGCCAAAGAGTTGCCTCTCTCTGGTTTCTGACCAATTAAGAGGTGGTCGATACCATCATCCATAGAGAACTTCAAAAGGGGCTTTGCCCAAGCTTGATTGATAACTATTGTTATAAGAAAATTCGGCAAATGGAAGACATTTCTCCCAGTTCATACCGAGAGATATAACACAAGCTCGGAGCATGTCTTCGAGGATTTGATTGAATCGCTCAACTTGACCACTTGACTACGGGTGGAAAGCGGTGCTAAAGGATAGATGAGTCCCCATAGCGGTTTGAAAACTTTCTCAGAATCGAGAAGTAAATATCCTTCTGTGGTCTGAGTTAATCTCCAATGGAACACTATGAAGAGAGACTATTCGAGAAACATATAACTCCGCTAGCTGGCTAGCGGTTATATTCTCCCGAACAGGAAGAAAATGAGCCACTTTGTAAAGGCGGTCAATGACCACGAAGATAGCATTATTCCCTCTCTTGGTCCTGGGAAATCTGGTAATGAAATCCATATCGACCTTATCCCATTTCCATTTGGAAATAGCTAAAGGTTGAAGGGTGCCAGCAGGCCTTTGATGTTCTGCATTCACGTGATGACAAACATTGCAATTAGTTACGAACTGGGCAATTTCTCTCTTCATCCTAGTCCACCAGAACCGGTGGCGTAGGTCCTGATACATCTTGGCACTACCCAGATGAATTGAGAGAGGAGAATCATGAGCCTCCTTAAGGATCAGCTGTCTTAAGCGTGTGCTCTTGGGACCAACCAACCTATTATGGAATAACGCAACACCTTCATCCTCCTTAGAGAAATCTTTAGCGTTTCCGCTAGCAATATTCTCCTTGATCTGGGATATACCCTTATCATATTTCTGGACAACTACTATTTGATCCTTAAGATTAGGTTTTGCCACCAGGTTGGATAGGAATCCTTGAGGAACAATGTGAAGGTTTAACTTCCGAATTTCCTCATGGAGAAGTGGTTGACCTTGTTGTAATATCAGGTTGTCACAATAAGACTTACGACTTAGTGCATCAGCCATAACATTGGCTTTCCCCGGGGTGAAAGTTATCTCTAAGTCGTAATCTCTAATCAACTCAACCCACCGTCTTTTCCCGAGATTCACATCCGGCTGGGTGAAAATATATTTCAGACGTTGGTGATCAGTGTAAATTTCGCAATGATTACCCAGAATGTAATGTCACCAGGTTTTTAAGTCCATGGACCACAGCTACTAGCTCAAGATCATGTGTTGGATAATTATCCTCATGTGGACGCAACTGTCAAGATGCTTATGCAATCACATGACGATCTTGCATGAGAATGCAACCTAATCCTTGTCGCGCGGCGTCGCAATAGATAACAAAGTCCTTAGAGAAGTCTGGTGGCACCAGAACAGGGGCAGAGGTCAGTCATTGTTTCAACTCCTGAAAAATGTGCTCGCATTGTGGAGTCCACTCGAACCTTTTATCTTTCTTGAGGAGTTCAGTCAGAGGTTTCACAACCATGGAGAAATTCTCGACAAAGCAACAACAATAGCTTGCTAAGCCAAGGAAACTCCGAACTTACTTAACCGATTCAGGTTGAGTCCAATCAAGGATGGCCTGAACTCTCTCGGGATTGATAGCAATACCTTTACCAGAGATCACATGGCCTAGATAGATCACTGTTGGCAACCAAAATTCACACTTGGAGAATTTGGCGTACAGACGGTGCTCTCGAAGTTTCATCAATACTAGCCTTAGATGCTCGGCATGTTCCTGTTCGTTCTTCGAGTAGATGAGTATGTCGTCGAGGTAAACCATGACGAATTTATCCAAATACTCCATGAAGATCGAATTCATCAAGCGAGAGAAGGTGGCTGGGGCATTGGCTAAACCGAAGGACATAACAGTGTACTCGTATTGTCCATAACGAGTAACAAAAGCCGTTTTTGGATGTCCCCGTTCCTAATTCTGATTTGATGGTATCCCAACCTCAAATCCATTTTGGAAAAGACAGAGGATCCATCGAGTTGATCATACAAATCGTTGATCCCGCGGACCGTATACTTGTTCTTTATGGTAACATCCGATCCGATCCATCCTTCTTCTTGACGAATAAGATGGGACAAGCCCAAGGAGAAGAACTATGACGGATGAAACCTTTCTTCAAAGCCCCATCGAGCTAGATCTTAAGTTCGGCTAGTTCTAAGGGTGCCATCTTATAGTGTCTTCTGGCTATTGGGACAGTCCCTGGGATGAGCTCTATCAGAAACTCAACATCGCTGACAGGAGGAATTCCTAGCAGTTCTTCTGGAAAGACATCCGGAAAGTCAAGGACTACCGGGATATCTTCTAATTCTGGAAGAGGGCTAGCATTGAGGGAATAGAGTTGGCGGTTGGCTATTCGAGTGGAGACATTAACTATCTCACCCACTCGATGTGTAAGTTGAACATTCCTAGTATGAGTATCAATCTTAGCATAGTGGTCTTTCATCCAATCCATGCCTAGAATGATATTGATGTCTGAAGACTTGAGGGCTACCAAAGATGCTAGGAAGACTAGCCTATCCACCAGAATCTCATTATCATGGCTTACTCTAGAAGTTTACCACTTCGAACCAGGAAACTGAACTACTAAAGGAGTAGGCATATCACAAAAAGATATGTTATGCAACTGTGCATAACTTTCTGAGATGAAAGAATGAGATACCCCAATATCAAATAGAAGAAATGCTGGATGACTACTCAAAAGGAGCATACCTAGGATAACATCAGGATCCTCAATGGCTTCCTCAGTAGAGACGCAATTCACTCGTCCACGAGCAAGAGCTGGCTTCACATAGAAGGCTTTTCCCGGCTTCCCACGTCCAGCGGACTTAGCATTGCTGTGAGGACAATCACGAGAGTAGTGTCTTGGTTCTCCACATTTGTAGCAGACCACCATGGCACAGGGAGCAACATTGGCAGACGGACCTCCAAATGGCCTGGCTGGAGGATTGGGCTGAGCTAGGCGAGGCGCCTGGAAGGATGGCCTCGCGGTGTATCTTGGAGACAGAGCTGCATTGGGCACCCAGACCCAGTGTTTGTTGGAGCCCGAGCGAGATGCGGGGCTGAAGTCACGGTTGAGCTTTCTCGTGGCCTCATAGTCAGTCTATCCAGACTCGGTATTAATAGCCTTGTTGACGAGAGCCTGGAAGGTTGTGCACTCATGTAGGCGCAGATCTCGACGGAGCTCAGGGTTATGTCCCTTGTGGAACCTAGCCTGTTTCTTGGCATCGGTTGAAACTTCCTTCGGAGCATAGCGAGCAAGGTTGTCGAACTCAGGGCTATAGACATCCATGGACAGTCTTCGATGGGTGAAAGAAAAAAATTCCTCTCTCTTGCGATCCATCAGCCCTTCCGAGATGTAATGGGTACGGAATGCCTCGATGAATTCTGCCCAAGTTGGTGTGGGGCCTGCGGGATGCATGGCTTCATAGTTTTCCCAACACAGATTAGCAGGTCCTTCTAGAAAGTAAGTAGAAAAGGTCACCTTGTTGGCCTCGGACACATTGGCAGCTCGGATCTTACGAAACATGTTGGTTAGCCAATCATCCGCATCGAGTGGGTCGATCGAATGATGATACTTGGGTGGGCACATCTTGACGAAGTCACTAAGGGACACACCACCATTGTGATCACCGCGAGGTGCACGCGTTGTGTTCTGCTCAATTCGTTCCAACAGCCTGTTGGTCTCTCTCTTGTTCCTTTGAGCTTCAAGCATCACTTCTGCCAAAGAAGGTGCATGTGGTAGATCTTCTTGCCTTGGCTAGCTTCCCTCGCCCTACACGGGGGCAGACACGGGGTTATTCCTAGTTTCCACCATCCTGGGAAAACAAACCGACAGCTTAGCCATAGAGGACAACTACTCTAAGACATGAGATAAAGAATGTACTGGACAACATGGCATGTAGGGAAAACACCCAAACAACATGGTAATAACAACTGCCATATGAAGACCATGATTCATACACACCATGACATAGTTCAATACAAGGCCCAAATGAAAACAAACTCTAGAGAGATGACACAACTCATCGGAGGCATTACAAGCTTCCTATACATTATCTATCTACACCTCCGAAACTTAACTCTCAACCTCAATCATATCCCACAAGACACGTAGGACTATGGCGATACGACTACTAACATACTAGTACTAACATCTACGTACTCAAGCATCACCGTAGAATGCCTCATGCAGGTTACCCCTGTGACCCGGGAGCTGAACCTGAGGATCTGGAAACACTCTAGCTTGTGATCCCTAGAAATCGTTAGGATACGGATGTGGCCTTGGTCCCCTTGCTGGCGACAATAGCGGTCCTCGAAGAGGGGTGATGCCTCCAACGTCACGCTAGTCTACGCGTGCTGGCAGATGAGTCCACGATGGGTTCAACATCTCCAAATCTCCATAGCCTGTCTGCATGACAGGTGCCAACTACGTCAGGTCTGTCGACAGACGTGCACGGGTAGCATAAAGCTCCATGCGAAGGGCACGTGCATCACGATCCCTATTCTCCAACATCTGAGCAGTTACCTGCAGCCTAGGATCCTCATGGGAATGATCATAGTAGGCTGCGCTAAGGTAACCATCCTCTCCTCCCATAGAAGCAGGAACATAATATAACTCTGTGTTCTGAAGCAGACCATGGTGAAACCTCATGATAGTCAACATGGTGTAGGCGGCCTCCTGAACTGCCATATCTATGGTGACACCTAATCCGTAGGTCCAGTGAAGCGGCTCTGCAGCTCCAGGATATGAAGGATATATCTTAACAGTACACAGATATTGGCTCTGGTTGAAATCTCGATACTGTTCCTCCACTGTGTACTCTGGGTACCAACGGTAACCAGCCTCCAACATAATTCTAACCAACATGGCCGTGTGACCCGGTACATCGATGCACCTGGTAAGACGGACCACCTGACGGGAAGGATGAGGAGGCATCTGAAACAGAGAATGATGCAAAGACATTAGAGACTCTAGTAGAAATTGGACAGCATAACGGCTGTAATTGCTTAAAAAGGATTTTGAGACAACTTCAAAAGATTGGAAAAGCATAACCTCTCGACTTCCTAAACTCAAATCTCTTCTCCATATGTTTGTCACACCAACAACACTTGAGTACCGACATTCTCTTGCAAACAAGCTAGCTAGTGGTCTGTGGTTAGTAACTCGTCATCCTAAGCAATAGATGAGAAGCTTAGTTCTTATCCCCGTAGGAAAGATGAGAATGACTCGGAATAGAATAACTTGGGAAGAGGAGTAAAAAGCCTTACGTTCCCTTCCACCATCAATTCCCCAACTTTTCTATTGTGTTTCTAGACTCAACTTCGACCGGTTTGGCTTCGTAATCTTATAGTCAGTCAGGCTCTGATACCAACGATGTCGGGACCCCGATCCTAAGTCATATGAATCCAGACTGTAACATATCACATCACTTTGCAGCCTCATGCACACTACGCTCCACGACTGCAGCCTTACCTTAGATGGGACCGTTTGCGTGTTTTGGCTCACGTATGTGAACATGTCGCTGGTAATCAAACGACAGAGAACCCGGGCTGACATGCCTAGTCATAGAACCTAAGTGGCACATCCGTATTGAAACAGGCATACGTAAATCCCATCACTGCATGTAGACGAGTCATGGCAGGCTACAGGAACTCCATTACACTGCGAGTCATTTCCCCGAAGGGACAGACACATCAGCAAAGAAGGATACATGTCGGTCAATCAATGTGTCCGGAGTAGTAGCAAGCTACCATGGCTCGGTGGAAGCAGAAAGAGGGAGTTCCCCATAAAGAGTACTACTAAAGTCACACGACTAGGTGTCGGATCCCATACCTACCGTTGCACATTACACATACGCACGACATGCCCAATATGCATAGATACAACCATGGCATCACAACATAACCATACAACAATTTTTATTTAAGGGCTCACACGAGCGTTGCATAATATGTTCCTACAAATAGGGGTCACATGACCCGACACTGAAGTCATATAAACAAGTTCTTACAAACCAAGCGGAAGCATTAAGTATCTGAGTAGAGACAGATGAAATGGTAAAAAGGCACATGACCTGACTATCTACAGCCCGCCACAGGGCATAGGGTAGTAGCTGAGACCAGCTATTCGGCATCGTCGACATCTAGAAAGAACCCACCTGATGGGTCCTGGGTCTCATCTGCAACATTTATTAAGCAAATATGAGTACAAATGTACTCAACAAGTCTTTAAAGGAGACCTAGTCTATTCATGATCATGTATCAACAAAGGGGGGTGGTCGAGTTTATGCAGCAATGCCAGCTTTGACTCATGGCTAAGCAACACTACACAATTTTAACTCTTTGTTTAAATTTTAGATATCGCACACGAGTCCACTAACTCCATGATAATACACGACCATGGATTCACTTCCCTCTCCTGGAAGAGTGCCATCCACGGTGCTCACACTTGTCTTGATATTTTTATGAGTATCCATTTGATTATCTATCAACAGCATAAGCTTTCCAAGTACTCCATATCCGAGGACGCGGCTATTCGAATAGTTTCATAACCTACAGGGGTGTACTTCTTCACACACGCTCTCGCCACTTATCGCTGTGCGCTCATAAAACCATGGACCTCGGCAACTTTCAAGCGGAAGCTCAGCGAGGGAGTCGGCCACGACTGTCAATCGCATAAGACCTCTAGTCTAGGCTATCGCCTATTTGAGACTGACCCTGCACGGAACTCCGACCGAAGTTTCCGCTACGGCCCAAACGATGTGCGTAGGGTTCCCAAGCCCAACATTCGGGTGACCCTTGGTATACTGTGCCACTGCCTACCGTGTTGTAACCCACCCCTAGGGTCAGCGCTACGCACAGCCTCCAACATGCTATAAACACCAGAAGCTACTTGCAACTCCTGCACTAAGGACTAAGCGATTGATAAGTCAGGAGGGTCAATTAAGTATCCCAACATGTGGTAGTATCTAGTCTTGGTTCACAAACATGGAACTCAGTTCCTAAGAACGGTCCCAATGAGATATCACGCTATGTACTCCTACATAGCCTCTTATCGCTACCTTTATCAAATCGAGTTCATCGTAAGCTTATCACATCAGAACAACATGGTTTCACTCTAGTTCATCACCCAGATGAAATAGACCTGACACAACTGTAGGCATAGCAAGCATAGAAGGCAAAGTTAGCTAAGCACATCATGGCACAAGCATCTACCAGGTATGCTAGGTGGCAAGGTTTAGCTATTTACTGTGACAATGATAGGTCATGCAAAAGAATAGGTTCATCTATCATGTATGACAAACAAGTGAACATTTGCCCTAATGCAATAAACAAGAGCAGGAGTGAGAGAGTGGGATATTATTGGAATGATCAAGGGGGTTGCTTGCCTTGTTGGGTAGTGCGACAGTTCTCTTCTTCGTTGAAATACTCGGGGGTATCCTCAGAAGTAGGGCCTACCGTATTGTAGATAAATAGAAATCAATACATGCAAGTGTAACAATATGATGCATGATCATGACATGGAAGCATGTATGGATTATCTGATGCAGCTAATGTCCAAGTTAATTTGAAGTGAGTTTGAATATAGGTTCAAAATCGTTCTTCATTTCAAATTCCATATATTAACCTATTAGCAAATGTCAATGTTTTTTGCATAGGTTACTCTAACATTCATGATCATAGCACCATTAGATTCATTGGATTTTTCTGATAAATTTTCATATATAAATTCTTTTCATCTGAGTTACAGATTAATTTATATTTATTTTTGAAGTTTTAAACATTTTTTGGAATTATTTGAAAACTAGAAATTCCTTTTATTTCATTAGCGTGACGTCATCATGGTGTCAGCAGGTCAGCTAACTAGGCCCGGTCAAACCTGACAGGGTGGGGCCCTCATGTCAATGACTCAATCACTTCATTGGAGAATTAAAACTAATCCTAATTACTTAATCAACACTGGGCCCACTAGTCAGTGAATAATTAGGTTAATTAAATTACAAATCGGGATTTGACTAACAGGGCCCGGCGCCACTTGCCAGTGACCCAGGGGTCAAACCCCTGGTGGTCAAACTGGTTGACTCACCGGCGTTGAGCCGCCGGCGATGTCAGGGATGGCGGAGGGGGTCGGCATTCCTCCTCCAGCGAATAAATGGATGGCGGAGGGCACCGATCTACTCTGCTCGCTCGCACGCGTCAAGCCCGACACCTCCCAGGGGCTGGGATGGCTGGAATCGGCGCCGACGCTAAGCACGGTGGCTACCGGAGCTCGGACGAGCACGGTCTCGTCGAGCCGGAGCTCGAACGAGCCACCTGAGGGTTCCTAGAGCTGCCTGGGATCATCCTAAGCACGACTACATGCTTAGTTGCGAGCTTGGGCCACTGCAACGACGGTCGTGTCCTCACCGGCGGCGAGGAGCTCTCGGACCCGATGTCAGTGACTCAATCACTTAATTAGAGAATTAAAACTAATCCTAATTACTTAATCAACATTGGGCCCACTGGCAGTGACTAATTAGGTTAATTATATTAACTAATTAAATTGCTAATCGAGATTTGACTAACAGGGTCCGGTGCCACTTGCCAGTGACCCAAGGGTCAAACCCCTGGTGGTCAAACTGGTTGACTCATCGGCGTTGAGCCGCCGGCGATGTTAGGGATGGCGGGGGGGGGGGGGTCGGGATTTCTCCTCCGGCGAATAAACGGATGGCGGAGGGCAACGATCTACCCTGCTTGCTTGCGCACGTCGAGCCCGACCCCTCCCAAGGGCTAGGATGGCCGGAATCAGCGCCGGCGAGGAGCACGGTGGCTGCCGGAGCTCGGACGAGCATGGGATCGTCGAGTCAGAGCTCGAACGAACCACCTAAGGGTTTCGAGAGCTGTCAGGTACCATCCTAAGCACGACTACGTGCTCAGTTGCGAGCTTGGGCCACGTCAGCGACATCCACGTTCTTGCCGGCGGCAAGGAGCTCTCGCACCTGAGAGGATCCGGCGCTAGAATGACCTATCGAAGGGGGAAAAGGGGTAAAAAGGACTACGAGCTCACGGCGGTTGCAGCGGCGTCGAGAGCGGGCTCGGGAAGGCCTGGAGCAACTACGAGCTTTACTTGTTCACAGGCGGCCGGAGTTTGAATATAACAGCGATGAGGCGATGGGGAGGTCCTGGCGATGTGCGGCTTGGCAAGAAGGAAGAGGGCGACGAGGCGGAGCTTTGGAGCTACCTAACGAGGCAGGGGAGCGGCTGGAACAACGGTGCTACGCGGCGGAGCTTCGGCGGCCATGGCGACAAACGGGGAGAGGAAGAGAGGCGAGCGAGAGCGAGAGGGAGAGGGCGATGGGGATGGCTCTCTGAGCTTATCCCCGTCGCGCTGGAGAGGGGAATGCAGGCAGGCAACTACCGGCGTGAAGGCACGCTCGCGCACGTGCTCCGGCCACACGCCCATCCTCCTGGCCCCCAACAGGACGACAACCTCCCTCAGCCAGGTGGGCCGGCCTGGCCTGGGCATAGGTAGGTTTCCTTTCCCTTTTTTTATTTTACTTTCTATTTTCTAAATTTGATATTTGTTTTATTTTCTTTCCAGGTACAAATACTTTTATAAAATATCCCAAATGTTTTGTAATAGCAAGTTTGAATATTTCAAACTCCAATAAAAAGTCTCAGGATATTTTGAAATATAAATAATGATGGTGCTTTATTTGGCATTTTTAGAGGCTTTATCATTTATTTTCATATTGCTATAGTTGTTCAAATATTTAAAATGGCCCCTGTTATAGTCATGTCCATAATTATCAGACATAGGGAACATTTTGTAAGGGCATATTGAATTTGTTGAGTTTTCACAACTTTGAATTAATCTAATTCAAATATAAGCTTGGGGTTTCTTTTAGCCCACATTTCATGTTGATGCAAAATTTAAACATGGTGCACACCCGTGCTATCCTATGACATCTAGTTAGGGATGTGACAATTATCCATGTTTAGGTGTTGATTAGTTGTTGCCAACATGCTATAAAATGCTACTGTTTTGATATGCCCAAATATTTCTATGTTTGCAATCTATAATATTTTGTTGCTCTCTTTCCATGTGTTTTTATATTGATCTAGAACTCCTTTGGGGTTGGTGCAATGGAGTTATTTGTAGTTCATAATGTCCTCTAGCATGTTGTTAAGTTCAGTATGTCTTCTTGTGAGCTTATTTCCTATTTATCCATGCTTCTAATCAACTTACTGTTAAGAGATGAGTTGTTTAGCATCATGTACATAATCATATACTTATTCTTTAGTTTAGGTGGCTGTAGTTTGTTGAATTGTGGGTTGTAATATGCCATGTTGTTTGTTTTTGTCAGATTTGCACTAAAACTTGTGTTGATTGTTGTGGTTGAACCGTAGCTCCGTTTTGGGCATGCCATATATCAAACTTGCTTAGAATTTCATGTAGTATCATTATATCTTGCTGCATTCATGATTTAAAATGTTTATGGTTGTCATTTTCATGCATTTTGCATTCATGTCATGTTCATCTTGTGTTGGTCATATCTTTTAAACCGTAGCTCCGTTTGAGATGTTCCATATATTTAAATCGACTAGAATGACTCGTAAAATTGCGTGGTACACTTTATTCTGTTGTTTAAAAATTAAAAAATATGTTTAGTTCATATCTGGACAAATTTCTAAATTAACATATGGGGTCATTTTGGAAATACTATAAGTTGTTTCCGGCCTCATTTAAGATGCCTAGATAGTGTAGTTTAATTATACTTCACCTCATGCAATGTTTACCAACATTTAATATTGTCATGTACCTAACGAGAGTTAACTAAGTAATTCAAATGTGGAGTTTCGTCAATATGCAACTCATTGCATAATGAGCTTCACTTAATGTGTAGGAGTTGTTTGATGTGCTTAGACATGCCTTGCATAATTAAACCGGATGTGCATCATATTTGTTTGCGTATCATGTCATGCATATGTTGTGGTATATCATGTGTTCATTGTTTGTTCTGGATTGCTTCTTCTCAATAGAGTTCCGAAAGTATTCGGAGTGTGAGGATTCGTTCGACTACGTCCCGTTTGTCTACTTCACGAATCGTCTTCTTCATGGATTGTTCTTCTTCCAAACGGGATCTCAGGCAAGATGATAATTTCCCTGGATACCACTACTATCATTTCCATGCTAGTTGTATCTCTTCTAACATTATGTCATGTTACCTACCACTTTTTTTCAAGCCTCTAACAATGCCATGATAAGCCTCTAACCCTCCACATCCCAGCAAACCTTTGTCTGGCTATGTTACCGCTTGCTCAGCCCTTCTTATATCATTTCTAGTTGTAGGTGCAATTGTTTCCATGTTACAACATGGATATTTTGTTATATCACAATATTATTTCTATTCAATTTAATGCACATATATACTTGGTGAAAGGTGGAAGGCTTGGCCTTTTGCTCGGTATTTTGTTCCACCTTTGCCATCCTAGTTACTTGTGTACAAGTGCTATGTTCCATATTGAGCGCTCCTACCATGCTCGGGGTTGTTATGGGGACCCCCTTGATTTTTGTTCTGGGATAAAACTTATCTGGCAAGGCCCAGCATTGGTACAACAATTGCCTAATAACTAATAAACCTGCATAGGGAGTAATTAACCCAAGTATCTTTAATCAACAACCCGGGCTAGTGCTCCTCATGAGTGTTAGTCCAAACTAGACAACCGTGAGGGGCCAACCCGGGGCAACTCAGGAGATGCCTATTAGGACACTATAAGCTTCACTTATCCGTTGTGTCCTGACAACGAGATACGCGACTACTATCAGGATCGTCGACACGTCGGGCATCCTTGTTGGATTTTTTTTACCTTTCTCGAATGTCTTGTGCGAGGAATTCCGAAAATACTTCAGGCTATCTCGAGGTTGCGGTTTTCCAATGGAATTGCCTAGGAAGTCACAGGATTCATGGTTGAGGTTATTCCCGTGGCGTGTGTTTAATTTGTGATGCATGGGTTAGAGCACCCCTGCAGGGTTAAATCTTTCGAAAAGCCGTGCCCATGGTTACGTGGCAACTTGGAAACTTTGTTTAACACCCGGTCATAGAAAACTTGAAGTAAACTCAAATAAAATACACCACTTGTGTGCGTAACCATGACTGTCTCTTTCTCATGAGTCCTTATCTGAGAGAGAACACAGTGGGGTTATGTTTGACATAAGTAGGTGTTCAGGATCACTTAGTGATCATTATTAGTTCACGTCCGTTATGTGTATACCACCCACTTTACTTTCTTTATTGGTAAGGTAGCCACTCAAATATATGCTTAGTTGCTTGCTGCAGCCTCACCACTTAACCATACCTCACATTAAGCTATGCTAGTCTTGATACCCATGGAAATGAGATTGCTAAGTCTTGGTGGCTCACAGATTACTACAACAATAGTTAAAAGTACACATAATATGATGATTTGACGCGAGCGTGATGCTTGTTTGATTTGGAGTTCGTATTCTTCTTCATCGATCTAGGATGGGTTCTAGGCGGCAGCCTGGGACAGCAAGGATGGATGTCATTTTATCGTTTATTTTCGTCCGTAGTTAGACCTTGCTCTTTTGTATGATGATTGTATATGTTGTTGTATTGATGTAATCTTGACTTAGCTTGTGGCGAGTGTAAGCCAATTCCATATACTCATCTCTTCTGTACATGTACCTGTAATGATATCCATTCTTGCAAAATGACGAGATGCGCACCTATCCCTTGCAAAATGACGAGATACTCATCTTGGGTGTTACATTCTCCTTTCAATAGCTCACTCAAAAGGAAAAGACATTCAAATAAACAAACTGAAATATTTTTGGAGTTTTATTTTTCTCAAGGAAGCTAGTAAAGTAAGGAAAGACCATAACGGGAAAAACTATTTACACGGGAAAGATCCACACACACGCAAAGGAAATCTTTTTGGATTTTTTAGTACTACAACTAATTAAATGAGGAAAGGAAAAACAGAAAAGAAGCAAGAAATATTTTTGTATTTTCAAAGTTTTTCAAACAAGAAGGTGAAAAAATAACACGGATATACAACGAAAAAGGATGAGCACCAACAATATATACGAAGCATGTGAACATGAATGTAATGCGAGTGAGAAATGCATACTCCCCGAAGTTTGGGTGAAAGCACAACATGCTCCCTTGGTGGTTTTGGTAATTCATGACAACATACATTCTGTCTTGGACTAATACTTTTATATAGTGTATTTCAGATAGTAGCGCATGGAGAGTTGTGTTGCAAAAGGATTGTGGAGATATCCCAAGATGCAAGGAAATAGGTTGGCTAATCTTCAAGCAAGAGGACTCTACATTTTATATTTGTGAGAAATCACTTTGAGTCCATAGGAACGCCAATACTATTAAAAGGGAGTAAGGTTTTGTTGGTGAATAAAATGCGCATATGTGCACTAGTGATAGTCACCAAAAACAACCACAAACTCTCCCACCAAAGTCTGTCCAGACCCAAATATTCAAATCGGTGCAACCGACATTTCCATCCCGGTGCCACCGATTCTCAACCTCAAACAGACATAGCCAAACCCTAGCCACTTCGGTGCACCCGATTCCATACGAGTGCCACTGAGTTTAGGTTGCCAACTTTCTGTTAGGCATATTCACACTATCGGTACCGCCAAGATTGTTGGATCAGCATCACAGAGAATTACCATCTGACTGTTGGTGACCTTATCAGTGCAACCGAGTTTCCTATATTGATCTCACCGAGATTCAAAAGTTGCCACCTTTTGGACACTTCAGTACCACAAAGATTAACACATCGGTGTCACCGAGTTGGTCATTTTGTGTGTAACGGTTGGATTTTATGGGATGCCTATATATACCCCTTCACCACCACCTACTCGACAAAGAATCACTCAGAACTAGTCCATACTTTCCCCATCGAGTTTTTTGAGATGGCACCACCTACCCTTGTGTTGAGGTCAAGATCTTCCACTCCAACCATATGGATCTTCATTTCTAGCCTCCCCGAGTTGCTTTCCACCAATCCCATCTCTTCCACCAAGCCAAATATGTCAGAGAGTGATTGTGTGTTGAGGAGTCTATCATCTTGAAGGACAAGAGCAAGGATTTCATCATCATTACCGAGCTTATTACCTTTTGTAGGGTGGTGCCTCCTAGATTGGGTAGGTGTCTCTTGGGAGCCTCCTACTTTGTGTTGTGGAGTTGAACCAAGAAGCTGTACGGGCAAGGAGATCGCCTACTTCATGAAGATCTACCCATAGTGAGGCTAGTCCTTCATGGACGGAAGCCGTTATGGAATAGTCAAGGTTGCTACTTCGTGGAGCTTTATGGGTGGAGCCCTCCATGGACTCTCGACCGTTACCCTTCATGGGTTGAAGACTCCATAAACGTGGACATACAATAGCACCACCAATCGGAACCACGGGAAAAATCCTTGCGTCTCCAATTGCGTTTGATCTCCATATCTCAACTCTTTACTTCTTGTGCAATGTCTTTACTTTCCGCTGCCATATTCGTTGACATGCATGTGTAGGGTATATAGACTTGCTAGTCTTGCTAAAACTGTTAAAATCTGCCAAACAATTAACTTGGGAAAAGGTTAGGTTTTAATTTCCTACTAGTAGTCTATTCAGCCCCCTCTAGACACTCTTCTAATTATCCCTCAATTGGTATCAGAGCATTGTGTCCATTTCGTCGGTTTAATCACCAAGGAGGAAGATGGATGTGTCTAGTATAGGGAGTTGGAGTTGTAGAGTGTCGATTCTTGCTGGAGAGTACTATAGTCAATGGAAAACTTTGATGCTTGAGCTGTTTAATGAATTTCAATTGAGAAAATTCGTTTATGCGCCCCTATCAGCCTCCTGTTGATCCCTTGCATCCCACACACGAAGAGAAAACTGATATGCTATGGAATCTTAGAACTGTTAATCTTATTTTAGAGCTTTGCCTAGAAATGTGCTCAACCAAATGAACAATTTTTCGTGTGCTTATACTTTCTGGAATGATTTGTACAAACGATATCCAAATTATTCCTTGAATAATCTTGATGAAATTCTTCATTAAACTATTGCCTTCCACAAAATGACGCCTAGTAATCCTAAGTTTGATGATTGTCTATTTCAGCTTAGAGACCTCATGCATGCTAAAGGAGATGTCACAACTATCAACAATATGATTATAGAGACCCTTCACATTCATAAAGTTGAACATTGTCATGATCACCATCCTAGCGACTCTTTGTTCTTTATGACGAGGATTTCCCACATGATGATGACAATGTGGAACATGGCTACTATGATGAAGAGCAGTTGTTCGACATTGAGTATGTGAAGATCATGAAGAATCTAAGTCTCATGGCAAACTTCAAGGATTACATGTCCGGAGGAAAAGACTGGATCCTCGATACCGGATGTATCGATCATATGACCAGAGATAGAGAAATGTTTGAAAAGATCACACCAAACCATGGACCACGAAGGTACATAACATTTGGAGACAACTCCAAGGGTAAGGTACTTGGTCTTGGTAAGGTGGCCATATCCCATGATAGATCTATTCAAAATGTTATGCTCGTTGAATCTCTTGGCTACAATCTTCTTTACGTATCTAGACTTGTCGACTTCGGTTTCAATATGTTATTCACGAAAGTAGATTAGAAGGTGGTTCGTCAAGCTAATCATAAAATGTTATTTACCATTATCTATAGAGGTGATCTCTACATTGTTGATTTCACTAAGAGATCCAAGCCTCGCACTTGTTCAATTGTTAAATCTTCCAAGGGTTGGCTTTGGCTTAGAAGATTAGGACATCTTGGCATGGGTAATTAGACAAGATTATCAAAGGTGATCATATACTTGGTGTTAAAGATGTTTTCTTTGACAAAGATAGACTTTGTAGTGCTTGT
Source organism: Hordeum marinum (assembly GCA_022496015.1). Classification (NCBI taxonomy): domain Eukaryota; kingdom Viridiplantae; phylum Streptophyta; class Magnoliopsida; order Poales; family Poaceae; genus Hordeum; species Hordeum marinum. Next base: position 228,572,863 of record CM039677.1, on the reverse strand, counting down.
CAAGCTAGAAAGCAAGTAGGTGGAAGTCATCATGTTAAAAGTATCATGAGTACTAGGAGACCACTCGAGTTACTTCACATGCATCTTTCCGGTCCCAATGCTTACAAGAGTCTTGGTGGAAATTCCAATGGTCTAGTTATAGTTGATGATTTTTCTAGATTTACGTGGGTATTCTTCCTTGATGACAAGTCATAGGTTCAAAAGATCTTCAACAACTTCGTTCGCAAAGCGCATAATCAGTTTGAAGTGAAGATCAAGAAAGTTCAGAGCGATAACGGATCAGAGTTCAGGAACACCCACGTGGATACCTTTCTTGACGAAGAAGGTGTATCACATGAGTCCTCGGCTACGTACATGCCTAAAAAAATGGAGTTGTTGAGAGGAAGAACTGGACTCTTATTGAGTCGGCTAGAACGTTGCTTAACGAATACAAGATGCCAAGACACTTTTGGGCAGAAGCCGTGGAAACAACATGTCATGCCACGAACCGACTTTACTTGCATAAACTTCTCGGTAAAACGGCATACGAGTTACTCACCAGTAACAAACCCCAAGTTGGATAGTTTCGGGATTCAACTCCAAGTGCTACATTCTTGACAAGCATCGTCATACTAAATTTTCTCCTACATCTCACGAAGGATTCCTACTTGGTTATGGATAGAAGTCTCACACTTACCGTGTCTACAACAACTTCACTCCAAAAGTTGAAGAGACAATAGATGTGAAGTTTGATGAATCGAATAGTTCGCAAGTCAAACAATTGCCAAATGACTTAGGTGACAAGGAGCCTTCGGAAGCTATCCTAGATTTACCCATCGTCGTCCCATGGAGGTGAAGTAAAGTACTTAATCAAATCAAGTGGAAGCCCCTACTTCACGACAAGGTGAATCACAACATGACATGGAGGTATCCACAAGCGGTACATGGCAAGATGATGAAGAGGAGGAAGTACATCATGAAGATCCACCACAACCTCCTTCACCTCCCCCTCAAGGGAACGACACCGTCAACACAACAAAGATGAAGGATGTGATGATGAAGAATAAGAAGCTCCACTATCTAACAAGCCCAAGCTACCCCGAGTTCGAGCACAAGTGACCAAGAACCATCCCCTAAACAAAATCTTTGGTAACATCCAAACCAGGAGAATCGCTCACTCTAAAACTCGTCTAGCTAACTTTTGTGAGCATTATTCTTTCATCTCTAGCATTGAGCCCTTGAAGGTAGAACAAACTCTTGAAGACGTGGATTGGATGAACGCCATCCATGAAGAGCTTCACAACTTCGAAAGGAACAAAGTGTGGACACTCGTGGACAAGCCCGGGGATGATCACAACATCATCGGACCCAAATGGGTGTTTCGGAACAAGCAAGACAAACACGTTCAAGTTGTTCGCAACAAAGCACGTCTCGTGGCCGAAGGATATACTCAAGTGGAAGGTATGGGCTATGGTGAGACTTATGCCCTCGTCGCTAGACTTGAAGCTATTCACATTCTTCCTGCCTATGCTAATCGCCATGATATCACACTTTATAAAATGGACTTTAAAAGTGCCTTTTTAAATGGTGAAATTGAAGAAGAGGTTTATGTTAAGCAACCACCTGGTTTTGTGAATCCTAAGAAACCTAATCATGTTTACAAGCTTCGTAAAGCCCTTTATGGTCTTAAGCAAGCCCCTCGAGCTTGGTAAAAATGCTTAACGAAGTTTCTCATTGAAAAAGGTTTTGAAATTGGTAAAATTGATGCAACCTGGTAGCGACCCGACCTAAAAGGTCGAATCTCCGGTGTTTCCGTACCATCCCAAGATCCTGTTGGTACACACACGGTACATCAATGTATATATCAAAGGGAAATCACACAGCTTTATTAATCGAAAATCTCATATTGAGTTCTTTATTACAATAAAGATAAAAATAAAGTGGTTGAAGGCCAACTCATGAGATAAACTAAACCAAAGTCTTGCGGCAGCTTCAAAGGTAGTTGAGTCCATCTGACTCCAAGGGCATCTCACCGAGCATAGAGCGTATCCTCACTCCTGGTGGGAAAAATACTCTGCAACATGATACGTTGCAGCCGTGTAGGTCAGCATATTGAATATGCCGGCAATGTCACAAAGGGGGTAAAAGTAATAATCTATTCTATATGCATATATGGTACGTGGGGTAGTAAGTTTTTGCATAAAGCCAAAAAAAATTCCTACAACAAGAGAGGCCAAAGCAAAAGGTATTACTACATTGTTGGTTGTTCAATGAGATGGTTCCACCAACCAATTCTCATACACAAGTTTTCATTAATACCCACATCAATATAATACTTTTTGTTGAGAATTCCAGATAGTTTCAGTTCCTTTGGCTCAAGTTGCCCATGACCGTGGACACGGCTAATCGATTAAGTTTGGGTACTCTGTAGTGTTTTGCACACGTTCCCCACAAGATTTGATCGCCTCCGTTGAATTTCTCGCACTTCAGGGTGTTTGAGAAACGCATGACCAAAACATGATCTTCTAAAGGGTTTCCCTGAGACTCTGTCGGTGCCCAACCTTTCCTGTCGTTCTTCTACATCTCGTAGCACCGCCTGTCCAAGGTCAACACGATATCCAACCAAGCTAGAGCCCATAATGGCTTGTGGCTGTGCAGGTAAGCCTTGGGTCTTGAAGCATCCATCCATCTCTTTGTGCCTGGGTGGACCTTTCCGCGTGAATACTGGCACTTCTCCAGCAACACCTAGGCTAACCACTGGGTTCTCCAGGGCGCCGTTCAACCATCATCCACCCAGAGGTATGTTGAAAACTCGGATTCCTGAAGTCTTGTTCATCAAGTAGGTCTTGTAATTATTATCTCACAACTCTCATGAGACACTCAACCAACCCTGTCTACTAATAGCATAGCAAAATTTAAATCAACGTTTCTCGAGGCCAAAGTGTCAAAGGGTGAGGGGGAAACCTACCACATGATACTACATCAAGTAACCAAGTTTCCAATTACCTACTTTGCATGCAATTGGGGAGATGGTAGAACGAATGCAATAAAAACATGGGTAAATATGATCAAAGTGACTTGCCTTGCCAACGATCCTCGTACTCAAGTGACTCTAGATAACAAGCTTCGCACTCCAGATAATCTAATGAATCAAGCAAAGCACGCCATAAGCATAACCACAATACAATTCACTCAACAGCAAGGTAAACTAATAATACAACAACAATCAATAGCAAAATTAAAAGATGGAAACCAAAACAAAGTAGAAGACTCTAAAAGTTTTGGTGGCAAAATATCGACTAAGACATAATAAGACAAATTGGTTTTCAACAATTTACCAATAGATAACAGAACAGAAAATACAAGATTTTTATTAGAAAACAGGAAGTATTTCATTATAAAAAAATTGTGCAAAAAGGATTACTACAAAACATTTTTCTAAACAGTACTAATGGTGAAAACAAGGTTTACCTATTTAAACTAGAGCACAAAACAAATTCAAATATTTTTTTATTATCAGAAAATAATTCACCTAATGTTGAACAACAGAACTAAAGAACTACAATAAAAAGTTAAACTAAAACAAAATCAAAGTAAACTAAAATAAAACAATTCAAATAAATACTAAGAAGAAACTAAACAGAATCTGTTTTTACTAAAAATCCTAATCTATAATATCCAAAAAATCTCAAAGAGTGCTGGATGATAGGCCTAACTATTACAAAGCAGTAGCAAAAAGAATCACTCAAAAATAAATGTGTAAACTCAAGTTATTCAAGTTTTAGTGATTTACTCAATTTTAACAAAATTCAAATTCACAAGTTCAAATTTGAAAAGTAAGACTACATACAGAAACTACATGAAATTTGTGACGTGTTACACAAAGAATCAATAAAAAACTCTAAATATTTGAAAAGATATATCAAAAACAAAAACAGAAATCATTCTGTTTTCTAAAACAGAAACAGAAAAAGAAAAAAATTATCTATCGGACAGGGGTGACGTGGCAGTTTCCTATTGCTCGCCAACGTGTGCGCATGGGTGTTTGCGGGCAGATGACCGGACGCTAGAAGAAAACGTTTCGGCGTTTAAAACTTCTAATCTGGTTCGTTTGATCCAGATCCAACGGCTACGGAGGGGGCGGTGGCTTACAGAGGAGGACGTCATGGTCTCCGGCGATGTCGATGGTGGCCGAACGTTGGAGGTGGTCAGGGACATCGATGTGGTGGTCGAGGGAGGCGTCCGAAGGGTCCAGGCAATGGCGGCAAAGCTCTGACAATGATTGGCGGCGTCGGTTGGGGCTGGGGACGACAGGGGCGACGACCACGAGCTCGGAGAGCTTCGATGGGGTGCCAAACTCCGGCGAGGTGGTGTGGTGAGGTTTTCTGGTGAAGATTGTGGCATTCGGGGGTGGAATGGAGCGCGGTGAGGGCAGGGCTTTATATAGGGGCCTCGCAGGGTCGTGAAAAGGAAGGGGGAGCGAGATCTGGCTCGGGATGGATCTCCAGCGAGGTGAGGGGCACGGGGAGGGAGATGAGCGCGGGGATGGAGCGGTCGGACAGTGGGGTCCGCTTGTCAGTGAGGGAGAGGGTGCCGTCAGCGGCTTCGATGGACGATCTGGAGTGATTTCGGGGAGTTAAGGCTGTGGGTCGGCCAGTTTCTTTACTAAAACGTTCATTTCGTTTCCTTTTCTATTTTCCAGAGAATTAAAATCTGATTAAGGCATTCAAAACTTTTCCAACAATTGAAGATATATATATCAAATTGATTAGGGGAATAAATGCTATTTAATGAACATTTTTCCACGGTCAAAATGAATACTTTGAAAAAAATATTTTTAGAAAATGCCTAAATTGATTTTTAAATTCTTTTGCAATAATTTTTCAAATAACCCCTTGGTTTTATTGTTCAAATATTTCACAAAGATGCCCCTGGTGTGGAGTGTCATGTTACTCCTCTCTTTTTATGAATATTTCCAAGGGTATTAAAATAGGAGAAACAAGTATATGGCCTTTCAGAATTCCAAAAGAAGAACTTACCATTCATATCATTCAAACAAGGTTATGATGATGCATAGCTATATTTCATAACATTCCAAAAATGGAATTTCTGGGATGTTACAAACCTACCCACCTTAAGATGAATCTCGCCATCGAGATTCAGGTTGGCTAGAAAATAGGTGAGGGTGGTCTCGACGAAGATCTTCTTCGCACTCCCACGTAGCTTCTTCCTCGATGTGGTGACTCCACAAAACATTACAAAACTTGATGGTCTCTTCTACGGGCTTCTCCTCGTAATTCAGATCACTGTCCAGATGTATGGCCTCTAGTGGCATTGTGTCTCTCAAAGGAATATAAGATATCTCACTGTGGCATTTCTTCAACTGAGAAACATGGAAAACATCATGAACTCCGGACAATCCTTCCGGCAATTCCAATTTGTATGTAACTTCGCCTCTATGTTCAAGAATTTTGTAGGGGCCTATGAACCTGGGTGCTAACTTTCCTTTAACACCAAACCTCTTGATTCCTCGAAGTGGGGACACACGAAGGTATGCTCGGTCTCCCACTTCATACGTCACCTCCTTGCATTTGCTATCAGCATAGCTCTTCTGCCTAGATTGGGATATCTTGAGTCGGTCTCGAATCAGTTTGAACTTTTCTTCAGAATCTTGGGTAAGATCAGGACCAAAAAGCTTTTGGTCTCCAACACCATCCCACATCAATGGTGTTCTGCACCTCCTTCCATATAAAGCTTCAAAAGGGGCCATCATCAGACTCATCTGATAACTGTTTTTGCACGAGAACTCTACGTAAGGTAAGTTGTCATCCCAACTAGACCCATAGTCTAGCGCACAAGCTCTCAACATGTGCTCCAGAATCTGGTTGACTCTCTCAGTCTATCCATCGGTCTGCGGATGAAAAGTTGTACTGAATTCTAGTCTTGTACCCAAAATTTCGTGTAACTGATGCCCAAACTTTGAGGTAAATTGTGTTCCTCTATCTGACACGATACTCCTCGGAACTCCATGCACACATACGATCCTGGTCATATATATCTTGGCTAACTTAGCACTGGTATAGGTGGTCTTCACTGGAATGAAATGAGCCACCTTGGTCAAGCGATCGACCACTACCCAGATGGAATAATAACCTTAACGGGTCCTGGGTAATCCTGTGATGAAGTCCATACCAAGCTTTTCCCATTTCCACTCGGGTATTGGCAAAGGTTGGAGTAACCCTGTAGGTTTCTGATGTTCCGCCTTTACTCGCTGACAAACATCACATACTGCCACATGTTCGGCAATATCTTTCCTCACTCCTGTCCACCAGTAACTTTCCTTGAAATCCAGGTACATCTTGGTGTTGCCTGGGTGTATCGAGTATGGTGAATTGTAGGCTTCTTGAAGTATCAACTTCCTGAGCTCTGGGTCATTGGGCACATAGATTCGGTCCTCAAACCACGGAGTTCCTTGTTCATCTTCACGAAAGCCTTTAGCTTTTCCATCCTTCATTCTCTGCTTTATCTCAGCTAGCTCCTTATCCGATTTCTGGGCTTCACGAATTCTTTCGGTCAAGGTGGACTGGATCTCTATTGTGGCAACATATCCTTTTGGAACTATCTCTAGCCGGAGCTCTCTGAGATCATCAGCTAACTCCTCGGGTAATCTTCCTGCTATGAGTGTGTTCACATAACTCTTCCGACTCAAAGCATCTGCTACAACATTTGCCTTTCCTGGATGGTAATGCAGTCTCATGTCATAGTCCTTGATTAACTCTAGCCATCTCCTCTGTCTGAGGTTCAACTCCTTCTGTGTGAAGATATACTTCAGGCTTTTATGATCAGTGTAAACATCACAACTATTTCCGATAAGGAAATGTCTCCAGGTCTTGAGTGTGTGCACTACGGCTGCTAGCTCCAAATCATGGGTGGCATAGTTCAACTCATCAGGTCGTAGCTATCTGGATGCATAGGCTACAACTTTTCCCTCCTACGTGAGTACTCCTCCAAGTCCTTGATGCGAAGGATCACAATAAACCTGGAAGTCCTGCCGAACATTTGGCAAAATCAACACTGGGGCTGTGACCAAACGTTTCTTCAACTCCTAGAAACTTGCCTAACATTCCTCAGTCCAAATATACTTAGACTCTTTATTCAACAATTCCTTCATGGGTTTGGCAATCTCTGAGAAATTCTCAATGAACCTCCGGTAATATCTGGCAAGTCCGAGAAAATTGTGGATCTCCTTAACTGAGGTGGGTGACTTCCAATCGGTGACTGCTTCAACCTTAGCGGGGTCCATTGCTATTCCATCTCCAGAAATAACATGTCCAAGGAATCCGACTTCCGTCAGCCAGAATTTACATTTACTGAACTTGGCATAAAACTGATGCTCTCTAAGCTTCTCTAGAACTAAACGCGAGTGTTCCTTGTGTTCTTCCTCGCCCTTGGAAAATATCGAAATGTCATTGATGAACACCACGACAAACTTGTCCAGATATTCCATAAACACTTTCTTCATCATATTCATGAAGTAGGCAGGAGCATTAGTCAAACCAAAAGACATGACTGTATACTCATATAAGCCATACCTTGTGGTGAAGGCTGTTTTGGGTATATCTTGTTCATGAATTTTCAATTGATGATACCCTGATCAAAGATCGATCTTGGAGAATACTTAGGCTCCCACTAGTTGATCCAACAAGTCATTAATCATCGGCAGAGGGTACTTATTCTTGATAGTCACCTCGTTCAATGCACGATAATTGACTACCATCCTCAAGGTTTGATCCTTCTTCTCCACCAAAATAACTGGGGCTCCCCAAGGTGAAGAACTTGGGCGAATATACCCTTTGTCCAATAACTCCTTAATCTGCTTCTTGATTTTTCCAAATCATTCCTGGTAGTAACTCTATCAGAAACTCAATCTCTCTATCTGGTGGCATGCCTGCTAATTCCTCCGGGAATACATCTGGAAAGTCTTGTACAACCGGCACTACTTCCTGAACAACTCCTATGAGGGAATTTAATCGAGTACTCTTCTGGGTACGTCGGGATACATACTTAATCCTCTTGTTCTCTGGGGTGGTGAGCAAAATAGACGTGCTGGGGCAATCAAGGTTTCATTCATACTTGGTCATCCAATCCATGCCTAGGATTACATCTAATCCCTAGGATTCTAAGACGATGAGGTCGGTGGGAAAAACATGGTTTCCTATATTGAGTTTCAGTGCGTGGCATCCTATACCTGCCATCATCATACCTCCTGGGGATTTGACCTTAATGGGCTGACTACGGGTTCTGGTGGGTAAACCATACTTTTCCAGAACTACCCTTGATATGAATGAATGAGTTGCACCAGAATCAAAAAGTGCCATAATTGGACGTGAATGCAGTAAAAACTTACCAACCACAGTCTCGGGCTGATCATAGACTTCTTCCACATCAATGTGGTTCACCCGAGCACAGGGAAAAGGATTTGGCTTCTTAAGTAATGAGTTGTCGTTGTTGTTGCCGTTTCCATTTCCCTGCTTGTTCTGGGGACATTCTGTGGCATAGTGCCCTGTCTTCTGGCACTTGAAGCAGGTGATATGGTTTAGATCCTTCCGAGCTAGAGCGGGATGGTACTGGTTGCCATTCCCACTTCCAGTGCCATTCTTGAAGTTGCCATTGTTGGGATGATTATTCCCATTTCCTCCATGGTTGTGCACGTGATGAGTGTGTCCTCCATACTTACTGGTCCCTGATCTGATATTCCTTGAGTACGAGGAGTAGCGGGGCTTTTGTTGAGCTCCAGAGTTAGACTTCCCCTGTCCATACTTCCTCTTGCGGTTTTCAATTTGCTACTGCTTCCCCTCCAAGATGAGGGCCTTGTCTACCAGCTCCTGGTAATTGCTAAAAGTAGCCACCATCAGCTGCACGCTCAACTCATCATTGAGTCCTTCTAGGAACTTTTCCGTTTTGGCTGCATCATCGGCCACATCTCCTAGTGCATAACGAGCCAACATGCTGAATTCATCCACATACTAGGCCATGGAGCGGGTCCCCTGGCGTAAGTTGTGAAACTCACGCTTCTTCAGACTCATGGCTCCAGCTGAGACATGAGTGGTGCGGAAAGCTAGCTTGAACTGCTCCCATGTCACACCAGCAATGGGGTACATGGTGGTGTAGTTCTCCCACCATGAAGATGCGGGTCCCTCCAATTGATGGGCGGCAAAGCGCACCTTTTCAGCCTCAGTGCACCCAGCGGTGATGAGTTCCCTCTCCATCTTGCGGAGCCAATAATCTGCCACAATGGGCTCAGTGCTGCTAGAGAAAGTTGGTGGATTCAGCCTCAGAAAACGGGTGAGGTTGTCGCCCTGAGGTGGAGGGTGGTTGTTGTGGTTGTTGGTCTGGTTCTGGATCAACAGCTACATCAGGGCATTTTGCTGCTGGAGAAGTTGTGTGAGTTCCGGCCGGAAGGTGAAGTCGGGCTCACGCCGCGGAGGCATCTTGTTGTTTTCAAAGGGGTGAGAATTAGAATAGAACAAGGGCCTACAGGAAAATTTCACTACCCATATGCAATGCAACAAACATATCACACCAAACACTCATTCATTTATTCAACTCAAGGTTCAAACATCGAGATACAAGTCTCCAAATAAAACTAGACATCGGCCTACGTTTTTTACGATAAAATAAAAGATACATGGATGCATGACTAAGGTTCTCCTCAAAAGTCCATGGTAACGTGGCCTCCTCCGGTGACGCTCTCCTCATAGTCATAATCGTTGCTGATCAAGGGAAGCATGTCTCCTTCTGGGTGAAGATTTTCTCCCATGTCCAGCTGTTCCTCCAGACTTGCAATGCGAGTGTTCAGCTTCTCGATCCTCTCCAATAAGTCCTTCACTTCATGCTCATGCTCGTACTTGGCTTCCCGTAGGTCAGCCTCGAGGTCAAGCTCGCGGTTCATCAACCTCTTGATCGTCTTTGTGTCTGCGCGTACCCGAAGTTCCAAAGTCCTGATGTGCGTCTCCAAAGTCTGGATATAGGAAATGGCGGAGTCTTCAGTGGGGGTGTTTATGATATTTCCATTGGCATCCCTGCGACAAACCATGCTGAGTCCTGGCGAAATGGGACCACCCTTGTATTCCTCCGGAATACGTCCGAGGGCACGATGAATCACCATGTCCCTCCCAAGAATCCGGCTGGGTGCCACAAACTTGAAGTCGATGGGTTCTTTACGATTTCCAAAGGTCTTTCCGAGGATGTGCACCTCGATCCTGTAGCGACCGTCTTGTGGAAAAGACATGATAGGAGTCCCGGTGATGCTTGGCAAAGCGATCCTTCTGTCGTTGATGATCTTCACCATCTCTTTGCCAAAGGGCATCGTTGCGTCAGGCTGGCAAAACTCCGTGAACAAAACTGGGGTGAAGGTGGCCATCTAGAAAGGTAGAGATAAATCGGAGGGAAGACAGAAATGAACGAATGAGAATATAAGAATTCGAAAGACAATAAAAACTGATTTGTTTTTCCTAGGGCTTTTCCAATCCTAGAGGTTACGTCCTACGGTCAGCGAGTGCTCTGATACCATTTCTGTAGCAACCTAACCTGAAAGGTCGAATCTCCGGTGTTTCCGTAATATCCCAAGATCATGCTGGTACACACACGATACATCAATGTATATATCAAAGGGAAATCACACAGCTTTATTAATCGAAAATCTCATATCGAGTTCTTTATTACAATAAAGTGGTTGAAGGCCAACTCATGAGATATACTAAACCAAAGTCTTGCGGAAGCTCCAAAGGTAGTTCAGTCCATCTGACTCCAAGGGCATCTCACCGAGCGTAGAGCGTATCCTCACTCCTGGTCAAAAAAATACGCTGCAACATGATACGTTGTAGCCGTGTAGGTCAGCATATTGAATATACCGGTAATGTCACAAAAGGGGGTAAAAGTAATCATCTATTCTATATGCATATATGGCAGGTGGGGTAGTAAGTTTTTGCATAAAGCCATTTTTTTCCTACAACAAGAGAGGGCAAAGCAAGAGTTATTACTACATTGTTGGTTGTTTAATGAGATGGTTCCACAAACCAATTCTCATACCCAAGTTGTCATTAATACCCACATCAATATAATACTTTGTGTTGAGAACTCCAGATAGTTTCAGTTCCTTTGGCTCAAGTTGTCCATGACCGAGGACACGGCTAATCGATTAGGTTTGGGTACTCTGCAGTGTTTTGCACACGTTCCCCACAAGATTTGATCGCCTTCGTTGAATTTCTCGCACTTCAGGGTGTTTGAGAAACAGATGACCAAAACATGGTCTTCTAAAGGGTTTCCCTGAGACTCTGTCGGTGCCCATCCTTTCCTACCATTCCTCTACCACTACTAGGAAAAGGCTTGCTAGTGACGCACCTATTTTGGCTACTAATGGCGCACTATAGGTGCGCCACTAGCATCACGCCATTAGAATTTTTTACTAATGGCGCACCACAGGTGCGCCATTAGTATCTGGTATACTAATGGCGCACCATGCAGTGCGCCATTAGTATGCCTCCTAGGGGCCATATTTACCCATGTGCTCTGGCTTTCTAATGGCGCACTAATGGAGGATGCGCCACTAGTGTGCTTTTTGCAGTGCGCCACTAATGTGCTGAGTACTAGGTATTTTTTTTTTCTTTTTTGATATTTGCACAGGTTACAAAACATATTACTGCACAGAATATAGAGAGCACAACATATAAACAGCAGATTTATCGAATACAATAGAAGATTAGTCTCCGAATACAATTCATCATATTAGTCTCCAAATTTAAAATAACGAACAACGTTAGAACATTACAAGTCTCGACACCGCGAGTAGCGAGTTTGTCTTCACATTACAAGTCGATATCGATCATCTAAACTACCATCACATAGAAGAGAGTTGCGGTCATCACGATGAGCATCATCGCGATGAAACTGGTCTTCATCCGGTTCCTCCAGCGCTCCCTCCTCTCTCCCACTAGATAGCATGCGTATCTAGCTTCCGCCTCCGCCCTAGTGGTGTACCCTTTGTAACTATTACCGCTGAAGCGGTGAACCTGTCTCCGACACTCCTCCCAGTCGTCGTAGACTCCGGGAACCTTACCCTTGTACACGACATACGACGGCATCTCTATGCACTAGCCAAACAAAACGTTAGTAGCAATTCATAGACAATACATAAGCAATATATAAGTATGCAACAAAAGGATCAGAAGAGAAAAGCAACCCATTAATAGCATGATTCAGGTTCGTACTAATAAATAGCATCGACTACATATAAGTTGAACGACTGTCCAAACCAAAGAGACATACAAGTTCATTAAAGTTTAATATTACAAGATGAGCCAATCGACATTTCAGAACTACATAGCATCACTACTTTCGACTCGACTTAGGGACTGGAGTGTGGATGAAGCCGCCGTCTTTAGTGATGGTCATGAAATCGCGGGCGTTGTCAACCTGCATTTGTAGCGTTGTTTCTATCTCGCTCTTGGACGGTTGATATCTGAGGTAGAACTGCCCCGAGGTACGAAGGACATCTTGATGGATGATTTCCGCAAACTCCGACTGGATGTGATAGAATTCTTGTCTGATGTCCGCGTCCTGGATTGCCGACAAGCGTGTGGCCCAATCTTTGAGATTATTTGATAGCAGAAGGTGATGCTGGTCCCGTACGATCGCCCGCATGTGATGGAGGGCGTAGTAGGCATCCTTGTGACTGCCTGGCGGCTGCTTGACGCAGGGGAACGTCGTATTGTGGGTGAACACGTGCTTGCCGTACCTACGAATTGTCCTGCTAAAGGTGCCTCCAGATCTGGCGTAGCCGGGGAGAACATCATCAAGAACTTTCTTGCTATTTGTGTAGTCTTTCTTCGACTGACGGTCCGAGTCGAAATACGTGGCCATGGAATATTTTGGGCTTAAGAGGATGAGTGTGCAATGTGTATCTCTACACAAAACACGGAATGTTAGAAAAAAAGAACGATCAAAACCTAAGAAATCATATGTTACAGGGCGGTGAGGGGATGACTTACTCGGGAAAGTAAGGCATGAGGAAGTTATCATTATCCGGGTTTGCCACAATGATGCCTTCGAGGTGTGAACTCGCGACTTGCCGGTCCCCAGCGCTGCCCAAGATCTTGGCACGCATGTAGAAGGGGTCGACTATCACGATCTCCGGGGTCTTGTCTCTAATGATCCGCATCTCCATACTCGGTGAAAATAGCCGAACGAAGGTGTAGTGCAGCGGATGAAGGTTAAACATAGCGAAGATGTCATCAAACCGCATGACGATCGTACCCCTGATGGCGCTATCCACAAAGCCCTTGCCCTCTAGCACCTTGGCCACGAAAACCGGGCATGCCACATCATTCTCGGAGAGATGCCACTTCTCCAAATAAATAACACTGTCATGCAGACTCCGCATAGCACCGGTTGCAGCATTGAGCAGATTAGTCGGTAGCATCGGCCTACCCGCCACATGCACCCTTCTCGAGATATCCTTAAGTGAAGGTGGCCCGTCCTGAGCACGGATCGTACTCGGTGCCGGCTGGCTCGCACCGCCCTTGTTATTCTTTCTTTTTCGTCCCTTCTTCTTCTACTGTAATGGGTTCGAGTTTTTCTCACAGACCGCCTTCTTGAGTGTGTTGGGGCTGATAATATTTCGCACCTCGGCTATCTGAGGCTCGGTGAAGGCAGCAGCTAGAGGCGTCTCCTGAGAACTGAACGCTAGACGACGCCTGTTGCAATGGGTTTCTCCGTGGTACCAGCTAGATCGCGGTCATCTTTTGCAGGGTTGGGTTCTTGAGAAGAAGGCCCGAAGAATTCGTCACCGTACCCATGTTCGGCAAAGTACTTATCGACGTTGGTAAATGTACCGTCGTCGTCGTCATCGTCCCGATACTATGCCATATGCATGTCCGGCATGTCCGGTAGCGTTGCGGCGGTCTTGCCATGGCTTGGCGCCGGCACGACTGGCGGTGTTGTCTTTGGGGTGGTGTCCCCTGCCCCCAAACGAATCTGGCTCTTTGGCCAAAGCAGGGGCCAGCTTACGCATGCGCTAAGGGTCATCACATCATCTTCGTCGGCCCCAGCGGGTCGAATCGGAGGTAACAAGTCGTCGCAGCCTGGCAGCACCCGAACCAGTTCAACCCTATACATGGTGGGTGTCATCGGATTACCGTGGAACACAGGGTTGCCCGGTTGAACGATTCTTCCCTTGGTGACATCGATCAACTCGCCGCCCATGAAGTGCAGGAGAGTGCATGAAACGTCGGCGGTGTCCTGCGAAAACATGTAGGGCGTTAGGGATGCCCAGTCAAAGGCAAGGAGATGAAGTCATCGGTCGAGAGGCTTAGTTACCATGATGGTATCAAGCTCGGCTAATGTCGAGGCACCGGCAACGGCGGGCGTGCAACTAACGGAGGGGCCGCTTGCTGCCAAGGTGTTGGCCGGCGTACACCCGGGTGCATTAAGCTCCAATGCCTGTGCCGGTGCCGGAGAGACCAATACCGCCTCCGCCGGAGACACCAATGGCGCCGCCTGCGCCTTGTGCGAGTTGCTGGCCATGAAGCTGGGAACCGGGGGCGGCCCCTGTTGGCCGCTCGCAATCCACCCCCGCAGCCCCTCAACCAAGGTAGGCATAATGGCGGTGATCATCGCTCCTAGTTGGTCTCGCACTTGCTCTGAGACTATGTCGGGAATCCGCGCCACTTGTGCCTTGAGTTATTGAACCTCGCGCGACTGGCTTTCCGAGCTGGTCTTTCTCTCCTTTCGCCGACCAGCGTTATAGTATGATGACCATTTTGTGGACAAGCCTTTGCTGGCCACATGACCAGCTGACGATGGCTTACTGAACTTATCCTTGTTTTTCATTACGTTCAACGCCCTATTTAAAGTGTTGTCCCAAGGGGAGCTCTGAGATGACCCCACGCTACTGCTTTTAGTCTCCTGCGGAAGGAATGTGAACCATTTAGAAATTTGGCTTCATTAATTAGAATGCAACCATATGGAGCTAATTACGCGAGGGTGTATTCCTTACCAGAACACGCTCAAGCGCCTTGGTCTTCGCATCCATGGTAAGCTCCTTTTTTACCGGGTCCACCTTGTACCGGGCCCTAACATAGTTCCTGGTCTGCTTGTCACGGTATTTCTCGAAGCGGGGCGGTAGGCCTTGCTCGACACGCTCTGCGTCCTCCTTGTCCCATATAGGTTCCGGCACTCTGTAACCGCCGGCACCGAGTTGGTGGGCCCCCAAGTTCAACTCCCGCATATCTTTCCCCCACTGACTTGATTCCAGGGTTGCACTGCTCTCACACTTGATCTTGAACTCCTTGTAGTCATCTTCGCTGATCGAAGGATTTTTCGCGTTGATCTTCTCATAACTATCACCTTTGTCAATCATTTTCTTCACCGTGCTTCTCCAATTAGACAGGGCCGTGCTCTTCTTCGTGAGGGCGGCACTGTTCACTTTATTCCCTGAGAGGCGTGTGTTTGCGACGTCACTGGGAACTTGTATAGTTTGTGCAGCTTCGTGAAGAGGAGGCTGTGCAAATTTCCTCGGTCAGGATGCCTTAGGTTCTCGGTGTTGATTGAGACGGTGCTCCAGAGAATGCACCCGAGCTGAACCGAGTACCCCTTGACTAATTCTTTGGGCGCCGTTGGATGCCCCTCGGAGGACACTTCAGTAAATTCCTCCTTGACGGTGCCGAGCACGTTCGGGCGCCGGTCCTTCCGTTGCCTCTTCGGTTGGCTGCCATCTGTATGTGCGCTGCCATCATCAGTGGTGGCATCCTCGGCGGCACCATTAGTGCTTTCATCCCCGACGCCAGTAGGGGTTGTGTAGTCAGGATCGGTGTCTTCCGCGGCGTCCTCATAGCGGTGAGGTTCTTCCTCCATCTCCTGGGATAGCTCCTAGAATGCCTTTCCCGAACAGCCGGCCTCATCGTTGTGGGCCATGTTTCGCTCTAAATAGGAAAAAAGTTTGGTCAAAAAGTTGGTTATTGTCAAGGAACAAGATCATGGTCTCATCATTTAGGGTTTGTCGACACCGAGGCATCCTAAAAGCTAAGCTTTTATCATTTAGGGTTTGTCGACGCCGAGGCACCCTAAAAGCCTAAGCTTTCATCATTTAGGTTTTTATCGACACCGAGGCACCCTAAAAGCCAAGGTTTTATAATTTAGGGTTTGTCGACGCTGAGGCACCCTAAATGCTAAGTTAAGTTTTCATCATTTAGGGTTTATCGATGCCGAGGCACCCTAGGTTGACTGATATATATGGGTATCTTCTAATAATATACCCTATCAAGAAAAGGGAAGGAGAATTCTAAGTTGATCCTACTTAATTAAGTACTAAGATACCCCAGCCCATGCATTACTCGCAAGTACCCCATATGACCTATTTTTAGCAAAGTCATGCTAAAATTCACGGAAAATTTCAGCATGACCTTTGCTGAAAATAGGACATATGGAGTACCCGAATTTGCCGGAACGGAAGTTAATCGACATTCTAGCAAACTCAAGGGCCTCTCGGGGTACCTGCAAAATCATCACGACACGATGGTCGGAGAGAAAACCCAGCAAACATAAAATTATGTATATACTACATCTGCATATACATATACATACAACATCCATATACATACATCATTTATTTAACTATCAGTTTAATTTATCCAGAGAAAATGCTTAAGTGCTAGGGGGGTTGCCCACGGTCGAGCACGCCGGCGGCGAGCTCCAAGGACGACAGCGAGGGGAGCGGTAGCCGGAGCGGGGGAGGCTAGCAGCGGGTTTGGCCGGCGCCGCCGCCGCACTCCTCATAGCCTTGCCGGCGTCGAGCTCGGGCAGTGGCCGGAGCACAGCCACGATGGAGACGGTGATGGGGAGCGCGGGGAGGAGCACGGAGAGGCAGGGAAGAAGAGGGGGGAATGGGGGGAGGGGCTCACAGTGAGGCAGAGGGCGGCGACGGCGAGGTCAGGGTAGAGGGTGGCGATGGAGAGGTCGAGGCAGAGGGCGGCGACGGCGAGGTCGGGGCAGAGGGCGTCGACGAGGAAGAGGGCAGCGACGGCGTGGCGGTCGGGCAGCCTGATGGCGTCGGTGTCGTCTCCGGCATCGTCGGGGGCTAATGGCGAGACGATGACTGAAAATTCCTAAGTGCCACTTATATACCTAGAGCATTGGTCCCGGTTCGTAGCACCAACTAGGACCAATTCCCCCCTTTCGTTCCGGTTGGTGTCACCAACCGGGACCAAAGGTCTCTTTTCAGCAGCCCAAACGGCGGGAAACAGAGACCTTTGGTTCCGGTTGGTGCCACCAACCGGAACTAAAGGGGGAATTGGTCCCGGTTGGTGCTACGAACCGGTACTAATGCCACCCTTCCGTTCCGGTTGGTGCTACCAACCGAAACCAAAGGCCTTGCGCCGCGGTGCGGTGGGATGTTTAGTCCCACCTCGCTAGTCGAGGGAGCACGAGAGCGGTTTATAAGCGCTGTTGTCCCAACCCTCTCGAGCTCCTCTCAACTACACGCTTCCGGGCCTATTGTGTCACTCTTTGCCCATGGGCCTACTGGGCCTTCTGCGGGCCTGAATCCTGGCCCATTGTTGGGTTTCTAGTCGTATTCAGGCCGTGATGGCCCTGTAGGTGGAATTTTTTTTTTTGCTTTATTTTGTTTCCACTTTTTTGCTTTTAATGTTTTGAACAAAAATACTTTTTTTCTATTTTTTTTATTTTTTGTTTTCTTTTTTTCTTTATTTAATTTATTTTGTTTCCACTTTTTTCTTTTAATGTTTTGAACAGAAAATACTATGATAAGTTTTGTTGCATAAATTTTATATAATTTTACTTTTAGTAATACTATAGGGAAACATGCGAAGAAATAGGGTCGTGTGCCTCTTTAGTACCGGTTGCGCGATAGGGAAACACAACACTAATCCAATGACTCACAAGCATGATCCAACGACTCACAAGCGCTTGAAAGAAACATGCGATCCGTGTGCTTCTTCCTGATTGGTTGGATTCGGAATCGTGTGGGGTTAAACGGGCGTTTTTCGCATTGGGCTCACTATGTTCATGTTCATTCAGTTGCCAGATTCAAATACACTCATTTTTCACATTTGAAAGAACGAGGGTAAATTGGGAGGGGTTAACCTTGCCGGACGGAGGGGGACGGCGATGGTGGGGGGAGGAGACCCGGAGATGCATCTACCGCTGGCGGTTGCACTCACGCGGAGGACGCTGCCGCTCGTGACGTGGGGGCCGGCGCGCGGGAGAGGACCGACGGGCGTGTCGCCGACGCCGGCTGCCGCTGCGGGAAGGAGGCGAGGGGGGTATACGTGCGGTGGAGCGGAGTAGGGCGCCGGAGCTGGTGGTGGTCGCTGCTGCTGCGGGGGCGGCGGCGGAGGCGCGGGGGCACGAGGGCAGTGACTGCGCAGTACGGGTAGGGGCAGTGGGCGGGTGAGAGTCGGGGCAATGGGCGGGAAGATAGAAAGGGCACTGGGGATTTTAGTGGGGGCAAGGGTTACAATGGCGCACCCATGAGAGGTGCGCCATTAGTAATCTTTTTTTTGTATAGCAATGGCACATCGCCAGGAGGTGCGCCATTAGTAATCTTTTTTTGTATAGCTATGGCGCATCCCAGGGAGGTGCGCCATTAGTAATCCTTTTTTTTGTATAGCTATGGCGCATCCCAGAGAGGTGCGCCATTAGTAATCTTTTTTTTGTATAGCTATGGGGAATGCAGTGCTTGTGTGAGATGGTGTGTCCACATAGCCATTCCTAGTGTGTCATGGTCATGGTCATGGATGCTTGGAGGGGGCAATTAGTCATGGGGCCCACAAGGCAGTAGGTTCCAACGAGATCCGGGAGAAAACGCGGGTAAAACATTCATTTGTGAATTGGTAAAACATTTATGAATATGAAAACATTTATGAATACAATCGAGAAATGAAGGCTACAATTTCAATACAATCGATCTTAGCTAGCTATCCGTTCACAATCTTCTTGCCCTTATTTTTCGCAAATGAAGTCTTCTTTTGAACGGACGTCCTTTAGGTAGGGTGGTCCTGCTTCTTCTTGTGGTGTATGCTGGTACTTCATCGTCATCGTCATGTTCCATCTTTGGGTCGTCGTACTTGTCGAAGTCTTGCTCATTGGCGACTCCATCCATTCCGATGATCTTCCTTTTGCCTCTCCTCACAACAACACGACTGGGCTTTGGCGGGTCGGTAATGAAGAAGCATTGGTCCACTTGGGAAGCCAGTACCCATGGCTCATTTTTTGAGGTGGCGTTTGCGCCCGCGGTCTTAGATTTGGTTTCGGGCATAACCATGGTGGTGAAATACCGGTCTTCTTTTAGGACGCTCTTGGCCCATCTGACACGGAACATCGGGACCTTCTCTCCAGCGTAGCTCAGCTCCCATATCTCCTCGATCCTTCCGTAGTATCTGTCCTTATCGTTACCGATGTAGGATTCCATCATTACCCCGGAGTCCTGATAACCATCGCTCTTCATGTCCTTTCCCTCGGTGTAGAATGTGTAGTCGTTGATATCGTACGCCTCATACGTCATCAGGTTGTGCTCGACGCCCTGTGACAAGGCGAATATGAGTTGTTCTTCCGCGGAAGAATCCTCATGTAAAGGGTACGATAGAAGCTTCTTCTTGAACCAACGCGTGAAACATGAGTTGTGCTCTTTGATTATATCTCCGTCCATCCTCTGTTGGCCTCGGTCATTGTACATCTTGTCAATAAAGGTTTTGTGCTCTATCACCCAAGGATCGACCACGTCTATGTGTTGTAGCGCGACTAGGTTTGCTCTTTCAAAGTCGGCGAGTCGACCCTCGAAGTCAACATGCATTTCGCGGCGACCCTCACGGTGACCCCATCCAGCGAGCCTGCCGAGGTGCCTGTTGATGGGCAGACCAATGGGGTTCTCGATGCCTAGATAATTCGTGCAATAGGAGATGCACTCTTCGGTCAGAAAGCCCCTGGCTATGCTTCCCTCTGGACGTGACATATTGCGAACGTATCCTTTGATGACACCATTCATCCTTTCAAATGGCATCATGTTGTGTAGGAACGTCGGCCCGAGTTGGATGATATCCTCCACGACATGGACCAACAGATGCACCATAACGTCGAAGAATGCGGGCGGGAAGTACATCTCAAGCTCGCATAGTATCACCACGATCTCTTCCTGTAGCCTTCTGAGTTGCCTCACGCCAACCGACTTCCGAGAGATGACGTCAAAAAAGTTGCATAGGCCAAATAGCGTTTCACGGACGTGCGCGTCCATGATCCCACGGATTGCAACTGGAAGTATCTGCGTCATCAGCACGTGACAGTCATGAGACTTCATCCCACTGAACTTCTGCTTCACTGAGTCTAGGTATCTGCTTATCTTCCCCGCGTAACCATAAGGAAGTTTTACTCCTACGAGGCAGGTGAAAAACTGATCGATCTCCTCCTGACTTAGAGTGAAGCACGCGGGAGGGAAGTCATTTTCGGTCTTCTTCGCCTCATCATCATCATCGTCATCATCATCACCATCATTATTAGCGTGAAGCTCCTCCCTGATGCCCACTGATTTCAAGTCTGCCCTTGCTTTCGGCCCATCTTTGGTCCTCTCTGGCATGTTGAGCAGGGTACCAAGCAGACTCTCGCACACGTTCTTCGTGATATGCATGACATCAAGGCTGTGAGGCACACGGAGGATCTTCCAGTATGGCAAGTCCCAGAAAACATACCTTGTTTTCCATACCTTCAGCAGCGGCTCTGGTGCCTTTCGCTTCTTTCCCGGCTCTGGCGCCTTACCCGGCGGTGGGCACTCTTTCCAATTTTTCAACTTGTATATTTCCTCGCCGATCCTCGTACGCGGGTGTCTTCGGGGTTCGGTTTCACCATCGAACAGATCCTTGAGTTTTCTCCATCAGTCATCGTCGCGAAGCCACCTTCAATGTCCCATGAACACGGTTTTCGAAGACCCGGGATCTCTATCTAGCTGGCGATATGTTGTGTCATCCATGCACCTGACGCATCCAGAAAATCCGTTGACCACCTGCCCCGCGACATATCCGTAAGCGAGATAGTCGTGCAGCGTCGTGAGCAGTGCGACTCTCATAGGGAAATATTCTTTCTCTGCGACGTCCCACGTATTGGCTGGCGTTTTCCACAGCATGTCTAGCTCCTCTTTCAGCAGCCCCAGATATAGATTGATGTCGTTCCCTGGTTGTTTCGGCCCTTCAATTAGCATACTCATGTGAATGTACTTCCTCTTCATGCACAACCAAGGGGGAAGGTTGTACATCCACACAAACACAGGCCAGGTGCTATGTGGGCTTCTCTGGCTGCCAAACGGATTGACTCCACTGGTGCTCGCGCCCAACACGATGTTCCTTGGATCGTTCCCAAATTCTGGGTGTTTGAAGTTCAACGCTTGCCACTGGCTCGCATCCCTAGGGTGACTCAGCATCTTGTCTTTTTTATTTATCTCCGGATCATTTGCGTCATCTTCTCGCTTCTTCTCCTCCCTATCCACGTGCCAACGCAGGAGCTTTGCTACCTTAGGGTCCGCGAAATACCGCTGCAGACGAGGAGTGATCGGAACGTACCAGACCACTTTTCGAGGAGCTTTCTTCCTCTTCTTGTATCGAGTGACGCCGCACACCGGACATATGGTAGACTCCACGTGCTCGTCCCGATAAATGATGCAATTGTTCATGCACACATGGTATTTCACGTGCGGTCAATCCAGAGGACACACGATTTTCTTCGCCTCCTCGAAACTGGTCGGGCACTTGTTCCCCTTGGGAAGACATTCGTGCCAGAATGACATGTTCTCGTCGAAGCATGTGTCGGTCATTTTGTGTTTTACCTTCATCTCCAAAGCCATGAGCGTTACTTTCACGTGGGTATCCTCGGTCCTGCATCCTTCATACAATGGAGTAACCGCGTCTATCTCTAGTTGATCCAGCTTGGCTTTCTCTTGGGCGGCAGCTCTTTCATTATCCGTCTGCTTGAGAAGCAGCTCTTGAATATGAGGGTCCTGCACCCAGCCCATCGATGGTCCATCGTCATCTGCTCCGGCATCTTCATCTTCATGATCATGCCCTTTGTCTGCTCTGGCATCTTCCTCATCATCATGTCCGGCATCTTCTACATGATGACCGTGTACTGCATCCACTTCGTGATCTTGTCCTGGAGATTCTTCGTCTTCTCGCCCGCCCTTGCCGTGGTTGTCTTGCTCATGCCCTTCCTCATTTCTTGCCTGGCCCCCATGGATGACTTCATAATCACCTTCATCACCTTGCCACCGATAGCCATCCATGAAACCACGCAAGAGCAGGTGGTCCCACACCTGTACGGAATCTGGGTCCATAAGGCTCCTTAGCTTGCATCTTCGACACAGACATCTTATCTCCGTCTCGTTATTTTGAAGCATCTCGGCCTTCGCGGAGCTCAAAAACCTATTCACGATGCCTTCGGTCATCTTGCGGACCATGGTCGCCTGCGGGGTAGAGCAAAACGATATTTTAGAACCAAGAAAAAAATTGGCATGACTTTGCCCGAAAATAGGACCAAAAAGAATGCATAGTGCCAAATTCTTGCCGAAACGGAAATGGATCAACATTCCGGGAAAATATTGGCAACAATTGCATTTCAAATACCGGTAACTGCAAACACAAACATATATGCAACACCACAAACATATGCAACGCCACAAACATACGTAGATCTAGCTAGGCCATAAAAAGTGCATGTGCACGTTGTTGGAGGGAAAAAGTAGATCTAGAACATAAAAGCTTTCCCCTTACTTACCTATCAAAAAAAGGTAATTTAACCACTTAATTTGGGTGAATCTATGATGCAAATGAGGTGAGGAGGAGGAGGCACCCGAGACAAGCTTGGAGGAGGAGGTGGAGGGAATGAAAGTGGGGAAAGTGAGTGTGGTAGGTGGCTGTCCAAAATATCTAGCTGGTCCTAGGTTACTAATGGCGCACCACCTACAAATGCGCCGTTAGTAACCCTGGTTACTAATGGCCCACCAGCTGGAGGTGCGCCATTAGTAGTTTTGCAACAAAAAAATAAAGTAGTGGCGCACTGGGTTAGTGGTGCGCCATTACTAGTTAAACTACTAATGACGCACTCTGCCCTAGTGCGCCATTAGTACTTTTGGATAAATAAAAAAAAGTTTGTTAGTAGTGGCGCACCGAGTGTGTGGTGTGCCATTAGTGCCCATCACACTAATGGCACACCAGAATATGGTGCGCCACTGCTATATAGTAGTGGAGCACCACATGATTGGTGCGCCATTAGTGTATATATTATCTATAGCCCTTTTCCTAGTAGTGTACATCTCGTAGCACCGCCTGTCCATGGTCACCATGATATCCAACCAAGCCAGAGCCCATAATGGCTTGTGGCTGTGCAGGTAAGCCTTGGGTCTTGAAGCATCCATCCATCTCTTTGTGCCTGGGTGGACCTTTACGCGTGAATACTGGCACTTCTCCAGCAACACCTAGGCTAACCACTGGCTTCTCCAGGGCGCCGTTCAAGCATCATCCACCCAGAGGTATGTTGAAAACTCGGATTCTTGAAGTCTTTCTCATCAAGTAGGTCTTGTAATTATTATCTCACAACTCTCATGAGACACTCAACCAACCCCGTCTACTTATAGCATAGCAAAATTTAAATCAACGTTTCCCGGGGCCAAAGTGTCAAAGGGCGAGGGGGAAACCTACCACATGATAGTACATAAAATAACCAAGTTTCCAATTACCTACTTTGCATGCAACTGGGGAGATGGTAGAATGAATGCAATAAAAACATGGGTAAATATGATCAAACTGACTTGCCTTGCTGACGATCCTCGTACTCAAGTGACTCTAGATAACAAGCTTTGCACTCCGGATGATCTAACGAATCAAGCAAAGCCCGCCATAAGCATAACCTCAATATAATTCACTCAACAGCAAGGTAAACTAATAATACAACAACAATCAATAGCAAAATTAAAAGAAGGAAACCAAAACAAAGTAGAAGACTCTAAAAGTTTTGGTGGCAAAATATCTACTAAGACATAATAAGACAAATTGGTTTTCAGCAATTTACCAATAGATAACAGAACAGAAAATACACAAAATTTATTAGAAAAGAGGAAGTATTTCATTATAAAAAAATTGTGCAAAAAGGATTACTACAAAAAAAATTCTAAACAATACTAATAGTGAAACACAAGGTTTACCTATTTAAACTAGAGCACAAAACAAATTCAAATATTTTTTTATTATCAGAAAATAATTCACCTAATGTTGAACAACAAAACTAAAGAACTACAATAAAAAGTTAAACTAAAACAAAATCAAAGTAAACTAAAATAAAACAATTCAAATAAATACTAAGAAGAAACTAAACAGAATCTGTTTTTACTAAAAACCCTAATCTAAAATATTCTAAAAAATCTCAAACTGTGCTGGATGATAGGCCTAAACTCAAGTTATTCAAGTTTCTAAACTCAAGTTATTCAAATATTACAAAGAAGTGGCAAAAAGAATCACTCAAAAATAAATTTCTAAACTCAAGTTATTCAAGTTTTAGTGATTTACTCAATTTTAACAAAATTCAAATTTACAAGTTCAAATTTGAAAACTAAGACTACAGACAGAAACTACATGAAATTTGTTACATGTTACAAAAAGAATCAATCAAAAACTCTAAATATTTTAAAAGATATATCAAAAAGAAAAACACAAATCATTCTTTTTTCTAAAACAGAAAGAGAAAAAGAAAAAAAATTATCTATCGGAGAGGGGTGATGTGGCGGTTTCCTATTGGTCGCAATCGTGTGCGCTTGGGTGTGTGCGGGCGGACGACCGGACACTAGAAGAAAACGTTTCGGCATTTAAAACTTCTAATCTAGTTGGTCTTATCCAGATCCAATGACTACGGAGGGGGTGGTGGCTTACAGAGGAGGAGGTCATGGTCTCCGGCGATATCGACGGCGGACGAACATCGGAGGTTGTCGGGGACATCGATGCGGTGGTCGAGGGCGGCATCCGTAGGGTCCAGGCAACGGCGGCGAAGCTCCGGCGATGATTGGTGGCGTCGGTTCGGGCTGAGGACGACAGGGGCAACGACCACGAGGTCGGAGAGCTTTGGTGGGGTGCCGAACTCCGGCGAGGTGGTGTGGTGTGGTTTTCGGGCGAAGGTTGTGGCATTCAGGGGTGGAATGGAGCACGGCGAGGGCAGGGCTTTATATAGGGGCCTCGCGGGGTCGGCAAAAGGAAGGGGGAGCGAGATCCGGCTCGGGATGGATCTCTGGCGAGGTGAGGGGCGTGGGGAGGGAGATGAGCGCGGGGATGGCGCGGTCGGACGGTGGGGTCCGCTTGTCAGTGAGGGAGAGGGCGGCATCAGCAGCTTCGGTGACCGATCCGGAGCGATTTCAGGGAGTTAAGGCTGTGGGCCGGCCAGTTTTTTTACTAAAACGTTAATTTCGTTTCCTTTTGTATTTTCCAGAGAATTAAAATATCATTAAGGCATTCAAAACTTTTCTAACAATTGAAAATATATATCAAATTAATCAGTGGAATAAATTCTATTTAATGAACATTTTTCCACGGCCAAAATGAATACTTTAAAAAAATTATTTTCAGAAAATGCCTAAATTGATTTTTAAATTCTTTTGCAATATTTTTTCAAATAAGCCCCTAGTTTTATTGTTCAAATATTTCACAAAGATGCCCCTGGTGTGGAGTGTCATGTTACTCCTCTCTTTTTATGAATATTTCCAGGGGTTTTCAAATAGGAGAAACAAGTATATGGAGAAAATGAAAGTGGCCTTTCAGAATTCCCAAAGAAGAATTTATCGATCTATGATTGGTTTATTGCTATATATATATGCATCTCGTCCCGATCTTATTCTTAGTGTTTGCATGTGTGCTAGATATCAAGCAGGGCCTAAGGAGTGTCATCTTTTGGCCGTGAAACATATTGTGACATACTTCATACAAACACCGAAATTTGGCATTTGGTATCCCTAGGGATTTTCTTTTAACCTTGTTGGCTATTCCGATTCGGACTTTAACGGTGACAAGGTTGATAGACACTCCACCTTGGGTACTTGTCAATTTTTGGGTAGATCTCTTGTGTCTTGGTCCTCCAAGAAACAAAACTCGGTATCTCTATCTATTATCCAAGCTGAGTATATTGCTACTGGATCTTGTTGTGTGCAATTACTATGGATGACACAAACGCTTAAGGATTATGGAATCCATGTTAAAATTGTTCCATTACTTTGTGACAATGAAAGTGCTATTAAGATTGGTCATAATCCTATGCAACATTCTCGAACTAAGCATATTCAAGTTCGACATCGTTTCATTCATGATCATGTTGCCAAAGGAGATATTAATCTTATGCATGTTTGCACTAACAAGCAATTGGTCGATATCTTTACTAAGCCTCTTGATGAGAAAACTTTTTGTCACTTGAGGAGTGAGTTGAACGTCATTGATGTTTCAAACTTGAGGTAGACTCACTCGAATGCTTGCAAGGGCTTGAGCCTTCTTGATACTTCCATGATATTCCTAACATGTTATCTTATGCCTTGGAATTGTATGCTCCCTTGTATTGAATCTAATGCTTTTTAGGTACTTGGAAGAACTTCATTCCACGAGATTGCAACCAACTCCAATCATAAGCAATCTTGTCTTGAACAAGTATCCACAACCCCTCTTGACGATGGAAGGAAGGAGACAACAAAAACACATCCTTGACATATACTTGATCATTATTGCGAAATATCAATTGGTATCATGTCAAATGGATATACATATTGTTCTTCCTTGCATGACTAACCTTTGCAGGTAACAACTGTACTATAATGAGAAGGATTGCTCCCAAGTCAAGAGTTTCTTCATCAATCTCAAGCACCCTGAACAAGTTCACCTATGAGTGACGTCATCAACATCACTCAAAGGTATGCACTCATATCTTGAAAATTCTTTACTCCAAGTCATGAGCTAAAGCAACTCAAGTGATATGAAGACATTAAAATGCTTAGTCAAAAAATGGTAACCCCATTTTGAGCTTAACGTAGAGTATGACCTATGATCAAGTATTCTTTCTTGGCTCCTAACTCAATATACTCTAATATAGGTGACCTAGTCATCGCCCATCATATAGTTAAGAATCTTGTGTGGTTTGTTTCCTATTTGCATGATCTCTCGTAACCACTCAAATCTTCTCTAGATGATGTCCTTCACTTTCCCTTTGAAAATATTTTCTTTTGACACGTTGAAAACAGAAACTTGGTCCCTTATTCCGTCCTTTCTGTTTTAGCCTCGGAGCCGCCGACTCAGATATCTAGGTTCTACCGGAATTGCAGATAAGCTACACTACAAAATCTCGGTTCCACCGATCTATGTGTCTTGGAGTCACCGATTAGCTTTTCTTCTCTTATTTGTCCTTCTTTTGTTACTTCGATGACCCCTTCTTAAAAAAACTTAGGGGGAGAATAACAAGCAAAACTTAGTGGGAGAAATTATTTATTCAAGGATCCCTAGCTCAAATGAGGAGAATACTTAACAAGACCTCACTACTATTTTCCACAGGGAGAGAAGTTACCTTCAATGATTCGCTCAGTTCTTTTCTATGAACCCTCCTTTCAATGACCCTTGTTCTCGAGGATCCCTTCCTTGTCAATGATCCCTGTACCTACTCCTAAAGTTGACCTTTTTGGAAATTAATGCCAAAGGGGGAATAACAAAGCGTCATGCTAAAGGGAGAGTAAAATGCTTATGCAAAGGGGGAGATATGATTAAGGGGTAGAGCAGATATCAAGCTTTTACTTATATAAACGAGGTGAGAATACCAAAGCGGAGGAGAAAAACATGTTTGGAGAATATTATTGAGCTTATTTTATTTGACTGTTCACTTTAGAACGTTTCTCACCCTATCCAATCCCAATATCTACATGCTGAGACTCAGGGGGAGAGGATGAACTCCTACTTTCATATCTATGGGGAGAAAGTTCTAAATGATCTTGGACACATATTAATCTTAAGGATTATCATATTTTATATGTTCTCCATATCTTGGTACTTTTGAGTTCTATTGTCTTTATATTAGTAGAATACTCTTGTGTTTCCTAACATTGTTTTATAAAGTGTGTTTCTACTACTAGAATAATCAAGAACTCAAGGTAAGTATTTGCATCATACTCTTGGTCAAGATGATCTCTTGCTTCTTGCACAGATTGTTTCCACGAGTGAAGTCTTGAACAAGGACACATCTCATTCGTATATATTTTGATGCATATAGCCAAGATACACATGACTCCTTATATCCCTTCGTCCATATGTGTGTCCATGCATTCCAAAGCAACTATCCTTTAAAGGACTGGACATATTTAAGGGGAGCAAATCTAAGCCATGTGTCTCCAATAGTCTTCATTATAACCACGCATATATTTATTTGAAGCTTTAATTGTATGTTGTCATCAATTACCTAAAACGGGGAGATTGAAAGCACAACATGCTCCCTTGGTTCTTTTGATAATTCATGACAACTTACGTTGTCTACCGGACTAATACTTTTATCTAGTGTATTTCAGATAATAGTCCATGGAGAGTTGGGTTTGCAAAAGGATTGTGGAGATACCCCAAGATGCAAGGAAATAGGTTGGCCAAGCTTCAAGCAAGAGGACTCTACATTTTATATTTGTGAGAAATCACTTTGAGTCCATAGGAAAGCCAATACTATTAAAAGGGGGTAAGGTTTTGTTGATAAACAAAATGCTCATATGTGCACAAGTGATAGTCACCAAAAACACCAACAAACTCTCCCACCAAAGTTTGTCCAAAGGCAAATATTCAAAATCGGTGCAACCAACATTTCCATCCCGGTGCCACCGTTTCTCAACCTCAAACAGACTCAGCCAAACCCTAGCCACTCCGGTGCAACCGATTCCATACCGGTGCCATCGAGTTTAGATTGCCAACTTTCTATTACGCAAATTCACAATATTGGTACCACCGAGATTGTTGGATCGGCGTCACCGAGAATGACAAACTGGTCGTTGGTCACCTTATCGGTGCAACCGATTTTCCTATATCGGCCTCATCGTGATTCAAAAGATTCCACCTTTTGGTCACTTCGGTACCACCGAGATTAACACATCAGTGTCACCGAGTTGGTCATTTTGTGTGTAATGGCTGTATTTTTGGGATGCCTATATATACCCCTTCACCACCACCTACTCGACAGAGAAGCACTCAGAAGTTTTCCGTACTGGCCCCATCCAGTTTTTTGGGAGAGAACCACCTACCATTGTGTTGAGGTCAAGATCTTCCACTCCAACCATATGGATCTTGATTTCTAGTGTCGCCAAGTTGCTTTCCACCAATACCACCTCTTCCACCAAGCCAAATATGTCAGAGAGTGATTGTGTGTTGAGGAGTCTATCATCTTGAAGCACAAGAGCAAGGAGTTTATCACCATTACTGAGCCTATTACCTTTTTGAGGGTCATGCCTCCTAGATTGGTTTGGTGTCGCTTGGGAACCTCCTACTTCGTGTTGTGGAGCTAAACCACGAAGCTTGTACGGGCAAGGAGATCGCCTACTTCGTGAAGATCTACCCATAGTGAGTCTAGTCCTTCGTGGACGGAAGCCGTTATGGAATAGTAAGGGTTGCTACTTCGTGGACCCTTATGGGCGGAGCCCTCCGTGGACTCTCATGACCGTTACCCTCCGTCGGTTGAAGACTCCATAAACATGGACGTACAATAGCACCACCCATCGGAACCACCGGAAAAATCCTTGCGTCTCCAATTGCGTTTGATCTCCATATCTCAACTCTTTACTTCTTGTGCAATGTCTTTACTTTTCGCTGCCATATTTGTTTACATGCATGTGCAAGGTACATAGAATTGCTAGTCTTGCTAAAACTGTTACAATCTACCAACCAATTAACTTGGGAAAAGGTTAGGTTTTAATTTCCTGCTAGTAATCTATTCACCCCCCTCTAGAAACACTTCTAGTTATCCCTCAATTGGTATCAGAGCATTGGTCTCCATTTCTTCGGTTTAATCACCGAGGAGGAAGATGGATGTGTCTAGTATAGGGAGTTGGATTTATAGATTGCCTATTCTTGATGGAGAGTACTATAGTCAATGAAAAACTTTGATGCTTGAGTTGTTTAATGAATTTTAATTGAGCTAATCTGTTATGCTCCCCTATCACCCTGCTATTGATCCCTTGCATCCCACACACGAAGAGGAAATTGATATGCTATGGAATCTTAGAACTTTTAATCTTATTGTTAGAGATTTGCCTAGAAATGTGCTCAAGCAAATGAAGAATTTTGCGTGTGCTTATACTTTGTGGAATGATTTGGACAAACGATATCAGAATTATTCATTGAATAATCTTGATGAAATTCTTCATAAAACTATTGACTTCCACAAAATGACGCTTAGTAATCCTAACTTTGATGATTGTCTATTTGAGCTTAGAGACCTCATGCATGCTAAAGGAGATGTCACAACTATCAACAATATCATTATAGAGACCCTTCGCATTCATAAACTTGAACATTGTCATGATCACCATCCTAAGGAATCTCTTGTTCTTTCTGACGTGTATTTCCCACTTGATGATGACAATGTGGAACATGGCTACTATGATGAACATGAGTTGTTCGACATCGAGTATGATAAGATCATGCAGAATCTAAGTCTCGTGGAAAACTTCAAGGATTACATGTCCAGAGGAAAGGAGTGGATTCTCGATAGCGGATGTACCAATCATATGACCGGGGATAGAGAAATATGTGAAGAGATCACACCAAACCATCGACCGCGAAGGTACATGTCACGCCCAAGATGCGTGCCTAGCCATTTTAAGACACGAGGGCCTCGCAAGGGATAGAGGCGCATCTTGCCCGTGACAAGTTGGTATTCAGAGCCATACGACCATAGGAGCCTTTGTCTGTTTGAACTTAGCCGAGTCGAGTCTAGTAAAAACTATTTTGAGTCTAGTTATATCTGAGAGTAGGATTATTTTTACTCCTCTTCTTTGCTCTGGTGAGGTTTCCGACTTAGGAATTTTGATTCTAATCCTCTTCCCGCTCAAATTTTTTTTAGAATCACGCTTGTATTTGGAGTCTATATGATACCGATGTGATAGGCTTCTCTCTTGGTGCCTCCTGTCAGACTTGATTTCTTCCGGGGAGTCAAGCTCCAGGGAATGTTGGCACATCGTTATCATTCATCTTCCTTGATATCTCAGGACGGAGAGTGTTCGAAATTACTTCAATACTTATCGTGGTGAGATAAGGTCGGAGTCACCCAGTATTGGGGAGGCGTTCGGGGTACCACCATGGTTTAGTATCGTTGTGAGTTCAAGAATTCGAGATTAGATGAGTTTGCGAAAGCCTCTGGTTATGTGTTGAAGGATGG
Source organism: Hordeum marinum (assembly GCA_022496015.1). NCBI lineage: Eukaryota > Viridiplantae > Streptophyta > Magnoliopsida > Poales > Poaceae > Hordeum > Hordeum marinum. The sequence continues at coordinate 228,541,417 of CM039677.1, read as the reverse complement.
GTACAGTTGGGGTGTAGGATTGTTAGTTGTGTGAGATATTTCCTCCTTGTATCCCCCACACCAGATTGCATAACTAGAAAGTTTTCGGAAGTTCATAGGTGGGAAATCTTGTAGTCATCTAGGATCATCTTCTTCATATGTATATGGGCATGTGCATTTGTTCCGAGCGCTTAGCTCAATACTTTTATGTTATTGCAAGTGGCTTATTATATCTGATGATGTTATCATGAACCGAAGAAGCATTCTTACTAATTTTTCAGTAGGAAGGCTGTGTTGTTATTTGTTCAATTTCTTTCAAGCATTTGATTCAGCTTTGAATTCATCTTATCAATGAGGTGATGATGCATTTTGTCCATCTTCAGGATTGCTCCATCAACTCGCAAGAACCCGGGTCGTGATGAGGAGCAGACTGATGTTCCACCACCACCCCCGCCACTGCCTCCTCTGCCTCCTCCTCCAGAAGCCTGGCAAGCTATGATGGCTGCAACCAATGCGAACACTCAGATGTCGCTTAGACTGTTGCAAGAAAGGGAGCATGGTCAGCAAGGTTTTCAAGGGAATTTTTAGAATCAGCCTCAGTTTGCAACGCTCAATCAGTTCCTTGCCAACCAGCCCATGTCTTTCACCTATTGTGAGCAACCTCTTGATGTTGATGATTGGCTTCATGGTATGAGTAAGCATTTTGAGTGCAGCAATGTCAGGCCAGAGGACTTTGTTAGATTTGCATCATTCCAGCTCAAGGGCCAAGCAGCTAATTGGTGGCAGCAGTACAAGAATTCTAGGGGCGATCGTGTTGTTACTTGGGACAATTTCCGTCGTTACTTCAGGGCTCATTACATTCCGACAAGCTTTGTCGAGGAGATGCATGAGAAGTTCATGCACCTCAAGCAGGGAATCAAGTTTGTCTACCAGTACAACATCAAGTTCCAAAATCTAGCCCGTTATGCCAGGCAACATGTTCCAGATGACAAGGCTATGATCTATCAATTCAGAGGTGGTCTCAAGGATAAGCTTCTGCCAGGCCTAGTTCTTCAAGAGCCTAGTGAGTTTGATCAGTTCTACAACATGGCTTTGAAGGTTGAAGCAGCTCAGCTCAAGTTGGAGAACTCGAAGAAGCGTTCAAGGGATTCAGATTCTTCTTCTTCTAGCTCTCAGATGGTTCCCAAGCCGCAGAAGTATTGGGCGCCAAATCCTCTTCCATTTCGTCCTCCTCAGCAGCAGAAGCAGTTTGGTGGTCATGGTTCTTACCACCCACCCAACCCAGGATTCTAGCAGAGACCCCAGGCATCCAAGGCTGTTCTTGTTCCTCCTCCAGGCAATGTTCGTCCGCTTTCTCAGGTGACTTGTCACAAGTGTGGCTAGAAGGGTCACTATGCAAACAAGTGCAACCAGCAGCGTCTTCCACCTCCTCCTCCTCCTGTCAAGCCTCCAGGCAATGCTATCGTGAAGCATAATCCCAAGATAGCAAGATTGAATATGGTGAATGCAGCTGAAGTAGATCATTCCAATGATGTTATCATGGGTAATCTCTCAGTTAATGATTTTCCTACAAAAGTTTTGTTTGATTCGGGAGCATCGCATTCATTCATGTCTAAAGCATTCTTCGTTAAGCATGATTTTGATTTTGATTATTTGAGTAAGGCTTTGCGTGTTTTTTCGCCCGGAACTCTCATGAGCGCTAACACGGTGGTTCTGGATGTTTCTATAAAGATGGGAAATTATTCTTTTCTGGCTTCCCCTATGGTTCTCGGCAATTCTAACATTGATCTCATTCTGGGCATGGAGTTCCTGGCTATGAATAAGGCTCATATTGATTGCAAAGCAAAGGAAGTCAAGCTGACTCATCCTACGGAAGACGTGATTATTTTCGTGGCTCACAATGACACAATCCGTCTCTTTTCTCTTATTGAGAAGGGTGAGATCTCAGCGATTTCACAAATTCTGGTGGTTTGTGAGTATGAAGATGTCTTTCTAGAAGAATTACCAGGAATGCCTCCACACCGGCCAGTCGAGTTCGTGATTGATCTCGAGCCCGAAACTGAACTGGTCTGCAAGTGCCCATATAAACTTGGCCCCGAAGAGCTGAAAGAGTTGAAGAAGCAGCTAGATGAGCAAGAACGTCTCGGTTTGATCAGACCAAGTTCTTCTCCATGCGGTTGTGGTGTTTTGTTTGTCAAGAAGAAGGATGGCACGGATTGTCTTTGTGTCGACTACCGTCCATTGAACAAGAAGACAATCAGAAAGAAGTACCCACTTCCCAACATCAATGACTTGTTTGAGCAACTGAAAGGTGCCATGGTTTTCACAAAGCTTGATCTTCGCATGGGTTATCATCAGATTCGCATTCGCGAAGAAGACATTCCCAAGACCGCTTTCAGGACTAGTTTTGGCTCATATGAGTACACTGTCATGTCGTTTTGTCTTGCTAATGCTCCTCCAACCTTCTCAAGAATAATGGATTTCATTTTCTCTCCTTTCAAGAATGAATTCGTCTTGGTCTATCTGGATGATATCCTTGTGTTCTTGGAGACAAAAGAAGAGCATGCAGAGCATCTTCGCCTTGTGCTTGACAAGTTAAGAGAGCATCGATTCTATGCCAAGTTTTCCAAGTGTGAGTTCTGGCTCAATGAAGTGGTGTACCTCAGGCATGTCATCTCTGCCGAGGGAATTAAAGTGCACCATGAGAAAGTTGAGGCAATCTTGAAGTGGGAACCTCCTCAGAATGTGAAGCATCTTCGGAGTTTCCTCGGGCTTGCCAGTTATTGCAGAAGATTCGTGGAGAACCTCTCTAATTGCTAAGCCTCTGTCAAATCTCCTCCAGAAGAGTGTCAAGTATGTTTGGTCTCCTGAATGTGATGTGTCATTCAATACGCTCAAGCAAAGACTGACTTCAGCTCCAGTTCTTGTTCCTCCTAAGAAGTCTAAGCATTTCCAAGTTTTCTGTGATGCTTCCCTCCAAGGACTTGGTGGTGTTCCCATGCAAGACAAGAAGATTGTTTCTTATAACTCGCGCCAGTTGAAGCATGTCGAGAAGAACTACCCCATTCATGATCTTGAGTTGGTGTCAGTTGTGCATGCTCTAATGACTTGGAGGCATTTGTTGTTGGGTAGACCAGTTGAGTTGTACACCGATCACAAGAGCTTGAACTCCATTTTTCACTCAACCCAATCTCAAGCTTCGGGAATCGCACTGGGTGGAAATGCTTGAGGACTTCAATACAAGCATTGAGTATACTCCTGGGAAAGCAAATGTAATTGCAGACACGCTCAGCCGTAAGGCGTACTGCAATAGTCTCATTTTGAAGCCTCTTCAACCCGAGCTTTGTGAAGCCTTCCGCAAGCTCAACCTTTAGATGATTCCGCAAGGATTTCTTGCCAATCTTCAAGTTTCTCCGACCCTGGAAGATCAGGTTCGCCAAGCACAGCTTCTTGACGCTATGGTGAAGAAAGTGAAGAAAGGTGTGGCCAAGAGCATTCCGAAGCATAATTGCTTTCGCATTGATGACAAAGACACCTTGTTCTTTGAGGACCGTCTTGTGGTTCCAAAAGGTGATATAAGAAAGGTTATCAAGCATGATGCACACAATTCTCTCCTATCCATTAATCCAGGCAGCTCCAAGATGTATCAAGATCTCAAGCAAACCTTCTGGTGGACTCGCATGAAACATGAAATTGCTCAGTTCATGAACGAGTGTGATGTTTGTCGCAGATTGAAGGCGGAGCATCAATGTCCAGCAGGTCTTCTTCAGCCTTTGCCTATCCCAGAGTGGAAATTCGATCATGTGGAGATGGATTTCGTCATTGGGTTTCCCACGTCCAAGAGAGGCAACGATGCCATCTTTGTGGTTATCGACAAGCTGTCAAAAGTTGCTCATTTCCTGCCAGTCAAATAATCTATTTCAGCAGCTCAGCTTGCAGAGTTGTATACGTCAAGGATAGTATCTTTGCATGGTATTCCTCAGCTCATCTCTTCTGACCGTGGAAGCCTCTTTACTTCCAAGTTTTGGGAGTCCTTCCAGACTGTTATGGGTACCAAGATCCGTTTCAGCACTGCATTCCATCCGCAGACAAGTGGTCAAGTTGAGAGAGTCAATCAGATCCTTGAAGATATGCTCAGACCCTGTGTGATTTTGTTCAGCATGAAGTGGGAAGACTGCCTTCCATATGCTGAATTCTCATACAACAATAGCTTTCAAGCTAGTTCAGGCAAGGCCCCTTTCGAGATTCCCTACGGCAGAAAGTGTCGTACCCCGCTTAACTGGTCCGAAACCGGTGAGCGTTAGATATTGGGAAATGACATGATCAGTGAAGCAGAAGAAATGTGCCATGTCATTCATGAGAACCTCAAAGCAGCTCAGTCCCGACAGAAGAGTTATTATGATAACAAACATCGGGATGTTTCCTTCAAAGTGGATGATTTAGTCTATCTCAGAGTCTCTCCCATGAAGGGCACTCAGCAGTTTGGAATTAAAGGGAAGCTAGCTCCTCATTTTGTTGGTCCTTTAAAAGTTGTTGACAAGAGAGGTGGTCCTGCATATCAACTAGAGCTTCCTTCAAATTTAGCAAATGTGCACGATGTCTTCCATGGTTCTCAGCTCTAAAAATGCTTCAAGACTCCTGAGTGAACCATTGACCTCCAAGACATCGATCTCCAAGAAGATCTCTCTTATCGTGAGCATCCAGTTGCAGTTTTTGAAGAAACTGAGCGTAAGACTTGCAACAAGTATATCAAGTTCCTCAAGGTGAAGTGGTCTCATCATTCCGACAAAGAAGCTACTTGGGAACGAGAGGACCTTCTACGTTCCGAATTTCCGGATTTCTTTCGTTCCTAGATCTCGAGTCGAGATCCTCTTGTAGTGTGGGAGAGTTGTGACAGCCCAAGTGTTGTCCCTTCCTTTTATGGCATGTAACCCCTTTGTATGAACCTTGTGTCATGAGCTTATGTTATGGTTTGAAACTTGTCATCCATGTGTTGTTTGCATTCATGCATCATTTCATCCATCATAGAATTCATCATGCCCTATTGTTTACATGTGCCTTTGTATGATGTGGTGGTTGTGAGTGGGTCTTGTGTGGTGTTGGTGCTTGAGTGTGGTTGGAGTCTTGTGTGCAACCTCTTCTTCTTCCCCTCTCTTTTCCCTTATCAAACATGCCCTTCCAACACCCCCCCGTTATCCACATATAATTTTATTGTCAGAATTAAGTAGTTTTAAAAATGATTAATTTTTTTCAAGAGGTAACCCTATTCATATTAATAATTTAGAGTGTGATTCTTTGATGGTTGGGGTTTGGTTGTTATTATATTTTAACTAAACAGGAGCTGCCTTATTATTAATGTATTAAAATTACTTGCTCTATAAATCAACTTGATAATTTTATTAAATAGTGCACATTATTTTCTTTACAATTTTTTTTGTTTTGCACTAGAACCTTTTCTTTTATTCTGGAGATTTTTTTTTGTGGCTGGTTTTAAAAATGAAAAAAAACTTTCTGTTTTCGTGTTGAGAGAGAAAGAGGTGGGTGGGCCTTCCCGCGGCCCGACCCGCTCGGTGGACGGTCACCTGCTCCGTCAGGTTCAGAGAGTGAGAGCCGCGTCCTCCGTCGCCTTTTCGTCGCCGTCGCCGTCTGTCCCATCACCCATTTAAGCCCTCAACGTGTGTGCCCCCTCGCCTAGGGTTCCGCTTCTCCTAGCCGCCGCCGCAGCTCTCTTCTTCCCCTCCATCTTTCTTCCTCCTATCTTCTTCCCCCCTGCCAAGTAAGATTCTGAGAGGTTCAGAGAGGTTCACTTGAGTCCGCCGGTCGTTGTCGCCGTCGTCGCCGCGTCTCCGGTGGGCCGCGTCCTTGGTGGTGATGGCGTGGAGCTCGGGGGTTCACCCGGCGTTCCATTCCCGCCGCTAGGGGCACCGGAGGAGCTCTGCAGCGGCCGCCCCATCATCACCAGAAGTCCCCGCTCGGCCGTCTCCTTCCCCTGCGTCATCTCCGGCCGTCTTCTTCCCCTCCGTCGACTCCATCGTGACCGGCTCGTCGTCGCCTTTCCCCATCGGAAATACACGTCGACTCCATCGGTCCCCGTAGCCCTTTTCCTCCGCGCATAGCCCGTAGTTGGTCGCCGCCGCGTCTATCACCGCCGGTAGCAAAACGAGCACCTGCCGCTCGCCTCCTTCCTCCTCACCACAAGGTGAGCAGGGGAATGGAGCCGTGGATGACCCGTTGTGCGTAGGAGCAGTTTGCATAGCCAGATTCATCGTGGATCGCCAGAGTTTGCCGCCGCAGTTTGCCTGTCGCCGTCGCTCTATTCTGTCCTGCATCTTCAGTTTCGTCAAGCAGTGTGTGCGTGTGTGTGTATTAGAGGGGCCGAGTCCCTACTTTTTTGTCGATCTGGAGCGTAGCGTAGTGGTTGCGATAGGGGGAAGTGACCGAGAGGTCTTGGGTTCGAGCCCAAGCCTCCCCCTTTTTATCTTTGTTTGCTGTTTGTTTTCCTTTTATTTATTATTTTCTTCCTTGTTTTTTATAGATATATGTGTGTGAGCTTGGTGTATGTGGTAGTGTGTGTGTGTTGTTGCACATTCATGTAGGAGAGTGTGTGTGTCTGTTATACATACACACACTTGTGTGTGTTGTGTGTGTATGCTATGCATACACACATATGTGTATGTGTAGAGGTAGGTGTGCACTTGTGTGTGTGTGTGTGTTTTCTTATGCATGTGTTCTTGTGTCTGTGCATGTGAGAGTGTTGTTGACCACCACACTCATGATCTTATGGGTATGAGAGTGGTATGTATATCTATGTGCATGTGAGGGAAATGAGTGTGTGTGTCTATATGCTCTATGCATATGATGCATGTGTGTATGCTTAGTGTGTGGTTCATCTTGAGTGTTGTGTGTGTGTGAGAGGTGTGGGTGTGCCCATCTACATATGCATATGCATAGATGCGTATGTATGTATGTGGAAGACCACCCCCACACATGAGTTGAGTCATGAGGAAGTGCCTTGTGCACTTGTGTGTGTGTGTGTGTGTATGGGACTAGTGAGTTTTCCCACTTGTCATAACCCTTATTGATATATGCTTATCATGTAGGTTTTTCATCTCGTTTCCGTTCTTAGCTAAGTTTCCATACATGCTCATATCCATTTATGTGCTTTCCTATTAGAGTAAGTTATGCCATGAAGAGTAGGTGGTAGATTTGCTATTTGAGTGTGCCTTGGTGTTTCACATGAGCATATGAGTATGAAGCATGGTTTTGGGGTAGGAAGATCCAATGAACTCATTGGAACTCTCATATTTCACTTTTGAGAAAATTCTTAAATCTGTAATTTTAGCTGAGATGCCATTTTGTCATTTTTGCATGATTTAATCCATGCTTGCTTTGGGATATGTGCCAACTAGGGAGTACTAGTATTCTGTATCAAGTATGCCATGGTATTTTTGTTTAATATGAGAATCACCCATATAAGTGGGAAACATGATGCAAGGTGACCAACTTAATGTTTCTGTTTCAGCATGCTAAAAAACTACTAAGTCTGAGAATCTGCTGTTATTTGTATGCCATGTAGAGTGGGTGACATCTATCAACATGTTATGAATTTGCTCATGCTCAGTGTTACTCATTTGTAGTAGATATTGTCTTGTAACATCCTGTTAATTTTCATGCCAATAGGACCTCTCTAGAATATTTAACTACTGTTGTCAACTGGCTACTTTATAATCTCAGATTCCAGAAAACTGGAATTTTCAGAAAGTCCCAGAAAACTGTTTCATCATGTCAACTTGATTGCTTCATGCTTATTGATGTGTGCCTCCTTTTCTGATTGTGTAGTTGGATAAGTTTATGTGTGTGTTGATTAGATTCTGTCAATATCTTGGTGGTGGTTGTAGGGTCCCTGTAGCTCAAGTTGTGAGTTGTAGAAGTTGCTATGATGCTGTTTTGTGGCAGATTGTGTGTTTATTTTTTTGTGACTTGTGGGAGCTATACTCCATGGAATTGATTGATCTTTGACTCTATTGTGCGTGATTTTTCATAATCTATCCAGTGGATACCTTGGAATGCCAATAATTAGCCCATGGCTTGGTGGTCATGTGTATTTGCCTCCGTACCTTGTCGTGAGCGTATCGTGAGAACCGTAACTCCGTTTCTTGCGTTCTTTATAATAATTTCTATAGATTTTGCATGATGCATCCATATTTTCCATGTTCATGCATGTCTAAATAAATCAACATGATGTTCTGTCTAGACTCATTAATAAACAAACTTTGCATGTGAAACCTCACTAGTTCTGGATTGCCATGTTAAATTCTTCTAAATGGATCATGCATCATCTTGTTTGTGCATTGCATCTGGGTTGGATGTTTTTTGTTGCTTTTATCTTGGGTAGACGCGAGTGTCGATACTGAGTACGAGGACCCAGGAGAGTACCACTACGAGGATCCCGCTACTTGTTCCGCTGAAGAACCAACAGGCAAGATGATCGTACCCGGATCCCGATACTATTTTTACTTTCTAGTTTCTCGCTCTTATCATTACAATTGCGCTACCTAACACTTGATATCAGCCTCCTGATTGCCATGACAGCCTCTAACCTCCACATCCTAGCAAACCTTTGATTGGCTAAGTTACCGCTGCTCAGCCCCTCTTATAGCATTCTTAGTAACAGGTGCAGGTTGTTCCATGTGATAACATGGATTTGGATATCACCATATTAGTTTTCATTTAGTTTAATGCACATATATATCTTGGTATTGGTGGAAGGCTTGGCCTTTTGCTAAGTGATTTGTTCCGTTGTTATCGCCATTAGTTCCTGGTTAAAGGTGTTATGTTTTCCATATCTCCTAACATGCTCGGGGTTGTTCTAGGGACCCCCTTGTTCATTCGGTTGAGATTAAAACTTATTTGGCAAGACCCAACATTGGTACTACATTTGCTTACAACTTAATAAAAACTTGCATAGGGCCTTGCAAACCCGTGGATAATTTAATCAACCCCCGGGCCAGTGCTCCTCAAGAGTGTTGGTCCAAACTAGAGGACTGTGCGGGGCCAACCCAGGGCAACTTGGGAGATTTCTATCAGGCCTCCGTACACGTCGCTTATCCGTCGTGTCCTGAGAACAAGATACGCGGCCCTTATCGGGTTCGTCAACACGTCGAGAGGTCTTGCTGGATTTGTTTTACCTTTATCGAATGTCTTGCGTGTGGACTCTGACTTTCTTCGGGTTTACTCAAGGTGTTGGAATTCCTTTGGAATTACCTATGATGATGACGAGATCTGTGGTCGAGGCTATTCCCGCGGAGTGTGGTTAACTTGTGATGGATTAGTTGGAGCACCCTTACAGGGTTAAATATTTTGGAAAGTCGTGCCCGTGGTTATGTGGCAACTTGGATATTTGTTTAACACAAAGTTATAGAAAACTTGAAGTAAATTCCAATTAAAATACACCAACTTTGTGAGTAACCGTGATCGTCTCTGCTCGTGAACATGCTCCAAGAGAGAACACGGTGGGGTTATGATTGACGTAAGTGTTCAGGCTCTCATAGAGATCATACTAGATTCGATCGTTCATCGTAGGCCACTCACATTTATTTTCATGTTGCGTAAGTTAGCCACCATAAATGCTTAGTGCTGGTGCAAACTAAACACTTACCCCAACCCAACCTTTAAGCTTGGATAGTCTTGGTACCCGAGCGCATGATTGCTGAGCCCCTGTGGCTCACAGTTTACTACCACACTCCAGGTACAGGTTCAGATGAGATCGTGCAGGATGATCTTACCCAGCTCCAGTGGGAATATGATGAGGAAAGAGGCAGGATGTATGTGACTTATCTGGATGAGTAGAGGACCATGGTTGTGATCTTTGGGATAGTGAGATAGTATCATTTGCATCTATTTTTATCGTTTGATTTCGTCTGTAGTCGGACCCTGTCTTCATCTTGATGATTGAACTCTGAGTGAATTGTAATTTAGCATGTGGCAAGTGTAAGCCAATCTTGTATACTCATCTTTTCAGTATTGTATACTCATCTTTTCAGTATTGTATGATGCTAACGGCAAGATGCGCCTCTATCCCTTGCGAGGCCCTCGTGTCTTAAAATGGATAGGCGTGCATCTTGGGCGTGATAGTACATAACGTTTGGAGACCACTCCGAGGGTAAGGCACTTGGTCTTGGTAAGGTGGACATATCCCATGATAGATCTATTCAAAATGTTATGCTCGTGAATCTCTTGGCTACAATCTTCTTTACGTATCTAGACTTGCCAACTTTGGTTTCAATGTGTTATTCACGAAAGTAGATTGCAAGGTGGTTCGTCAAGATAATCATAAAATGGTGTTTACCGGTATCTGTAGAGGTGATCTATACATTATTGATTTCACTAAGAGATTCAAGCCTTGCATTTGTTTAATTGCTAAATCTTCTAAAGTTTGGCTTTGGCTTAGAAGATTAGGACATGTTGGCATGCCTAATTTAGACAAGCTTATCAAAGGTGATCATATACTTGGTGTTAAAGATGTTTTCTTTGAGTTTGGATTTGGCTTACAAGATTAGGACATGTTGGCATGCCTAATTTAGACAAGGTTATCAAATGTGATCATATACTTGGTGTGAAAGATGTTTTCTTTGACAAAGATAGACTTTGTAGTGCTTGTCAAGCTGGAAAGCAAGTAGGTGGAAGTCATCCTATTAGGAATATCATGACTACTACGAGACCACTCGGGTTACTTCACATGGTTCTTTCCGGTCCCAATACTTACAAGAGTCTCGGTGGAAATTCCTATGGTCTAGTTATAGTTGATGATTTTTCCAGATTTACGTGGGTATTCTTCCTTGATGATAAGTTGTAGGTTCAAAAGATCTTGAAGATCATTGTTCGCTAAGCGGATCATCAGTTTGAAGTGAAGATCAAGAAAGTTCAGAGCGATAATAGATCATAGTTCAAGAACACCCATTTGGGTACCTTTCTTGACGAAGAAGGTGTCTAACATGAGTTCTCGGCTACGTACACGCCTCACCAAAATGGAGTTGTTGAGAGGAAGAACCGGACGCTTATTGAGATGGCTAGAACATTGCTTGACGAATACAGGATGCCAAGATACTTTTGGGAAGAAGCCGTGGAAACAACATGTCATGCCACAAACCGACTTTACTTGCACATGCTTCTCGGTAAAACGGCATACGAGCTACTAAGCGGTAACAAACCCCAAGTTGGATACTTTCGGGTATTAAGCTCCAAGTGCTACATTCTTGACAAGCATCATCGTACTAAATTTTCTCCTACATCTCATGAAGGATTCCTACTTGGTTACGGATCGAAGTCTCACACTTACCGTGTCTACAACAACTTCACTCCAAAAGTTGAAGAGACAATAGATGTGAAGTTTGATGAATCGAATAGTTCGCAAGTCAAACAATTGCCAAATGACTTAGGTGACAAGGAGCCTTCGGAAGCTATCCTAGATTTATCCATCGGCAAGATTCGTTCCATGGAGGTGAAGGAAAGTAATTCATCAAATCAAGTGGAAGCCCCTACTTCACAACAAGGTGAACCACAACATGACATGGAGGCATCCACAAGCGGTACATGGCAAGATGATGTAGAGGAGGAAGTACATCATGAAGATCCACCGCAACCTCCTTCACCACCACCTCAAGGGAACGCCACCGTCAAAACAACAAAGATGAAGGAGATGATGATGAAGAATAAGAAGCTCCACAATCTAACAATCCCAAGCTACCCCGAATTCGAGCACAAGTGACCAAGAACCATCCCCTAAACCAAATCTTTGGCGACATCCAAACCAGGAGAATTAATCGCTCTCAAACTCATCTAGCTTACTTTTGTGAGCATTATTCTTTTATCTCTAGCATTAAGTCCTTGAAGGTAGAACAAACTCTTGAAGACTGTAACATCCCAAAATTTCATTTTGGAATGTTATGAAATATAGCTATGCATCATCATCACATTGTTTGAATGAAGTGAATTGTTGAAGTTCTTCTTTTGGATTTCTGAAAGGCCACTTTCCTTTTCTCCATTTACTTGTTTCACTTATTTGAAAATATCTGGAATTATTCAAAAAAAAGTGGAGTAACATGACACTCCTCACCAGGGGTAACTTGGTGAATTATTTGAACAATAAAACCAGGGGTTTATTTGAAAGTTTATCTCAAAAGAATTTTAAATCAATTAGGTATTTTCTGAAAAATATTTTTTTATAAAATAATTCATTTTGATAGAGGAGAAATGTTCATTAAATAGTATTTATTCCCTTGATCATTTTGATATATATATTCCCTATGTTTGGAAATAATTTGAATGCATTAAAGGATTTAAAACGCTTTGGAAAAATAGAAGAGGAAACATATTTAAACGTTTTAATTAGAAAACCGGCCGGCCCACAGCCTTTACTCCCGAGACCTTTTCGGTTCAGCCACCGACGCGCTAACCTTGCCCTGTCTCTCACTGTCGCATGGGACCCCCGACCGCTAGCGAGATTCCAGCGCTCATCTCCCTCCTCGCGCCGTCGATGTCGTCGAAGATCTATCCTCTGCGAATCTATCTCCTCTCTCCCTCTCCCGACCCCACACCTGGCCTATAAGTAACCCCGCCTCTCCGCACTTCATTTCCCCCCAACTCCCTCTACCCTTGCTATAACGCCACCGCACCACCTCGCCAGAGTTCTGACTCCACCCGAAACCCCAGAGCTCCTAGCCGTCGCCATACTCACCCCCACTCCCCTCCGACGCCACCAAAGTACGTCGGACACTCACCGCCGCCGTTTGAAGCCTTCGGATGCCTCCATCGACCACCGCAGCACCAGCTCCGAGCATCTCCGACTTCCGGCCGCCGTCGACATCACCGGAGCTCCAACTCCCTCCCCTGTAAGCCGCCACCTCCACCCGCAACCGTCAGATCTAGGATTGACGCTCCACATTAGAAATTTTATTTAAACGAACCGGTACCCACTCCGCTTCGGTCGTCCACCCACAAACACCCACGCGCACGTGCTAGCAACCAATAGGAAACCGCCACGTAGCCCTATCCGTTCGCTAGGAATTTTGTTCTTTTCTTTTTTTGTTTTAGAAAACAGAATGTTTTCTGTTTTTGTTTTTGTTGCAACTTTTAAAATAATTAGTGTTTTTAATTGATTCTTTTTGCATTAGGTCACAAATTTCATGTAGTTTAATCCTGTGGTCTTAGATTTCAAATTTAACCTATAAATTTTGAATCTAACTAAATCTGCTTAAATTAGTAAAATCTGTATAACTAGAGTTTAAAAATATATTTTTGTATGAATCTTTTTGCCACTGGTTTGTATTACTTAGACCTATCATCCTACATAGTTTGAGAATTTTTTGAACGAATTTGGTTAGGGTTTTTAACAAAAACACAATCTGTTCAGTTCTTAATAGAGCTTAGTTAGTTTGATTTTAGTTTAGTATTTAGTTTAACTTTTGTTTTTAGTTTTCATTAGGTTCTGTTGTTTCAACATTAGGTGAATTATTTTCTGTTAATAAAAAATATTTTATTTTGTTTTGTGCTCTAGTTTAAATAGGTAAATCTTGTTTTCACCTTTAGTATTGTTTAGAAAAATGTTTTGTAGTAAATTTTTCTGCACAATTTTTTTATAATGAAATACTTTCTGTTTTCAAATAAAATTTTGTATTTACTTTTCTGTTATCTAAATGGCTAGTTGTTCAAAACAAATTTTTGTCTTGCTATGTCTTAGTAGAGATTTGACACCAAAAAAATTTTAGAGTCTTATACTTTGAGTGATTCTTCCTTTTGATTGTGCTATTTGTTTGTTGAAGTATTTGTTTACCTTGCTGTTGTATGAATTGTATTTTAGTTGTATGCTTATTGTGTGTTTTGTTTGATTCGTTAGATCATCCGGAGTGCGAAGCTTGTTATCTAGAGTCACTTGAGTACGAGGATCGTCAGCAAGGCAAGTCACTTTAATCATGTTTACCCATGTTTTTATTGCATTAGTTCTACCATCTCCCCAATTGCATGCAATGTAGGTAATTTGGAAACTTGGTTACATGATATAGTATCATGTGGTAGGAAACCCTCAACCCTTTGACACATTGGCCCCGGGAAACGTTGATTTATTTTTGCTATGCTATTAGTAGACGAGGTTGGTTGTGTGATTCATGAGAGTTGTGAGATAATAATTTCAGGACCAGCAAGATGATCAAGACTTCAAGACTCTGAGTTTTCAACATACCTCTGGGTGGATGATAGTTGAATGGTGCCCTGGAGAAACCAGTGGTTAGCCTAGATGTTGCTGGATAAGTGCTAGTATTCATGCGGAAGGGTCCACCCAGGCACAAAGAGATGGATGGATGCTTCAAGACCCAAGTCTTACCTGCACAGCCACAAGCCATTATGGGCTCTGGCTTGGGTGGATATTGTGGTGACCCTAGATAGGCGGTGCTACGAGATGTAGAAGAACGATAGGAAAGGATGGGCACCGACAGAGTCTTAGGAAAACCCTTTAGAAGACCATGTTTTGGTCATCCGTTTCTCAAACACCCTGAAGTGCGAGAAATCCAACGGAGGCGATCAAATCTTGTGGCGAACGTGTGCAAAACTCTACAGAGTACCCAAACCTAATTGATTAGCCGTGTCCATGGTCATGGACAGTTTGAGCCAAAGGAACTGAAACTATCTCGAATTCTCAAAACAATTAATTATATTGATGTGGGTATTAATGACAACTTGGGTATGAGAATTGGTTGGTGGAACCATCTCATTAATCAACCAACATTGTAGTAATAACTTTTGCCCTCTCTTATTGTAGGAAAAAAATTGGCTTTATGCAAAACTTACTACCCCACCTGCCATATATGCATATAGAATAGATGATTACTTTACACGTCCTCTTTTGTGAGATTGTCGGCATATTCAATATGTTGAACTACACGGCTGCAACATATCATGTTGCAGAGTACTTTTCCGACCAGGAGTGAGGATACGCTCTACGCTCGGTGAGATGCCCTTGGAGTCAGCTGGACTCAACTACCTTTGAAGCTTCCGCGAGATTTTGGTTTAGTATATCTCATGAGTTGGCCTTCAGCCACTTTATTGTAATCTTTATTGTAATAAAGAACTCGATATGAGATTTTTGATTAATAAAGCTATGTGATTTCACTTTGATATATACATTGACGTACCGTGTGTGTACCAGCATGATCTTGGGATGGTACAAAAACACCGGAGATTCGACCTTTCTGGTCGGGTCGCTACAAAGACCCGGATTGGGTGAACGCCATGCATGAAGAGCTTCACAACTTCGAAAGGAACAAAGTGTGGACACTCGTGGATAAGCCTGGGGATGATCACAACATCATCAGAACCAAATGGGTGTTTCGGAACAAGAAAGAGTAAGACGGTGAAGTCGTACGCAACAAAGCACGTCTCGTGGCCCAAGGATATACTCAAGTCGAAGGTATGGGCTATGGTGAGTCTTATGCCCCCATCGCTAGACTTGAAGCTAATCACATTCTTCTTTCCTATGCTAATCACCATGATATCATGCTTTATCAAATGGACATTAAAAGTGCCTTTCTAAATAGTGAAATTTAAGAAGAGGTTTATGTTAAGCAACCACCTGGTGTTGTGAATCCTAAGAAACCTAATCGTGTTTACAAGCTTCGTAAAGCCCTTTATGGTCTTAAGCAAGCCCCTCGTGCTTGGTACAAATGCTTAACGAAGTTTCTCAGTTAAAAAGGTTTTGTAATTGGTAAAATTGATGCAACATTGTTCACTAAGAGAGTTAATGGTGAATTATTTGTGTGCCAAATCTAAGTGGATGATATTATCTTTGGTTCCACTAACCCTCAATGTAGTGAAAGATTTGGAAGGTCAATGTCCGAGAAGTATGAGATGTCCATGATGTGTGAGCTGAAATTATTTCTTGGATTGCAAATCAAGCAATCAAAAGAAGGAACTTTCATCTCTCAAACTAAGTATACCAAGTAGTTGATCAAGAAGTTCAACATGTAGGAGTGCAAAGGTATGAGACTCCCATGCCAACTACTAGACATGTTGATCTTACCAAGGAGGATGAACCACTTGATCAAAAGGTTTATCGATCGATGATTGGTTCATTGCTATATCTATGTGCATCTCGTCCCAATATTATTCTTAGTGTTTGCATGTGTGCTAGATATCAAGCTGCACCTAAGGAGTTTCATCTATTGGCCGTGAAACGTATTGTGAGATACTCGGTACAAACACCAAAGTTTAGCATTTGGTATCCCAAGGGATCTTCTTTTAACCTTGCTGGCTATTCTGATTCAGACTTTAACGGTGACAAGGTTGATAGAAAATCCACCTCAGGTACTTGTTAATTTTTGGGTAGATCTCTTGTGTCTTGGTCCTCCAAGAAAAAAACCTTGGTATCTCTATGTACTATCGAAGTTGAGTATATTGCTACTAGATCTTGTTGTACGCAATTACTATGGATGACACAAACGCTTAAGGATTATGGAATCTATGTTGTGTTCCATTAATTTGTGACAATGAAAGTGCTACTAAGATTGGTCATAATCCTGTGCAACATTCTCGAACTAAGCATCTTCAAGTTCAACATCATTTCATTCCTGATCATGTTGCCAAAGGAGATATTAATATGATGCATGTTTGCACTAACAAGCAATTGGCCGATATATTGACTAAGCCACTTGATGAGAAAACTTTTTGTCACTTGAGGAGTGAGTTGAACGTCATTGATGCTTCAAACTTGAGCTAGAGTCACTCGAATGCTTGCAAGGGCATGAGCCTTCTTCATACTTCCATGATATTCCTAACATGTTATCTTATGCCATGGAATTCTATGCTCCCTTGTATTGCATCTAACTGTTTGTAGGTACTTGGAAGAACTTTATTCCACGAGATTGCAATGAACTCCAATCATAAGCAATCTTGTCTTGACCAAGTATCCAAAACCCCTCATGATGATGGAAGGAAGAAGACAACAAAAACATATCCTTGACATATACTTGATCATTATTGCAAAATCTCAATTGGTATCATGTCAAATGGATATACCTATTGTTTTACTTGCATGAATAACCTTTGTAGGTAACAACTGTACTACAATGAGAAGGATAGCTCCTAACTCAAGATGTTCTTCATCAACCTCAAGCATCCTCAACAAGTTCACCTATGAGCAATGTTGTCACAACCTTAGCAAGTGTCTTAGGCTAGCAATGTGTTTGCATCATCATCATCATCATTGTATCAATATGAAATGGGGAGAAAGAAAAGAAAGCCCAAGCACTTAATGAATTAAAGAAATTCCAGATAAATGAAATTTCAAAAAATCCAAAATGCCCATAAAAAATGTTCCCTATGTCTGATAATTGAGGACATGGATATACCAGGAACCATTCTAATTATTTGCACATTTCAAATAATTTAAATTACTGATTTAAGTCTCTGAAAATGACAAATAAAAATATTATCATTATAATTGTTTTCAAAATAATCTGAAACTTTTTATACAAGTCTGAAATATTCAAATTTGAATATATAAAAGTTTTGGAATTACTTGAAAGGGTATTTGGACCTGCAAAGAAATAAACAAATGTTAGTTGAAATCAGAAAACAGAAATAAAAAGAAAAGAGAGAAGACTTACCTGTGAAGTGGAAGGCCCAGCCCAGCCCACCAGGGGTGGGAAGGTCATCTTCCACCTCGCGCCAGTAGGCGTCGAGGTGGCGATCGAGCCGTCGCCGGCCTCCACCTCTTGCTTGCCATCGAGCAGGCTGCTCCCCTGCTTCACCCGCGCCTGGAAGACGCGAGAGTCCTCTCCCCCGAGCTCATTCTCCCCCTCCCTCTCTCTTCTACACTCTCTCCCAATCCCCTCCCGAAGGCCGCCGTCATCGGACATCGATTCGTTGTCGTCGCTGCCGTGAGCCCCTCTTCCTTCCCCCTGTGCTTTCCCTCTCTCTGGCGTCCCCTAGCTAGCTATGTCGCTGGACCCGAGAACCTCCCGCCGCCGTGCGTAGAGCCCTCCAAGCTCACGTGTGCGTGCATGGTTGAACTCCTGGAGTTCCCAGGAGCCCGTAGAGCCCATCGTTGCGTCGCCCCGTGCCCTGTGTCATGTTTGCGTCCGAGCCCGAGCTCCGGCCGCTGCCACGAGCTCGTTTCCGGCGAGCTCCGGTGGCCCCGTGACCTCCTATGGCCTTGGATGGATGCGGTCGTGCACGGGCTACACGCGGTTGTCTCAGCGCGCCAAATCACCCCCTGTAGGAGAAACCCGCCGGACGCCGCCGTCCCTGATGGTCACCGTCGTCGAGACGCCGGCCAACTCCGGCGAGTTTGACCCCAGGTGGGCCCTGGCTTGACTCTGTGAGTCAATGACAGGTGGGGCCCCGACCCTGATTGGTTTAGGATAATCTGTAATTAGTTTAATTATTAATCAAGTTAATGTGTCACTGACAGGTGGGCCCAGCTAGTTAATTAAAACAGAATTAGTTTTAATCAGTTAGTTAAGTTAACCAGTCACTCACATGTGGACCCCACATGTCAGGTTTGACTCTGGGCCGGGTCAGCTGACCAACTGATGTCATCATGACATCATGCTGATGTCATAATTCAATTTCTTATTTAAAAATAATTCCAAAAATTATTTAAAACTTTGAAAAATCATATAAATTAATCTATAAGTGAGATGAAAATAATTTATATATGAAAGTTTATCAGAAAAATACAATGAATCCAATGGTACTATTGTCATGCATGTTAGAGCAACCTAAATAGGTGAACATGGACATTTTAACATCAGGTCAATATATGGAATTTGAAATGAGAACAACTTTGAACCTATATTCAAATCCATTTCAAATTGACATGACCACTAGTTACATTAGCTCATCCATGCATACTACTAGGCCATGATCATGCATCATATTGTCGCATCTGCTTGTATTGAATGCTTCTATCTGCGTTGCGGTAGGCCCTAATCCGGAGGATACTACTCCGTACCCCGACGAAGGAGAGAACTCTTCCACAACCCAGCAAGGCAAGCAACCCCATTGATCATTTCGATAACATCCCCTTCTCTCGCTCCTGCTCTTATTTATTGCATTAGGACAAACGATCACGTGTCAGTCATTCACGGTAGATGATCCTAATCTTATGCATGACCTGATCTTGTTACAGTAAATAGCTAAACCTTGCAACCTAGCATACCTGGTAGATGCTTGTGCCATGCTGTGCTTAGCTTACCTTGCCTTCTATGCTTGCTATGCTTAGAGTTGTGTCAGGCCGGATTCATCTGGGTGATGAACTGAGTGAAACAGCGTTGTCCGATGTACTGAGCATATAATGAATACGATTTGGTAAAGGTGGCGATGAGAGGCTATGTAGGAGTACATAGTGGTTGTCTCATTGGAACCGTTCTTAGGAACTGGGTTCCGTGTTTGTGATCCAAGACGAGATACTACCACACATTGGGTTCCGGTAACTCGACCCCTCTCGACTAATCAGTCGCTTAGTCTTTGGTCCAGGTATTGCAAGTAGTTTCTGGTGTTTATAGCATGCTGGAGGCCGTGCGTAGCGCTGACCCTCGGGGTGGTACGACGCGGTAGGCAGTGGCACGGTGTACCAAGGGTCACCCGAATGGTGGGCTTGGGAACCCTGCGCACATCGTTTGGGACCGTAGCGGAAACTTCGGCCGGACTTCCGTGCGGGTCAGTGTCAAATAGGGGGCAGCCTGGACTAGAGGTCTTATGTGATTGACGGTCATGGCTGACTTCCTCGCTGGGCATCCACTTGAAGGTTGCCGAGGTGCATGGTTTATGGCACACAGCGATAAGTGGCAAGAGCGTGTGTGAAGAAGTACACCCCTGCAGGGTATGAAACTATTCGAATAGCCGCGTCCTCGGATATGGACTACTTGGAGAACTTATGCTGTTCATAGATAATCAAATGGATACTTCTAAAAATCTCAAGACAAGTGTGAGTACCGTGAATGACACTCTTCCGGAAGGGGAAGGTGAATACATGGTAGTGTATTGTGATGGAGGTAGTCGACTCGTGTGCGATAACCAAAATTGTAACAAGGAGTTAAAATTGAGTAGTGTAGGTTAGCCATGAGTCAAAGCTGGCTTTCTGCATAAACTCCACCACCCCCTTGTTGATACATGAGCATAAATAGACTAGGTCTGTTTGAAAGACTTGCTGAATACGATTGTACTCATCCTTGCTTAATTAATGTTGCAAAAGAGAACCAGGACCCATCAGGTGGGTTCTATCTAGACGTTGACAATGTCGAATAGCTGGTGTCCCAGCTACGATCTTGCCCGTGTGGTGGGCTGTAGATAGTCAGGCCATGTGCCTATTTTATATTTTGCTGTCTATACTCAGACAGCTTAAGTTTCCGCTGGTTTGTATGACTATGTTTGGATGACTTGAGTGTCGGGTCATGTGACCCCTATCTGTAAGAACATATTATGCAAGGCTCGTCTGAGCCTCTTAAATAAAAGTTATGTTGTTGTATGGTTATGTTGTGATGCCATAGTTGTATCTATGCATATCGGGCATGTCGTGCGTACGTGTAACGTGCAACGGTATGTATGGGATCCGACACCTAGTCGTGTGCCTTTAGTAGTAATCTTTACGGGAAACTGCCTCTTTGTGCTTCGACCGAGCCATGGTAGCTTGCTACTGCTCCGGACACATTGATTGACCGACATGTATCCTTCTTTGCTGCTGTGTCTGTTCCGTTGGGGAAATGTCTCGCAGTGTAATGGAGTCCCCGTAGCCTGCTACGACTCGTCTACGTGCAGTGATGACATCCGTGGCTCGTGACGTAATGGAGTCCTTGTAGCTTGCTATAACTCGTCTACACACGCTTGAGACCGACACCTGCATTGCTGGGTTATGTATGCCTGTTTCCGTACGGATGTGCCACTTGGGTTCTATGACTAGTCATGTCGGCCCGGGTTCTTTGTTGTGTGATTGCAAGTGACATGTTCACGTACGTGAGCCAAAAGACGCAAACGGTCCTGGCCAAGGTAAGGTGGCAGCCGTGGAGTACCGTGCGTGAGGCCGCAAAGTGATGTGGCTTGTTACTGTATGGAATCATATGACTTAGGATCGGGGTTCCTATAGCATTGTTATCAGAGCCTGACTGACTATAGGACTACCAAGCCAAACCGGCCGAAGTTGAGTCTAGAAACACTATAGATAAGTAGGGGAATTGATTGTGGAACGGAACGTAAGGCTCTTTTTAATCCTCTTCCCAAGTTATTCTATGCTAGGTCATTCTCATCTTTTCTACGGGGATAGGAACTAGGATTCTCATCTATTGCTTAGGATGACGAGTTACTAGCCATGGACTCATAGCTAGCTTGCTTGTACGTGGGTGCAGTTACTCAAGTGTTTTTGGTGTGACAAACAGATGGAGAAGAGATTTGAGTCTAGATAGTCGAGTGGTCATGCCTTTCCAATCTCTTTTCAATTGTCTCAAAAAATTTCTTGAGCAATTACAGTCGTTATGCTGTCCAATTTCTGCTAGGATCTCTAATGTCTTTGCATCATTCTCTGTTTCAGATGCCCTCTCGTCCTTCCCATCAGGTGGTCCATCTGACCAGGTGCATCGATGTGCCAGGTCAAACGGCCATGTTGGTTAGAGTGATGGTGGAGGTTGGATATCGCTGGTACCGAGAGTACACAGTGGAGGAGAAGTATTGAGATTTCAACCAGAGTCAGTATTTGTGTACCGTTAGGATATATCCTTCATATCCTGGAGCTGCAGAGCCGCTTCACTGGACTCATGGATTGGGAGCTACCATAGATATGGCCGTTTAGGAAGCCGCATACACCATGCTGACTATCATGAGGTTTCACCATGGTCTGCTACAGAACACGGAGTTCTGCTATGTTCCTGCTTCCATGGGAGGAGAGGATGGATATCTCAGTGCAACCTACTTTGATCATTCTCATGAGGACCCTAGGCTGCAGGTGACTGCTCAGATGTTGGAGAACAGGGATCGTGATGCACGTGCCCTTCGCATGGAGCTCTATGCTACCCGTGCACGCCTTTGGACAGCCTTGACGCAGTTGTCACCTGTTGTGCAGACAGGCTATGGAGACTTGGAGATGCTGACCCCATCGCGAGCTCATTTTCCAGCACACGTAGACTGTCCTGATGGTGGAGGCATCACCCCTCTTCGAGGACCGCTGTTGCCGCCGACAAGGGGACCAAGGCCACACCCGTGTCCTTATGGTTTCCAGGGATCCTAGGCTAGAGTGTTTCCAGATCCTTAGGTTCAGCTCCCAGGTCACGGGGGTAACCTGTACGAGGCATTCTACGGTGATGTTTGAGTGCGTGGGTGTTAGACCTAGTATGGTAGTAGTTGTATCGCCACAGTCCTGCGTGTCTGGTGGGGTATGATCAAGGTCGAGAGTTGAGTTCCGGAGGTGTAGATAGATAATGTATAGGAAGCTCGTAATGCCTCCGATGAGTTGTGTCATCTCTCCATAGTTGTTTTCATCTTGGGTTTGTGCTAAACTAAGTCATGGTGTGTATGAAACCTAATGTTCATATGGTAGTTGTTTTACCATGTTGATTGGTGTTATCCTACATGCCATGTTGATCAGTGCATTCCTTAACTCATGTCTTAGAGTTTTTGTTCACTAGGTCTAAGCTGTGGATTGTTTTCCTCACGGTGGTGTCAACTAGGAACAACCCCGTGTCTGCTCCCGAGCAGGGCGAGAGTAGCCAGCCAAGGCAAGACGAGCTGCCACATGCACCATCTCTGGCGGAGGTGATGCTAGAAGCTGAACAGAATGAGAGGGAGACCATCAGGCTGTTAGAGAGAATTGAACAGAACACAGCTCGTGCTCCCCGCAATGATCACCATGATGGAGTGTCACTTGGTGACTTTATCAAGCTGTGTCCGCCTAAGTACCATCATTCAATCGACCCCCTCGATGCAGATGATTGGCTGATTAGCATGTCACATAAGATCTGAGCTGCAAATGTTTCAGAGGCCAATAAGGTGACCTTTGCGACATACATTCTGGAGGGACCTGCCAACCTGTGGTGGGAAAGCTATGAGGCTATGCGTCCCTAGGGACTTGCACCAACATGGGCAGAGTTTAGCGCCGCATTTCGTCTCCATCACATCCCGGAAGGGCTAATGGATCGCAAAAGAGAGGAATTTTGTGCCTTCACACAGGGCAGATTGTCAGTGGATGAATACAGTCGCGAGTTTGGTAATCTTGCTCGCCATGCTCTAGAGGAAGTCTCAACTGATGCTAAGAAGCAGGCTGGGTTCCGCAAGGGACTTAACGTTGAGCTTCGCCGAGATCTTCGTCCGCACGAGTGCACCACCTTCCAGGCTCTCGTCAATAAGGCCATCAATGCTGAGTCCGGACAAACTGACTACGAGGCTTCGAGGAAGCATAACCGTGACTTCAACCCTGCATCGGGTTCAGGCCCTAACAAACGCCGAGTGTGTGTCCCCAATGCAGCTTTGCCGCCAAGATACACCGCGAGGCCATCCTTCTAGGCACCTCGTCCAGTTCAGTTCAACCCTCCACCTAGACCATTTGGAGGACCACAAATAAATGTCGCCCCTCGTGCAACAGTGGTATGCTACAAGTGTGGAGAACCGGGACATTATTCTCGTGAATGTCCCCACAACAATGCTAAGCCCGCTGGATGAGGAAAACCAGGGAAAGCTTTCTATGTGAAGCCAACCCCTGCCCGTGGGCGAGTGAATTATGTGTGTGCCGAAGAAGCCCTTGAAGATCCTAATGTCATTCTAGGTATGCTTCTTGTTAATAGCCATCCAGCATCTGTTCTATTTGATACTGGGGCATCTCATTCATTCATCTCAGAAGGTTATGCACAGCTGCATAACATGTCTTTCTATGACATGCCCACTCCTTTAGTAGTTCAGACTCCTGGTTCGAAGTGGCAAACTTCTAGAGTGAGCCATGACAATGAAATTCTGGTGGATAGACTAGTATTCCTAGCATCTTTGATAGCTCTTAAGTCTTTGGACATCAATATCATTCTAAGTATGGATTGGATGAAAGCCCACTATGCCAAGATTGATACTCATTCTAGGAATGTTCAACTTACACATCCCTCGGGTGAGATAGTTAATGTCTCTACTCGAACAACCAAGCGCCAACTCTATTCCCTAAATGCTAGCCCTCTCCCCGAGCTAGAAGATATTCCGGTAGTCCGTGATTTCCCGGATGTCTTTCCAGAAGAACTGCCAGGTATTCCACCTGTCAGAGATGTTCAGTTCGTGATAGAACTTATCCCAGGGACAGTCCCAATAGCTAGAAGACCTTATAAGATGGCACCCTTAGAACTAGCCAAGCTAAAAACCCAACTCGATGAGGCTTTGAAGAAAGGTTTCATTCGTCCTAGCTCTTCTCCTTGGGCTTGCCCCGTCCTCTTCGTTAAGAAGAAGGATGGATCGGATCGGATGGTTGTGGATTACCGACCAGTGAATTTGGTCACTATCAAGAACAAGTATCCGCTCCCCAGGATCAACGATTTGTATGATCAACTCGTTGGATCCTCTATCTTCTCCAAAATGGATTTGAGGTTGGGATACCATCAAATCGGAATTAGAAACGGGGACATTCCAAAAACGGCTTTTGTCACTCGTTATGGCCAATACGAGTACACCGTCATGTCCTTCGGTTTAACCAATGCTCCAGCCACTTTCTCTTGTCTGATGAATTCGATCTTCATGGAGTATTTGGATAAATTCGTCGTGGTTTACCTCGACGATATACTCATCTACTCGAAGAACGAACAAGAACATGCCGAGCATCTAAGGCTGGTATTGATGAAACTTCGAGAGCACCGCCTGTATGCCAAATTCTCCAAGTGTGAATTCTGGTTGCCGGAAGTGACCTATCTGGGCCACGTGATCTCTAGCAAAGGTATTGCTGTCAACCCCGAGAGAGTTCAGGCCGTCCTTGATTGGACTGAACCTAAATCGGTTAAGCAAGTTCGGAGTTTCTTTGGCTTAGCGAGCTATTGTTGCCGCTTTGTTGAGATTTTCTCCAAGGTTGCGAAACCTCTGACTGAACTCCTCAAGAAAGATAAAAAGTTCGAGTGGACCCCACAATGTGAGCATAGTTTTCAGGAGTTGAAAAGATGACTGACCTCTGCTCCCGTTCTAGTGCCACCAGATTTCTCTAAGGACTTTATTATCTACTGCGACGCCTCGCGACAAGGATTATGTTGCATTCTTATGCAAGATCGTCATGTGATTGCATACGCATCTCGACAGTTGCGTTCACATGAGGATAATTATCGAACACATGATCTTGAACTTGTAGCTGTAGTCCATGCACTAAAGACATGGCGACATTACCTCCTGAGTAATCGTTGCGAGATATACACTGATCACCAAAGTTTGAAATATATCTTCACCCAGCCGAATTTGAATCTCAAGCAAAGACGCTGGGTAGAGTTGATTACAGATTACGACTTAGGGATAACTTACACCCCGAGGAAAGCCAATGTCATGGCTGATGCACTAAGTCGTAAGTCTTATTGTAACAATCTGATGTTACAACAAGGTCAACCACTTCTCTATGAGGAATTCCGGAAGTTAAATCTTCACATTGTTCCTCAAGGATCCCTATCCAACCTGGTGGCGAAACCTACTCTTTTGGATCAAATCCTAGAAGCCCAGAAGCATGATGCCGGGATATCTCGGATCAAGAAAACATTAAGAAGGGTAATGTTAGATGGTTCTTGGAAGATGATCGGGGAGTTGTCTTCTTTGAGAATCGCTTGGTGATCCCAAAGAAACAACATGCGTGACAATTGATCCTTAAGGAGGCTCATGATTCTCCTCTCACAATTCATCCGAGTAGTACCAAGATGTATCAAGACCTACGCCAGAGGTTTTGGTGGACCAGGATGAAGAGAGAAATTGCTCAGTATGTTGTTAATTGCGACGTTTGTCGTCGTGTGAAAGCAGAACATCAAAGGCCTGCTGGCACCCTTCAACCCTTAGCTATTCCTGAATGGAAATGGGATAAGGTCGGTATGGATTTCATCACCGGTTTTCCCAGGACCAAGAGAGGGAACAATGCTATATTTGTAGTCATTGATCGCCTCTCCAAAGTGGCTCATTTTCTTCCTGTTCATGAAAACATTACTGCTAGTCAGCTAGCGGAGTTATATGTTTCTCGAATAGTTTCTCTTCATGGTGTTCCTTTGGAGATTAACTCAGACCGCGGAAGTATCTTTACTTCTTGATTTTGGGAAAGTTTTCAAAGCGCTATGGGGACTCATCTATCCTTTAGCACTGCTTTCCACCCTCAATCAAGTGGTCAAGTTGAGCGAGTCAATCAAATTCGTGAAGACATGCTCCGAGCTTGTGTTATATCCTTCGGTATGAATTAGGAGAACTGCCTTCCGTTCGCTGAATTTGCATATAACAACAATTATCAATCAAGCTTGGGCAAAGCCCCTTTTGAAGTTCTCTATGGACGAAAATGTCGAACATCTCTTAACTGGTCAGAAACCGGAGAGAGGCAACTCGTTGGTCCGGACATGATCCAGGATGCAGAAGAGCAAGTTCGCATTATTTGTGAAAAGTTGAAAACAGCCCAATCCCGTCAAAAGAGTCAATATGACCATCATCATAAGTCTGTGACTTATGAAGTTGACGAGAAGGCTTACCTTCGGGTTACACCTCTGAAGGGTACCCATCGATTCGGTATCAAAGGCAAGTTGGCTCCTCGTTCATTGGACCTTTTCGCATTGTTGCCAAACGAGGAGAGGTTGCCTACCAATTGGAACTTCCGCCGCATCTTTCCAAAGTTCATGATGTCTTCCACGTCTCACAACTCAGGCGTTGCTTTTCGGACCTTGTCCGAGAAGTGGACCACGAAGTGCTTGATCTCCAAGATAACCTTACATATCGAGAATACCCTGTTCGTATTCTTGATCAAGCTGAGCGTACCACTCGGCGTCGGAACATCAAGTTTCTTAAGGTTCAATGGTCGCATCATTCTGAAAAGGAGGTGACATGGGAAAGAGAAGATCGTCTTCGACTAGAGTACCCCGCGCTCTTCCCAACAACTTCAAAATCTCGGGACGAGATTCTTTTGAGTGGGGGTGAGTTGTCACAACCCTAGCAAGTGTCTTAGGCTAGCAATGTGTTTGCATCATCATCATCATCATCATTGCATCAATATGAAATGGGGAGAAAGAAAAGAAACCCCAAGCACTTAATGAATTAAAGAAATTCCAGATAAATGAAATTTCAACAAATCCAAAATGCCCATCAAAAATGTTCCCTATGTCTGATAATTGAGGACATGGATATACCAGGGACCATTCTAATTATTTGAACATTTCAAATAATTTAAATTACTGATTTAAGTCTCTGAAAATGACAAATAAAAATATTATCATTATAACTGTTTTCAAAATAATCTGAAACTTTTTATACAAGTTTGAAATATTCAAATTTGAATATATAAAAGTTTTGGAATTATTTGAAAGGGTATTTGGACCTGCAAAGAAATAAACAAATGTTAGTTGAAATCAGAAAACAGAAATAAAAAGAAAAGAGAGAAGACTTACGTGTGAAGTGGAAGGCCCAGCCCAGCCCACCAGGGGTGGGAAGGTCATCTTCCACCTCGTGCCAATAGGCATCGAGGTGGCGACCGAGCCGTCGCCGGCCTCCACCTCCTGCTTGCCACCGAGCAGGCTGCTCCCCTGCTTCACCCGTGCCTAGAAGACGTGAGAGTCCTCTCCCCCGAGCTCATTCTCCCCCTCCCTCTCTCCTCTGCTCTCTCTCCCGATCCCCTGCCGAAGGCCGCCGTCGCCGGACGTCGATTCGTCGCCATCGCTGCCTCCCCGAGCCTGCTGACCAGCTCCCTGGAACCGCCGTGAGCCCCTCTTCCTCCCCCCTGTGCTTTCCCTCTCTCTGGTGTCCCCAAGCTAGCTGCATCGCCGGACCCGAGAACCTCCCGCCGCCGTGCGTAGAGCCCTCCAAGCTCACGTGTGCGTGCATGGTTGAACTCCTGGAGCTCCCAGGAACCCGTAGAGCCCATTGTTGCGTCGCCCCGTGCCCTGTGTCATGTTTGCGTCCGAGCCCGAGCTCCGGCCACCGCCACGAGCTCGTTTCCGGCGAGCTCCGGTGGCCCCGTAACCTCCTATGGCCTTGGATTGATGCGGTCGTGCACGGGCAACATGCCCGTTGTTTCAGCGCGCCAAATCACCCCCTGTAGGAGAAACCCGATGGCCGCCGCCGTCCCTAATGGTCACCGGCGTCGAGCCACCGGCCAACTCTGGCGAGTTTGACCCCAGGTGGGCCCTGGCTTGACTCTGTGAGTCAATGACAGGTGGGGCCCTGACCCTCATTAGTTTAGGATAATCTGTAATTAGTTTAATTATTAATCAAGTTAATGTGTCACAGACAGGTGGGCCCAGCTAGTTAATTAAAACAGAATTAGTTTTAATCAGTTAGTTAAGTTAACCAGTCACTGACATGTGGACCCCACATGTCAGGTTTGACTCTGGGCCGGGTCAGCTGACCTACTGATGTGATCATGACATCATGTTGATGTCATAATTCAATTTCTTATTTAAAAATAATTCCAAAAATTATTTAAAACTTTGAAAAATCATATAAATTAATCTGTAAGTCAGATGAAAATAATTTATATATGAAAGAAAAATCCAATGAATCCAATGGTACTATTCTCATGCATGTTAGAGCAACCTAAATAGGTGAACATGGACATTTTAACATTAGGTCAATATATGGAATTTGAAATGAGAACAACTTTGAACCTATATTCAAATCCATTTCAAATTGACATGACCACTAGTTACATTAGCTCATCCATGCATACTACTAGGGCATGATCATAGAGGCTATGTAGGAGTACATAGTGGTTGTCTCATTGGAACCGTTCTTAGGAACTGGGTTCCGTGTTTGTGATCCAAGACGAGATACTACAACACATTGGGTTCCGGTAACTCGACCCCTCTCGACTAATCAGTCGCTTAGTCTTTGGTCCAGGTATTGCAAGTAGTTTATGGTGTTTATAGCATGCAGGAGGCCGTGCGTAGCGCTGACCCTCGGGGTGGGTTACGATGCGGTAGGCAGTGGCACGGTGTACCAAGGGTCACCCGAATGGTGGGCTTGGGAACCCTGCGCACATCGTTTGGGACCGTAGCGGAAACTTCGGCCGGACTTCCGTGCAGGTCAGTCTCAAATAGGCGGTAGCCAGGACTAGAGGTCTTATGTGATTGACGGTCGTGGTCGACTTCCTCGCTGGGCATCCGCTTGAAGGTTGCCGAGGTGCATGGTTTATGGCACACAACGATAAGTGGCGAGAGCGTGTGTGAAGAAGTACACCCCTGCAGGGTATGAAACTATTCGAATAGCCGCGTCCTCGGATATGGACTACTTGGAGAACTTATGCTGTTCATAGATAATCAAATGGATACTTCTAAAAATCTTAAGACAAGTGTGAGTACCGTGAATGGCACTATTCCGGAAGGGGAAGGTGAATCCATGGTATTGTATTGTGATGGAGGTAGTCGACTCGTGTGCGATAACTAAAATTGTAACAAGGAGTTAAAATTGAGTAGTGTAGGTTAGCCATGAGTCAAAGCTGGCTTTCTGCATAAACTCCACCACCCCTTGTTGATACATAAGCATAAATAGACTAGGTCTGTTTTAAAGACTTGCTGAGTACGATTGTACTCATCCTTGCTTAATTAATGTTGCAGAAGAGAACTAGGACTTATCAGGTGGGTTCTGTCTAGATGTTGACGATGTCGAATAGCTGGTGTCCCAGCTACGATCTTGCCCATGTGGTGGGCTGTAGATAGTCAGGCCATGTGCCTCTTTTATATTTTGCCGTTTGTACTCAGACAACTTAAGTTTCCGCTGGTTTGTATGACTATGTTTGGATGACTTGAGTGCCGGGTCATGTGACCCCTATCTGTAAGAACATATTATGCAAGGCTCGTCTGAGCCTCTTAAATAAAAGTTATGTTGTTGTATGGTTATGTTGTGATGCCATAGTTGTATCTATGCATATCGGGCATGTCATGCGTACGTGTGACGTGCAAGGGTATGTATGGGATCCGACACCTAGTCGTGTGCCACTCTTTACAGGAAACTGCCTCTTTGTGCTTCCATCGAGCCATGGTAGCTTGCTACTACTCCGGACACATTGATTGACCAACATGTATCCTTCTGTGCTGCTGTGTCAGTTCCTTCGGGGAAATGTCTCGCAGTGTAATGGAGTCCCTGTAGTCTGCTATGACTCGTCTACGTGCAGTGATGACATCCGTGTCTCGCGATGTAAAGGAGTCCTTGTAGCTTGCTATGACTCGTCTACACACGCTTGAGACCGACACCTGCATTGATGGGTTATGTATGCCTGTTTCCGTACGGATGTGCCACTTGGGTTCTATGACTAGTCATGTCGGCCCGGGTTGTTTGTTGTGTGATTGCCAGCGACATGCTCACATACGTGAGCCAAAAGACGCAAATGGTCTCGGCCAAGGTAAGGTGGCAGCCGTGGAGTACCGTGCGTGAGGCCGCAAAGTGATGTGGCTTGTTACTGTATGGAATCATATGACTTAGGATCGGGGTTCCAACAAACGTCATCAAGATCACTCAAAGGTATGCACTCGTATCTTCGAAAAGTCTTTACTCCTAGTCATGAGCTAAAGAAACTCAAGTGATATGAAGACATTAAAATCCTTAGTCAAAAAATGGTAACCCCATTTTGAGCTTAACATAGAGTATGACCTAGGATCAAGTATTCTTTCTTTTCTCCGAAGTCAATATACTCTAATATAGGTGACCTAGTCATCGCCCATCATCTAGTTAAGAATCTTGTGTGGTTTGTTCTCTATTGCATGATCTCTCGTAACCACTCAAATCTTCTCTAGATGATGTCCTTCACTTTCCCTTTGAAAATATTTTGTTTTGACTCGTTGAAAACAGAAACTTGGTCCCTTATTTCGTTCATTCTGTTTTAGCCTTGGAGCCGCCGACTCAGATATCTAGGTTCTACCAAAATTGCAGATAAGCTACACTACAAAATCTCGGTACCACCGATCTACGTGTCTTGGAGTCACCGATTTGTTTTTCTTCTCTTATCTATCCATCTTTTGTTACTTCAATGATCCCTTCTTAAAAAAACTTAGGGGTATAATGACGAGCAAAACTTGGGGGGAGAAATTCTTTATTCAAGGGTCCCAAGCTCAAACGAGGAGAAGACTTAACAAGACCTCACTACTATTTGCCACAGGGAGAGAAGTTACCTTCAATGATTCCATCAGTTCTTTTCTATGAACCCTCCTTTCAATGACCCTTGTTCTCGAGGAACCCTTCCTTGTCAATGATCCCTGTACCTACTCCTAAATTTTACCTTTTTGGAAATTAATGCCAAAGTGGGAGAATAACAAAGCTTCATGCTAAAGGGGGAGTAACATGCTTATGCAAAGGGGGAGATATGGTTAAGGGGTAGAGCAGATATCAAACTTTTACTTATATAAATGAGGTGAGAATACCAAAGCAAAGGAGAAAAATATGTTTGGAGAATATTGTTGAGCTTATTTTATTTGATTGTTCACTTTAGAACTTTTGTCACCCTATCCAATCCCCATATCTACATGCTGAGACTCAGGGGGAGAGGATGAACTACTACTTTCATATCTAAGGGGAGAAAGTTCTAAATGATCTTGAAGACATATTAATCTTAAGGATTATCATCTTTTATATGTTCTTGATATATTGGTACTTTTTGGTTCTATTGTCTTTATATTAGTAGAATACTCTTGTGTTTCCTAACATTGTTTTGTCAAGTGTGTTTCTACTACTAGAATAATCAAGAGCTCAAGGTAAGTATTTGCATCATACTCTTCTTCAAGATGATCTCTTGCTTCTTGCACATATTGTTTGCACGAGTGAAGTCTTCAACAAGGACACATCTCATTCATATATATTTTGATGCATATAGCCAAGATACACATGGCTCCTTATATCCCTTCATCCATGTGTGTGTCCATGCATTCCAAAGCAACTATCCTTTAAAGGACTGAACACATTTAAGGGGAGAAAATCTAAGTCATGTGTCTCAAAGTCTTCATTATATCCACGCATATATTTATTTGAAGCTTTGATTGTATGTTGTCATCAATTACCAAAAAGGGGGGTCGATTGAAAGCACAACATGCTCCCATGGTGGTTTTGATAATTCGTGACAACATACGTTGTCTCCTGGACTAATACTTTTATCTAGTGTATTGCGGATAATAGTCCATGGAGAGTTGGGTTGGCAAAAGGATTGTGGAGATACCCCAAGATGCAAGAAAATAGGTTGTCCAAGCTTCAAGCAAGAGGACTCTACATTTTATATTTGTGATAAATCACTTTGAGTCCATAGGAAAGCCAATACTGTTAAAAGGGGTAAGGTTTTGTTGATGAACAAAATGCTCATACGTGCACAAGTTATAGTCACCAAAAACACAGGCAAACTCTCCCATCAAAGTCTGTCCAAAGCCAAATATGCAATATCGATGCATCAAACATTTCCATCCCGGTGCCACCGATTCTCAACCTCAGACACATTCGGCAGAACCCTAGCCACTTCGGTGCAAACGATTCCATACCGATGCCACCGAGTTTAGATTGCCAACTTTTTGTTAGGCAAATTCACAATATCGGTACCACTGAGATTCTTGGATCGGTGTCACCGAGAATGATAATCTGGCCATTGGTCACCTTATCGTTGCAAACGATTTTCCTATATCGGTCTCACCGAGATTCAAAAGTTGCCACCTTTTGGTCACTTCGGTACCACCGAGATTAACACATCAGTGTCACCGAGTTGTCCATTTTTTGTGTAATGGCTGGATATTTGGGGATGCCTATAAATACCTCTTCACCACCACCTTCTCGAAAGAGAATCACTCAGAACTATTCCATACTTCCCCCATTTAGTTTTCTGAGAGAGAACCACCTACCCTTGTGTTGAGTTTAAGATCTTCCACTTCAACCATATGGATCTTGATTTCTAGCCTCGCCAAGTTGCTTTCCACCAATCCCATCTCTTCCACCAAGCCAAATATGTGAGAGAGTGATTGTGTGTTGAGGAGTCTATCATCTTGAAGCACAAGAGCAAGGAGTTCATCGTCATTACCGAGCCTATTACCTTTTGGAGGGTCGTGCCTCCTAGATTGATTTAGTGTCGCTTGGGAGCCTCCTACTTCGTGTTGTTTAGTTGAACCAAGATGTTTGTATGGGCAAGGAGATCGCCAACTTCATGAAGATCTACCCATAGTGAGGCTAGTCCTTCGTTGACGGAAGCCGTTATGGAGTAGTCAAGGTTGCTACTTCGTGGACCCTTATGGGTGGAGCCCTTCATGGACACTCGCGACCGTTACCCTCAGTGGGTTGAAGACTCCATAAATGTCGACATACGATAGAACCACCTATCGAAACCACGGGAAAAATCCTTGCGTCTCCAATTGCGTTTGATCTCCATATCTCAACCATTTACTTCTTGTGCAATGTCTTTACTTTCCGCTGCCATATTTGTTGACATGCATGTGTAGGGTATATAGACTTGCTAGTCTTGCTAAAACAGTTAAAATCTGCAAACCAATTAACTTGGGAAAAGGTTAGGTTTTAATTTCCTGCTAGTAGTGTATTCGCCCCCCTTTATACACTCTTCTAGTGATCCCTCGTTAGGCATTGGACTAGCTTGGTGATCACCACTGATAATAACCATCAGGTCCAGGAATGTATTGCATATGCGGCACCTGAGAATCCCATGCGTGGGCCTCGGCCTTCACCACAGCTAGCTCATTCCGGTATGCAATTATGTCTTCTACCAGGTTGTTCTATCCGTTCCTGTTATGATAATTAAACAAATAAAGCGTAGGCAAAGCAATAACATGGCAAGTCTTCTCGCTAAATACTAAGCTGTAACGAATGTGTTGCTATGGCTGAGGTTCCTCAATGAATTGGTGTTCCATAATAGAGTGATGATCAAGATAAACCTTGGGCAACAAGTAATCAGTGAGGCATATATCAACATTAAAATGCTTTGCCAAGTGTGTGGAATAAATACCACCATGAATCTTTCCTTTGGTTCGGTTAAGATGTAAGTGGCGCATGACAATAGCTCCTAAGTTGTAAGTATTATCACCATAAAGTGCACGGTGCAGAATAGCCATGGTAGGTGCACTTAGACCACCACCCTCCTCCATAGTAGTTATGCATTTTCCTATAAACAAATAAAAGTAGTGCATAGACACAAATTGCAAACTAGTGGCTCTAGCATTTGATAAGCCCCTGGTTTCTCCCATAGTTAAGGTGGAAGGAAGCCCTCAAACTCCTTGGGTTTAGGCTCACGCATTCCCCCGTTAGAGGGAAGCAATCATACATCACAAAATTCATCTAGAGGAATTTAATAGTTGGTGGCATAAAGATCAAAGCATACCATGGGAGCACCGGACGTGTTTATTAAGTGGAAGTTTTGGACAAAGGAATTAGTAAGGAGATAATGTTGGTCAAACTCATCTGCGAGGAAGTTGGTCCGCCCAACATTTGCAAGGAATTGCATGAATTCTTCATAGAAACCCGCTTCGTTCATGAAATGTGTATGTGGCCATTCACAAGGCCTAACCTGCGTGTTGCGAAAAATATTGATGTCAGGATCCTAAGTTCTCCCATCAACTCCCTTGGGGCTCCGTCTTGAAGAACCTTTCCTTAAGAAATTCATTTTACTAGGCACAAAATTCTACAAAATTGACCCACAAACTTATGTCAATAGAACTTTCCAAGAATAATAGCAACTACTCATATAAGTACCTAGAGGTCATATCTAGCATTCATACTACTTAGAGCTCAAATAATTAAACATGCATGCTCATTTTATGAAGAACCAAGTGCAGCAAAAGAAGCAAAATATAAATGCTCAAGCAAAAACTAATTGGAGGAATGGGAGAGTCACATACCGAGTAACAATTCCTTAAAACTGTTTTGGATACGGAGTTCCGACCAAAGAGATTGAAAACTTCCGTTTCATGTGGAAGAACACGAGAGAGAGAGAGCTAGTGAATTTTTTCGAAGGTAGGATATGAGATGATTCGAAGGGATAAGGTAGGTGCACTGTGCGCCCCACAAGCCATCATGGCATGGCGAGGGGGTTGCACCCTATTGGCTTGTGGCCCATACGGGCATTTCCCTGATGTAATATTTATGTCAAAAAATCATATATAATCCATAAAAAGTCATGTAAATTCTTTTTACCCATATGAGATTATTTATTTTTTGTTCATTTTTTATTGCACGAGAAAACAGGAAAATCAAACTAATTTATTTTTATTAGCTATGAAATACTGGAGAATATAATTGTGATACAAAGAGTTGTGAATACTAAATTCATCAATAACATGCCTTTCAAAAAGGATCCATTAATAAGGTTGATCAATTCTTATTAACAATCATTTTTGATTGAAATGAAACCGAAGAATTCTCGCATAACAGTAAGTTACCTCAATGGGGAGTTGCATCAGCCCAACAATAAGATTGTAATATCCCTTTATGATAGTAGGTACAAGGATTTTAAATCTCCCATTATAATAGTGGCACTAGGCTCAATGACATTAATATTATTAACCAAAGTTTGCTTCTTTGAAAAATGCATGGTATGTTTCTTGCCATTGACATGAAAAGTAACCTTGCTTTTGTCGCAATCAATAACAGCCCCTGCAGTATTTAGAAAGGGTCTAGCAAGGATGATTGAAATATTTTCAGCCTCGGGCATATCAAGAATAACAATGTTGGTTAAGATAGTAACATTTGCAATGACAATAGGAACGTCCTCATAAATTCCAATAGGCAAAGGAGTGGATTTATCAACCATTTGCAAAGTTATCTCCTAGGTGTAAGCTTATTCAATTAAAGTCTTTCATAAAGGAATAACGGCATAACACTAAAACCGACTCCTAAATCACATAAATCAATTTTACCATAGTTTGTTTTAATAGAGCAAGGTATTGTGGGTATACCCGGATCTCCTAACTTTTCAGGAATTCCACCATAAAAGGAACAATTACCAAGTCTAGTAGCAATTTCAGTTTTAGGTATATTTCTTTTGATGGTTATAATATCCTTCATATACATAGCATATGGAGGCATTTTCAATATATCAGTCAAGGGAGTGTGGAAAAAGGTGGCTCTAATCATTTCAGCAAAACTTTCAAAATATTCATTGTCCTTGCTACTAGACTTACGAGGGAATGGAATGGGTATTTGAAACCAAGATTCTCTTTCCCTTCCATGTTTTCTAGCAACAAACTCCCGCTTATCATAGCATTTATTTTTAGGGTGTGGGGTATCAAGATTTTCAGATGGTTCAATTTCCACATCATTATCATTTTATTTATTATCATCTTGTTGAGCATCTATGTGAACATCATCATTGTTGTCATTTTCATTATCACTAGATGTATGTTCACAACCAGATTTTGTTTCATCATTATAAATAGAAACATCATTGTGATTCTCAACTGGTTTTTCTTTAACGGGTTGACTAGAAGTACGGAAGGTCCTATCATCTTTCCTTTTCTTTTTATTCTTAGATGAACTAGGTGCATCTTCATTAATTTTCTATGAATCTTATTCAATTCTTTTTGGGTGACCTTTAGGGTAAAGAGGTTCTTGTGTCATTCTACGTTCTCTAGTCACTACTCGAACAACATGATCATTCATATCATTATTTATTTCAACAAGCAGAACATTTTGTGACTTGGCTACTTGATCTATTTGGGTGTGAACCATAGAAGCATGTTTATGTAGACATTTCACATCATTAGAAATTAAAACATCAAGTCACTTAAGCGGTCTATCAGCATAGCATTACTTATCAATTGATCCTTAACATAGTTGTTGAAGTGCTCTTTCTTAACTATGTAATTATCATATTCATCCATGCAATGACCAGGATTCTTAGTATAACGTATATCACTTTCATTTAATGAATAGACAGAATTTACCTCTACTACCTGTGTTGGGTTGTCAAGTCCATGTATTTCTTCAATTGGTGGTAATTTCTTAACATCCTTAGTTTTAATACCTTTCTCTTTGATAGTTGTTTTTGCTTCTAGCATATCTTCAGGACTTAGGAATAGAATACCTCTCTTCTTTTAAATAGATTACGACAGTCGTTTAGGGAGTGTCCAATCATCGACATTTTGGAATAAGTTATTCAATAGTTTTTAGCTTGTACAACAGTTCTTTCCCTGAAAACACAACAAGCACAACTATCTAGGAAGTCCCTACAAACATTAGTTACACCATTATAAAAGATATCAATAATTTTATTCTTCTTAAGGGGGCAATCAGGCAAAGCTCTAAGTTACCGGAGAAGCCTCCTCCAAGCTTGAGGGAGATTTTCTTCTTCAATTTGCACAAAGTTAAATATTTCATGTAAGGCCACATGTTTCTTATGAGCCGGGAAATATTTTTCAGAAAAGTAATAAAGCATATCTTGGGGATTACGCATTCAACCAGGAGCTAGAAAAAGAAACCATTCATTGGCCTCTCCTTTTAGCAAGAAAGGCAAAATCTTAAGGATATAATAGTGGCATCTATTTTCATCATGGGTAAACGAAGTAGCAACATCATTCAGTTTCATAAGGTGTTCGACAACCGTTTCATTTTCATGACCATGGAAAGGATCAGACTCTACTACGGGAATCACTTCAGGGTCTATAGAGAATTCATAGTCCTTATAAGTGACAAATATAGGAGAAGTAGCAAATTTAGGATCATGTTTCATTTTCTCTATCATAGATTTTTCTTTTAGTTCGCATAGTAATTTCTTCAGATCATCTCTATTTTCACAACAAAGAAAGTCCCTTGCTATCTCATCATCCATAACAAAAACCTTGCATACATAAGGCAATTAATATCTATTAGGTGAGCGAGGTGTAACAGGTGATTCAAAGTCTTCAACCGTTTCAACATTTTCAATTCGCTAGCTCTAGCAATATGAGCATCAAGTAATTCACTCAGTGGCACAATTTCAGTTTTGTTGAACGTAGCAGTAGGATCATAATTAATTTCAGAAGTAACACCATCAAGATCATGTGACATATTAGGATGATCAATAGGTGGTTGTGTAACAAGCTGAATCAAAACAATACGTGAACCAAAAACAGATCTAGATGGAAGTTCCTTACCTCCTCTTGTGCGAGAGGGGAAGATCATAGTTTGATTATCTTTTAGATTCTTCATAGTAGAAATTTGATATCCTCAAGTTAATTCAATAAATAGAGTTATGCTCCCCGGCAACGATGCTAGAAAAAGGTCTTGATAACCCACAAGTATAGGGAATCATGACAGTCTTCACTGGTAATATTGCACCCTAATTTATTGATTCAACACAAGGGGAGCCAAAGAATAATTATTGGCCTTGATAGTTGAGTTTTCAATTCAACCACACTTGAGATATCTATCTACAAGAAAAGTTTACTAGCAAGACAAATAGTAGGAGTAGCGATAATAGTAACAGTTGCAAGCTTAGTAACTGTAGTGACAACAAGAATTAATTAGGAAGTGTGACACTAACAGTAGCAATAGTAACTTGACGAAATTCGGTATATGTAAAGCGTAGGCACTGTCAGCATTCTGGGAACGGGGGTACCCAGACATGCCTGCCTACGGCCCAGGGCGTGGCACACTTTGACAGTCAAGAACGGCCTAGTGTGCCCCCACTCAAGACATGGCCCTCGCGAGGGCCCCTGGCTCGTGAGGGCCCCTGGCTCGTGAGGGAGCCAGCGCCAAGACCCGTATGGGAATAGGCATCCCCAGGACCCCTCCAGAGCGGCGGAGATCTCTATGCAATGCTTCGCCTCAGGAGGCCAAGGATGACGCAAGGCGGGCCACGCGGGCACGAGCGTGCCAGACGGGACAATGTCCTCTTTGGTGCAAAGCGGGCCGGGACGTACACAGGTTCCCAAAGCACCCCCCAAATGTTTCCATTCCGGTGCAACAAGACCAAGACCATGAGCCCTGCAGGACGAATGTCCTCGCCGAGCTCACCACAGAATAACCAATAGCCACTTTGCAGGCAAAGACCACCTTTCGTCAGGATAAGGATGTACCCCTTGTCCCCCTTTAAATTTGGCCGTTATGGGATCCCTTCCCGCTGTAGCGATAAGGGAAGAGGACCCGGGCCACTATAAGTAGAGGCTAGGCTGCTCCGTATAGAGGGCACGAGAGTAGAAAAGAGACCACTAGAGCGCCCTCACGAGGAAACTCACAATTGTACTAGTTCATCCACAAACCTCCTAGTGAGGCAATCCACCAAAGCAGGAGCAGGGTTTTACACTTCGTTGTGACCCGAACCTGGGTAAATCCTCGTGTGCCATCTTCTTCCTCGTCATCGTGGGATTTCATCGAACTAGGCTACCAGGTTGTGATCTAGGAGGGGCGAAGCTGTTGGGGATCTTCGCTCACGCCCCTGTGTTCGAACTCCGTTTGGTTTTGCAGAGCACGAAATCCGACATTTGGCTCGCCAGGTAGGGGCGTGTTGGAGTCTCCAGCAAGCTCTGCTACCTCTTCACCCCGTCGTGTCAATGGCCGACGTCCAACAAGCTCTCTTCGGCCCCGGTGGATTCGCCATCACCAACTTCGTCGATGCCGTCCAAGACCCATGCCCCGGCAGCGCGGCGTTGGGAGGTCAGTACTAGGCCACCAGCATCGTTTCCACCATCGTCGCTGCTCGTGCCGGCCAAGCTCGCGGCGGACGGGCGGCGCCCACCAGACCAATGTCATAGTGTACCCATGTGGGAGATCTCAATGCGCATGACACACTACTGATGGCGAGTGAGATGCTCTGCCAACGAGCGACGCACGTGGGCTTCAATGCCTGGGCCGACCACATCGCTGACTTGATCGCCGGCGTGAGGAGGGCCTAGGTTCCCCACCCCTCTTCGCGGCCGCCGGCATTGGGCGCCAGGAGCTCGTTCGTCGTGCCCGTCGCCTCGTTCGCGGACGACGTGGTCCTTCTCCTCTGGATTCCGGGTACCGGCTCTAGGGCGCCGCCCGGCCACATGTGAGGAGCCTTCGAAGCAAATTATGGAATACTCGCACGCGCCTCGACTCGCACCATCATACCCCAGTAGATCATCGATAGTCAGGGTCGTCCTGGCAGGAGCGCACCAACCGACTTAGGGAGCAGTTGGCTTAGACGTCCGGGCAGGCAGGAAACCATAATGAAGGTGCATTGGATAACCAGGGAGGCAACCGACGTCAAGACACGCGCGGTCAACCCCACAACGGCGACAATGGTAAGAAACTTTGGGTAGAGGCCCGCCGCAGGAGGGCCTGTGTGCTGCATGCCTAGGGCGGTGTCACATTGCCACCCGGAGAGGCCGTCCTTGGTGCGTGCAGAGACGGTTCAGGAGGGGGACAAGGCCTTTATATAGAGGCCTATGTACTGAGCTAAATCATACCTGGGGATGGTGCGATGGATCAGGCGGCCTCCATAGGTGACAACACCCTCCCGGATTAGGGAGGTGTCGGATGTCGTCCCCATGTTGGCCTGGGGGCTCCCACTTAGGGAGTACTAGGCTAGGTTGATGCAAGAGGGATAGAGGGATGGCGTCCCTGGATGTGTGTGGGTGCGGCGCAGCAGCCGCCCTCGCGAACAAGCAACACACAGCCAAGACCAGGGCCACATGAGAAACAGTCTGGGGGGAGTGATAGGATACAAGTAGCGCGCGCCACCCGCGACTAGAGGAGCGCCTACTCAGCCCTCAGGGGGAGGGCCTCACGAGGACCTCGAGCCGTGGTCTGGCTGGTGCCCCGACACCTCAAGAGGTGGCTTCATCGACACAACACCTCTATCGCCGCGTCGGGTGCATTGTGCTCATGTTTGGGCCGCGGGGGTGCAATCATGCGGCTACGGAGGGAAGAATGCAGTCGGGTTTGGGCTGTAGGCATGCGCAACCAAGGAAAATTTCACGGGATTGCTCTTAACAGAGTTGACAGCACCTAGGCCGTGTGCCTGGGGGCTTTCCCAGCTATTTTGGCCATGACACTCTCACATAATAATGAGTGGGTTGTATACACCCGGAGCCCCCCGAGGACGTGGAGGGGTTCCCTCCCACGCCCAAGTGGAAGCCCCATGCTCTATGCTAGCAGACAATACTGTCCTCCAATGACTATGCCCATGCAACGTGGATGCCCTACTCTTCGCGCTGGGGGAAGACGAAGAAGGATACTAGCGTAGGATCCGGACGCGCAGTTTCTTGATTCTTTTTTGTGTTCAGATTGCCACTCTTTGAAGTGAAATTAGAAGATTTCTGAACTCTATTTGAAAAAGGGGCGGGAATTTTTCTGTCATCGCAATTCTTTTTTTCTGGCCTTGGAGTCTCTTTCTCTGAATTGGCACCTTAGAAAGGCCCACACACTTTGTCCCTCCCTAGGGCACCTCAGAGCAGGCAGACAAGAACTTGTTGCCTTAGAAACATACATCTTTTGGTGGTCGACTCCCACTCGGGGGCTCTGACCACGGCCCAGCACGGAGCCTCGGGAGGCTCAGGCACCTCCCGAGGTAGTGGCCAGTGGAACGATATAGGATCTACTCGAGTGTCAAGGGGGGCTCCTAAGCAACACGCCTCAAAAGCCTAACCGGTCATATAGCCCCTCGACCCTTGGTCTTGTCCTGGTGATCCGGACGCCCCAACGGTGGTCGAGGCCTCACCCCTTGGTCCCGTCTTGGTGATCCAGATGCCCCAACTATGGTCGAGGAATACGTGGGACTAGGTCCTGCCGACATAGAGCGTTGCTTGATATTCAAGGGGGGTTTCTGAGCAACATGCCCCGGGAACCTCATTGATCACGTGGCTCGGTGCCCCTTGGTCTCGTCCTGGTGATCCGGATGCCCCGGTGGTGGCCGAGGCCTCGCCCCTTTGATCTCGTCCTGGTGATCCGGATGCCCTAACGGCAGTCGAGGCCTACTCAGGATTGGGTCCCGTAGACACAGAGTGTCGAAGGGCACCCAAACTATTATGCAAACAAGGAAAAGCCCCCAAGGTGGGATCCCTTAGCTCTCTGAATGTTTCAGATGCATCTCGCGATGCACGGGA
Organism: Hordeum marinum; assembly: GCA_022496015.1. Taxonomy (NCBI): domain Eukaryota; kingdom Viridiplantae; phylum Streptophyta; class Magnoliopsida; order Poales; family Poaceae; genus Hordeum; species Hordeum marinum. The sequence goes on along the minus strand of CM039677.1, from coordinate 228,499,271 downwards.
TTGCCACGACCCGATAAGCTAAGTACACCACCAAATAGAGCAAAAAGTTTTTGATCAAATCATAGCCTGAATGCAGGGTAGGTGGTGTGAGCATTAACATGAGAATGCAAGCACTACGGTTCACTATGTGCTGCCAGTAGGCCTCTCATGGTCGCAGTTGCAACGAAGGATGGTGCAAGGATGGTGCAAGGGGAAGAGTCCGGCCTCATCGAGCGACGATCCTAAGGACCCCAGACATGGAGGTGGCAGGCTCCCCATCGGGAGGGTACACCTCGCGAGGTTCCAGTAGGCCAGCATCACCGGACCGCATCAACAACGACACCAAGCCCCGCGCAAGAGACGAAGTCGCGCCACATCAAGCAAGCAACCAGTGACTTAAGGGAAGGAGGAGGACGACGAAGGTAATACACAAAAGTTTGATGCCCCCAGGGCCCAGGTGTTTCTTGACATTCAGGAACCAGAAAAAGGAAACAAGGGAAGCCTAGGCGGAGGAGCCACTGTCACTGTCGGAACCACCGCCCACTTTGGTGCCAGAGCTATCGTCCTCGTCGGAGCAGCGCACTTGGACGAACTGCTCCAGCAGGGACTCCACGTGCGGGCGCACCTCATCCCTAAGGGGCCTTGGAACTCCTCATGCACCAGTTCCGCGACGGGCAGAAGATCAAGCCCTGGGACATGGCAGCGCAGGTTGGAGAAGACGTGCGTCAGAGCAAGGTCCAGGAGGTCATGTGCGCTGGCCTCGTTGTCCTCGTCCACCCAAGAGACACTGATCTCCGGTGCCTCCAGCACCCTGCTGAAGAAGTTGAGGTAGCCTCCGTTGCCATGCACGCACGGCAGCGTAGGGGCTTCCCCGACGAACCAGCCGTGCGGCAGGCAATGCCCAAGTACTGCTTGGCGCGCTGTGCCTCCTGCATCTTTGCGTGCGCCACCTCGTCTTGGGCGGCCTACACAACATTAGCTGCCCCCTGAATTGGGCCCAAAGGGATGCCAGCTCCGCCCTGGCCTCCTATTCTCCACTGAGGGCGTCCTGGAGGGCATCCTTGGCACTCGTCAGCTGGGCCCGCAGTGCACCCGCCTCCTCCTGGAGCTCACTGAGCCTGCGCTTTGTGGTTGCGGGCGCCCTAGGAGGAGGAGATGGTCAAGTCTGGCGCGCCAGACATGTCCGCAAGGAGAGAGATGGGTGGCGGACCACTCACTCCTCAATGATGGCCCAGCGTCGGCGAGCTTGGGCTGGCCCCAAGGCACCCCCGCCACCGCCTCTGAAGAAATGCTAAGAAGCCGAAGGCCTCGCGCGCTTACCCGCGCCCACAACACTCGCTCTAGGCACCATGGGGGTAAAGGAATCAAGGAAGAAGAGAGAGATTTCTTTAGGATAATGAGGAGTGAGAAGGCACGTCAGGATTGCAAGTCCCCCCGGGTCAGGGCTGATTTATAGGCGTAACTACAGCCCACGGGGTGTCGTGCGCTCCTCGAGCGCCACGGGGCAGGCTCAGTTGGCGTGAAGCCTTGCTCCATGTTACTTCATATGCTCCCGTTGGGTCACATCCGCGTATCCCAAGGGGTGAAGGCCCAAGGGAACAACCGCATTCAAGGAATGGTAATGATGGCTGACATAGCGCACAGGTGTCGCATCAGTTTGACCCAGGGTGGTACCTGACATCCTTCAGGGAGCGGAAACGCCCCTACCACATCAAGCGCCATGCATAGGACAGGCCCATAGGCGATTTACGCACGCGTCGCTCTGGTCGGTTCCTCCAGCTTCGTCCCGAAGCCGACCTATGCCCGCCTTGGGCTCGGGGCTACTGTCAGCGTTCTCGAAATGGGGGTACCCAGACTTGCCTGCCTGCGGTCTAGGGCGTGGACCACTTCGACGTCCTAGCACGGCCCCACTCAAGACATGGCCCTCGTGAGAGCCCCAGGATTGCAAGGGAGGCATCGCCAAGACCCATGGGGGAATAGGCCTCCCCAGGACCGTCTTGAGCAGCGGAGATCTCTATGCAATGCTTGCTCACGGGAAGCTAAGGATGACGCAAGGCTGGCCAGGCGGGCACCAGTGTGCCAGACGGGATAGTTTCCTCTTCGGTGCAAAGGGGGCCGGGACATACGCAGGTTCCCAACGCACCCCCAAAGGTTTCTTGTCCAGTGCAACAAGACCAAGACCACGAGCCCTGTAGGTTGGATGTCATTGCCGAGCCCACCACAACATCACCAACAACTACTTTGTAGGCGAAGACCACCTTTCATGAGGATAAGGATGTACCTCTTGTCCCCCTTCCAATTTGGGTGTTGTGGGATCCCTTCCTGCCATAGCAACAATGGAAGAGGACCCGGGCCACTATAAATAGAGGCTAGGCTGGTCCGTATAGAGGGAACGAGAGGAGAAGAGAGACCACCAGAGCTCCCTCACGAGGCAACTCAGTACTGTACTAGTTCATCCACAAACCTCCTCATGAGGCAATCCACCAAATCAGGAGTAGGATTTTACGCTTCACCGCGGCCCAAACCTGGGTAAATCCACGTGTGCCATGTTCTTCCTCGTCATCATGCAAGTTCATTGAAATAGGCTACCGGGCTATGATCTAGGAGGGGTGAAGTTGTTGGGGATCTTCTCACATGCCCCTGTGTGCGAACTCTCTTGGGTTTTGCAGAGCTCGAAATGCGAGAGGCACGTGGATCGATTTTGCATAATGATTGAGATAACATCAATCATGTAACCGTTAAACACTAGGTCGACACGGAACTAGCTCTAATTCATCAATATAATGTAGGCATTTCTTTCGTATATACTCATATGTTCTTGCAATAAGAACTTGCATGACATCTTTTGTCGTACCCTTCCGTGGCAGCGGGGTCCTATTTGAAACAAAGGTATATTAAGGCCTCATTTTAATAGATAACCGGAACAAAGCATTAACGCATGGTGAATACATAAACTCCTCAAACTATGACAATCACCGGAAGAATCCCAATTATTGTCTCCTTGGGGTATGTGGATCAAGACACGAAATAGGTGCATACAACTTCCAAGATAGGGTCCCAATCAATCTTATTTTCGCAAAAACATAATATGTTCAAACCTGAAATCATGGCACTCGGGCCCTAGTGAAAAATATTAAGCATAGCAAAGTCATAGCAACATCAATCTCAGAACAATGTGGATACTAGGGATCAAGCCCTATCAAACTTAACTCAATTACATGATCAATCTCATCAAATCACACCACCGTCTAGCAAGCCTACAAAAGATTTACTCACTTCCAATGGTGAGCATCGTCGTGGTGTTGATGAAGAAGGTTTGTGATGACGACGATGACGATTTCCCCTCTCCAAAGCCCAAAACATGCTCTAGATCGACCCTCCGGAGGAAGAACATGAGGTGGCGGCGGCTCCATGTCATGAAACGCGATGAAAACTTCCCTCTAATTTTTTCCACCAAAGATGTGATTTTATAGAACAAGAATTAGGGTCGGAGGGGCCACGCGGGCCCCATAAGTCATCATGGCGCGGCCTGTTGGCTTGTGGCCCACTGGCACCCCCCTTTCGTTCGTCTTCACTCCATAATTCATCATATATTCCCAGAATAATCCACAAAAAGTTTCTTCCATTTTCGAGAACTTTTATTTCTGCACACAAATAACACCAAGGTAGTTAAACGAAAAACACCGTTAGTCCGGGTTAGTTTCATTCAATTCATGCAAATTAGAGTCCAACACCAGAGAAAAAGTGTTTGGAAAAGTACATATGTTGAAGATGTATCAGCAGGAAGGCGAACCGAGCTTGACTGTTGGGACCCTCTTGCTGGAGGAGGCCTCGATGGTCATAGGTTTCTTACTGGGGGCCATGATGGTAGAGAAGAAGGGAAGTTGGAGGAGGTCTCGGATTTTGGGCTCCACAAAACCCAAAGAGGTTCGAACTCAGGGGCATGTGCGAAGATCCCCGCCAACTTTGACCTCAAGCTCATAGCTCCACAACTTCGTCGAAGGGAACTCGCTCGATTATGGGAAATAAGACTAACACACGATTTACCCAGGTTCGCGCCGCTGCGAAGCGTAAAACCCTACTCCTGCTTTGGGTGGATTGCTCTCGAGGAGGGTTGTGGATGAACTGGTACAGTGGTGAGTAACCTCGCATGGGTGCTCGAGTGTTTTTTAGATTTGTCCCCTATGGCGCATCCTTTCCTCTATTTATGGTGACCCGTGTCCTCTTCACTTATCTTACTGGAGGGAAGGGATCCCATAGCGGCCAAATTCGAAAGGGGACACGGGGTACATCTTATCCTAATGAAAGGCGGGCTTTTCCTGCAAAGTAGCTGGTAGTGACGTTGAATTGGTCTCGGCGGTGATGCTCGTCCTGCAGGGACCATGGTCTTAGTTTTGTTGCATCGGAACAGAAACCTTTGGGGACGCCTTGGGAACCTGCGTACGTCCTTGCCTCCTTTGCACCAAAGAGGCAACTATCTCCTCTGTGCACGCCTATACCTCCACTACGTCACCTCTAGCCGTGCGAGGCGGAGCGCTACATAAAGACCTCCGGCCACTCGAAACGGAACCTAGGGAGGCCTCCCTCCTCTAGAGGTATTGGCGTTGTCCTCCTCGCGAGGGTGGGACTCTCGCGAGGGCCTTGTTTTGAGTGAAGCCATGTCGGCCCATACTGGCCGTCGAAGCGGGCCGTACCCTAGGCCGCAGGAAGGCAATTTTGGGTACAACCAGTCCCAGGACACCGACAGAAGGCACAGAGGAGATGCTTACGTGCAAGACCAAGGGCGATATGGGGATGGTAGAGCAATTGTGTATATGCGCCCTTTGCACCCAGGCTTTATCTCCAGGACGCAGGTTTCGAGGCATTGTGGGGAGTGGGAGCTTCCTGCCTTGAAAAAGCCGCCATGCGTCGGCTATGGACCTGGCCCTTTCGAGGCCGCGAGACACCAAATTGCCTCATGAGGCTCCCCTCAGAAGTCCACCTCAAGAAGCAAGTCATACGGCCCAACAGGGGGGATCCGCACCCATCACGTGGGTGATGTCTTGCTGTTAGGGTAAGGACGGTGGGGAGTGACCAAGCCTAGTTTCCATTCAGGTGATAAGGGAGCAGTGGCATTTTCCTTGGCAATAGGAAGTCCCAAAGAATTTCCACTTTGGTGCAAGGAAATCAAGACAGATCAACATGCCAATATGGAGGTCATCATCGATCCCACCAGCAAGTCGGGATAACTAGATTATCAAGCAGAGACCACCTTTAGTTAAGATAGGCCTGAGTGCCTATTCCCCTTCGGATTGATGACCTGTGGCCACACTTTCCCGCTCATATTTTGGGGGAAGGGGACCAGGGAATAGCAAAAGGCACAGGGTCGCTTCCATGTAAGGGGATCAAACTATTCTCCCCCACACCTCGTGTACCTTGAGCCACCAGCTCTCCATTACAGAGCAATCCAACACCTGCAAGAGTAGGGTATTACACCGCACCGTGGCCCGAGCCTGGGTAGCTCGCGCATCTCGTCCATGTTTGGTGTGAGTGAGTGTCCTTGTCGTGGTATCTCCATGGTTGTCCTAGGGTCATAGGTTCCCAAGCAAAGCCCCCCTGAGTTCAAACCCTAGTTCTTGGAGAAGTTTCTTGTTCACAGATCTCACACTCTGACAGACTGGAATCGATCCAGTGACCACCTCCTGATGCCCCTCCACCACGGCTTCCTCTTTGCTGGCGAACCCAGGCCTACTAGCGACTAACTCTACCTCCTCCCAAATGATGGCAGCCCACTGAGCACGCCGGTGCCCTCAGCTGCTCCTGTCGTGCTTCCCATCATCGGCGGCAAGCTCCCTGATCCCTTGGTCCCGAGGTTGAAGATGAGGCAGGGTCGGCCTGTCATCCTCACCTCTCCCTCCCCCTCGTCTTGCTGTCACTAGCTACCGGGCCCCTTCCGTCATGTTTTAATGTAGGCATGCGTGCACCGATTCGCTTGGGCCAGTGTGGCTCCAGGCCGACCCAGCTATGAGCAGTTCTGGCCAGCTACTTCTGGCCATTTTTATTTTAGCTTCTCTTCATTTTTTCCAAAAATTCCCCAGGACAAAATATTATTCCAAAGGAGGTGATTAAAATTTCTAAATTATTTTTTAAATCTCACATATATAATGGTGCCTCTTGTGCGCCATTTGGAAAACATCTTCTGCACTTTGCCTATTTCAATCCAGAATTAGGTGTTTAAATTGAGTGTCTAAAATCTGTATCCAAGTTTTTGTCAGTCCAACTCTAGAACCAACACATTAGTATTTATAGTTTTTAATCTAGCATTTAATTAAAAATAGGTTGACATTTTTCTTAGTGCATTATTTTTCCTATTTTTTCAATGACCTTATTAGCTCCCACTATTTTGCGACGATAGATTACGTGGTTGACGATGTAGTTGGACCATAATTATTTTAAGACCCCAAAGACCATGTCGAGCTAGGTAAGAAGCCCTTGACCATGTTGATGAAACAATTTATATGCATCTCATTATAGCACTGTCATTTTGTTGCATTGAAAAGCATGTCCCTTGACCATGTTGATGAAACCATTTCTATGCATGTCACTATAGCAGTGTCATTTTGTTGCATTGAAAAGCATGTCGATGATGTGGTGACGACCTTGCTAGCTTGGTCCCCAATGCATTTTATGTTCACACTTGCATTGTGCATAGATCTATTCTCCGTTGAGAGTTATGCGGGTAGGAAGTAGATAGGAAGTTAAGTAGTTGCTACGCAAGTGGAACGAGGGTATGCACGAGATGGAATATGAATTTTTATCAAATACCTTTTTGAAAACCCCATCGGGTACCACCAATGCTTGAGGGAGATGTTGAGCTAGGTAACCACTTCATAAAGAAGTGGTGTACCAAGGCAAGTGTGTGTGGTTTTTAAAACTGGATTGGTTTAAGTTGCAACCTTTACTCCAACCTTACATCTATGACCACACTACCCCTTATGGGACGGGGATTTGTTGATTACTTTGGTCGACACTAGCAAAGATCATGCATTACTAGTGGTGAGAGAGCCGAGTCACTCTCTCGACACCTGGCCGATGCTAGCAAAGATCACACATTACTAGTGGTGAGAGAGCCGAGTCACTCTCTCGACACCTAGTCATGCTTAGACGGGCAACTGTGGTTAGTTTTATAGACACCGGTCACACCGTTGTGTCGCCTCAGGGATGGTATGATGTTGAGGATATCTTGTGTGATGTACATCATGAGGAATGAGGACCAATGATTGGATTCTTTGTTTAGTATTGTCAAGGGAAAGATGTTTTTCAGGTGCCTACTTCGGGTACTTGATGTATCACGAGCCGTGCATTGAGACGAAGGTTCCTCGAGTCTTATGGGTATAGTGTGCAACCTCTGTAGAGTGTCAAAATATTTAAATAGCCATGTACCGAGTCTAGTACAGTTGGATAACCGCTCTCGTCCTACATCCACTATTTTACAATGCTGGTGTGTGTGTGGGGGGGGGGGAGAAAAACCATTAGCTATGACATAGGGTATGTCAAGATGATGAAACTTGAGTTGTTCAAACTCTTTTTATGATGATATCTTTAACCAGTCCTTATGGGTATCCGTACTATCATGATGCACACTTTACAAAATTTAAGACATACTACACTCAAAACTAGCTTTCCACAAAAGTACCTCATTAGTGCTATACAATGCAAGAATACCTTGCTCCAAATCATGGGTTGCTTGCAAGTACATTCAAAAGCACTCATTTCCTTTTCCCTAGTTATTTAATTGGCCAGGCATAGAAGAGTAGGAATTTGAAGAAGAATACCTTGCTGACAAACATGGGAACTAGGACACTTCCCAGTCAGAATACCAACTATCACCATTTGCTCTCAAACTTTGTGGACATGTTCTGTAGCTACACCATGCGGTGCATCAATGAGAATAGTGTAGCCTAGATAGATCGGAGAAAAGCTAGTTCTGCCCATTTCAAAAGTTTGCAATAGTTGCATTGGCTACAATGTCCTAATGATCTAAATTTTTTGAGCTAGTCCAAATAAACCCCAATATCATTTCTATTATCTCTCATGGCCATTGGATCCCCCTAGATTCCCAAGGCAGAATCAAACACCTTGGGATGGGATTTTTACCATACCTTGCCCTGATCCCCCTCTACCCCCAGTAACTCTCCCATGGCCTCATATCAATCATTGATGGGGTAAAACGCCCATTTCCACCCTATGGACACCATGTTTCTCACTCCCTCTCAGCTGCACTCACTCACATTTCTTCTATCTTGCATTTTCTTAGTCCGTATACCAACCAGGGCATCGCCAGTAGCTCCCAGACACAATAGGACAACTAGGGTGTTCGAGAGCATGCTTATGCTGGCGAAACGGGTGCTCTAGAGTGTGTAGTCGCGTTGCAGAGAGTTGACACTGCAGCCCCTGACCATATCGGCTCCTCCCCGTGCGCCAGGTGACCTGCCTCGACGTCTGAAACACGACAAAGCAATGACCCCCTCCTCCCTCCCTCTTCTTTGCCCTCTTCAATGCATGCCCAACGCTGCCCTGCTGGACCAGTGTGTGCGCGAGCTCAGGGCCTACTAGAAGCATGTTCTGCTTCCCATCTCTTTCCCCTTAGCCCCGCACATGAGGAGCCGAGGCAAGCCACATAGCATCGGTGTGGCATTTGGCAACGCCCTCGACACTGCAATGTGCTCTGTCCATGGTGCGCTGCCGCTGACCTATACAGATCAAGGCAAGGGCTCTCTCTCTCTAGAACCTCCCTCTCACACTCAATTCCACTCCCGCACCACCATTTCTTCTCCGGGAAGCCCCTATGCTTGTATTAAACCGGATATCTATCGCGTCGGGACTGGTGAAGTCGAGGCACACGCCCAATCTGGCTTCTTTTTCATCTTCTATGGATCCCCTCACCTCGCTGGCCCTTTTCCCTCTCTCTCCCGTGCAAATTACAACTGGAATCGACCCGGTGACCACCTCTTGAGGCTCCTCCGCCATGGCTTCCTCATCACCAGGGAACCTTGGCCTCCCGGCGAACAACTCCACCTCCTCTTGAATGGTGGTAGCCCGCTGAGCATGTCGGTGCCCTCAGCTGCTCCTGCTATGCCTCCAATTGTCGGTGGTGACCTCCTCGACCCCTGGTCGCAATGTTGAAAGATAAGAAGAGGGGTCTGCCTATCATCCTCACCTCTCTCTCCGACTCATCTCAGCGTCGCTAGCCACTGGGCCTCAACCTTCATGCTTTAACATGGGCGCACACGTGCACCGGTTCTCGTGGGCTGGTGTGGCTCCGAGCTGACCCAGCTATGTGTAGTTTTGGTCGCCCCTTCTAGCAATTTTTTATGTTGTTTTTCCAAAACTTCCAAGGACATAATATTTGTCCGGATAAGGTGATTCAAATTTCTAAATTCTTCTTAAAATCTCACCTATTTAATGGTGCCACTTGTGCACCATTTGGATAACATCTTCTGCATTGTTCCTGTTTAAATCCACAAATAGGTATTTAAATCCGGTGTCTAAAATCCATATCCATTTTTCTATAAGTCCAACTCCAAAACCAACACCAATAGTATTTTTAGTTTTTTCTAGTATTTAAAAAAAATAGATTAACATTTTTCTGAGTGCTTTATATTTTCCTGTTTTTTGTATGGCCTTATTTGCGCCCGTTATTTTGCAAAGATATTGTATGGTTTACGGGGAAGTTGGACCTGTAGCATTTGAAGACCCCGAAGACCTTGTTGATCGAGGCAAGGAACCCCTTGAGCATGTTGACGACACCATTTCTATGCTTATCATTATACCATTATCATTTCGTTGCATTGAAAAGCATGTCGATGATGTGGTGACCAGCTTGCTTGGTTGGTCTCCAATGCATTTCTCGATGACACTTGCATTGTGCATAGCTCTACTCTCCGTTGAGGGTTATGCGGGTGGGAAGTAGATAGGAAGCTAGTTGTGCAAGTGGGATGGGATATGCATGAGATGGAAAACAAATGTTTATCAAAGGCGTTTTTGAAAACCCCATCGGATCCCACTAATGCTTGAGGGAGATGTTAAGCAAGATAAACACTTGATAAATATGTGGTGCATCAAGGCAAGTGTGTGTTGTTTTCAGAAAGGGGTTGGTTTAAGTTGCGACCGTTACTCTGATATGTCTCCAACATATATATATATATATATAATTTTTTATTGTTACATGCTATTATATTGTCATTCTATGATACTTTTTGAGTAATAATTACCAATTTATATTATTTTCGAGAACTAACCTATTGACACAGTGCCCAGTCCTAGTTCCTGTTTTCTACATGTTTTTTATTTTCAGGTTTCTAGTACCAAACAAAGTCCAATTGCCTCAAAACGTTTTTATGATTGGACCAAAAGAATACCCGAAAACTTTGGGAGAAGTCCGGAGGCCACACGAGGGAGGCAGAAGCCAACCAGGCACGTCCATGGGGGGTCATCACGCCCTAATGGCTTGTCCTTCCTTGGCAGGCCTCCTGACCCCGTTCCCTGGCCTATAAATTCACAGATATTCCAAAAACCCTAGGTGGCATCCCAAAACACTTTTTCCGCCACCGCAAATCTTTGTTCTGCTATGATCTCATTTGGAGCACCGTTCCGGCACCCTATCAGCGGGGTTTATTCATATCGATCGAGCTTACTTTGTATACATCATGTCATTGTTCTCAATGCATTACTCTATTTGTCATGAACTTAATACGTAGAGATGCAAGTATAGCAGTGCTCTTGAAGTGGAGTATTAGTAATAGGTACAGGCAGGAATCGACCTATTTGTTTTGGACATGATGCCTTTATACAGATGATCATTGTCGTGAATATAACATAATGATACGTCTCAAACATATCTATAATTTTTGCTTGTTCCATGTTGTTATATTATCAATCTTGCACGTTTTACAATCATTTTATAGCAACTTTATATCATTTTTTGAGACTAACCTATTGACATAGTGCCGAAGTGTCAGTTGCTCTTTTTGTTTGTTTTTTTAGATCGCAAAAAATCAGAACCAAACGAAGCCCAAACGTCTTGAAATTTTTGGTGATTTTTTTGGACCAGAAGACACCAGATGGGACAAACCTCTACCAGAGAGGAGGCCCGAGGTGGGGAACACCCACCGGGGCGTGCTAGAGGCCCCTGGCATAGCCTAGTGGGTGGTGCCCACCTTAGGACCCCCCTCCACCGACTATGGACCCTATAAATTCTAAAATATTCAGAAAACCCTAGAGGAATCGACAGTAAAAATTCCATCCACCGCAAGTTCCTGAACCTTGAGATCAAATCTAACACCATCACGGAGTGGTTCATCTTCATCATAGGTGCCTCTCCGATGATGCATGAGTAGTCCACCATAGACCTACGGGTCCATATGCAGTAGCTAGATGCCTTCCTCTCTATCTATGATTCTCAATACAATGGTATCTTGGTGATCTAATTGATGTCCTGACTTTTGTAGTGTGTTTGTTGGGATCTGATGAATTTTGAGTTCATGATCAGTTTCTATCCATGAATATGATTTGAGTCTTCTTTGATCTCTTATTTCCAAGATTACGTATAGCCTCGTATTTCTTATTTAAACTTTGGTTTTGTTAGGCCAACTAGATCGATTTTTCTTGCCATGGGAAGAGGTGCTTTGTGATGGGTTCGATCTTCCAGTGTTCTTTCCAAGTGGCAGCAAGGCATGCTTGTATCATTGCCATTTAGAATAACAATATGGGGTCTATTCCTACATGAATAGATCTTGTCTACACCAAGTCACCATTCTTATTGCATTACTCTGTTTCTCCATGAACTTAATACACTAGATGCATGCTAGATAGCAGTTGATGTGTGAAGTAATAGAAGTAGATGCAGAATCGTTTCAGTCTACTTGTCTAGGAGGTGATGCCTATGTATTGATCATTGCCTGGATATCTTCATGATTATTTGATCTTCTATCAATTTCCCAACAGTAATTTGTTCACCCACCATGCGCTATACTCATGAGAGAATCCACTAGTGAAACCTACAGCCCCCGGGTCTACTTTTCCAACATATTGCTTTCCGATCAAGTATTTTTCATTTTTTGTTTTTAGATATATTAATCCAAAAAAATGCATTGCTTCACTTTTTGTTTATTTAATTTATTTTGTGTTCTTGTGAGATCTTTTTTCCAAATCTAGCACTACCAAATTTATTTTTTACCATTGAGAGCTTGACAACCTCTCTTATGCGTTGGGTTGCAAGTATTTGTTATTTGTGTGCAGGTGTTGTTTACATAGGTGCGTGATCTTCCTATATGAATTGATATCTTGGTTTCATAATTGAGGGAAATATCTACCGTCGCCGTGCTAGATCATCTCTTCCTCTTTGGGGAAATACCGATGCAGTCTATGGCCACGTCACATAACTATGCCATTTTCTATTAATTCCCCAATAGTAATTTGTTTACCCACTATATGCTTACTTTCATGAGAGATGCCGCTAGGAAAAACTATGGCCCATGAGTCTATTAACTTATATATTTAAAAATTCTACAATACCTTGTTGTTCTTATTTACCTTTTATTTTATTTTTCAATTTATATTTATCTACTATTATCTACATACTTCACTTTCTTGCAAATAACAATATCAAGGGGATTGAAACCCTCTTGCCCGTGTTGGCTGCAAGTTTTTGATCTTTTGTGTGCAGCCGCTGAATACGGTTGTTGATTTACATTCCTATTGGTTCAATAAACCTTGGTTTCATAACTGAGGGAAATACTTACAAGTTCCGTTGCCAGGGAATATCATCACCAACTTTCATGGAAAACCGAACGCATAACGCAACTATTAGGAAAGATTTCTAGTTCCGTTGCCAGGGAATATCATCACCAACTTTCAAGTAACTTCAAACAAATTATCATTCACTTGTTCTTATTTTTATTTGCTATTATATTTAGCTTGCTTCATAAAAATCAAAAAAATTTATCGCTTCTTGTTACTAGTTTACTTCTTTGCTTGCTAGTTCACTTGCTTTGCTTGTTAAATTTACTTGAAAGTTGCTACCATGTCTGATTTATAATTTAGTGGTGCTTCCATCTCTAGTACAAAATCCCTTGAATATCCAACTTCACCTTATGATAAGAATGAGAAAAGAAAGTTTGATGAAGTTTCTAAGGAAAATCTTGATAACCTTGTGGTTGACGATCCTTCTAAAAGTGAACCTATTAGGTAGTGCAAATCTTGTTCGAAATAGTGTGATTTAAGATTTTTTTCCCACTTGTGCAGGATCGTTGCCTTTGATAGGAGGCTCTATTGTTTGTAGAACTACAAGTTATGTAGATGATGTATCTTTGCTTATAGTGCAACTGGAAAGAAAATTTGTCCATATGCATCCTTTCATATAATGGTTGTTACTAGAATTCTCTAACATTTAGGAAGATCCTACTAAACGTCTAGCCTCTAGATTTCTTGCTCAAAAATTTAATAATATAATGCAAGAGGCTGGAGATATATTTTCTCATCGTAGGGTTAATGGCGAGTTCCCACCCATAGAAGGAATTCTTTATGAGTTGGCAGGTATAAGAAAACTAAGATCCACGAACTTTGTTGCTTATGATGAGGAGCTGAGAAAGAAGGTTCCACCTAATATCCTAGCTGATAAGATTTCTGAACATAATGATCAATTTACCAAAACAAAACTAGGAATGGGTTATGAGCTTGAGAGAGGATTAAGGAAAAATGTCTATCGAAACCTTTACTATGAGGAATTGATTATTACTTATGAAAAAACTAAAGAGGAGCCTCCTATTCCTCCTGAGATAGATCTTTCGGATCTTTGTGTCATGAAGTTTAGTACTTTTAATTATTTCTTACCTATTAGAAAACATTCTTCTGAAAGAAAGGAATATGATTATAGCTTGACGGACCGTTTCCAGAATTATTACAACAATTGATCATATGCATTACGCTGAGCTAGGGGCATAAAACAATAGTGCTTGTTGGGAGGCAACCCAATAGTTATCTTTATTTTTGTTTTTACTTTCTGTTTTGGTCTAATAAAATGATAAAACAATAGTGCTTGTTGGGAGTCAACCCAATAGCTTCCTTTCTGTATTCATTATTGCCTCTCTAGAAATAATTGCACTCTCGTTTTTCACTTATATTTGTTTGAGAGTAAACGAATAGTGATGGCAATTTGCATGGGTCATAATACAGCTCTTAAAATAATAGGTATTGAGTGACTGATAATCAAAACCATCATGTAGCACATAAAAGAGAAATTGGGGGTTAATAATATTGTTGTGGTAATATAAAAAAGTGTGACAACATCATTGTTGATTCATAGAAGTATCGGTATTAAGAAGTGTTAATTTCTTGTTTGTCCAAAAATTAAAAAGGCATGGTGCTGATGTTTGAGGATTTCTATTCCATGTTAAAATCCTAGTGTTGTTTCAGGTCGGAGGTGCGCGATGGTTAACTCCTCCCAACCTCTTCCTTCCGGGCATGCGAGTTGTGCTTTGATTTGTAATGCAACTAATAAAACATTGCAATAAGTATATGAGTTTGTCATGAATAATGTGAAACCATGGACATACACAATCTCACGTCCTCATATTTTGCTAGCCTCTTCGGTATCGTGCCTTGCCCATTCTCACCTTGAGGATTGGTGAGAACTTCGCCGGTGCATCTAAACCCCGTGACATCATAAGCTCTGTCACACATAAGCCCCATTATATATTCCTCAAAATAGCCACCATACCTTCCTATTATGTAATATCCATAACCTTTGCGAGATATATTGCCATGCAAATTCCACCATCAAATCATATGACTAGTTCATTCATCGTCATATTGCTTTGCATTATTATATAGAGCTGACATAGTATTTGTGACAAAGCAACCGTTCATCATATTTTTACAGGTCATGCTAGATCATTGCACACACTGGTAAAATGCCAGAGGTAATCATATTGAGTCATATTGTTTTAGAGTTCTTCATATCGAGTTCTCATATTGAGTTGTAAGTAATAAAAGTGTGATGAACATCATTATTAAAGCATTGTGCCAGTGAGGAAATAAAGAATGCGGGAGGCCAAATGAGCCCACCATCATGAAAAAATGAGAGAAAAAGAGAGAAGGGACTTTGCTACTATCCTTTACCACACTTTTGCCTCAAAGTGGCACCTTGTTCTTCATATAGAGAGTCTCATGTTATGTCATTTTAATATGCTAGTGGGAATCTGTCACATCCCTAGCTAGATGTCATAGGATAGCATGTGTGTGCATCATGTTACAGTTTTGCATCCACATGAAATGGGGACTAAAAGAAACCTCAAGCTCATATTTGATTCAAATTAATTCAAAGTTGTGAAAATTTAACAAATCCAAAATGCCCATCTAAAATGTCCCATATGTCTGATAAATATGGACATGATTATAACAGGGGCCATTTTAAATATTTGAACAACTATAGCAATTTAAAAATAAATGATAAAGCCTTTGAAAATGCCAAATAAAGCATTATCATTATTTAATATTTCAAAATATCCTAAAACTTTTTATTGGAGTTTGAAATATTCAAAGTTGATATTAAAAAATAATTGGGATATTTTATCAAAGCAATTATACCTGAAAAGAAAAAATAAAACAAATGTCAGAAATAGAAAACAGAGAAGAAAAAAAGAAAAGTAGAGGCCCAGGGGGGAACCGGCCCATCTGGCCCGTGCCAGTCATCCCTGTCCTCTCGCCAGGAGGACAGGGGCAGGCGCTCGCCGCGTGCGGGCAGACGCCGTCCACCTCCTCCCTGCCTGGCTGCTGGCCTGGAGGGCTGGGAGAGCACCAGCGCGAGGCCTCCTTGTCGTGGCCTCCTTATCCTCTCCCTCTCTCCCAAGTGCGCTCTCTCTCCCACTCTCTTTCCTCATCTGCTCCGCCATGGCCGAGCTCGTCTCCGCTGCGTCGTCATAGTTCTAGCCGCCCCCGCGCCTTTCTGAGCTCGCCAAAAGCCTCGTCGCGACCTCCCCGTCCTCCCCGTGAATCCAGTCGATGCCGGGAGCCCTTCACGACGCGTCGTCGCCGTTTCTTCCCCACCAGTCACCGAAGCTTTCCTCCGGCGATTCGAGGTCGTCTGCGCGTCCCCGAGCTCGCCGTCTCCCCCAGCAACCCCGTCGTGAGGCCCTGCTCCGTTTCCCCCTCCTCTAGTGGCATGTCCCTCGCCGTAGGCACCATTCCCCTTGCTGCCCGAAGCTCGCCGCCGCTCAGGTCATCGCCGACCATAGCTCCGGTGGCCCCTGAGCCCCCTCTACCGCAGGGTTGGATGCGCGCGTGCACGGGCTACCTCCTAGTGCCCTTCGTGCGCCAAATGGTCGTCGGAGGCGCAACTCCGGCGGGTCGCCGCCGTGCTGTTGGTCGCTGTCGGCCTCGCTCTGGTGGGCGCCGACATGGCCAACATCAGGGGCTAATCCCCCTGATTAATTATGCCTCCTGCCATAGACCAGTGGGCCCCAGGGTGGGTCAAAGCCTTGGTCAGCACGGACTTTAGAGCCGTGACACTGACGTGCGGGCCCCGCACGTCAGGTTTGACCTTGCCTGGTCAGCCGACCAACTGACATCGTGGTGACGTCAAACTGACGTCAGATTTCATTTTCCAGTTTTAAAATAATTCCAGAATTTCGTTAAAACTTTAAAAAATCCAAATAAATTAATCTATAAATGATATGAAAATAATTTATATATGAAAAATTTTCAGAAAAATCCAATGAATCCAACGGTGCTATTAGCATGCATGATAGAGCAACCTATGTAGAAGAACCTTGACGTTTGCTAATATGTTGAAATATGGAATTTGAAATGAAGAACGATTTTGAACCTATATTCAAACTCACTTCAAATTAACTTTGACACTAGTTGCATTAGCTCATCCATACATGCTACCATTTCATGATCATGCATCATATTGTTGCACTTGCAGGTATCGAATGCTATTTATCTGCATTGCGGTAGGCCCTGCTTTTGAGGATACCCCCGAGTATTCCAACGAAGGAGAGAACCTTCCTGCTACCCAGCAAGGCAAGCAACCCCCTTGATCATTCTGATAACATCCCACTCTCTCGCTCCTGCTCTTGTTTATTGCATTAGCACAAATGTTCACTTGTCTGTCATACACGGTAGCTGAACCTATTCTTATGCATGACCTGTCATTGGCACAGTAAATAGCTGAACCTTGCAACCTAGCATACCTGGTAGATGCTTGTGCAATGATGTTCTTAGCTTACTTTCCCTACTATGCTTGCTATGCTTAGAGTTGTGTCAGGTCTGATTCATCTGGGTGATGAACTAGAGTGAAACATTGTTGTTCCAATGTCATAAGCTTCTGATGAACCCGATTTGGTAAAGGTAGCGATGAGAGGCTATGTAGGAGTACATAGCGGGTTGTCTCATTGGGACCCCTCATAGGAACTGAGTTCCGTGTTTGTGATCCTAGACTAGTTACTACCACACATTGGGTTTCGGTAACTCGACCCCTCTCGACTTATCAGTCGCTTAGTCCTTAGTCCAGGAGTTGCAAGTAGTTTCTGGTGTTTATAGCATGCTGGAGGCCGTGCGTAGCGCTGACCCTAGGGGTGCGTTACGACGCGGTAGGCAGTGGCATGGTGTACCAAGGGTCACCCGAATGGTGGGCTTGGGAACCCTGCGCACATCGTTTGGGGCCATAGCGGAAACTTCAGTTGGACATCCATGCGGGTTCATTCTCAAATAGGCGATAGCCTGGACTAGAGGTCTTATGTGGTTGACGGTCGTGGCCGACTGCCTCACTGGGCTTCCTCTTGAAGGTTGCCAAGGTGCATGGTTTTATGAGCACACAATGATAAGTGGCGAGAGTGTGTGTGAAGAAGTACACCCCTGCATGGTATGAAACTATTCGAATAGGCGCGTCCTCGGATATGGACTACTTGGATAACTTATGTTGTTCATAGATAATCAAATGGATACTCATAAAAATATCAAGACAAGTGTGAGTATTGTGGATGGCACTCTCCCAGGAGAGGGAAGTGAATCCATGGTGGTGTATTGTCATGGAGCTAGTAGACTCATGTGAAATATCAAAAATTTAAACAAAGAGTTAAAATTGTGTAGTATAGGTTAGCCATGAGTCAAAGCTGACATTACTGCATAAACTCCACCACCACCCTTGTTGATACATGAGAATGAATAGACTAGGTCTGTTTTAAATACTTGTTGAGTACGTTTGTACTCATGTACCGGATCTACAAGATGATGCTTAACACGACCAAGTGTGTTTTTCGTGTCCCGGCTGGCAAGCTCTTGGGATTTCTGGTTTCTGAGCGTGGCATTGAGGTTAACCCAGATAAAATCAAACCTAACAAAGAACTCTTGAGGGGTATCTAGCCACGGCTCATGGTTCCTTTACAACGAACACCCTGTTGTTGGGTAGAAGAGTTGCCCTCCGTCTTATGGAGTATCAGAACTACCCCCAATAGATCCACATGATATACACCTTTCTTCATGGTTTACGGTGCCGAGGCCGTGTTGCCAAGTGACATCCGACATGACTCGCCACGAGTGGCGGCTTACAATGAGATGAACACTGAGACGGCACGTCAGGACGTGTTGGATGCCTTGGAGGAGGAACGAGATTTGGCGGCTGCCCGTTCGGCGATTTATCAACAAGACCTGCGCCGCTATCATAGTCGCAGGGTTAAGACCCAAACGTTTCAAGAGGGCGATTTAGTTCTACGGCTGACTCAAGATCAGACAGATGTGCATAAATTATCTCCCCCATGGGAAGGGCCTTTTGTGGTCAGCCGAAATCTCAACAACAGGTCCTATTACCTCATTGACATCCGGGACGACTTAGATACTTGGGTAAGGAGACCCGCCGGCCGTGGAACATAGCGCATCTGCGGCCTTATTACACTTAAGGTTGTTGAGAATCGTCACTCTACATTATCATTGTACACATCATATTTATATATAAATAAAATAGCATCCTTGTAAGCCGGGGCGTCTACCACATCGCACGTCTTCATCGATGCAAATACATTGGCTGTCGAAGGGGGATTCTTACCTTCGGGTATCTCTTATCTCACCCTGACAAACGGCTTTATGCCATTCGAGTTGACATGTCAGTTGCGGCTGTCGTAGGGGGCTTCTTACCTTCGGGTATCACTTATCTCACCCTGACAGCCGGCTTTATGCCATTTCCGGTTAACATGTTAACCGCGGTTGTTGAAGGGGGCTTCTTACCGACGGGTTCGCTTATCTCACCCTAACAACTGGCTTTATGCCATTCCAGTTGATATGTCAGTTGCGGCTGTGGAAGGGGGCTTCTTACCTTCGGGTATCGCTTATCTCACCCTAACAGCCGGCTTTATGCCATTTCCGGTTAACATGTTAATCGCGGTTGTCGACGGGGGCTTCTTACCTTCGGGTATCGCTTATCTCACCCTAACAGCCGGCTTTATGCTATTTCCAGTTAACATGTTAACCGCGGTTGTCGAAGGGGGCTTCTTACCTTCGGGTATCGCTTATCTCACCCTGACAACTGGCTTTATGCCATTCCAGTTGACATGTCAGCTGCGGTTGTCGAAGGGGGCTTCTTACCTTCCGGTATCGCTTATCTCACGCTAACAGTTGGCTTTATGCCATTTCCGATTAACATATTAACCGTGGTTGTCGAAGGGGGCTTCTTACTAACGGGTTCGCTTATCTCACCCTAACAACTGGCTTTATGCCATTCTAGTTGACATGTCAGCTGCGGCTGTCGAAGGGGGCTTCTTACCTCCGGGTATCGCTTATCTCACCCTAAAAGCCGGCTTTATGTCATTTCCGGTTAACATGTTAACCACGGTTGTCGAAGTGGGATACTTACCGACGGGTTCACTTATCTCACCCTAACAACCGGCTTTATGCCATTTCTAGTTGACATGTCAGCTACAGCTGTCGAAGGGGGCTTCTTACCTTCGTGTATCGCTTATCTCGCCCTAATAGCCGACTTTATGCCATTTCCGGTTAACATGTTTGCTGCAGTTGTTGAAGGGGACTTCTTACCTTCGGGTATCGCTTATCCCACCCTAACAACCAGCGTTCGCGCCAAAATTGTTGACAAGTCAACATTGGTTGTCGAAGGGGGCTTCTGACCTTCAGGTATCGCTTATCTCACCCTAATAGCCAGCTTTATGCCATTCCGGTTAACATGTTAGCCTCGGTTGTAGAAGGGGGCTTCCCACCTCTGGGTATACCTTATCTATCCCTAACAACCAGCGTTCACGCTAGAAATGTTGACAAGTCAACATAATCATACTGGGGGCTTCCTGCCCTATGGGTGAAGCTTATCAAACCTTTCGACCGGCTCTAAAGCCAAGCTAATAATTCTGTCACACACGTTGGGAAGACACAACATCTTTGGGTTACGCTTTTAAGCCACCCTCCTAATGGTTTAAAGGTACATTTCTACAGGAAATTAAGCTACGACGAGCTAGTAAGGCATCGAATGAGAAGGACTAGGAAGATGGCACATGTCTATTTTAAGCCGGAATTTCATACGTGCGCGATGGCACAAGTTCAACAAAGGCAAAAGTTACAGCTATCCTATTACAGATGCTCTATAAGGAGCTCAAAATATCATGAAGTTTTATATCGCCCCGGCGGGTCATGGAGAGGCGGCTATTACAATTTTTCTAACAAAGCAATCAGCTGGCTGGCGGGTCATCCTGCTCCGGCTCTTCAGCTGCCTTGATCTGGAGATTATCCAAGTCCCAATTGTAGTCAGTTAAAGCTGCACAAGTTCCTTCTTCAAAGAAGGGGGATCGGTCAAGATCAGAAGCGAAGAGAGTCTTACTGTGAGCGGGTGTCAGGTCCTAGGACTCAAAGAGCGGATCACGGATCCTCTTTTGATCAGCATTGTTAGCCGCCTGGTAAGTCGCCAAGTTGACCTCTTCTGCTAAGACGGAGGCTAGGACTTTGGAATCTTTTATGCACCGAGCATAGTCAGCATCGGTAAACTTAGAACCGTCATCCTTCTTGGAGGGAAATCCATCCATCATCTCAGCCGGAGTAAGCTCTGGAGCGAAAGCCAATGCCCGGCTTATGGCGGCAATCACCCCCTGGCGGGTGGCTGATTTGTTCAGCTCTACAATCTGTTTGGGAATCGTTGACAGGAGCTCCAAGACATTTTTGAGAGTCTAAGGAATGTTCTATTTATATTTCACAGCCTGGATTGTGCATACCCCCCCCCGCAGTACAGATGTTTTGTCATTGTGTATACAGCCTTCAAAGGCAACACACTGTCGGAGACAAGTTGGCGGCTCCTATGACCTGCATGAGACGGAGGCCTCATTATGAGTCACCAGCACAAATACAGAAATCCAGGTCAAGCCAAACTATTAAAAACTTACCAAAGAGGGCAGTTGTCATCTTGGTGATGTGACGCTTCAAAGACTGCAACTCGTCAGATACGATCATGAGTTGCTGATCGGCATCATTCTCCCGTTTAGTAAATGTAGATTTTTTAGCCTCGGCAAATTCCTTGAAGGCGGTGAAGTTAGATTTGATCTTAGCTAGCTCTTCTACAAGGAGCCAGCAGGTCTCGTTAGCTTCATTATGGGCGGCTTTCTGAGTAGCTAAGTTCGCTTTTAAGCCGGTCAATTCTGACCCGCCTTCGGCTAAAGCAAGTATCAAAATATGGAGTACATAAGCAAGTCTCAAACAAATTGCAAGCAATATGCATGACACTTGGGGGCTAATGTTTATTTTCAAGGAAGTTCCGACTCAACTTCGACAAGTTTGACCCGGAACTTGGGGGCTACATATTGGTTTTCTAAGGAGCTTCAACCTGTAAGTCCCGGCTCAACTTTGGAAAAGATTAAGCTGACCCTTGGGGGCTACAGTTGGCTCTTGTAACTATCTTCTAGGAAGTCCTGACTCAACTTTGGAAAAGGTTAAGCCGACCCTTAGGGCTACAGTTGGCTCTGGTAATTATCTTCTAGGAAGTACCGGTTCAAAATTATCAATTATTGAGCCGGTCCTTGGGGGCTAACAGCAATGATTTCAGATCACGGCTAAATAAATTAAAGCCTACACATTACATATGTCTACTTCTGCTAAAGATGGAAGAGCTGGATTATTATCAGTCAATATAACCCGGCTCTTGGGGGCTACGTAAGGGTATAAGGAGGAAAAAGGAATACCTCATATCGTCTCTTCATTAAGTTAACCAGTTTGAGCTCCAAATCTCGGCTTGTAGAGAGCCGGTCCATATATCCAGCATGAAGTTCATTAGCTATCATTTTTTCTAAGACAAGGAGCTCAAATTCCAGTTTCGTCAAAGCTTCAGCTATTTCACTATGCTTGGTTAGCACGTGAGGTGGAGGAGAGTGCAAGTCGGCGCTAGTAATCACGACGTCCGGGGCAGCAGCGTCATCAGCAGCCTTGGCATGGCTCGGCGGCTTGGAAAGGTCCCTTTGTGGGATCTCAGGGATAATGTCATCAGCTGCCGGCTCTGCAGAAGTCGCTAGGGGGTCCGGCTTGGCAAGCTCCGGTTCTTGAGCAGCAGGGCTAGGGGAGGACTTGTTGGTTTTCCTCCACTTAGCTTGAGCCCTAGAAAAGACATGGAGGTGAGAATTCAAGGGTTACAACCGCCGAGGAGCCGGATGTAGAGGATACAAAATGCTTACAACGGATTAATCTTCGGAGGTGGAAGAGCAGTGGTGGTAGAGTCGCCGGATGAAGGTGATCCCTGAGAGATAGTTCAGATGGTATAAGGCAGTGTTGAGAGTATAAAGGAAAAGCTAATAAAATCAAACAGAGATACATACCTCTATGGGGCGTTTCTTCGGAGCCAGGTAATTAGGCAACCCGGACGCGAGATCAGTAGAGCCGGCGCTCCGGGTCTGATGGCGGTCGACTTGCTATTGCTTTTTCAAATGAAATTGGGGATCCAAATGAGCAAGAGGATGAGAAAGGGGAACTTTTCAATCAACCTGCCGTATCTTCTAGGGTACAAAACATTCTGAGTCGGATGAAATATATGTTACCTCAGGAATGTTGACGCGGCTCGTCTCTACCTTGTCCTATGAATAAATTGTTATCAGTAAGGTGAATAATGAGGTTACTAAAATAGTCAAACTATACCTTTGAGCCGGATGATTCTGGCGGGTCAAATAATTCGTCCAGAGTGGTGGTCTTCTTGTATTCTTGGCCGGGGCCTTCTTCTTGCTTTTCTTCAGAGGAGGAACATACTTCTTATTCCAACAAATCAGAATCAACCTGAAAAGGTAAGCCAGTTAATAGCAATGGAGAAAATCATAATTACACAAAAATAAGTGATGACGAAGAGTCGCCTTACGTCTGGGGCCGGATTAACAGCGCTGAAAGGCGCCAACCCAATAGCGCTACAAGCTCCTGATGTCTCATGAACAAGACTCCGGATGACAGTGGTAATATCGTCTTCGGTTAAAGTTGTTCGGCTAAAGCATAGGGAACCATCATACGTGCTAGGGTATTCGCACATGAGACGGCTTCTCAGGCTCAAAGGCATAATTCTCTAGGAGATCCAGCAGCGAATCAAGTCCAAACCCGTCAATCCATTGGCCATGACGGCTTTAATCTTGGCGTGAGCCAGCTCGAGCCTTGCACGTTCAGCAGTTGATAGCCGGCCAGGAAGCTCTGAAGTTGTCTTGAGCCGGGAGGGGTGATAACCCGGTAGCCGATGCTCATCCTCCGGGAAGGTATCCTTACAGTAGAACCAAGTCTTATTCCAATCCTTTGGATGACTCGGCATTGGTACAACTGGAAAAGTAATGTCCCGGCGGCTCTGAATGGAAATTCCACCAAGTTCCAAACACGGGACGGACTTTACTTCAGTTTGCCGGTTCGCAATAAAGAACTCTCGGAAGAGACCTACAGATGGCTGAGTCTGTAGATAGACCTCGTTGAGCACGTGGAAATTGCAGATGTTAGAGACGGAATTTGGGGCAAGGTGTTGAGGATGCAGCTTATAGAAATGAAGGATGTCCTGGAAGAATTTTTAGCCGGGGGGTATGAATCCACGTTCAATATGATCTGAAAAATCTACTACCTCGCCCTCCTAAGGAATGGGCTTAAGTTCATTACCCGGAACCCACCAATGGATGACCTTTTTGGCAGGAAGGGTGCCCGCATGTACAAAATCCGTCAAAAACTCTTCGGTAATGCATGAACCGACCCAGTTGCAGGAGTTAGATGCGCGAGACATGGCGGTAGTTTTTAACTGTACAAAGTAACCATATATGGCGAGTCAAGAAAAAGGCGAATAAAAGTGGGCGGCTTAAAAGCTTAGGACCTTAAAAGATGAGATACTAAGATCCAGCTGATGAGAGCGGGAACAGCACGGCGGGTCAACATCACGAAAGGACAGACTGAAATTTGGCTAAGTGCTGAAAACAGGTTTCACAAAGTATTGCTACAGTTGTGGATATATAAAACAAAAAGAAATATCTTTGTTTCGAGACCTAGCGATGAACTGGTGAAAGTAAAGAAAATCTGAAAACAAATGGCGGAGCCGTGGTGAATCTAAATAGCATTAGTAATGGTCTCCTACCTAGCAGCGCCATGGGGACATGATATGGTCGAGGGCTCGTGGATTAAGCATGAATGGCATTGATGGAGCCCGAGTTCTAAAGCTGCGGCGGTGGAGCTCCATGAAAACTCTACCGGAACGAATCGCAGATCTAAGGAGAGAAGGACTCACCAGCGATAGTGCGATGAAAGCGGAAGGAACTCTGGATCGCGTCATGTTGATGCAGCGGCCTTGTCGATGGTGAGGAGGAAACGGCGCCGGAGCTGGAAGCGCTAGAAACGGAAGCGTCGGAGGAAGGAGATTACAGAGCGAGCGAGAGAAAGCGAATGTCGCCCCGGGCAGTCCTATTCAATAGGGAAAGCACGAAATGGGCGCGAAAATCCAGGCGTCGGATATCATTTGACCGAGGCGGACGCCTTGATTTTTGGGTTGTTCATTTAATAAAAAGATTTGTTGCGTGCGTCAGAGGGTCTTTTTTGCAGATCTGACATGATGTCATGATGGGTCACGACGGGCGGCTCGCTGAGGAGTAAAAGGAAAGGCTGAAGTGAGCAAACTCAAATCAACCTAGGGCCTAATGTTGGGGATATAAACCCACGATGAGACCCACCCTAAGGCCTCCGGGTCATACCTGGCGGCTTGCACACCGGCCCAAGAGTGAGCCGTGGGGACTTAAGGGCCCAAGAAGTTTAGCGGCTGACAGGATGGGCCGGTAGGTGGCCTGGATGAAGAAGACCCAGGCGTATAACCCGCTCGGAGACAACTTGGTCAGGAAAGGCAAGAGAAGATAGAGGTAGACTCGGACATGTAATGAGAGCGGTTACAACTTGTATGATCCGTGGTCTTGACCTCCTATATAAAGGAAAGACCCGGGGCAACTTAGGGATTAGGTCATCAAGAAATAGGTCAAGCAATAGCTCCCTTGTAATCGATACATCAAGCAATACAACCACCAGCAGGACGTAGGCTATTACCTCAACTCGAGGGGGCGAACCTGGGTAAACTCGTGTCCTTCATCCCAACCAACCCCTTTGAGTCCATCACGTTAGCAATGGCCTCGAACCCAAGTCCGTTCACCCGGACATCTACCGTGATAAAACCACGACATAACCTGACGGGGATATACCCCATGGTATGACCCAGTCTGGCGACTCACACGAGACCCGGTCGAAGACATGACATCTTATTAATGACCCGGCGAGGCAAATCATAGGAGACCTGTTAAAAACATGACATCTTATTTATGACTCAGCAAGCGGGTCGCAGGATGACCAAGCCCAAGACCCGACGGGTGAGCCGGCACCAGGCGGCTCACAAGAGAAGGCCCACAGGAGAAGGCCCACAAGAGAGAAGGATTCCCTTAAAGGAAATAAGACCCGGAGTAAGATTCGTGAGAGACTAGTCCTAATCCTACTCCTAGTAGGACTCTATTTGTAAACCTACCCTCTCCACTTATATAAGGAGGGGTAGAGCACCCCTAGAGGGACAAGTTCTCAAGAGACACAAGTCTACAAGTTTAGACAACACAAGAGATTAGAGGCACAAGAGATTAGAGGTAGCGATTAGCACCCTTGTAACCGTGAGATCTTCATCATCATCAATACCAGACAAGCAGGACGTAGGCTTTTACCTCCATCGGAGGGGCCGAACGTGTGTAAAACTCCGTGTCTTCTCGATTCCGATCAACCCCTTGAAGCCGCCACGTAGTTGCATCTCACCCCGAACCTAAGTTCGTTGACCCAGACATCTGCCGTGACAAATCCACGACATAACCTGTTGCTGGGTCACTTGGAAAATCTTGCCACTAAGCCAGCATGACCGACTCATGTGCGGATTTATGGGTGCAAGGAATGACCCTCCGTTGTCAAGTCAACCCCCTGACAGAACATGATATCAACTCTGTTGTCAAGTCACTTCTAGGCGAACCCCAAGACACTTGCAAGAAAACTGAGTTGAAACCTTTCTACATCTAGAATCCAGCTCCACATGTAAGAAAACTTTTTCAGCAAACTGCTTGTTCTTGTCTTAACCTTTTCCTCTGCTCCTTTTAACCTTTTGGCGGGTTACACACAAGCCGACTCTACTTTCTAGAAGAAAAATATATACTCCTACTTTATAGAAGAAATCTGATACGGGTAAAACCCGCGGTCGCAAGAAGAAAACCTGTGCTCGGGAACTTCTTGAACTTGACGACTCAGAGGTAGAACTTCACTCCCTTGGTCGCCTCTTTCTACAACTTATTGGCGATAATTGTACACAGGAGGAAGCGGAAATAAGCCATGCCAATGCCCCTCAGGTAACTTACATTTCCTATGACTCAGAAATCTTACCACGAGAGAAAACACGGTGGGTCATCCCAAAAGTTCATTTTTACATCCTCTTGCTTACTTAGTTTCTGAATTTCTTTTGAAAAAGCAACAGCATGACTCCCGACATCAGAACCGGTGCACTGGCTCTGGAGATCTCATGGCCAGCTTACCAAACTCTCTGGCTCCCCAGAAATGGTGTGCGGAGGTATTCTTTCAACCAATTCCAACATCTGCATAATACTTTTGCATTGGAACCTTAGTACCTTTTTTACTGCCTTAACTTTTTAGGAGACGCCCCCTTCGTCTCGCGACTCAACTGCATCCAAGATGCCTCCTCTAAAAATCAACCCAGAGTGTGTACCTTTATATTTGCAAAATACAATTTATCACCCTTGTCCTCTATGTTACAATCTTTTTGTTTCCAGGGCTCAAG
This sequence comes from Hordeum marinum, assembly GCA_022496015.1. Taxonomy (NCBI): domain Eukaryota; kingdom Viridiplantae; phylum Streptophyta; class Magnoliopsida; order Poales; family Poaceae; genus Hordeum; species Hordeum marinum. Next base: position 228,471,976 of record CM039677.1, on the reverse strand, counting down.
CAAAACGAAGGAAGACTGGCGGGTCCACCACCACTCCTACTGCCCAAGAGCCGAAGACTGCTAAGCTGGACTCCCCTGCAGCTCAGGCCGAGCCTTGTGAGGCTAGAAAAGATGCACCTGAAGATTCTCCTCATCCCATCTGAGCCGGCTGATCATAACATGGCTACTCCTGAAAGTCCTCCAAAGGCTGATCCTAAGCCGCCCAGCCCTTCAATAGCCGCTGAAGATATAGCTCTTCTAGACATTTTTGTTACTAGGAAGGGCTATCAATCCCCTGATCCTCATGTATTGACAAAACACACCAGCAAGACTGAAGCATCCTCATTAGAAAAGCTTGACAGCGGATGAATTACATGTTGGTTATCTGAACCGCCTCTCTGCATGTCGTAAAATGGGGTCCAAGCTTGTTGGACTAATGAAGAAAAAATATGATGTACCTATATACTTGCTTTTCCTTATATACTTACTTAGCCCCCAAGACCCGGTTTAGTATTGTAAACAGTAGACCTAGTCTTCCAATTTGCACTATACTTGCAAGTAGCTTGGCGTGTAGCCCCCAAGTGACAGGTTAATATAGATATTAAATTAGTACTTACTTGAAAATTAGATCCAATTGTAGCCCCCAAGGCCGGGTCATTATGACAATGATGAGCCGGAGCCTCGTCACATAAAACCAACAAATATAGCCCCCAAGGCTGATTTGACTTCTCCAAAATGAGCCGAAACTTCCTTACTTAGAAGCGCTAAGTGTAGCCCTCAAGTGCCGGCTTAACTTCTTCAAGATGAGATGGAACTTCCTTACTTACAAGCACTGACTGTAGCCCCCAAGTGTCGGCTTAACATCATGAAGATGAGCCGGAAATTTCAATTATTGTAAACTTAGAGAAAAAATGTAGGCATTAGCCCCCAAGTGTCAAGTATATTGCTTGCAATGTGCTTGAGACTTGCAACCTGATAGCTTCATTGCCTCTGACTATTAATATATCATCTTGGCGACTTAAACCTCATGAATCTGTTTTTCACTATGCAAGAAGCTTTGGATACAGTCGAGTCTGATCTGACCGGCCTACAGGAAAATATTGCCTCACAGCAAGCCGCCCGAGCTAAGGTCGAAGAAAAATGGCGGGTTGCCATCAAAGAGCTTGAGAAGGTTCAAGCTGACTTTGCCGCATTCAAAAAGACCACTGAGTCTGAACAAGTAGTCCTGACTAAGCGCATAGACGACACTGATGAGCGGCTCAAGCTTGTGTTAGAGGAGCTGAAAACCCTCAAGCGTCATATATCTAGGATGACTGGTGCTATGTTAGGTAAGTACTTAAGACTTCAGAAAAATCGTCTGCCTTGCTAAAAAAACATTGCGGGCGGGTTCTAACATCAAGCTTTCCTTGCAGGCTAGAGAAGCAGCCAACTGTCTCCTGGGAGCTTTTTGAAACTGAAAGCAATATATACCTTGACAGAACAACTATATTGTAGGACCCTCTGTACCATCAAATCGATGTTGACCGAGAAAGTCATCCCCAAATTCATGAAGGGAGTAATAGAAGTCATGTCCACCCTGCCCAAGCAAATTGAGGAGCTAAAACAATCAGCCGCCAGGAAGGGAGCGATGGCTGCGCTAAGCCGGTCTCTTGCCTTTGCCCCTGAGCTGACCATTGAAGAGAAGATGGATGGCTTCCCGTCTAAGAAAGATGACGACTCAGAGTTTACTGAAGCTGATTATGCCAACTGTATGAAGGCCTCCCGAGTGCTCACATCGACGCTCATCAATGAGATTGACCTGACCTCATATCCGGGGCTTATGAAAAAGATAGCGAACGAGTCCATTGTCCATCCTTTAAAGCCAGGGATTTAATTCATGTACATTGTAAGCCACTCTTTGCTCTTGTAATTGACCCGCCTCCCCTCTTTTACGAGGCTCAGTTTGAAGGTTTGAAAAACTACAACTGGGATGTGGACAACCTTCAGATGGAGGACGTCGAAGACTCCGCGCAGGATGACCCGCCGGCGAGCGGAACACGTTGCTCCTGATTGAAGGTAACCCGGCTATCTGACCCGTCGAGGCTGGATGTGTACAAAACTTTAAATCTGTTGTATTTTGGGCTCCCTAAAGAGCTTTGTAATAGGCATGTAAAAACATAATTGCCTCAGTCGTGCCATCGCGCACGTATGGAATTTGAACAACTTTATGCCCTTTTATCTGCCTTGTATTCTGCCTGTGGCATCTTTCGTCACACTTAATGGCGGCTCATCTTAGGAGACAAGACCTACAAAAAGCAAACAAAACAAAGTATGTTCTTTATCGTTATGAGGACGGCTTGGAAAGCACAACTCAGAGATGTTAAATCCTTTATGAACTTGCTTTTTCTTTTTTGTTTTCGAAAACTCATATGTCGGCTCTGCTGGCATGAACTCATTGTTTGAACTCTTAACAGTACAGGGTCTCTAGTGAGAGTGACCGTCAACTCCTTTGAGCGGCTCACGGTCTCTAGTCGAGATTAACTGGTAAGAGTACAACAAACCATACAGCGGCACAACAGGGCACGAGTACCCTCGGGGCCCATAAGCTACTTCTTACGTGGCATAAATCTGTCATTTGAACCTTAAAGAGTGAATGGTCTTCAAAAGAGTAACTGTTTAAGAGTACGAACGGGCCACATAGTGGAGAGTCTGCAATAGATGGGTGAGTTTATCCTTTCTTTCCGTAAGCCGGCCCTCACATGACAAGAGCCACCGGTTTAACCTTGACCAGTATAGAGTTTCTAGTGAGAGTGACTGTCAAGTACATTGAACAACTCACGGTCTTTAAAAGAGTAATTGTTTAAGAGTACGAACGGGCCACATAGCGGAGAGTCTGTAGCAGATGGGTGAGTTTATCCTCGCCTTCCATAAGGCGGCCCTCACGTGATAAGAGTAGTCGGTTTAACCTTGACTAGTACAGAGTCTCTAGTGAGAGTTACTGTCAAGTACATTGAACAGCTCGGGGTCACTAGTCGAGATTAACTGGCAAGAGTTCGGCGGGTCACCTAGCGGAGCAGCAGTAGCATACATGCAGGTTTAACTCGTACTTGCAGTGGCTGAAGAGACGATCAAGAGGGTGTGTAAGCTAAACCCGGTGGGTTCGAAGCCCCCAAATGACCTTCTTGACGGAGTCAATTTTTGAGTATACAACCCGGCCATACGGTGACTGAAGAGCCAATCAAGAGGGTGTGTAAGCTAAACCCGATGGGTTGGAAGCCCCCAAATGACCATGTTGATGGAGTCAACTTTTGCACCATCTTGTACGCCACCATCTTGTAAGCCGCCATCTTGTAAGCCGCCAACTTGTAAGATGACGTACAATGCTGGAGTTTTGGCTGAAGAGCTGATCAAGAGGGTGTGTAATCTAAACCCGGTGGGTTGGAAGCCCCCAAATGACCTTTGTTGAAGTATCCATATTTGCACAACCTTGTAAAAATAAATGGCATGGTCCCTATCTTGTAGGGATGCCAACTTTATTAGATAAAGAAAGGTATATACAATAATGGATGTATGTACATTGATGGGAGTCGATGACTCAAGTGTAGTAAGGCCGCTAATGAGCAATATTCCACGGCCTGTGGGTCTCCTGTCCAAAGGTATGTGATTCACCCATACATCAATGACGTAATATAACCCGTTGTTGAGATTTCTGCTAACCACAAAAGGTCCTTCCCAGGAGGGAGATAACTTGTGCATATTCGTCTGATGTTGAATCAAACATAACACCAAGTCGCCTTCTTGAAACATCCGGGTTTTAACTCTATGGCTATGATAGTGGTGCATGTCTTGTTGATAAATCACCGATCGTGCTGCTACAAGATCGCGCTCTTCATCCAAAGCATCTAACGCTTCCTAGAATGCCGACTCGTTATCCGTATCAACGTAAGCTGCCACCATGGGCGAGTCATGACGAATATCACTTGGTAAAACGTCTTTGCCCCGTAAACCATGAAGAAAGGCATATAACCTCTTGACCTATTAGGGATAGTTCTGATGCTCTAGGGAACCGATGGTAACTCCTCGACCCAACAACCCGGTGTTCGATGCAAGGGAACCTAAAGCCTGGGCTTCATGCCTCTCAAGATTTCGTTGTTAGCACGTCAAGTCGGATGTGCTCATTCTTATAGAAGGCCTTCATAGCCCCTTTAGACGGTTTTGTTCCATTGTCTGTGATGATACTATGAGGGTACCCAAAGCGATAAATCAGCTTTTTGCCAAATTGAACCACCGTGGATGCATCACACTTCCTAACTGGCTTGTCCTGAACCCACCTGGTAAAATTATCCACCGCCACCAAAACGTGGGTCTTCTTGTCTTTAGATCTCTTGAAAGGTCCGACCATATCAAGCCCCCAGACTGCAAATAGCTAGGTGATTGGAATCATCCGTAGCTCTTGAGCCGACACGTGAGCCCATCGTCTGAATTTCCGACATCCATCACACTTGGTGACCAAGTCCTCAGCTTCTTTTAGATACATGAACCACAAGAAGCCATGTGAGAAAGCCTTAGCCACCAAAGAATTTGCGTCGGTGTGCTGACCGAAGTCACCGACATGTATTTCGTTTAAAATCTCCTTACCCTCTTCAGGATAAACGCAACACTAAAAGACGCCAGTGACGCTGCTCTTATACAACTCGCCATTGACGATAGTCATGGATTTGGACCGCCTCATGATTTTTCTCTCCAAAGTCTCATCCTCAGGCAACTCACCGCGAGTCAGATACGCTTGGTAAGGTAATGTCCAATGAGGAATAGCATGAAGAGCCTCCACCAGCTGCCCCTCCGGGTCAGGTATAGCAAGATCTTCCTTAGAAGGAAGTTTAACTGATGGATGATATAACAAGTCCAAGAAGACATTAGGCGGCACCGGCTTACGCTGAGATCCCAGCCTTGACAACGCATCAGCTGCCTCGCTCTTGCGACTGTCAATATGATCCACCTGATAACCCTTGAAGTGTCGAGCAATGATATCCACCGCCAGATGGTAATCCTCCATCCGTAGGTCTTTAGAATCCCATGTGTCTGAAACTTGCTGAGCCACGAGGTCTAAGTCATGGAGGCATCTAAACCGGCACAGGTTCATCTCCTTAGCCATGCGAAGGCCATGAAGTAAAGCTTCATACTCAGCTGCATTGTTAGTACAAGGAAACATCAACCTTAGCACATAACAAAACTTGTCACCTCTGGGGGAAGTTAATACAACTCCAGCACCTGACCCTACCAATTTTCTGGAACCATCGAAGCGAATCGTGAAATATGTGTTATCGGCTTCTTCTTGGGCAACTGACACTCTGACTAGTCGTTTACGAAATCCACCAAGGCCTAAGACATGACAGTTGTGCGAGGCACATACCTCAGATTGAGAGGCCCAATATCCAATGCCCACGTAGCATTCCTTCTGGTGACTTCCCTATTCTGGATTATATCTCCCAATGGGGCAGAGCTAACTACGGTGATCTGGTGTCCAAGGAAGTAATGCTTCAACTTGCGGTTTTCCATGAACACCCCATATATTAGCTCCTGCCAATGGGGATACCTTTTCTTGAATTCTATCAAGACTTCACTGACGTAGTAAAACGGCCACTGGACTACGTACTCTTTCCCTGCCTCTTTATGCTCCACAATGATCGCGGCACTGACTTCCCTGTTGTTAGTCGCCACATACTGGAGAAAAGGTTCTTTCTCAGCCGGAGAAGCCAGGATTGGCGGCTCAACCAACTATTTTTTGAGCACCTCAAGCACCTCGTCCACAATCTTACTCCACACATAGTTATCCGTGTTTTCCATCATCTGGTATAGAGGAATAGCTTTCTCACGCAGGCGGCTGATAAACCGGTTTAAAGCGGCAGTACGACCCGCCAAGCAATGTATATCATTAATACTCACCAGTTAGACAATGACATCATTTCCTTTATCTTGTCCGGGTTAGCTTCGATACCTCCCTCTGAAACCAAGAAACCCAAAAGCTTGCCTGCAGGAACTCCAAAGACGCACTTAGCTGGGTTAAGCATCATTTTGTAAACCCGTAAATTATCAAATGGTTCCTTCAGATCGTCAAGAAGAGTCTCCTTATTCCTTCACTTAACCACGATATCATCAACATACGCATGAACATTTCGCCCAATCTGGCCGTGAAGGCAATTCTGCACACAACGCTGATAAGTTGCGTGCACGCTCTTCAGCCCGAAATGCATAGACACATAGCGGAAAGCTCTAAAAGGCATTATAAACGACGTCTTCTCTCGGTCTTGAACTGCCATCTTGATCTGATGATAACCTGAATAGGCGTCCAGGAAGCATATACTTTCACAACCCGTTGTTGCGTCAATGATCTGGTCAATACGGGGGAGAGAGAATGGGACAACCGGGCAGGCCTTGTTAAGATCTCTGTAATCCACGCACACATGCCACGTGCCGTTCTTATTTAGCACAGGCACGGGATTTGCTAACCACTTCGGGTGAAAAACCTCCATGATGAAACTTGCTGCTAAGAGCCGGGCCACCTCCTCTCCAATTGCTTTACGCCTCTCTTTGTTGAAATGGTGGAGGAACTGCTTAATCGGCTTAAACTTTGGATCCACATTGAGGTGGTGCTCAGCGGATTCTCTCGGTACACCCGGCATGTCAGCCGGCTTCCATGCAAAGATTTCCCGATTCTCACGGATGAATTCGACGAGCGTGCTTTCCTATGCAGGGTCCATGATAGCCCCAATAGTGAACTGCTTTGATGAGTCGCCCGACACAAAGTCCACCAGCTTAATGTGATCTACCGCAAACTTCAAGGGCAGCTCAGACTATGCACTGGGGTTCTTGAATGGAGTCATATCCGCCAGGTCAACATTGTACTTGTAAAACTTGAGCTCTGCCTCCACGCAACTTGATTCCGCATAAGCAGTGTCACCTTGCTTTCACTCAAGGGCCACCTTCTGATCTCCATGCACAGTAATCGGTCCTTTGCGAGCAGGCATATTGAGCGTAAGTAAACATAACAAGGCCTGGTCACAAACTTTGCAAAAGCCGGCCGACCAAACAAGGCGTGATACGGGCTCTCAATTTTCACCACCTAAAACCACAAGGTCTCCACCCTGTAGTTGTGCACATCTCCAAACGCCACCTTGAGGGCGATTTTACCTACTAGGTAGGCCGACTTACCTAGAAGAACACCATGAAAAACTGTTGACGACGGCTTAAGAGCCTTGTTAGTTAACTCCATCCGCTAGAAAGTGTCATAGTACAAGATTTTGATGCTGCTACCACCATCCATCAGCACATTTGTAAATTTATAACCTCCGACCTGAGGTGCCACCACCAACGCCAAGTGCCCCAGGTTCTCATCCTGCGGTGGGTGATCCTCCCTACTCCATGAGATAATACATTCGGACCACTTCAAATACTGCGGGAGAGTCGGTGTTGTCGCGTTGACCACCCTCTTGCGTAACTTTTGATCTCGTTTGTCTAGGCTTGTAGTGAACACATGATATTGGCCCCACTGAGTTGCTTCTTGTTACTTTGGTACCCTGATTGATTATTTTGCTACTGACCACCATTGCCGGACTGCTGATCGTGACCTCCCTGGTTGCCTTGACCCTGATAATCGGACCCTAAGCCGCCTCCGCCAAATCCGGATCTTGAGCTGCCTGACGGCCCATTATCGTTGTTACGATGGTGGCGAAGGCTATAGTCCTAGAACTGCCGCATAATACTACAACCCCCCATGTGTGGCCTACCGGCTTATTAGGCCAGTTGTGGTCTGGACAAGGTTTGTTGAGAATTTCTACCAAGTTGAAAGGATCCTTACCCTTATTAAAAGGCGGCCTAAAATGACCATTACCATTGGCAAGATCGTTCCCACAACTGGTGCTTGCTACCAATTATGACCCACCATCCGAGTTCTTTCTCTTGCCCAGGTTACTATTCCCTGCTCCGTTCTTTTGTTTACCCTTGCCATTGGCATTCTTCTTACCTTGGGTCGACCTCTCATCATCGGAGCCCGGATCTTTAGTAGTATCTAAATCTGCATTTTTCGTGAGGGCTGTCATGAGCTCACCCATGTCTTAACACGACTGCTTCAGCCGCCCAAGCTTTTGCTTAAGGGGCAAGAAGTGACAGTTTTCCTCCGAAATAAGGACCGCCTGAGACGTCGAGATGTTCTCGATGAGTGGATAACTGTCAAAACCCGTCGGACCCAATCATGGGTCGACTCACCCTCCTTCTGTACACAATGATCGAGATCCACAATCGTCATAGGTTGCTTTCATGTTCCTCAGAAGTTTTGTATAAAGCACGCCTTCAATTCTGCCCAGGACTTGATGGTATTAGGAGGCAAACCCTTCAACCAAGTGCGAGCCGGCCCTTCTAGCATCATGATGAAATATTTTGCACAAACCGCCTCATTGACGTCCAACATCTGCATGGCTGGCTCATAGCTTTCATTCCAAGCCCCAGGGGGTAAGTCGGCTGTGTAATTAGGCACTTTATGCATCCCCTTAAAGTCCTTGGGAAAATGCTCGTTCCGTAGAGCCACCGTCAGGAAGAGCACACTAACCCCCCTAGACGAGGTGCCAAACCCTGTAGACGCCAAAAGATTTATCGGAGCTGTCTCAGGATTTGCTGGGTAATCTGTTACTGGCATGGACCCTCACTGAGCCTACCCTTTGTACATGATCTCCTATGGTGAATCATCATTGGGAGGGTTGCGTCATTGTTCCCTGCTGGAAACCGCTGGCGAGTATGTATCGGTTGTAGCTGCAACTGGGGATGGGCATAGAGTGTACTCGGCTCCGGCTGTGCGTGTATTTTTCCTGTTGGGCCGCTGTTGTCTGTAGCAAATTGATGGCACTTCGTGCCTCCTCGACAAACAGCATCCCTTCGATGAAGGGGAGTGCATCGAGCCTGGCAGCCGCCAACACCATGTTCTCCACCAGGTTAGAATAATGGTCAGGCGGTGTCACAAGGTGCCGCGGCTGGGTCCGATCTCTCCGAGTCGGGTCTTGCTGCAGCGGTGCCTTAGCATCTTGGGCTACAACTGGCAGCATGCTTGGCCACGCTCCGGGAGTGTTCAAGAGGTTCCGAGCTTGAATAGGGAGGCTGACTTGAACCCTTCTTCGAAGAACCGCCTCCGAAGCACTCTAGTCTAAGCTAAAACAAAGAGCCTCCACCCTCAGACATTCCAACTCAACGTTCATTTGAATTTGCAACGTGTTGATATCCTCCTGGGCCTGAGCCACTAGCCACTTAATCTGGGTGATTTCCTACCGAGACCCTAATCCTAGGTCATAGGAATCCAGCCTGTAACACATCACATCACTTTCCGGCCTCATGCATGGTAAACTCCACAGCTGCAGCCTTACCTTAGCCAGGACCGTTTGTGTCTTTTGGCTCACGTATGTGGATATATCGCCAGCATTCAAATGACAGAGAACCCGGACCGACATAACTAGTCATAGAACCCTAGTGGCACATCCGTACGGAAACAGGCATACGTAACCCAGCGATGCAGGTGTAGGCCTCAAGAAGGTGTAGACGAGTTGTAGCAAGCTACAAGGACTCCATTACACTATGAGACATTTCCCCGAAGGGACAAACACAACAACAAGGAAGGATACATGCCGGTCAATCAATGTGTCCGGAGCAGTAGCAAGCTACCAAGGCTCTATGGATGCACAAAGAGGCAGTTTTCCGTAAGGAGTACTACTAACGGTACATGGCTAGGTGTCGGATCCCATACATACCGTTGCCCATCCCACGTACACACGACATGCCCGGTATGCATAGATACAACTACGACATCACAACATAACCATACAACAACAAAACTTTTATTTAAGAGGCTTAGAGGAGCCTTGCGTATTATGTACTTACAGGTAGGGTTCACATGACCCGACACTCAAGTCATACAATCAAGTTCATACAAACGAAGCGGAAGCATAAAGCTGTCCGGATACAGACAGTAGAAAGGGTAAAAGGGCACATGTCCTGACTATCTATAGCCCGCCGTAGGGCATAAGGTTGTAGCTAGGACACCAGCTATTCGGCTTCGTCGACATCTACATAGAACCCACCTGATGGGTCCTGAGTCTCCTCTGCAACATTTATTAAGCAAACGTGGGTACAAACGTACTCAACAAGTCTTACACCACCATGGATATCGCACACGAGTCCACTAACTCCACATAAATACACCACCATGGATTCACTTCCATCTCCTACGAGAGTGCCATCCACGGTACTCACACTTGTCTTGATATTTTCATGAGTATCCATCAAATTATCTGTGAACAACATACGTTCTCCAAGTAGTCCATATCCGAGGACGCGGCTATTCGAATAGTTTCATACCTTTGAGGGGTGTACTTCTTCACACTAGCTCTCACCACTTACCGTTGTGTGCTCATAAAACCATGCACCTCAGCAACTTTCAAGCGGAAGCCCAGCGAGGGAGTCGGCCATGACCGTCAATCACACAAGACCTCTAGTCCAGGCTATCGCCTATTAGAGATTGAACCCGCACGGAAGTCCAGCCGAAGTTTCCGCTATAGCCCCAAACGATGTATGCAGGGTTCCCAATACAATCATTCGGGTGACCCTTGGTACACCGCGCCACTGCCTACCATGTTGTAACCCACCCATAAGGTCAGCGCTATGGATGGCCACCAGCATGCTATAAACACTAGAAACTACTTGAACTCCTGGACCAAGGACTAAGCGATTGATAAGTCGATAGGGGTTGCGTTACCGAAACCCAATGTGTGGTAGTAACTAGTCCTGGATCACAAACACGGAACTCAGTTCCTAAGAATGGTCCCAATGAGACAACCCGCTATGTACTCCTAGATAGCCTCTCATCGCTACCTTTACCGAATCGGGGTCATCACAAGCTTATCACATCAGACAACATTGTTTCACTCCAGTTCATCACCCAGTTGAATCAGTCCTCACACAACTCTAAGCATAGCAAGCATAGCAGGAAAAGTAAGCAAAGCACATCATGGCACAAGCATCTACCAGGTATGCTAGGTTGCAAGGTTTACCAAAGGAATGGGTTCATCTACCGTGTATGACAGACAAGTGAATGTTTGTCGTAATACAATAAACAAGAGCAGGAGCGAGGCAGTGGGATGTTATCGGAATGATCAAAGGGGTTGCTTGTCTTGTTGGGTAGTGGGAAGGTTCTCTCCTTCGCTGGAATACTCGGATGTATCCTAAGAAGTAGGGCCTACCGCAATGCAGATAAATAGCAATCAATACACGACAAGTGCAACAATATGATGCATGATCATGACATGGCAACATGTATGGATGAGCTAATGCAACTATTGTCCAAATTAAATGAATTGATTTTGAATATAGGTTCAAAATCATTCTCGATTTCATATTTCATATGTTAACCTATTAGTAAATGTTAATGTTCATCTACTTAGGTTTCTCTAACATGCATGATAACAGCACCATTGGATTCATTGGATTTTTATGATAAATTTTCATATATAATTTTTTTCAATCTGAGTTATAGATTAATTTATACAAATTTTCTAAGTTTTAACTATTTTCTAGAATTAATTTAAATCAGAAATTCTTTATTGCATCAGCATGACATCGTCATGACGTTAGCTGGACAACAGACCGTTGATAGGTCAAACCTGACCAGTGGGACCCACTGGTCAGTGACCCAGTCTAAAACAGAGCTAATTAACTAGCTAATTACTAATTAGTTTAGGGTAGGGCCCGCTGGTCAGTGACTAATTAGGTTAATTAACTTAATTAAATTAATTAATTAATGAACTAATCCTAACTAACAAAGCCCGACCCCACCTGCCAGTGACCCAGGGGTCAAACCCCGTGGTCAACTCCGGCCAGACCCACCGGCCTTGACCCGCCGGTGGCTCCAGAGATGGTGGAGGGGGTCGGGATTCCTCCTCCGGCGACCAAAAGGATGATGGGTGGCACTAGGCAAGTCCTGGCTCACGCGCGCATCCATCCCGACACCTCTCAAAGGCTGAGACGACCGGGATCAACGCCGGCGACGAGCTTGGCGGCTGCCGGAGCTTGCGCGAGCACGGGCTCGTTGATACAAGGCGCAACACGACCATAGCTCGGCACCTACAGCATCTACGTAGCCCCATGAGCTCAATGGTGGCCTCGGAAGGACGAGCTGGTCATCGGAGCAACGCCAACGATGAGCTCGTGCGACGGGGCATTTTGGGAACCAACACTACCGGGGCCTGTAGAGGGGGAAACATTCAGGGAAGAGAGGGCAGAGGGTCGGGAGCTTACTGCGGGCTCGAAGCCGACGAGAGCTTGCTCAGGGAGGGCTCGGAGGCAGTGAATCGATGGCGGCGGAGCTCGGATCCGAAGAGGGAGAAGAGCTCGAGGGAGACGCTCCAGGGCTTTTGGCGATGCATGGCTCATCGAGGAGTAAGAAGGCGACGCGGCAGAGCTTTTGAGGGACTCGGGGGCGAGGGGGAGTGGCTGGAACGGCGGCTACGGCAGTGAGAGCACGGCGGCCGGGGCGGCAGAGTGGAGAAGGGCAGAGAGAGCTACGGCGACTGGGAGGAGAGATGGATTGGGATGGCAGCAACGTCCTTATCCCTCTCGCCAATGTGATGGGGGAGGCAGGCACGTAGGGAGCTGTGTGGCAGCTCCGGCGTGGAGCTCGGCAGGCACGCGCTCGGCCTCCTAGACGCCAGGAGGATGACGACCTCCATGGGCCAAGTGGGCCGGCCTGCCTGGGCCTGAGGTAAGTTTCTTTTTTTTTCTGTTTTTGTTTTTCATTTCTGACATTTGTTTCTTTTTCATTTGGGCACAAATCTTAGGCCAAAAATCATGAAACTTTTTGGAAAAAAAGTTTGAATATTTGAAATCTTCTTAGAAAGTTTCAACAATTTTAGTCTACTAATTTTTTTATAGTGCTTTAATAGGTAATTTCAGTGGGGTTTTGGATTATTTAGGATATCCAAATAAAGTTCAAAATTTACATGCTCCTCTAATAAATTGTTTCTAGTATTTATCAGAAATATGGAACATTTTTGTGGCCATTTTGGGTTCATTAGAAAATCACACATGATTGAATTTGCTTTAGTGAGATGAGGTCCTAGGGTTTATAATCCTCCCCATTTCATGTTAATGAAAATAAACATGATGCTCACCCTAACTAAACAAAATCAAAGGGGACAACTTGCGTATGTGACAACTCACCCCCACTCAAAAGAATCTCATCCCGAGATTTGAAAGTCGTCGAGAGGAGGGCGGGGTACTCTAGTCGAAGATGATCCTCTCTTTCCCATGTGGCTTCCTTCTCGGAATTGTGTGACCAGTGAACCTTGAGAAACTTGATGTCTTAATGCCGAGTGGTACACTCAACTTGATCAAGAATACGAACAGCGCTTCGTGGTCCACTTCGCGGACAGGATCCAAGAAGCAACGCATGAGTTGCGAGACGTGGAAGATATCATGAACCTTGGAAAGATGCGTCGGAAGTTCCAATTGGTAGGCAACTTCTCCTTGTTTAGCAAGAATTCGAAAAGGTCCAATGTAATGAAGAGCCAACTTGCCCTTGATACCGAATCGATGGGTACCCTTCAGAGGTGTAACCCGAAGATAAGCCGTCTCGTCAACTCCATAGGTCATAGCCTTATGATGGCGATCATATTGGCTCTTTTGACGAGATTGGGCTGTTTTCAACTTTTCATGAATAATGCGAACTTGCTCCTTTGCATCCTGGATCATATTCGGGCCAAAGAGTTGCCTCTCTCCGGTTTCTGACTAGTTAAGAGGTGTTCGACACCTTCATCCATAGAGAACTTCAAAAGGGGCTTTGCTCAAGCTTGATTGACAACTATTGTTACAAGCAAATTCGGTAAATGGCAGACATTTCTCCTAATTCATACCGAAGGATATAACACAAGCTTGGAGCATGTCTTCGAGGATTTGATTGAATCGCTCAACTTGACCACTTGATTGCGGGTGGAAAGCAGTGCTAAAGGATAGATGAGTCCCCATAGCGGTTGGAAAATTTCCCAAAATTGGGAAGTAAAGATACTTCCGCAGTCTGAGTTAATCTCCAATGGAACAACATGAAGAGACACTATTCGAGAAACATATAACTCCGCTAGCTGGCTAGCAGTTATTCTCTCTCGAACGGGAAGAAAATGAGCCACTTTGGAAAGACGGTCTATGACCACAAAGATAGCATTATTCCCTCTCTTAGTCCTGGGAAATCCGGTAATGAAATCCATACCGACTTTATCCCATTTCCATTCAGGAATAGCTATAGGTTGAAGGGTGCCAGCAGGCCTTTCATGTTCTGCCTTAACGCGACGATTAACTTCGCAGTTAGCAACGAATTGAGCAATTTGTCTCTTCATACTAGTCCACCAGAACCTCTGGCGTAGGTCCTGATACATCTTGGTACTACCCAGATGAATTGTGAGAGGAGAATCATGAGCCTCCTTAAGGATCAGTTGTTGTAGATGTTGCTTCTTCAGGATCACCAAGCAGTTCTCAAAGAAGACAACACCCCGATCATCTTCCGAGAAGCATCTAACATTACCCTTCTTACTGTTTTTCTTGATCCGAGATATCCCGACATCATGCTTCTGGGCTTCAATGATTTGATCCGTAAGAGTAGGTTTCGCCACCAGGTTGGAAAGGAGTCCTTGAGGAACAATGTGGAGGTTCAACTTCTGAAATTCCTCATAGAGAAGTGGTTGACCTTGTTGTAACATCAGATGGTTACAATAAGATTTACGACTTAGTGCATCGGCCATGACATTGGCTTCCCCCGGGGTGTAAGTTATCCCTAAGTCATAATCTATAATCAACTCAAGCCACTGTCTTTTCCTGATATTCAAATCCGGCTAGGTGAACATATATTTCAGACTTTGGTGATCAGTGTAAATTTCGCAACGATTACCCAGAAGGTAATGACGCCAAGTTTTCAGTGCATGGACCATATTTGCAAGCTCAAGATCACGTGTTGGATAATTATCCTCATGTGCATGCAACTATCGAGAAGCATATGCAATCACATGACGATCTTGCATGAGAATGCAACCTAATCCTTGTCGCAAGGCGTCGCAATAGATAACAAAGTCCTTAGAAAAGTCTGGTGGCACCAGAACGGGAGCACAGGTTAGTCGTCTTTTCAACTCCAGAAAACTATGCTCGCATTGTGGAGTCCACTCGAACTTTTTATCTTTCTTGAGGAGTTCAGTCAGAGGTTTTGCAACCGTGGAGAAGTTCTCAATAAAGCGGCAACAATATCTCACTAAGCCAAGGAAACTCCAAACTTGGTTACCGATTCAGGTTGAGTCCAATCAAGGACGGCCTGAACTCTCTCGGGATTGACAACAATACCTTTACCAGAGATTACGTGGCCTACGTAGGTCACTTCTTGCAACCAAAATTCACACTTGGAGAATTTGGCGTACACACAATGCTCTCGAAGTTTCATCAATACCAGCCTTAGATGCTCAGCATGTTCCTCTTCGTTCTTCGAGTAGATGAGTATATTGTCGAGGTAAATCACGACGAATTTATCTAGATACTCCGTGAAGATCGAATAAATCAAGTGAGAGAAGGTGGCTAAGGCATTGGTTAGCGCGAAGGACATGACGGTGTACTCGTATTGGCCATAACGAGTAACAAAAGCTGTTTTTGGAATGTCCCCGTTTCTAATTCTGATTTGATGGTAACCCAACCTCAAATCCATTTGGGAAAAGACATAGGATCCAGCGAGTTGATCATACAAATTGTTGATCCTCGAAAGCGATATTTGTTCTTTATGGTGACTAGATTCACTGGTCGATAATCCACAACCATCCGATCCAATCCATCCTTCTTCTTAACGAAGAGGATGGGACAAGCCCAAGGAGAAGAACTAGGACGGATGAAACCTTTCTTCAAAGCCTCATTGAGTTGAATCTTGAGTTCGGCTAGTTCTAAGGGTGCCATCTTATAGGGTCTTCTGGCTATTGGGACAGTCCCTGGAATGAGCTCTATCACAAACTCAATATCTCTGACAAGTGGAATTCCTGGTAGTTCTTCTGGAAAGACATCCGGAAAATCACAGACTATCGGAATATCTTCTAATTCTGGAAGAGGGCTAGCATTGAGAGAATAGAGTTGGCGCTTGGCTGCTCGAATGGAGACATTAACTATCTCACCCAGGGATGTGTTAGTTCAACATTCCTAGTATGAGTATCAATCTTAGCATAGTGGACTTTCATGCAGTCCATGCCTAAGACGATATTGATGTCCAAAGACTTGAGGGCTATCAAAGATGATAGGGAGACTATCCTATCCACAAGAATCTCATTGTCATGGTTCACTCTAGAAGTTTGCCATTTTGAACCAGCAGTCTGAACTACTAAAGGAGTAGGCATATCACAAAAAGACATGTTATGCAACTGTGCATAACTTTCTGAGATGAATGAATGAGATGCCCCAGCATCAAATAGAATAGATGTTGGATGACTATTCACAAGGAGCGTACCTAGGATAACATCAGGGTCCTCAAGGGCTTCCTTAGCAGAAACATAGTTCACTTGTCCACGAGCAGCAGTTGGCTTCACATAGAAGGCTTTTCCCAGCTTCCCATGTCCAGCTGGCCTTGCATTGTTCTGAGGACACTCACGGGAGTAGTGTCCTGGTTCCCCACATTTGTAGCTGACAACGGTGGCACGGTGAGCAACATTGATAGGGGGACCTCCAAATGTCCTGGCTGGAGGGTTGCGCTGACCTGGGCGAGGCGCCTGGAAGGATGGCCTCGCAGTGTACCTTGGTGTTAGAGCTGCGTTGGGCACCCACACCCGGCGTTTGTTGGAGCCCGAGCCAGATGCGGGGATGAAGTCACGGTTGTGCTTCCTAGTGGCCTCGTAGTCAGTCTGTCCAATCTCGGCATTGATAGCCTTGTTGACGAGAGCCTGGAAGGTTATGCACTCATGCAGGCGCAGATCTCGACGGATCTCAGGACTAAGTACCTTTGCAGAACCTAACATGTTTCTTGGCATCAGTTGAAACTTCCTCCGGAGCATAGCAAGCAAGATTGCCGAACTCACGGCTATAGGCATCCACTGTCAATCTACCCTGGGTGAAAGTGCAAAACTCCTCTCTCTTGCAATCCATCAGCCCTTCCGGGATCTGATGGTTACAGAATGCCTCACTGAAGTCTACCCAAGTTGGTGCGAGGACTGTGGGATTCATAGCTTCATAGTTTTCCCACCACAGATTGGTGGGTCCTTCCAAGAAGTATGCAACGAAGGTCACCTTGTTGGCCTTAGATACATTGGCCGCTCGGATTTTGCAGGACATGCTGGTTAGCCAGTCATCAGCGTCGAGCGGTTCGACCAAGTGATGAAATTTTGGTCGGCACAATTGGACAAAGTCATTGAGGGAAACAACATTATTATGCTCATTGCAGGGAGGATGAAGTGTGTTCTGCTCAATACGTTCCAACAGCCTGTTCGTCTCCGTTTTGTTCCGTTCAGCTTCAGGCATCACTTCTGCCAAAGATGGCGGTTGCGGCAGGTTCTCTTATCTTGGCTGGCTCCCGTCGCCCTGCTCGAAGGCAGGCACGGGGTTATTCCTAGTTGACACCATCCTAAGAAAACAAGCCCACAACTTAGATAAGGAGGACACCAACACCAAGACATGAGATAAGGAATGTACTGGACAACATGACATGCATTGGTAAACACCCGATCAACATGGTAATAACAACTGCCATGTGAACACCATGATTCATACACACCATGACATAGTTCAGTACAAGCCCAAGCTGAAGTACAAACTACTACAATATGATACAATTCATCGGAGGCATTACAAGCTTCCTATACATTATCTATCTACACCTTCGGAACTCAACTCTCAACCTCAGTCATATCCCACAAGACTCGCAAGACTGTGGCAATACGACTACTACCATACTAGTACTAACATCCACGTACCCAAACATCATCGTAGAATTCCTCATATAGGTAACCCCCATGGCCCGGGAGCTAAACCTAAGGATCTAGAAACACTCTAGCCGGTGACCCCTGGAAACCGTAAGGACCGGACGTGGCCTTGGTCCCCTTGTTGGTGGCAACAGCGGTCCTCGAAGAGGGGTGATGCCTCCAACATCAGGCGAGTCTACGTGTGCTGGTAGATGAGTCCGTGATGGGTTCAGCATCTCCAAATATCCATAGCCTGTCTGCACAACAGGTGCTAACTGCATCAGGGTTGTCCAAAGACGTGCACGGGTGGAATAAAGCTCCATGCAAAGGGCACGTGCATCACGATCCCTGTTCTCCAACATCTGAGCGGTCACCTGCAGCCTAGGGTCCTCATGAGAATGATCATAATAGGCTGCACTGAGACAACTGTCCTCTCCTCCCATAGAAGCAGGAACATAACAAAACTTTGTGTCCCGAAGCAAACCATGGTGAAACCTCATGATAGTCATCATGGTGTAGGCAGCCTCCTTAACTGCCATGTCTATGGTGACACCTAATCCATAAGTCTAGCGAAGCGGCTCTACAGCTCAAGGATATGATGGATATATCTTAATAGTACACAGATACTGACTCTGGCTAAAATCTTGATACTGATCCTCCACTGAGTACTTTGGGTACCAATGGTAACCAGCCTCCATCATAACTCTAACCAACATGGCCGTGTGACCCGGCACATCGATTCACCTGGTCAGACGGACCACCTGATGGGAAGGACGAGGGGGCATCTAAAATAGAGAATGATGCAAACACATTAGAGAATCTATCCGAAATTGGACTGTATAACTCCTGTAATTGCTCAAAAAGGATTTTGAGACAACTTCAAAAGATTAGAAAGCATAACCACTCGACTATCTAGACTCAAATCTGTTCTCCAACTGTTTGTCACACCAACAATACTTGAGTACCGAATTCACTTTGCAAACAAGCTATCTTATAGTCCATGGCTAGTAACTCGTCATCCTAAGCAATCGGTGAGAAGCCTAGTTCTTATCCCCGGAAAAAAGATGAGGGTCACTCGGAATAGAATAACTTGGGAAGAGGAGTAAAAAGAGCCTTGTGTTCCCTTCCACAATCAATTCCCCTACTTTTCTGTAGTGTTTCAAGACTCAACTTCGACTGGTTTGGCTTGGTAGTCCTACAGTTAGTCAGGCTCTGATACCAACGCTGTTAGGACCCCAATCCTAAGTCATAGGAATCCAGCTTGTAACACATCACATCACTTTGTGGCCTCATGCCCGGTAAACTCCACAGCTGTAGCCTGACCTTAGCCGGGACCGTTTGTGCCTTTTGGTTCACGTATGTGGATATGTCGCCAGCATTCAAATGATAGACAACCCGGGCCGACATAACTAGTCATAGAACCATAGTCACACATCCATACGGAAACAAGCATATGTAACCCAACAATGCAGGTGTCGGCCTCAAGTAGGTGTAGACGAGTCGTAGCAAGCTACAAGGACTCCATTACACTGCAAGACATTTCCCTGACGGGACAGACATAACTGGAAGGAAGGATACATGTCGGTCAATCAATGTGTCCGGAGCAGTAGCAAGCTACCCCGGCTCGGTGGATGCACAAAGAGGCAGTTTTCCGTAAAGAGTACTACTAATGGTACATGGCTAGGTGTCAGATCTCATACATACCGTTGCACATCCCACGTATGCACGACATGCCTGCTATGCATAGATACAACTATGACATCACAACATAACCATACAACAACACAACTTTTATTTAAGAGGCTCAGAGGAGCCTTGCATACTATTTACTTACAGGTAGGGGTCACATGACCCGACACTCAAGTCATACAATCACGTTCATACAAACCAAGCGGATGCATCAAGCTATCTGGATATAGACATTAGAAAGGGTAAAAGGGCACATGGCCTGACTATCTACGGCCCGCCATAGGGCATAAGGTCGTAGCTGGGACACCAGCTATTCGGCTTCGTCGACATCTAGATCGAACCCACCTGATGGGTCCTGAGTCTCATCTTCAACATTTATTTAGCAAATGTGAGTACAAACATACTCAGCAAATCTTTAAAACAGACCTAGACTATTTGTGCTCATGTATCAACAAGGGGAGTGGTGGAGTTTATGCAGCAATGCCAACTTTGACTCATGGCTAACCTACACTACACAATTTTATCTTTTTTTTAAATTTTAGATATCGCACACGAGTCCACTAACTCCACATCAATACACCACCATGGATTCACTTCCGTCTCCTACGAGAGTGCCATCCATGGTATTCACACTTATCTTGATATTTTTATGAATATCCATCAAATTATCTATGAACAGCATAAGTTCTCCAAGTAGTCCATATTCGATGTCGCGGCTATTCGAATAGTTTCATACCTTGCGGGGGTGTACTTCTTCACACACGCTCTCGCCACTTATCGCTGCGTGCTCATAAAACCATGCACCTCGGCAACCTTCAAGCAAAAGCCCAGCGAGGGAGTCGGCCATGACCGTCAATCACACAAGACCTCTAGTCCAGGCTATCGCCTATTTCAGAGTGAGCCCGCACGGAAGGCCGGCCAAAGTTTCTGCTATGGCCCCAAACGATGTGCGCAGGGTTCCCATGCCCACCATTCGGTATGACCCTTGGTACACCGTGCCACTGCCTACCGCGTCGTAACCCACCCATAGGGTCAGCGCTACGCACGGCCTCCAGCATGCTATAAACACCAGAAATATTTGCAACTCCTGGACCAAGGACTAAGCGATTGATAAGTTGAGAGGGGTCGAGTTACCGGAACCCAATGTGTGGTAGTAACTAGTCTTGGATCACAAACACGGAACTCAGTTCCTAAGAAAGGTCCCAATAATCAGGGCCTACCGCAATGCAGATAAATAGCAATCAATACACGTCAAGTGCAACAATATGATGCATTATCATGACATGGCAACAGGTATGGATGAGCTAATGCAACTACTGTCCAAGTTAAATGAAGTGATTTTTAATATAGGTTCAAAATCATTCTCCATTTCATATTTCATATGTTAACCTATTAGTAAATGTCAACGTTCATCTACTTAGGTTTCTCTGACATGCATGATAATAGCACCATTGGATTCATTGGATTTTTCTCATAAATTTTCATATATAAATTATTTCAATCTGAGTTATAGATTAATTTCTACAAATTTTCTAAGTTTTAACTATTTTCTGGAATTAATTTAAATCAGAAATTCCTTATTGGATCAGGATGACATCATCATGAAGTTAGCTAGTCAACAGATCATTGTCTCTAACAGAGCTAATTAACTAAGTAATTACTAATTAGTTTAGGTAGGGCCCGCTGGTCAGTATCTAATTAGGTTAATTAACTTAATTAAATTAATTAATTAATTAACTAATCGTAACTGACAAAGCCCGGCCCCACCTGCCAGTGACCCAGGCGTCAAACCCCGTAGTCATCTCCGGCCAGACCCACCGGCGTTGAGCTGCCCGTGGCTCCAGAGATGGCGGAGGGGGTGGGATTCCTCCTCCCGCGACCAAAAGGATGACGGAGGGCACCAAGCAAGTCCTGGCTCACGCGCACGTCCATCCCGACACCTCTCAGAGGCTGAGATGGCCGGGATTGACACCGGCGACGAGCTCGGCGGCTGCCGAAGCTCCGGCGAGCACAGGCTCATCGGTACAAGGCGCAACACGACCACAGCTCGGCACCTATGACATCTACGCGGCCCCATGAGCTTGATGGTGGCCTCGGAAGGACAAGCTGGTCGTGAGAGCAACACCGGCGACGAGCTTGTGTGGCGGGGCATTTCGGGAACCGACGCAACCGGGCCTACAGAGGGGGAAAGCTCCAGGAGATCACTGTGGGCTTGAAGCCAACGAGAGCTTCCTCGGGGAGGGCTTAGAGGCGACGAATCGATGGCGGCGGAGCTCGGGTCCGAAGAGCAAGAAGAGCTTGGGGGCGATGCTCCAGGGCTTCTGGCGATGCATGGCTCGTCGAGGAGGAAGAAGGTGATGAGACGGAGCTGTTGAGGGGCTCGGGAGCAAGGGGGAGTGGTTGGAACGGCGGCTATGTTAGCGAGAGGACGACGGTCGTGGCGGCAAAGAGGAGAAGCGGAGAGAGAGATGCGGTGACTGGCAGGAGAGATGTATCGGGTTGGCAGCGGCGTCCTTACCCCCCTTGCCAGCGCGACGGGGAGGCAGGCATGCAGGGAGCTGCGTGGCAGCTCCGACGCGGCGCTCGCCGGGTACGCACTCGGCCTCCTTGCCGCGAGGAGGATGATGACCTCCCTCGGCCAGGTGGGCTGGCCTCTTTGGGCTTGAGGTAAAAAAAATTCTGTTTCTATTTTTATTTTCTGACATTTGTTTCTTTTTCATTTGGGCACAAACCTTAGGCCAAAAATCCTGAAACTTTTTGGAAAATAAAGTTTGAATATTCCAAACCTTCTCAGAAAGTTTCAGCAATGTTAGACAACTAAATTTTTTAGAGTGCTTTAATAGGTAATTTCATTAGGTTTTTGGATTATTTAGGATATCCAAATGAAGTTCATAATTCATATGCTCCTTTGATAAATTGTTTCTAGTATTTATCGGAAT
Organism: Hordeum marinum; assembly: GCA_022496015.1. Lineage (NCBI taxonomy): Eukaryota > Viridiplantae > Streptophyta > Magnoliopsida > Poales > Poaceae > Hordeum > Hordeum marinum. The sequence continues at coordinate 228,449,394 of CM039677.1, read as the reverse complement.
ATGGAACATTTTTTTTGCCATTTTGGGTTCATTGGAAAATCACACATGATTGAATTTGCTTTAGTGAGATGAGGTGCTAGGGTTTATAATCCTCCCCATTTCATGTTAATGAAAATAAACATGATGCTCACCCTAACTAAACACAATCAAAGGGGACAACTTGGGGTGTGACATTTCTGCATTACGCTCTGCCTGATTTCCGGCTGCTACTTCAGTGGCCATCATGGCTGTTAAATCATCTGTTATGTCCATCAAGATCTAAGATGACAGCTTAGGAGGCCTAGCATCCAGCACAGTGGTTCCTGCTGCTGCTCCGGATGTACTGTCAAAACCCGGTGTCGGGCCAGCCATAAACGTGGCGGCTTGACTCGGCGGGTCGTAACGCTCCGGAATACTGTCGCCATCGGCACAACCCCCGAGCCCACGATCGTGAAACTAGTAGATTGACTCCGCATCTCCGCTGGAGGAACCCACATCCGAGAGAGCCAGAGTTTCCCCTCCTAACATGGGATCTTTCCTGCCTTGCGTGAAGCCGATGAAAACGCTTTTCCGCCCGGGTTGAACATGGAAGGGTTGCGCGTGCCAGGCCGGCTCGACGAGGTTGGTGCAGACGTCCGTCCCCGGTGTATTCGGCGATCTTGCCAATGAATACTTGCATCTTGCCGAAGAGAACCCGGTACCCTTACTCGATTCAGTCAGCCTCTGGTCCCCATCCCGCGTCCTTGACGTAGAGCTTTCCACGGGAACTCTCCGTCATCAGGCCGACTGTGTATCCTTCAATCCCTGGGAGAGAGCCCTTTGAGAACTCAACTCCACCACATGTTATCCCCATGGTGGGCGCCATCTATCGTGGTTTTATCACGGCAGATTTTCGAGGACTTAGGTTCGAGGCCATCGCTACGGCGGTGGGCTCAAAGGGGTTGATTGGGACGAAAGACACGGGTTTACCCAGGTTCGGCCCCTCGAGAAGAGGTAAAGTACTACGTCCAACTTTGTGTTGTATTGATTGGAGTATCAATTACAAGGGAGCATATTCACTTGACCTAGCTCTTGATCGATTGGTTTCTGTCTAAGCCGCCCAGGGTGTCACCTTTATATAGGAGGTCGAGGCCCTGGGTTACAAGAGTCCCAAACCGACTCATACAAAGTATTCAATCCTATCTCTAAGCCACCTTGCCTCCTTTTGTAAGCTATCTCCGGGTGGCTTACCCGCTTGGGTCTCTCGTCATGTTCTATCTCCGGTCCTTGACCTTGGTCGGTTTGGTACACCGCCACGCGGCCTGGTCTTCATCTTCGTCAGTGTTATGGGAACGAGGGTAACAGACTTGCCTGCCTGCGGCCCAGGACATGGACCACCTCAACTACCAAACGCAGCCAGGCATGGACTCAGTCAAGACAAGGCCCTCGCGAGGGACTGGGCCTCGCAAGGAGGAGCAGCATCAGGATCCACAAAGGATGGGCCTCCCCAGGACACTTTGAAGCGATGGAGATCTCTATGCAAGGCCCGGCCTTGGGAGTCAAGGGTGACACAAGGAAGGACAGGTGGGCGCCAGTGCGTCAAACGGCTCAGTTTCCCCTTTGGTGCAAGGGGAGCAAGGACGTACGCGTGTTCGCAAAGCACCGCCCCAAGGTTTCCATTCCAGTGTAAGAAGACCACAACCACCTGTCCCGCAGGGGGATGTCATCCTTGAGCCCGTCCCTGCACTGTAGACAACCACTTTGTAGGCGAAGACCGCCTTTGGGCAGGGCGAGCATGAACCCCTGCCCCCCTTCAAAATTAACCATTGTGGGATCCCTTTCCGCCATTGCGAGAAGGGAAGAGGACCTGGGCCACCGCTATATATAGAGGGTAGGATGCTTCATAGAGGGGGATCCCCTAGTTCTACCACACGCTGACCGCAAAAACGATAAAAGAGCCTCGAACACCACCGAGAGCCATCAGGAGGCCCCGAAACGCTATACTTGTTCATCCACCTCACCTCCTCGAGAGGCAATCTACCAAAGGTAGGAGTAGGGTATTACGCTTCGTAGCGGCCCGAACCTGGCTAAACTGTCATGTTCGTTCACCTCCTCGTCATCGGCCAAGTTCTTTGCTGTGTTCATCGGATAGCAAGCAAAGTAGGTCGAGGCCGAGGGTGTCTGTAGACGCCCCTGTGTTCGAACCATAAGGGTTTTGTCGAGCCTGAAAGCCAACATTTGGCGCGGCAAGTAGGGGGCGTGTCGGAGTCTTCCTCAAGCCAATATCTTCTCCCACCTAGCCGCTCCGATGTGTGACACCCGCGGAGCCCGCGTCGAGCGTCATGCCACCCGTGTCGCCCAGACGGCGCTGGTGGGTCGTGCCGTTGCACGCAGGTCACCCTCGCCTGTGGTGAACGCCTCCATGGGACCCGATGCCCGCGAGCAGCAAGAATCCTCCTAGCCGGTCTCCGTGCAGTGCGACGGACGCACTACCACTCCGTCGGTCGTCCCAGCTTCATGGTCATCTTCTCGTATTTGGCCGGGGCCAGTGCACGGCCAGGGCACGCTCGCCATGGCTAACGAGCTGATTCACTACCGCCCCGCTTCTCACCGTTTCTATGACTGGCTTCAGCGCATCATGGAGCTCATCAGTGCCGCCGGTGAAGCTTCAACACACTCCTCCTTGCTTTGACCCCAACCTTCCCTGGCAAACGATGTGCTACAAGATGGACAGCCTCCACCTCGGCAACGCGGCGCCAACTCCAAGCCCAGGCGAGAAGCGTGCCCCCGTGACCGGCCTCGTGAACCGAAGGCGAGGCCGGGGGATGAAGTAAGCTGCCAAGTGGTTCCCCGGCCGTGTGCCGACGTGTGCGCATTGCCTGCGCTGCCAACCTGACGCCGTGATTGGGCACCACTCCAGGAGGCTCCACAGGAACGTCAAGACCAAGACCCTCCTGCACAAGCAGGACCCATCGAGCCGGTGGGGTGCCTCGCCTGGCCTTGCAAGTTCAAGTCGGACCTACCCCCACGCTACGACGGCACCCCAGATCGAGCCGAGTTCATACAACTCTAATCACTGAGTATCCAGGCGGCAGGAGGAGACGACAAGGTCAGGGCATGTTGGTTCCCCATGGCGCTCAAGGTCGGTGCGCTCTCCTAGCTCATCAACCTCCCGGAGTCGTGCATCACTTTCTGGGATGATGTGCGCAAACGCTTCATCGCCAACTTCCAAGGCACCCGTGTTGGAGATATACCCTAGAGGCAATATTGTATGATGATATTTCCTGTGTGTTTATGAATAAAGATAGTCCTTCGACATTATCATTGATGTGTTTAACAAGTACGTGACTTGTTTGTGAGACTATGCGTTGTATGATACCTTTCCTAAATGGTCCCTAGTCCAAAGGGTTCTGTGGACGCACAACTAATCAGACTAGCATATGACATGGTGGATGGTTCGGTCTCACTGACAATGTAGCATTGGATGCTAGCCGGATAATATGGACTCAGAAAGGTCTGGTCAGATTCGACATAGTCGGATACAAGTCGAGATAAAGGTAGAGTTGGACTGACCCAACTATGAGGCGAAGAGATAGGTCATTTCTGAGCCTCTAGTACAACATATGTTCTATGTCCTAAGACCTGAGCTAGCACATGTACTCGGGATGGTGACAGTCTTGCTTTGGGCTGACCAAACGCTATTCCGTGACTAGGTAGTTATAAAGGTAGGTTTCAGGCTTGTCCAGACCCATGCTGTGAGAGATGGTCAAGCAAGATGGGATTTGCCCCTCCGATCATAAGAGATATACTCTAGGCCCCTCAGGTAATCCGACCTGGATAAGCATGGCCATGCGATGAGGATTATGAGATTATTCGAAGTGTTGGTTGAATACACCGGAATGAGAAAGAGGCCGTGCATCGACAAGGGAACAAAAGTGTGAAGCACAGGTTCACCTAACCAGCTTCATCGGACACTTGGAGTCGGCATGTCCTGCTAGAGGCTGCTACCGACCTGTCGAGTCAGATGTGACTCTCTGTCCTACCCCTACCGGTCGGGATCTGCTATCGGGGTTAACCGTGAAATGTAAATCCAAATCGGGTTCGCGATGATCGACGAGATCAGTCAGATCAGAAAATTTGGTGTGATCCAAGTGTAGATGATCGGGACCGCCGGGTGTGTAGATCCTTGTATTTTATAAACGATCACACAAAGTAGTAGAATGCGATTCTATGCACAAGTTTGTTTTGCAGGTTTGATGTGAATAGTATGGCTCAGGTGTATGTGATGCATGTGTGTAAATTAACATGGCATGCGTGTCATGATTGTTAGCCGGCAGGAGCCAAGTTTTGTCATTAAATTGTATAACGACCTGCGAGTCGACTTGTGATTCTCTGCCAATTCTTACTAGTTGTAGTAGTTGGAGGAGAGAGATGAAGTTTGAGGGTTGGCACCGTGGCGTGTCGACAAGATGGAGTTCCGCTCTGGTCATCGGAGTAGGAGTTGGCCATGGAAGGATGGCCATGAAGGATCCATACTATTTCACATGTTTATGTTTATATGTGATTGATATTGCTTCTTGTTTCTATGCATGTTACTATGGTAGAAAGATCCCTCATAAATATCAAGCACACTGCCATTCTAGATGTTGCACCTTCGCATGTAAATTACGTCTAGTGGTGGGCTCATAAAATTGAGGTGCTACTAGGTGTCCTTGAACTGGAGGGTTCGTGTCGGACACAGACATGCACTGCATCAGGTTAACTTGACAAGGCTATCAAAACAGTTTTGGGCCTTGTGGTAGAGAAGGTTGGGAGCCGGGGTATGAGATACCTACCAAACCGACAGGAGTCGTATAGATATATGATTAGCAAGGAGTTTCTTACCAAATGGGCATGTTGGCTGGTAGTGATGCTAAAGCTCACTAGTCGCTCGTGCTAGACAGGTCCTGAATCACTGAGAGTTTGCGCAGGGATGCTGACTTTAGTGGGAGTAGTTCTCTTTAAGGCTTGAATTACTCTACATAAACACATTGCTTAGTGATTACATATTTTCTGTTCTAGATCAATGGTACCACCTGCTCAAAACTTTGCAATGGAATCAATTCTGGAAAAGGATAAACTAAATGGAACAAACTTTACCATCTGGTATAGAAATCTAAGAATTCTTCTCAAGCATGATAAAAAGGGACATGTTCTACAGGATCCACTTCCAGAGGCACCCGCCGATAATGATAATACCACAACCAAGAATTCCTACCAGAAACTCATTGATGAATCAAACGAGATCAGTTGCCTCATGCTGGCTTGTATGGAGCCCGATTTGCAACAACATTTCGAAAACATTGCGTGTTTCGATATGATCGAGGGTCTCAAGAGCATGTTTTAGGTGAAGGTTAGGACCGAATGGTTCAACGTCTGGTGATCCTTGATGGATTGTAAGCTGAAGGAAGGTGATTCACTAAGCCCACATGTGATCAAAATGATTGGATACGTGCAAGCTTTGGATCGGTTGGGTTTCCCACTCTTGGATGAGCTGGCGACTGATGCAGTTATGGGTTCTCTTACAGCTAGCTATGGGACGTTCATATCGAACTATCATCTGCACAACATGTATAAGAATCTCACTGAATTGCATGGGATGCTCAAGGTGGCAGAGCAAGATATTAAGAGAGGCACACATCAAGTGTTAATGGTGCAGAACTCGCTAAGTTCAAAAAGAATTGGTCCAAGAAAAAGGGTAAGGAAAAGGGCACGGAGAAGGCCATCTCCGCCGCTGAGCCAAAGTGCGGACCGAACTCAAAGACCATTTGCTTTCATTGCAAGAAAGCTGGTCACTAGAAGAGGAACTGTAGCAAGCGGCTTGCTGGGCACGGCAAGAAGGCCAGAGATGCTTCTTCAGGCAAAGGTACAATTGTTACATATGTTATAGACATTTACCTTGCTATCATACCTAGTAGCTCTTGGGTGTTTGATACCGGATCGGTTGTTCATATTTGCAACTCGATACAGGGGCTGGTAATAACTAGGCATGTGGCACAAGGGGAGATTGACACCAGGGTCGACAACAAAGCAAGAATTGCTGCGTTGGAAGTCGACACGATGCAACTCAAGCTTCCTTCTAGATTTATTTTGGAATTGAATAATTGTTATTACATTCCTGCACTTAGTGGGAACATTATTTCTGCCTCATGCTTAATGAGTCAAGGTTATGAATTCAATATAAAGGACAATGGTTGTTCATTTTATTTGACTGGAATGTTCCATGGCTACGCACCCATTGTAGATGGGTTATTTATTTTGAATCTATAAATGGAACAAGTCTATAACATAAATTTCAAGAGGCATAAGCCTAATGAGATAAATCCGACATACTTCTGGCATTGATGGATTTGACACATGTCGGGACCCCGATCCTAAGCCATAAGAATCCAGCATGTAACACATCACATCACTTTGCAGCCTCATGCACGGTTATCTCCATGGCTGCCACCTTACCTGGGCCGGGACCGTTTGCGTCTTTTGACTCACGTATGTGAATGTCTCGCTGGCATTCAAATGTCAAAGTACCCAGGCCGACATGACTAGTCATAGAACCCAAGTGACACATCCGTACAGGAACAGGCATACATAACCTAGCAATGCAGGAGTCAATCATCAGCGTGTGTAGACGAGTCATAGCAAGCTACAAGGGCTCCAGTACACCGTGAGACATTTCCCCGAAGGGACAGACACAGCAGCAAACAAGGATACATGCCGGTCAATCAATGTGTCCAGAGCAGTAGCAACCTACCAAAGCTCGGTGGAAGCGCAAAGAGGCAGGTCCCTGTAAAGAAGGCCACTAAAGGCATACAACTAAGTGTCGAGTCCCACGCATACTGATGCATTCCAATCATACATGCACTATGCATGATATGTGTAGATACAACATGGCATCACAACAAAACTCTACAACATAACATTTATTTAGGAGGCTCCGAAGAGCCATCATAGCATAATGTTACAAACAGAAAGGGGTCGCATGACCAAACATTTAGAGCATACAAACAACAAGCGGAATTTACATGTCTGAGTACATACATCTACAAAATCAGCTGGAAGAGCCTGAAAGGCTACAACGACGCTACCATAGGAGCCAGACCTCTGTCTGGGTTACTAAGCTAATCTGTCGATGTCACTGTCAGAAGAAACATAACTGAACTCAACGTCTATCTCTGCAAAAATGTTATAAGCAATAGTGAGTATGAAGGTACTCAACAAGTCTTACATCAGAACTATCTACATATGCATCATGTATCAATGAACGAGGTTGTGGGTTTACTTCAGAATGCCAACTTTGACCTTTGGCTATCCTTGACTAAGACAAAGTAATCAATGTATCACTACTCTCTCGTCTCCCTACGAGAGAGCACACACGATTCCACACGTTCACCGTCTCAATACACCACTATGGATCCTCTCTTGTCTCCCTACGAGAAGCCATCCATAGCACTCACACTTGTTCGGTGAATGTTAGGGTATCCACTTAAAATTATCTATGAACAATGCAAGTCTCCAAGTAGTCCATATCCACGGACGTGGCTATTCGAATAGATAATTTACCCTGTAGGGGTGTACTTCGTCACACATGCTCCCGCCACTTATCGCCATGTGCACGTAAAAAGGCACCTCGACAACCTTCAAGCAGAAGCCCAGCGAGGGAGTCGGCCACGGAGGTTAACCGTCGATGACTCGCATCCAAGGTAGTCGCCTATCTGAGTCGGAACCCATAGTGGAAATCCGGCCGAGGTTTCCAACATGGCCTCAAATGTTGCGAGCAGGATCCCAAGCCGGTCTCGATTGGGCCGTTCATTCACTTCGCAGGCCGTGCCACACCTATCAACGTTTCGAACTAATGCTACTCCTGGACTGAGAACAGGGTAGGTTAATAGGCCGAGAGAGCTCGAGTTACCGGAGCTCAATGTGCGGTAGTAGCTAGTCTTGGAACACAAACACGAAACTCAGCTCCTATGAGCGGCTTCAATGAGAAAACCCACCATGTACTCCTACATGGCCTCTCATCGCTACCTTTACCAAAATAGGTTCAACACTTAACCTTCATCATCAGGGCACAACCATTTCACTCCGGTTCATCACCCAGATGAATCAGACAAGACACAACTCTAAGAATAGCAAGCATAACAGGGTTATAGCACAACATGGCTCAAGCATCTACCAGGTATGCTAGGTTGTTGGGTTTAGCTATTTACTGTGACAATGACAGGTCATGCAAAAGAGTGGGTTCATCTATCACAACACAAGTAGCAGTTGAAATGCGTTGTCCTAATGCATTGAAATGAGAGCAAGAGCAAGAGATGGGATTGTATCGAATATGCTCAAGGGGAGTTTCCTTGCCTGTTTATCAGAAGAACTCAGCTATTCTTCGATGTTGTCGATAACTACGTCTCGCAAGTCTATCGATAAGAACGATCAAGGTACAAATTAAGCAAGGCAAATGCTTCACAATGATGCATGATAATAGCATGGCAATATGTTACTGGTTTGAGCTAATGCATCTATCAACATGTTAAATGAAGATGGTTTGAACCCGAGGTTCAAATTCAACTCCATATGTGAAGTGGCCTATTGTGTTTTTAACAAAATGTCCAAGTTTTCCTATTTAGCTTGCTCTAACATGTATGAAAATGCCACTACTAGATTCATTGGATTTTTTTGATAATTTTTCATATATAAATTATTTTAATCTGACTTACACATTATTTTCTATGAATTTTTGAAGTTTATACTAATTTCTGGAATTTACTGAATTATTTCTATTATAGAAAATACTTATTGCGTCAGCCTGATGTCATCATGACGTTAGCAGGTCAACTGACCTGGTCCAGGTCAAACCTGACAGCTCGGACCCACACGTCTGTGACACGGGGACTAATCCCCATGCTGACAGGGGTTTGACCCGTAGTGGGGGCCATTGTCAGCGGCTAATGACTAATTAGGGGGCGAGCTTAGCACTAACCGGCCGGCCACGTCAGCGCCCGCTGGAGCGGGGCCGGCGGTGACCACCCGACATGGCGGAAGCTCGCCGAAGCCGCTAGGGGCTCGGTTTGGTGCGCGGAGCAAACTAGGGAGGAGCACGTGCTCGCGTGCGTCCACCAAAGGGGTTAGGAGGGCATGGGGCTGCCGGAGTGCTCGCCGGCGAGCACATCCACAGCGACACCCGTACGGCCTCAACGGGGAGGTCGGCTAGTGGCGGGAGAGACCATGGGGAGAGGGGGAGAAGGACAACGAGCTCATGGGGAGGCTGGAGAGGGGGATCAGCAGGCTTAGGGACGCTCCGGTTGCAGCGAATCGTCGACGAAGCTCCGGCGGGCGACGTGGGGATGACGGCGGCGGATCGGCTTCGAGGAGCTCCCGACGACTCCTGGCTCCACGGGGAGGTCGAGGGGGTCGTAGTGGAGCTCGGGGGCGCGACAGAGGGGCTCAGCAAGGCCGGAGGCCGCGACGATGGCAAAGGGTGGCGACGGCTACCCTCCGATGGCAAGAGAGAGAGAGAGCAGGGGAGGGGGAGAAGGCCAGAAAAAGAGGGGACGGGGAGAGGGCGATGCATGGCGTGTCCGTCCGTGTCGGATATGCTCGTGCGCTCCTCAGCGACAAGTAGGAGGTGGTCGGGGCCTCGCAGGGGTTCGCCATGCCTCTCCTGTGCCTATTATTGGCCTGAGGAGGAGGACGACTGGCATCTCGATGGTGGGGTGGGCCTCTCTGGTGGGCTGCACAGGTAAGCCAGGTGAGGTTCTGTCTTCTCTTTTTATTTCTTTTCCAGTTTTTGTTTTATTTCTGACAGTTATTTTGGCTCAAAATAAAATATCAAGCCATTTTATAAAATCCTGAAAATTATTATATGAGCTACGTATAATTAACTAGTACCACATAATTAAATTCAGAATTATTTGACTTATATTTATATATATATAATATATATCCAATGCAAATAGGGTTAAATTAATTCAAAAGCCCAATATAAAATATTTCTGTGATCCCAAAATATTGGTCGACAATTTTATCTTAGTCCAATATTTTTTAGAGAACCAGGAACATTTCCTTGGAACTGTTTGAAGAAATTTTTATAATGCTTATTTGACAAAATTTTGAATTGTGAGGCTTGATCATCCCTCATTTCATTTTCATAATAAAATAAAAATTCATGCATGAATGCACTCGCAATCTTAAAGAAACTAGGGTAGTTCCATGAATACACATTAGTCTGAAATGCATGAAGAAGCTCCATGATGATGGACTCCTAACTTCGTCCGACTTCGGGTCGTTCGAGACATGCAAATCGTGCTTGCTAGGCAATATGAAAGTCTCCTTTTGCAAAGAGTTCCGAGAGGGCATCCGAGTTGTTGGAGCTTATACAAAGTGATGTTGTTGGAGAAAGACAATAAAACTTCTACGATCAGATCGTGGATGTGAGTACATGAGCTAGGAGTTCGATAACCATCTAAAAATTTGAGGTATGGTACCTCACCTCACACCTCCGGGTACGCCGTAGAGAAACGGTATGTCAGAACGTAGAAATCGAACCTTGTTGGACATGGTCCGGTCGATGATGAGCAAATCGGAATTACCCATATCATTCTGGGGATACGCTCTAGAAAGTGCGGCTTTCACACTTAATAGGGTACCATCAAAATCAATTGACAAGACACCACATGATATGTGGACTGGGAAGACTCCTAGTTTGTCTTTTTGAAAGATTTGGGGTTGTGAAGCATTTGTCAAGTGACTCACGTCGGACAAGCTTACACCCAAATCGGATAAATGCATATTCGTGGGATAGCCGAGGGAAACCTTGAGATATAGCTTCTACAAACAAGAAGAGAACAAAGTGTTTGTTGCTCGGAACGGGGTTTTCCTAGAGAAAGAGTTTCTCAATTGGAAGGCCAGTGGGTGAATGGTGCGACTCAAAGAAATTCGAGATCCACTTGGGGACTACTCGGTTGATGATGAGATCACACCGGAGTTGGTTAGAGAACCCGTAGTGGAGTCGGCACCTAAGCCACGAAGGTTGGAAAGATTGCGCAGAGTGCGCGACATTTTGTTGCTCGGAAGCAGTGAGCTGGCCACGTATACGGAAGCGATGGTGAGCCCATATTTTGAGGCATGGCTAGAGGCTATGAGATCCGAGTTAAAGTCCATGGATGACAATCAAGTCTGGGACTTGGTTGATCCACCACTTGGCATAGTTGCCATTGGTTGCAAATGGGTCTTTAAGAAGATAACCAATGTGGATGGAAATGTTCAGATCCACAAAGCTCTGCTTGTCGCTAAAGGTTATGGATAAGTTCAAGGAATTGATAACGACGACACCTACTCGCCAGTAGCGATGCTAAAGCCTGTGAGCATCATACAAGCTATAGCTGCATATTTCGATTATGAGATATGGCAGATGGATTTCAAAACAACTTTCCTTCATGGAAATTTAAAAGAGGATGTATACATGATACAACCTGAACTTTTTGTCGATCCAACTAACGCTAGTAAAATGTGCAAGCTCAACAGATCCATTTATGGATTGAGGCAAGCAGCTCAGAGTTGGAACATTCGTTTTGATGAAGTCATCGTTGACCTTGGTTTCATCAAGAACAACGAGGACTATTATTTATACAAGAAGTCTAGTGGGGGATCGGTAGTATTTTTGATCTTTTATGTGGATGACATACTGCTGATCGGAAATGATGTTTCGATGTTGAACTCAGTCAAGGAATCATTGAATGGCAAGTTTTTGATGAAAGACCTTGGAGAGGCAGTGTACATTTTAGGCATCAAGATCTATAGAGATAGATCAAGGAGGCTGGTCGGTTTAAGCCAGAGCACATACAGAGACAAAGTGTTGAAGAGGTTCAGCATGAGTGAGGCAAAGAAAGGTTTCTTGCCCGTCTCACATGGTATAAGGCTAAGAAAGTCTCAGAGTCCTATGACTTCTGATGAGCAAAACCAGATGAGTAGGATTCCATATGCCTCGGCTATCGGATGCATCATGTATGCCATGCTATGTACAATGCCTGATGTTGCTTATGCAATAAGCTTAACAAGCAGATACTAGGCCAACCCAGGTCAGAGTCACTGGGCAGCAGTGAAAACTTTCTTGAAGTACCTGAAAGGACTAAAGAGATGTTCCTAGTTTATGGAGGTGAGGAGGACCTCTGTGTAAAGGGTTACGCTGATGCTAGTTTCCAAACCGACAGGAATGATTGTCGACCGCAAACTCGATTTGTGTATGTCATGAATGGAGGAGCAGTGAGCTGCACGAGTTCCAAGCAAGATATGATGTCCGACTCCACAATAGAGGTCGAATACATTGGGGCTTGTGAAGCTGCAAAGGTAGGTGTTTGGATTCGAAAGTTCCTGGAAAATATTGGTGTGTTCCAAGGCTGGTAAAAACTGGTGGACCTTTATTGCGATGATTCAAGTGCCATCGCATAGGCCAAGGAGCTGAGACAACACCAGAAAACCAGGCACATAGACCGAAAATATTACTTGATACAAAAGGTCGTGGAGAAAGGTGATACCAATTTATGCAAGGTTCATACAGATGCAAATGTTACAGATCCGTTGACTAAGCCGCTTCCACAACCCAAGCAAGAAGGGCACGTTAGAGCTATGGGCATTTGATGTCTACTTGATTGACTCTAGTGCTAGTGGGAGACTGTTGGAGATATGCCCTAGAGGCAAGCACGTATGTTGATATTTCCTCTGTGTTTATGAATAAAGATAGTACATGGACATTATCATTGATGTGTATTAACAAGTACGTGACTTGTTTGTGAGACTATGCAATGTATAATAACTGTCCTAAATGGTCCCTAGTACAAAGGGTTGTGTGGACGCACAACTAATCATACTAGCATATGACACGGTGGATAGTTCGGTCTCACTAACCATGTAGCATTGGATGCTAGCCGAATAATATCGACTCATAAAGGTCTTGTCGGATTCGACATAGTCGGATCTAAGTCGACATAAAGTCTTAGTTGAACAGACCCAACTATGAGGCGCAGAGATAAGTCATCTGTGAGTCTCTACTACAACATACTTTATATGTCCTAAGACCTGAGCTGGCGCATGTACTCGAGATGCTGACAGACTTTCTTTGGGCCGACCAAACGCTACTCCATGACTAGGTAGTTCCAAAGGTAGGTTTCGGGCTTGTACAGACCCATGCTGCGAGACATGGTCGAGAAAGATGGGATTTCCCCTCCGATCAGGAGAGATATACTCTAGGCCCCGCGGGTGATCCGACCTGGATAATTATTGGCCATGCTGTGAGGATTATGAGATAATCCGAAGTGTTGCTTGGGTACACTGGAATGAGAAAGAGGTCGTGCATCAACAAGGATGACCATGTCGCCTTGTGCACGGCAACATATATCGTGTGGCAAAGGGAACAGAAGTGTGAAGTACAGGTTCGCCTAACCAGCTCCATCGAACACTTGGAGTCGACACGTCTTTCTAGAGGCCGCCACTGACCGGTCGAGTCAGATGTGATCTGACTTGTGACCAAGTGAACAAGAACCTAAGGGGTCGCGCGCTTAAGGGAAGGAACACATGGGCTTTAGGATCCATGCGAGGCCCAAGAGTTGAGCCCGCGTCGGATGCCTATATATAATGGAGGTGTAGCACACCCATCTAGCTAATCGCTTTGGTGTAGCCCTGAGGGTTTGCATGTGTTGCGAATAACCACCTCCACTTCGGCGCTGTCATTAGGGTTTGCATATATAGTGGAGAACGGACGAGGAGGTGACGGGCCATGCGGACGCACTGCCCCACCTCTACTTTTGTTGCACGGCACTACGCGTCTAGTGGTAACGATCTGTGATCCACCTCCATAGCATGTTCTTGGATGTTCTGCACATTGGAAAAATTTAATTCGCATGTGATGCACCTACGGTAGAACCCAACAAGCAGCGACCGCACACCCACCGTGAACGATCTGCGACGTATCAAGTAGCGGGATGGGGAGACCTTGCACAAGGTCATACAGCGCGTCATGACCACACTGTCGGATTTTGGGCTCCACAAAACCCTTAAGATTTGAACAAAGGGGTGTGTACGAAGATCCGTCGCGGCCTCGACCAACCTAGCTCGCTATCCGATGAACACAGCAAAGAACTCGCCCGATGACAAGGAGGAGAAAGAACATGACAGTTTACCCAGGTTCAGTCCACTACGAAGCGTAATACCCTACTCCTGCCATTGGCGAATTGCCTCTCGAGGAGGTGAGGTGGATGAACAAGTATAGTGTTTCGGGACCTCCTGAGGGATCTCGGTGGTGTTCGAGGCTCTTCGTGGTTTTTGTGGTCGGCGTGTGGTAGAACTGGTGGATCCCCCCTCTACGAAGCAGCCAACCCTCTATATATAGTGATGGCCCGGGTCCTCTTCCCTTATCGCAATGGCGGGAAGGGATCCCACAACGGCCAATTTTGAAGGGGACAGGGGTTCGTGCTCACCCTGCCCAAAGGCGGTCTTTGCGTGCAAAGTGGCTGTCGATAGCACAAGGACGGGCTCAATGAATACATCTGCCCTGCAGAACGGGTGGTTGTGGTCTTCTTGCACCGGAATGGGAACCTTTGGGGGGTGATTTGGGAACCCGCGTACGTCCTTTCTCCCTTTGCACCAAAGGGGAAACTGTGCCACCTAGCGCATTGTCTCCCACATGTCCTTCCATGTGTCACCAATGACTCGTGAGGCCGGGACTTGCATAGAGATCTCTGCCGCTCTGGAGGTGGCCTGGGGATACCCATCCTTTGCGGGTCTAGACGCTGCTCCTCCTCACAAGGTCGGGGCCGTCACGAAGGCCTTGTCTTGAGTGAGGCCACGCCCGCCACGTTTGGTAGTTAAGGTGGGCCATGTCCTGGGCCACACGCAGGCAAGTCTGGGTACCCCCGTTCCCAGAACACCGACAGTTGCCCCCGGGCCCGTGGCGTGCTCGGGCCGTCCTCGGGGTGGAGCCTTGAGCATCCAGGAAGGATGCGGGCCCCATATGATTGCGGGCCAGGCCTGGCGCATGTTGTGCAGATGATGTTGTCTGCCCCTCGCATTTTTGCCTCTGCTCGAATTGCCAACGGTCTATCTTCAGCGAGTTGGGGCACTTTTCCCTGCTGAGGGCCCTGGTGTGGTGGTGGTGTCCTTTAGTGATACTTTGTGCGGGGAGGACTCGGAGAGGACCGCCGACGACAGCCCAACGGGTGTGCTCCCCCCCCCCCCCGCCGTCGCAGGGTACCCTCCTACGCGAGCTTGAAGATGACGACGGTGTTGGTGAAGTTTCTAATGCAGGCTCCTCACACGTCGCTAAGGCCCCCAGGGGGGCAGGGCGATCCGCGTGCATGTCGACTCCCTGTAAGCGCGGAGCCGAGTCTCCTCCAACGCGCCCTGCCTCGGCTATCGGTAAGGTGGGCGGGGACGGGGCCATGGTGATATCTTGTGTGGCCGCCTCGGCTATCGGCGACTTTGCCTACCTGCGTGGCGTCCCCAACCCTTCCATGGGGAGTTACGGCGCCGGTCGTTGCCGGGACGGAAAGTAAGAGGAAGTGGGTCGACATCGAGGAGTAAGCGACCTGACATGGCTTGGATCACATGTCTATGGCTTGTGCGTCCCTGACATCCCCTTTCTTGATGACCAGGGATGTCGCTACATTGAAGACGAGGAAGAAGAAGGCGGGCGTTAAGCCAAGGCGACTCCCAACGCGTAGCCTGCCATTGCTGACACGCCGCTGCCTGCTACTGAAGAAGAGAGGTCTCTCAAGGCGACCCTTCAGGCCACTACTGTCGAGCCCCCTGAGCCCCGATGCTTGTTGACGTGACCATTCCTACCCTTGAGGGCATGGTGATGTCGACGTCCGGAGGACCAACCCCTCAGGGCATTATGCCTGCCGATTCGTCTGTGCCTGCGGTTCCCAAGCAGCCTCTGCAGCCTCATGTCTTCATGGCACCGCTTCCTAGAGGGCGCCCCCGGCGACCGTGCTGGGGGCTCCTCGGGGGAGACATTGACGCTTCTGGTGCATGTCCATGATGTCCTGGATGGGGCCTTCGCTCCTCTGGGTCAGGCTCATGATGCCTTAGGGGGTGCCGGTGATCGCCTCGCGGGTGGATGCCAAAAGCTCCTCTCAGGGTGGATCCAGGTCAACGCCGCCGCCGTGGCAGTGTGGGGTCAGGCTGTGTCCGTTGCGACGAAGAGTGAGGAGGAAGCCTCGGCTGCTCACGCCGCGCGGGAAGAGGAGGAGGCTCATCTGAAGACCCTTCAAGAGGAACAGTCTAAGCTTGCGTGGCAACTTCGTCGCCGGACGGAAGACCTCGATGCCCGCAAGGCCAAGCTTGACGCTCGGGAAACTGAGCTATCCCAAGACATGCTGGAGAAGGAAATTGCTTCACGATAGGTCCTTCTTGACATCCTAGGGAAGCTATCACTGCGGCCAAGGAGAAAAAGGCCGCGGAGCTGAGCGCCTTCCTTGTCATCGAGCTCAAGCTTTGGAAGGCGCTCCACGCCCTCTATCGAGATGGGTTCGTGAAGCCTCTGGCCGCTCCGGAGAGTGGCTTCGCGGTGCTTGCTTCAAAGCTTGTCCAGGCGCTAGAGGGCTCCATCGTCAAGGTGGATAGGGTCTTGGACAGTGAGTGTCGCGACCTTTTTTCAGAAGCTGTGACGCGCATCTTCAGCCATATCCATCTTTGTGATCCGGGGTTCGACTTCGACTCCATGATCCTTCCGGTCGACCCTGAGGTGCGCGCTAGCGCCGTGGCAGCGGTGAGGTGCATCGTGGACTCGTTGGTGAAGAGGTTGACCCGCGCCATAGTTTCCCCGCCTCCGGATGTTGGTGAGGCTAGCGGTGGGGAGGACGACGCCAGCGATGTTGACGACGAGTCCCTTGGGGGTGGGACAAGCGGTGGAGGCGGCTCCTCCTGGTTCCTTCCTCTTGCTCCTTTCCTGCAATGCACATCATGCCTTGTGGAGGTGTTAAACTTATTTTTGTTTGTGAAGACTTCTAAGGCTTGTAATGTCTGTTGGACTGCGTGATTGCTTTCTTCACCTTGTTTCCTCCTTGCTTGTTGTGATGCTCTGCGTCGGCAGGGCCCAGCCCAAGCATGCCTCAACCACCGTTGGGCCGACCAGAAACTAAGGACGGTCCAAGGGGCGAGGGGCTATGGGTCCAATTAGGTTCCTGAGTCGCAATGCTCAGGAGCCCCCGTTGATGTGCGAGCAACCCTCATGACGGGAACATGATGAGTATTTAGATAACTTGAAACTTCCGAACAGATTCACCACTTTGCACCGACTGGGCCCGGCCCGCACATACCACAACCGCCTTTGGGCCGACCGAAACCTAGGACGATCCAAGGGCTGAGGGGCTACTGGTCCAGGTAGGCTCCTGAGTCGCGATGCTCAGGAGTCCCCCTTGACGTGCGAGCAGCTCCAGCGTCCTCCCTAGGGATTCTTGAGAAGTTTTTGAGTGCTTTGGGCTCTGTGTCGGCAGGGCCCAGCCCGCGCATACCTCAACCGCCGTTGAGCCGATCGGAAACCAAGGACGGTCCAAGGGATGAGGGGCTACCGAACCAGTTAGGCTCCTGAGTCGCGATGCTCAGGAGTCCCCCTTGACATACGAGTGGCTCCCATACCTTCCCTCGCCAGCTTTTCTGGAGATGGGCGCGTAAAGACCAGGTTTGGAAGAGCTGGGAAGGCGGCGTGTACCAGGCCTGGCCGGGTAGTAGCCCCGTGTAGCCCCCTTAGGCGTGCATCCCTGGGGAACGCAGCCAGAAAGGGGCCGCCGGGGACATTCCTGAGGTTTGATGCAGCCACTGTTACGCCCTCAGTTGTTTACCCCCCTGCACCGGGCGTGGGCCTTCCACCTTGCATGGGCATAGTCATTTGTGGACCGTGTTGACCGCCAGCATGGAGCTGTCTCTTCCACCTTGCGTGGGCATAGTCATTGGTGGACCTTGTTGACTTCTCCACCAGTGTTGGGTTGTGGCTGCCACATTGCGTGGGAGGGGACCCCTCCGCATCCTCAGGGGGCCCCGGGCGTGTACAACCCATAGAGTTCGTACGTGTGGCCGACACAGTAGAACTGGGAGGAGTATTTGGGTGGTCACGAGGGTGCTTTTGCCTCGTGATGTCCCTACTTCAAAGGCAGTTTGCGCCTGAATGTTCTTGTAGATGGGGACATTTGAAACCCCACTTGCTTCTTCTTCTTCGGGAGTGAGGCAGGTTGGGGGCCCTTGTGGCACTCTATGTCCGCAGGTCCCGGTCCCACACCAGTGGAGTGCGTCAGGACATGGAATAGATGCACGAGAAAGTATTGAAATATGCACAAACGAAGTGACATCAGTGGCGTGTCCTAATCACCTGAAGATCATGTGGCCCAGTGGGCGCCCTTGTATAGAGTGAACCAAAAAATTACCTAGGAATAGCATACGAAAAGTCACCTAGCGGCCATGACGCTGAAGAGCCGGGTCCACCGTCATTGACCAATCTCCCGCTTCCACAAGCACGACATTCACAGGTCCGTTGTCTCCCGAGGCTCGGAATCTTCGCTTGATCCGAGCACCTCCTCCAACTCCTCACTACACCCCGCCAGGCAAGGCATGAGCATGGCTTGATGAAGGCACTGGAAGGTTGCACTGGCATTCACCAGCCTGAAGGGCATGCAGACATAGCTATTCAGGAAGACCCATCCATGGTCGGCACACGCTGGCAAGAAGAGGCCTTGAGTCACGGACTTGTCGATCGTGAGCGCATTGACGCAGACGCGCGGCTAATCGACTGTGCCGATGATGACAACTACGATTGGTGGTGCAGGGCAGGCCCCACCTCACACGACCTGCGCTCCCCGAAGCTCATCGATCACTCTGAGGACGGACTCTTGTTAACTGGGCCCCATACGCCGTGATCCCAGCTCGAGCTGGCGCGCGTCGAAGCACGCCTTCAGGTTATGCTCGAGCGCCTCCCTTCCCTCACTGGCCAGGCCGGGACTTCCCCGGTTAGCCCCCGGGCCCGGCCCAAGATGAGCGCCGAGCATGCTTTCTTGTGCGATAGGAGGCGAGGCCCCATTACCTAGCGTAGAGCCTGAGGTTCCAGGGCACCCTATGGGGAGGAGTTGCTTCTTCTTCTTGTGTGGGTCCTCACGAGGCAGTGCTTCTTCCTCCTCGTCCGAATGCTTGGCCTCCGCAGCATGGTAAGCATGCTCGAGGGTGCAGACAACATCACTCTCATCGCAAGCAATGGTGATGACGCCGCTGCTCCCTAGCATCCTGAGGACGTTGTAGCCATGGTGGGTTACTTCCATGAACTTGGCGAGAGCTGGGTACCCAAGGATCGCATTGTACGGGAGGTGAATGTGTGCAATGTCAAAGACGATGATTTTGGTGTGGTAGTTCTTGCACCCCCTGAAGGTGATAGGCAGACACACCTGTCCGATGGGTATTGTGAACCTGTTTGTGACCCCCGAGAAGGTCTTAGTTGGCATGAGTTGTTCATACGACACCTCGAGCATCTTGAAGGTCTCGATGGAGAGGATGTTGAGCCCCTCCCCACTGTCGATGAGGGTCTTGGTGACGAGGACGTTGCTGATGTTTGGGGTACATAGCATGGGGAGCGTGCCGGCCATAAACGAGCACCTGAGCTGATTGCTTGAGTTGAAGGTGATGGCGGTCTGGGACCAATTGAGGGGGCGCACCGCTTTAGGCTTCGAGATAGCCGCATTCACCTCTCGTGTGAATTGCTTGAAGGCACGGTTTGATGCTGGGGCCTCAGCGCCGCCCAGGATATAGGCCACCAGCCGGATTTCCTAGAAGCCCATAGCCCCATCATCCTGCTTGTATTCCTCTTTCCTTCTGGGTGGCGGAGGCAGTGGAGGTGGTCCAGCCTCACACGGGCGAGCCTAGCGGGGCTGACCGCGTCGTGAACCCTTCGGAGGGTCATCGTGCCAGCGGTCCTCATGAGGCGGGTCGCTCCAGCGATCGTCCCGAGTTTGCCCGCGCCAGCGGTCCTCCTAAGGTTGATCGTGCCACCCCTGACGCGGCTCCCGGTTGTCCCAACGCCCTTCACAATGGCCACCACCACGTCTGAAGCCTCGGTCTCCTCGAATGGGGCACCTACTGAAGTGCTCTGTGCGGATCAGTTGGAGTTCCTGGCAGTCGGCGGTGTCATGATTGTTGGTGTCGTGGAAGATGCAGGTCGGCCTTCCTCCAGGGGGTTGTTCTTCTCCTGGGCTGTGCTTTGCCTCAGGTTCGGCCGCAAGCACCGCCAGGGCCTTGCTCTTTGCTTCCTTGGCCTTGGTCTTCTTCTCTCCTGACTCCACTGCTGGAGGCTTGCGGAGCGATAGGCGGCCCTCCTTGGCATTTGCGCACTTGTTCACCAGCTTGAACATCTCCAAGGTAGAGCACAGTTCATCATTCATGGCGACCTGTTCCTTCATCTTGTGGTCAGTGACTCTGTTGGTGAAGGCCGAAATGATGGCCTCGTCCGATGCCTTGGGGATCTTGAGGCGTGTAGTCGTCAAGCGCTGTACAAACTTGTGCAGGGCCTCCCCATCCTGCTGCGTGATACGTCGCATATCTTTCATGGTGGGCGTGTGGTCGCGGGTGCCTTGGAAGTTGGTGATGAAGCGTTTGCACAGATCATCCCAAGAAGTGATGCACACCTCCGAGGTGTTGAAGAGACAGGAGAGCGCGCCGCCCTTGAGCGCCATGGGGAACTAACATGCCATGCCTTTGTTGTCTCCTCCTGCCACCAGGATACTCAGTGAGTAGAGCTGTATGAACTCGGCTAGATCTGGGGTGCCATCGTAGCGGGGGGGGGGGGGGGGGCAGGTCAGGCTTGAACTTGCAAGGCCAGGCGGTTGGGTAGAGCTCTGGAGTGATAGCGAGGCACCCCACCGGCTCTTGGTCTTGACGTTCCTACGGATCCTCCTAGAGCGGCGCCCAGTCGCGGCATCAGGTTGGCAGCACAGGCAATGTGCATGCGTCGGCGCATGCCCAGGGAACCGCTTGGTAGCTTACTTCATCCCCCGGACTCACCCTCGGTTCACGAGGCCAGTCATGGGGCACGCTTCTCGCCTAGGCTGTGGGTCGGCGTCGCGTCGTGGAGCCGGAGGCTGCGTGTCTTTTACCATGTCGTTTGCCAGAGACGGTTTGGGTTGAAGCGAGTATGAGGTTGCCGAAGCTTCGCTGGTGGTGCTGATGAGGTCCACGATCTGACGAAGCCAGTAACCAAAACGGTCAAGAGCAGGGCGGTAGTGAAGCACCTCGTTAGCCATGGCGAGCATGCCTTGGCCACGCACCAGCCCCGACCGAATATGGGAAGACGACCCTGAAGCTGGGACGATTGACAGAGTAGCGGTGTGGCAGTCACGCTACGCATTAACCGGCTAGGAGGAGTCTTGCTACTCGTGGATGTCGGGTCCCATGGCGGCTTTCTCCACAGGCATGGGTGACCAGCGTGTAGTGGCCCGGCCCACCAGCGCCATCTGGGCGACACGGGTGGCACGACGCTCGACGCAGGGTCGGCGAGCGTCAGACATCGGAGCAGCAAGGTGGGAGAAGATCTTGGCTTGAGGGAGACTAGGACACGCCCCCTACCTGGCGCGCTAAATGTCGAATTTCGGTCTCTGCAAAACCCTTAAGATTCGAACACAGGGGCGTGTACGAAGATCCCCCGCGGCCTCGACCTATGTAGCTCACTATCCGATGAACACAACAAAGAACTCGCCCGATGACGATGCGGAGAACGAACACGACAGTTTACCCAGATTCGAGCCGCTGTGAAGCGTAATACCCTACTAATGCCTTTGGTGGATTGCCTCTCGAGGAGGTGAGGTGGATGAACAAGTACAGTGTTTTGGGGCCTCCTGAGGGCTCTCGGTGGTGTTCGAGGATCTTTGTGGTTTTTCTGGTTGGCATGTAGTTGAACTTGTGGATCTCCCCTCTACGTAGTAGCGTACCCTCTATATATAGCAATGGCCCAGCTCCTCTTCCCTTATTGCAATGGCAGGAAGGGGTCCCACAACGACCAATTTGACGGGGCAGAGGGGTTCATGCTCGCCCTGTCCAAAGGTGGTCTTCGCCTGCAAAGTGGTTGTCGAGAGCGCAGGGACGGGCTCAGCGATGACATCCGCCCTGCGGAACGGGTGGTTGTGGTCTTCTTGCACCAGAATGGGAACCTTTGGGGATACTTTGGGAACCCGTGTACATCCTTGCTCCCTTTGCACCAAAGGGGAAATGGCGCCACTTGGCGCACTCTCGCCCACCTATCCTTCCTTGCGTCACCCTTGACTCCCGACGTCGGGCCTTGCATAGCGATCTACGCCACTCCGGAGGGGCCCTGGGGAGGCTCATCCTTTGCGGGTCCTGATGCTGCTCCTGCTTGCAAGGCCAGAGCCCTCGTGAGGGCCTTGTCCTAAGTGATGCCACACCCAGCCACGTTTGGTTGTTGAGGTGGGTCGTGTCCTGGGCTGCAGGCAGGCAAGTCTAGGTACCCCCGTTCCCAGAACGCCGACACGCACGCCTCAAGATCCCTAAGGCATCGAACGAGGCCATCATTTCGGCCTTCACTGATGGAGTCACTGAGCTCAAGAGGAGGAAAGACTCACCACGAATGATGAACTATGCTCTGCCTTGGGGATGTTCAACCTGGCAAACAAGTGCACAAAGGCCAAGAGAGCCGCCTATCGCTCCGTGAGCCTCCAGCGGTACAACCAGAAGAGAAGAAGACCAAGGCAAAGGAAGCAAAGCACAAGGCCCCGGCGGTGCTTGCGGCCGAACCTGAGGCAAAGCATAGCCGGGTAGAAGAACACCCCCAGGAGGAAGGCCGACCTCCATCTTCCATGGCACAATCAACCACAACGTCGTGGACTGCCAGGAACTCCGACTGATCTGCGCCGAGCACTTCAGCAGGCGCCCCGTCTTAGGCGACCGAGGCTTCGTACGCAGCGGTGGCCATGGTGGAGGCTGCTGGGACAACCGAGAGCCGTGTCAGGGGTGGCGCGACCAGCCTCAGGAGGACCGCTAGCGCGACCAGCCTCGTGAGGACCGCTGGCATAACGACCCTCTCAAGGGGTCACGACACGGTCAGCCTTGCGAGTCTCGCCCACGTGAGGCTGGACTACCTCCACTGCCTCTGCCACCCAGAAGGAAAGAGAAAGACCTGCACGATGATGTGGCTGGGGGCTTCTAGGAAATCAGGGCAGTGTCCTGTATCTTGGGTGGCACCTAGGCCCCAGCATCAAACCGATCGTTCTAGCAATTTGCACGAGAGGTGAATGCGGCTCTCCCGAAGCCTGAAGCGATGCGCCCCCTCAATTGGTCCCAGACCGCCATCACCTTCAACTGAAGCAATCAGCTCAGGTGTTCGTTTATGGCCGGCAAGCTCCCCATGTTGTGAACCCCGACCATCAGCAACGTCCTCGTCACCAAGACCCTCATCGACAGTGGGGAGGGGCTCAATGTCCTCTTCGTCGAGACCGTCAAGACGCTCTAGGTGCCATACGAACAGCTCATGCCGACTAAGCCCTTCTCGTGGGTAACAGATGGGTCCATAGTACCCATCGGGTAGGTGGGTCTGCCTGTCACCTTCGGCAGGCGCAAAAACTACCACACCGAAATCATCGTCTTCGACGTCGTGCACATCCGCCTCTCATACAACGCAATCCTTGGGTACCCGGCTCTTGCCAAGTTCATGGCAGTAACCCACCACGACTACAACGTCCTCAAGATGCTAGGGAGCGGCGGTGTCATCTCCATTGCTTGCGATGACAAGGATATCATTTTCACCCTCAAGCATGCTTACCGCGCTGTGGCGGCTAAGCACTCGGACGACGAGGAAGACGCACCACCTCGTGAGGACCCACGCAAGAAGAAGAAGCAACTCCTCCCCGCAGGGTGCCCTGGAACCTTAGGCTCTGTGCTTGGTAATGGGCCCCGCCTCCTATAGCACAGGAAAGCGCGCTCGGTGCCCCTCTTGGGCCGGGCCTGGGGGCTCCCACCGGGGAAGTTTCCGGCCTGGTCAGGGAAGCACAGCCTGAAGGCACGCTCCGACGCACGCTAGCTCGAGCTGGGATCACGGTGCATGGGGCCCAGTTCACAAGAGTCCATCCTCAGAGCGATCGAAGAGCTTCGGGGAGCCCAAGTCATGCGAGGCAGGGACTGCCTTGCACCACAAATCGCAATCGTCATCACCACGGTCGATCAGCCGCGAGTCTACGTCAACGCGCTCGCGATTGATAGCGCCACGACTCAAGGACCCTTCTAGCCAACGCGTGCCGATCATGGATGGGTCTACCCGAACACCGGCACAACCTTCTAGCGCCTTCATCGAGCCATTCTCATGCCTTACCTGACAAGGCACAGTAAGGAGTTGGAGGAGGTGCTCGGACAAAGCAAAGGTTCCGAGCCTCGAGGGGTGACGAACCTGTGAAGGTCGCGCTCGTGGAAGCGGGAGATCAGTCAACGACGGTGGCCCGGGCTCTTCAGCGGCATGGCCGCCAGGTGACTTTTCATTCGCTGTTGCTAGGTAATTTTTTGTTTCACTCTGTCCAAGGATGCCCACTGGGCCACATGATCTTCGGATGATCAGGGCATGCCCATGACGTTGCTTAGTTTATGCATATTTCAATAGTTTCTCGTGCATCTATTCGATGTCCTGACGCTCTCCCTTGCTTGCATCGCTGGGTGGTCAACCCCCCTCTCGGGGGCTCTGGCCTCAGTGCATCACCTCAACATGGAGTCTCGGGAGGCCCCACGGCCTCCCGAGGCAGCAACTGACAAGGTAGAATGCGGCCCGCTCGAGCGTCGAAGGGGACTCCTGAGCATTGAGCCTTAGGAGCCTTATCGGTCATAACGCCACCCGACCTCCTGGTGTCGTCCTTGGTTTCCGGTCGGCATCGGGAGTGCCGGGGCTTCACCCCATGAAGTGTGTCCTTCATTTCCGGTCGTACCTAATAGTGTTGGGGAAATCACTTAGAGCCACATGAGCATCAAAGGGGGATCCACTTGAGTGTCAAAGGGGGATCCTTAGGAGCCTTACAGGTCATAAAGCCACTCGCCCCTTGATGTCGTCCTTGGTTTCCGGTCGGTGTCAAGGTTGCCGGGGCCTCACCCTGTAGTTGCGTCCTTGGTTTCCAGTCATATGCTATGGTGGTCGGGACCTGTAGACATAGAGTGGCACAAGGGCCCCTAACCTGCCTCACCCCTGAAAACGAAGAAGCAAGCGGAGTTTCAAATGGCCCCATCTACAAGGATATTTAGGCGCAAACTGCCTTTGAGGTAGGGACATCGCGAGGCCAAAGCGCCCTCACGACCTCCCAAATACACCTCCTAGTTCTACCGTGCCGGCCACGCGTACGAACTCTATGGGGTGTAGACGCCCGGGGCCCCCGAGGACGCGGAGGGGTTCCCTCCCATGCAATGTGGCAGCCACAGCCCAGCACTGGCGGAGAACTTAACACGGTACACCAATGACTATGCCCACGCAAGGTGGAAACCACAGCTCCGTGCTGGCATTCAACATGGTCCACCAATGACTATGCCCACGCAAGGTGGAAGCCACAGCTCCATGCTGGCGGTCAACACGGTCCACGCGTACAGAATCTTTGAATGTTCTTTGAAAAGACACACTGATGCAAAATTGATGACTTTGATGTGCAACACAAGAAGTAATGTTTTCTTCAATCAATAAAGAATAATCCTCTTAGTGTGAAGAAATTAATGAAGAATTGGATTCTGAGAACCCTACGACAATTGTACGCGGTGTCTAAAATCATCATTCTTATACGGTGGGTCACGCCAGCAACCGTAGTTGAAATTCTTCAAAGTTGAGTCTTTCGTCATTTTGCAAATTCTTCAAATTTTCAAATTCCTCAGAGTTTGAAAATTCCTCAAATTTTCGAATTCTTCAAGCTATGAAACTAATGTTCTTCATTGACTACATATATATATATGAGTTTTCAATGTCCTCAACAACATTCACTTATTGCCAATTCTTCAAGTTGATTTTCATATAAGTGAATGTGATCGGACCCGTTCCCCCTCAATGCTAAACTCAACCTAGTCTGTTCACAAATTCTTCAGATGCGTTCTACTTTGAAGCTTGTTCAAAGTCGTCACTGTGTCCTTGACAGCTGAAGAATTTGCGAACGGAAACTTTAAAATTTTCACTATCAAAATTTTTCAGCGCTTCCCGCTCAAACCATTAGGATTCCCATGACTGGATAACCCATGATCCCCCTATCTCAAATACATAGTATCTGGGTGACACATGTCGCATGGAGAGCAAGGGTCAGGGGCAATTTGGTCCAAAATATTTGGAGTAGTCAGTTTTCACCTTCGCTATAAATACCCCTTCCCTTTCACTATGCTCGATTTACTCCCCACTTCCCTCTATCTCCCGAGCTTAGACCTAGCGCCACCACTGAAATCGTTGCCGCCGAAGAGGAAGAGCTTCACTGCCTCGACCTCACCGTTGTCGTACTCGCATCGGCTGCAAAAATCTTCACCCCGCCGCCGCTGTAGCTGTCTCCCTCTGTGAAGCTAGGGCGTGGGAGATCTGAACTGACGAGCTTCTCCAGTTCCTCTCATTGTTCGTTGTGTTCTTCACAAGGGTAATTAAAATCTAATTTTGCTGCCATATTTTGATCTTCATGTTCTTACACAAATTCCTCAAAGGTGTTTATTCTTCAAGTATCATCTTCTTAAACACCATATAAACTTATTTCCCTTGAGTGTTTCTATAAGTTATGATTTTCTTCAAGATTCCTCAACTGTGTGGATCCAAAAATCTGCAAAACTCTGGAACCTAAGTCAAGATCACTTAGTGAAATTCCTCAAGACACCTATGGTCAAAATCCTGAACTTCATGTATTTTGAAAAAAATTCGAGAACACATATGACCTCTTTAAATTCCTCGCACCTATACTCTGTCCACAGGTACAAAATGTCTACTGATGAATCACTAGGTTCAAGGGCCTCAAAGGCTACTGCAATGCCTTCAATAGCTACACAATTCTCAGCCGCAGCCACAAAGTCCTCAACTCCAGTGCATCTTGCAACTTGTCAAAGGACAACATGATTTGCTATTGCTTTAGGGGCTTCAACAAGTTCATCAGCCCAAGCACATTCTTCAACAAGCCCTACTCCGTTGAAGATAAAGAAAACTGTCGGACAAGGTCAGAGACCAAGTCCTCACGACAACCAAGATATTGTGAATGTCCCTTCAGGATATGAGGATGATGAAGCTAATGATGAAGAACTGGAAGATCTCATCTGGGACAGACAACAGATGGCTGCAATTGCAAAGGGTAGCTTTGTTCCTCTCATGTTGGATCCCAAGTTGATCCTCAACTTCATCAACATATGGCATGAGGATCCCAGCACTCCACTTTCCTCACTGAACTTACCTCTTGGTGTTGACCATGTCCTCACTCACTTCATTGCTGAGGAAAAATGGAAGAGAGATCAAGCTCATCAGCAGGGCCAGAAAAGAAAAAAAATCGAAGAACAATGTGATGAATTTGACTCCCAATCAACTCATCACAGTTTAGTCTATGATATGTTGCGTCAGTGAAGAACAAGATAGATCTCATGCTGAATGGAAGAGCCTGTCAGGGCAACCTCCATTGTTGTGCCTAAGGAAATTGCCAAGCTACCTGAAGTTTTTACTGCGCCTGAAGAAACTACTCCTCCTTCACCCTCTAATGAAACTGCCACATCTTCAAAGGTGAAGAATATCAACCTTCCTTGTGCATCATAAGCGAAGAAAACAAAGACTGCGGAGAAGAAGTCTGCACTGAAGAGAAAATTATCAACTTTAGATTCCTAAGTAGTGAAGAAGTTGAAGACTCTGCCCAGTTCTTCAACTGATCCAATTGATGTGACTCCAATTACCTCCGTGCCAGACTGTGAAATAGTCCGTTTGGTGTTGACTATGTCATCCCAAATGATGAAGAAGAAAGATATCATTCTGCTTCTTCCTCAGAGCAGATTGATGAAGAAAATGTGGTGGAAGGAAATACTTCAACCCCTCTGGTATCATCGCCCCAGCCTCAGCTGACTGCTGAAGAGGCCGACATTGAAGAAATCGAAGAGGATGTCCACATTGGTCATACCACTCCACTTATCAGTGATGAATATTGGGAAGCTGCACACCCAAATTCTCCAATGTCAACTCCCCTCAGTGAAGTTCCTCAGTCTCCAGCCTAGACTAAAGAAAGTCAAACAGGATCTGATGATTTGGATACACCTGTCACTTCAATTCCTGAGGATATTCAAGCTACATGAGCTAATGAAACTGGTGCTCCTATTGCACCTGAGAAAACTGCTGCTCAAATTCCTAAGTCTAAAGAAGTTTCTCCCATGCCAATGGAAATTATGGACCTATTCAAGCCAAATCTTCAGTCGAAGCCTAAAATGCCATTCATAGGCTCCAAGCGCCCCAAATTCCTCAAGGCAAATTTCTTCAATGAGCACATATTCTTCATAGGGCCGAATCGATATGATTCAGCAAGGGCCGGTCACACCAGATTCTGGACCCCTACACAAATGAATTTCTATGCATCAGTGCTGCTCGACAATGAGAAAGTCTTCGAGCATCCGCAAATTCCTCATACGTATATGGAAACTCCCCCATGCTTGAAACAGACGCCCGAAGTTCTTCATGATGCTGGAATTCTTCCATTCTGTGTGGACATATGTGATTGGAATGAAGAGCTCATTCTTCAATTCTATGCAACCTTGCCCATCACAGGTGATGCTTCTGATGTCAATTCTCGGGTCCTCGACTGGCTAACTATATCCACTCACTACACTGCCCCAGCATCTGTATTGCTTCGAGCTATGCCAATACAAATTCCGTCAGAAGGAGCAAGATGCCTCTTTGATGAACCTGAATTGCCCAATCACATGATGCAAGTGCTGATGAAGCCTTTGGCTCCTGGAAACCCTCAAAGGACAACTTTCCTTGTGAGAGATTTTCTCTATGTACCCATGATCATATATCGCATTCTGACCGAAACCCTCAGTCCTCTAAAGGGTCACAACTCTGAAGAAGTAAAAGTTGAGCGAATCGTGAAGAATATGCTATTCAACATCGTTCATGGGATTCCCATCAATTACCATGATTTCTTCATGAGGACTTTGGCCAATGCTACTTTAGCCCCATTTGAATTGAAGCCTTACGCTCCCTGGATCATGAAATTCATCAGATCAAGGTCTTCAATTCCATTCAAGGGTGATTTTCAGAATCACTTCAGCTTTCTGCCTTCGATCGAAGTCCTCAAGAACACATTTTATTCAGTTCAGGGCAAAGGCAAAGCTGTCATTGATGATGGTACTCGTCCATTGGATGGCCAATTTCGCAAAGCTACATCTTATTCCACCAATGATAACACTGCTACCCAAGATTCTGCTACAAAAGCCCTAGCGCAAAATCGTCAAGAAGTTGCCCCTCGTGTGATGACCGATCGAGAGCTTCACCTAAGTATTCATCGGAAGGTTGATCACAATCATAGGTGGATAAAGCATCAGTTTGCCTCAATTCTTCAGAACATGACTGACGCCGAACTCTATGAGGAAAAATCACTACTATGTGCATGAAATCTTCGATCGCATGTGGGCATTCTCGCACATCTGAAGACTCATGGGGAACCCAAGGGGATGGACTTTCAGCAGAACTTTGACTGGTCTCATCCTCCTCAGAAGAATTTCAGAAAATTAGTAGTCTCATAATCTTCATCGCGCGAGGCGAGTAAAGTAGAGGATGTTGACGACACCGCGGCAGGCCCTACATCGACAAACGACCCCAACAGCGATGCCGCTCCTCCATCACCTTCATGATGAAAATCTTCAGGGGCGTTAGACCTCACTTTTTCGTCCGTTTTGGTCTTCGATGACAATGGGGGAGAAAATTTGAGTTAGTCTTCAAGAGGGTCTCTATATATGGGCTGTTTTTGTTGAAGTTACAACTCTCTCTCTTCTGAAGTTTTTCTTGGTTGAGTTGTAAACTTAAATCCGATGGTGGTCTAACTCTTTTGAACTTCTTTCCGCATGTTTATTTCCTCAAGTACCTTAATCCATACATGTTGAATTTGGTCAGACACCATTTTCATCATGCATTTCAAATTCTTCATATCATACGCTAAATATGTGTATGAATTGCAAGATATAGGGGGAGTTCTCCATGTTTTTAACATGCCACGTCCATTTGTAGTCCAAAGCAAATTCTTCAAATATGCACACCTTCACGGGTAGTTCTTCGATATCTTGCAATCAAATTCCTCAAACTCAGTACTTACACTTCATATGTTTATCCACGTTGAAAACTTAACCTATTTGTCATCAATCACCAAAAAGGGGGGGATTGTAAGTGCATCTAGTGCCCCTTTGTGATTTTCGTGTATTAAAAACATATAGGTTAAGAGAGTGATGCGTTCGTAAGTGTACACAGGCTCTATCGCTGAGGAGTTTGATATATTCAGAGATTATTGACCCCTAAAAATGTATGTCTTCAACTGAAGACTTTGGTGAAGACTTTGCTGAAGAATTTGGTATTCTCCAAAGAATTTGAAAATGAAGAAGTTGGTGTGACCTTGAAGATATTAGCGACGACTATGAAGCGTGAAGACTTGTGTTTTCGTAGTTTCATTTCCTTTCTTTGAGTCATAGCAAACTTCGTACTGTTAAAGGGGGCCGAGGTAATACTAAGGAAAATTTCCAACTGATGCTCAACTCAAAAGCCTCAACCTATCCAATCCTTCGAGTGAAGCTTTGGAAATCTCTTACGTTTCAGTCAAGTTCTGCAGTGACAGAGACGAAGTTCTTTTGGTCTCTGAGGAAATTGGTCTAACTCAGGAGTTAGGATTTTGCCAGTGCGAATTGCCTACAAGTGAGGAATATAATAAGGCTAAGGACTTTCATAGTTCGAAATTCTGACCATTGTTGTGCTTAGAGCCAACTTTCACCAATCATCTTATCCACAGAACGGTCGTATCATTGTGTGCATTTATGTCTTATCATGTCAGGTTGCACCCTGGCAATAAATAACCACCCCCACAACCACTAGTTGGTTGGCTGCTCTGATAGAGAACTGAAACTTGTCATTTGAGAGCAACCCATCGTCCAAGGACTTTGATAGAAAATCATCAATGAGGAAAAACCCAAATCAAAACCATCAAACCCAAAGTTATTGAGCATCACTGAAGAGATTGTTCCTGTGTGGAACCGATGCTTGTTACCTTTGAATACTGTGTATCTTCTATACGGTTAGACGTCATGGTCTAGTAGATCCTGTAGTCAATTGGGGATCACTGAGTGACCTAGTTCTAGAGCATCCAGAAGACAATTGTGGATCGCTATGTGACCAGTTTGTGTGAGGGTTTTGGAAGTCTACCCTGAAGACTTACCACGAGTGTTGGACGACGACTGTGTGACCTTAGCTCAAGGAGAATACGGTAAGGACTATGTGTCCTGGGACAGTGTGTCGTCTGGTTTAAATACCAAGCCACTCCGAACCAGATGTACGATTGTCACAGCAGTTGGAACTGGGTCATCAAATCATTGTCTTCATGGAGCTACCTGGTTCCATTTCCTCATATACTTTTTAATGAAATTGATCGTTACTGTTTGAAGAATTTGACTGAAGACTTTCTCAAATTCCTCACCACAAATTCTTCAAGTTAAGTTGTTCCTCCCCTGCTTATCCTGTATCATGCTACCTGTAATCTGTGCATGCTTTATTTCATCATGATAACTAGCTACTGCTATGTTTCTCATGCACTTGAGTACTTATTCCGCTGATAGTTATTCATCACATTTCAAATTCCTCAAGTTCAAATTCCTTGGTGATGAATTTGTAAAAATTGCCTATTCACCCCCTCTAGTCAATATATCGCACTTTCATGATGTTAACCCAAACCGTAATGGCGGTGACTTGTGCACCTGTCCATTGAGTCATGCTCTAGAGTTTGTTGGAATAGACTGGGCCGCATGAGGGCCGACTTGCGTGTTCTCACTAAGAAGCTCGTGCAGACGGTGTGGCTTAGGTGTGTTGATGTAGACCAGAGCACGGGGGCGGGCGGTAGATACGGCCACGACATTGGAAGCGGCACAAGCGCAGGTGAGTTGGTCACGGACGCTGACAGATGAGTTGGCCTTGGGGTTGTAAGCTTGGACGGTCGGCCGAGTCGACCACGGGCATGGTCCCGGTGAGTCGATGTAGACCGAGCAACAGGGCCGGCGACTTGCGCACGTCCATTGAGCAGCGAGCAGGCGCGGTCACGGTGAGTCGATGTAGACCAGACCGCGGGGGCTGCGGCTCGCGCGCATCCATTAGGCGGCTCATACAGGCAAGCCTGGCAACAACGTCTTGATGTAGACAGGTTGGTAACTTGGAGCGGACATGGGAGTCGTACGCGGCATTGTAAGGCGGTATGGATGCACGAGTTAGCCACGATCTTGTAAGCTGGTACGGACGGGTGAGTCATCCTCAGCATTGTAAGCCGGTGTGTAAGTCCGTTGAGCAACACGACACAGACAAACGGTGCACGAGTCCGTTGAGCAACGCGACACAAACAAACACCAGTGCAGAATGATACTGGCGCGTGCTCCGTACCTACGGTATAATGCCACTTTTGTAATGAAGAATTGCCATGCATAAAAATATTGCATGCCAAAGTAATTGGTCTTGAAGGAATTTAATATTTACTGATAAATAGATAGGAGAAAGAACACATGGTATTTTTATCAAATGAGCATGGATAGAGCAATTCGAGTTTAGGCACACAGATGTCCTCCAAAGAAATATAATTGATGAATTTAGCATGCTTCCACTTTGCATCATAATAATGATGGACTGCGCATGTCCGTTGGACCACGGAGCATGGACGGACGCTGGAATTCTAAATGTCAATGCTGACGATTCACCCCTTTTATTTTGTACGTCTGAAATACTGAGAAAAGTCGGACCATATGACGACAGGCTATGCGCTATTCATTCGTGCAACCCGTGTAGGCGGATGTTGGTGTAGGCTTGTGTTTGTTGGAGAGGCGGCCGCAACCAAGACTCCTCGTTGTATATTGGTACCGCCATCAATTTCTGTCGGTGGATGGCTTGACTTGCTGACGTTTATTGATGGGACAATATATGTGTGTAATCCAACACCGAATGAGGTAGTGTGTGATCCTGATGCATCTCATTAAGCATGAGTAAAAGATGAAATCCTATCTGTTTCTCATGGGAAGGTTTGTGACGTGAAGATTCTCCTTCAATCTCATGTGGGTGGACTAGAACAAGGTCGACCAGTAGTGGCTAGGTACTGTCGAATGGTCCTAGTGATGGATCAAACCGGAAATGGGAGCTGCAATTTTGAAATCTTTGCAACCCAAAGTT
Source organism: Hordeum marinum (assembly GCA_022496015.1). Lineage (NCBI taxonomy): Eukaryota > Viridiplantae > Streptophyta > Magnoliopsida > Poales > Poaceae > Hordeum > Hordeum marinum. The sequence continues at coordinate 228,416,018 of CM039677.1, read as the reverse complement.
GTCAAGGGTGCTTTGTCGTTTGTCATGGATGTGATCACGACATAATCAACCAGACTCGGAATCGGCGACAGAGCCTGCCGCGATAGAAGTGAAGAGAAAATAATCTGGTACGCTGGTTAGATGTAGCCGTCGTGGACAAAAAGTGTGATTTGTAGCTTCATGTGATGAATAGGAGTTGATCATTCAAAACGTGTGTTGATTAGAGCCCAAGTACTACTACAAGTAGTACTAGTCCAAAATCAAACAGATATCTGAAATCGTGCAAGTACTAATGCTTGGCAATGAGTTCCTTCACGTGAGTGTAGCAGCAGCAATGATTGATCAATCTTCTTGGTAGTTGATCCCGTCTTCACTTTTGCTTTTTTAACCCGCGAGTAGCCTGGGAAAGAATTTGACAAGGACACAGGCGACTCGCTGACATAGATGTTGTCTTGGTTTGCACAACATCTGCTACAACGAATATCATCTTGGAATCAATAGTCTCACGATCTGGCGGCACACAAACAAAAACCCTGATCTCTCCATCTAAGTCTTGTATATGCCGATTGACCTGCTAACTAAGGCGATGTAGATCCTCCTGCGTCGTTTTTTCATCCGGCGAATCATGAGCTTCTCGTTTCGTGAAGAGATCCCTTCAAGAACACAATACCACCATGCACTCCCCCATGGTGGGTGCCAACTATCATGGTTTTGTCATGGCAACATATCCTCATGAGAAAACTTAGGTGTGAGGCCATCGCAACTAGGTGGCGGCTTGAGAGGGGTTGGTCGGAATTGAGAGAAGCGAGTTTACCCAGGTTCAGCCCCTCCGATGGAGGTAAAAGCCTACATCCTTCTTTGTTTGTATTGATGATGATCGCGATCTTGATTACAAGATTGATGTCTTGCTACATCTAATCTCGAGAGCTTCTAATATGTCTATGTCTAATGACTTAAACATGTCCCTCTTGGGGTGCCTTGCCCCTCCTTCTATAGGTCAAACGAGTATGCTTACGTGTAGAGTCTACTAAGAGTAGGACAAGGACTAGTCTTTCTTGAATCCTACTCCGGGTCTTGTTTCCTTTGTGTGGGAGTCTTTCCTCTTCTTGGGCCTTCTCTGTGAGCCATCCCACCATAACATGAGTTGGCGCTCCCATGAGCCGCCTTCTCGGCCGTTGTGTCTTGTCGTTTGTTTGCCCCGCCTGCCGGGTTACCAATGAGCCGCCAAACTCGGCTGTGTCACCAGTGAGTCGCCAAGTCCTGGTCGGGTCATACTTCAGGCCGGGTTATACCGCGGGGTAATATCCCCGTCACTGGGCCTTCAACAATGTCGTCCAGGCTGACTTGGTAAACACGGTGATCTTCTAAGCCACCACATGATGGGCCAGGTCAGATTGCTGGTCGGGTCAAACTATGGGTACTATCCCCGACAGTAGCCCCCAGGTTAGCTTGAATTTATTAATGGTAAGATCCTCAAATAAGAATAACAAATATGTTAAGGGACCGACTTGCTCCACTGGCCGACTTAATTTAATGAGGTGGCTCCTTGGAAATCCGGCTTTCTTCTTCATATTAACGAGCCCTCTTTAGAATCATCTTGCAAGTCTGTGTCCTTTGCAATAAAATATTGGTAATAAAATACCCATATTATGTTGAGTCGGATGCAATGCTTTGGCCTAATGAAATTTTTTGGAATAAGAAATCCACATGATGTCGAGCCAATTTCTATTGCTTCGACTTTGATGAAAATATTGGAGATAAGAAAACCATATGAAGTTGAGCATGTTTCCATTGCTTCGGCTTTGATGAAAATATTGGAGATAAGAAATTTGTCCGTTTGTTAAACCACTTCATGGGACGCGGGGATCTTGTCGGGTCATCAGACGTAGTAGATGCCAACTTATGACAAAAACATCGATGATTTATGGATGTGGAACTTGCCAACTTGTGAAGCAGGGTTGCTTACACGGACTATGCTAGGTCATGATATTTGAATCGGGTCATCTAGTTGCCTTGATAAAATTATTGGGAATAATGAAACCTGTGTGTTGTTGAGCTAGTTTTCAATTCTTTGGCTCCACCAAGACTTGAAATCCTTGCACAAAATTGACGACTTGAAGGTGTTCTTTTTTTATCTCCATATTACCAGTAGTCCCCAAGCTCCGAGTTTATCCATGATGACTTGGTGCTTTGCAATAATATTTTTGACCGTGTAGCCCCCAAGTGCCAGGTTGTCTTGCCTACAGCAGCCTACGACGTGTAATAATCTTATAACTAAAAATTTCAGCCACTATTGCCCCCTAGGACCTGGTTGTTTTACCTGCAACAACCTTGGACTTTTAACTTGATTTTGAAGGTTGTAGATAGATAGCTTTGGAAAAATCCTAGTTGTCATCTTAGTCTCCAGATGTGGACTGAATGACTTGAATTTCACATGTGTATCCCCCAAGGGCCGTCTCATTACTATGTGATGGGCGGGGTGTCGGTGTAAAAACCGGCGGATCTCGGGTAGGGGGGCCCGAACCTGGGTAAACCCCTTAAACCCAGGTGAAGCCACAACTCCAAAGACCCAGGAACCTCCAAAGTACAGGACAGAAACGGGAAACCAAAGCGCAACAAGAGTAAGCACCGGCACAACAATTCTAATGTCGATGACATGACCGTTATCATCGGCTTCCGCAATTCCCGACCCGAGCAGCGGAAGAAGTCTCTTAAAGGCAATCACAATGGACCCACCCCGCTAGAAAAGATCATGGAAAGGCCTTGCCAAATCCATGGCGCTCAAGAGAAGCCCGCCAACCACAACAACTGTAACTGTTGGGTGTTCAAACAGGCCGACAAACTCGCAGCCTAGGAACAACGCAAGGGCCCATGCGGCGAGGACGAGGATGAGCCTCGCGGTCCAATCGGTGGTGGACAGACGCAGTTCCCTCCAGAGGTAAAAACCGTGAATATGATATACGCCGCTCATATACGCAAAAAGGAGAGGAACCGCTCCATTTGAGAGGTCAACGCCGTAGAGCGTGTAGCCTCGAAGAACAACCCATGGTCGGTGTACCCGATCACCTTCGATCGAGGCGACCACCCGACAAGTATCCATCAGGGGGGTTCAGCCGCCCTCGTCCTAGACCGCATCATAGATACTAAAGGTCTAATGGACGGAGGAAGTAGCCTTAGTCTAATTTACTCAAACACGGTAACAAAGATGTGTACAAATCCGTCAAGTATCAAACCCACCAACACCACCGTTAAAGGAGTGATCCCAGGCGTCGAAGCTAGGTGCATGGCCTCTCTAAGCCTAGAAGTAGTGTTCGGTTCACCTGATAACTTACGAAGCGTAGACATGATCTTCGACATTGTAACTTTCTATAGCGGCTATCGTGCCCTGCTAAGCCATACAACGTTCGCTCGCTTTAATACCATACGACACTACGCATACCCCAATATCAAGATGCCTGGGCCCAAGGGGGTCATTACTATCAACGGCAACACAGAGCGCTCCCTTCAAACTGAGGAACATGCATTGGCCCTGGAGGCCGAATTCCATTACAATGATGATCGTCAAATGCCGACATCTGCCGTAAACGAACAAAAGGTTCAGAAGCGAGCTCGGTTTCAGCCCGAACTCATAGAATCTTCTCCTCCCCAAAAATAGGGACTCACCCCCCATTGCACAGCCCTAATACCAGCAAAACAAGTGCAAAGAAGGCACAACTTTGGACTTCAAATTCCATGGGCAAGCAGTGGGGGACAACTATCAAAGCACAAGTGTTCATCTGGACCGAACTACTAGCAATATAAGTATTCAGACATACAACAGGTACCATCAAGGACCTGCTAAGGCGTAACGCTCATTAATAGTTCGGTGACTTCTGAATATACTCTTCTCACGGTCCGCTCGCCAACAACTTTACCCATAAAGGAATGAAACCACCTAGGAGGCACAAGAGTGGACATGCGACAGGGCACATCGAGGACGTCAGGCCACGCATCGAAGACCCCTGGTACAACCCCTCCTGTCAACTTTATATTTTGTCTTCAAGTACTTGTAAATAGTTGCTTCGGCAATTTGAGGTATAAGAGTTACTGATTAAAATATAAGACCATCATGAATGGCCACTTTGTTGTCTTTTTGCTGGTACATACTCTATTCCCTCCCTCCTCAATGCTTCTCACAAAACTATTTGATGCACTTTATGATGCAACCGGGTAATAGTTTGGGGGCTCGAATTTAAAAAATCGCCCTAGGCACAATCGATCATGTGTTTGACGTCTTGGAGTTCGCTTTATATGAATTGGTTCTGAACTATGTCTTGGGTCAATAATTGGGTTGCCTGGCTCTTGTGCTTGCCCCTTTATGTTCTGCTCCTTTGGCTAAAAGGTCAAAGGGAGAACCACTATGATTGTGTTTCCACCTAGCCTGGTCAAGCACCTCAGGGGAGAAATCCAAAAACTGACTATCATAGTATGCGAGAAACGGTATGCGAATCCGAGCTTAAGTGTTATACTAAAAACCTCGTTAGAGGTTATTCCGTGTCATATGTTGTGTTTGGTATTCTTACAAACCATGTGATGTCTACTTTAGCCACGGTTCATCCGAACATCACAAACCACCGGGGGCTAGTCACCAGCCCCCGCATTCCTTTTTCGCGCTCCTTCGGCTAAGTGAAAGCAATAAAGCAGTATGGTCTGATTGTCTTGTCCACACCACACTGGTGCCTACGAGTACCGATACCTCGGCTAAGAGTTACAGTGCGAAGATAGAGATACCTCGTATAGTATCTCATTGGGGGCTGAAGCCAATGACTCGCAACTTTTGGTTTAAGCGGCCACACAAGAGTTATATTGAATCAAAACATAAAAGACATGATAAACCATGCATCATAAGCATAAAAGCGTGAAAAGTGTTTGGACATATTACAACATAGTTACTCATAAATGTTATCTTTCAACCACTAAGCTTATATTGCCCGAGCACCCTCCCTCACTACGGAGAAGTATCGCTTAGGGCACCTATGCTCCTTTCCAGGGGGCGGAGGAGTGGTAGCTATCTTCATCGGATCAAGCACTGGCTAGTGCACCTTGGCCTGGGCAAAGGCCATCCGAGCTCCCTCGATGCAGGAAGAACACCTTAGTGTGTCATTCCGAGGCGAGGCATTGCCCAGCTCCCGCACCAAGCCGAAATAACTGCCTGGCAATGGCTCATCGGGCCACAACCAGATGCAAAGATCCTTCATGGCCGGTTCATCCATCCCGTGTAGCTCCATCAACTGCTTCATGTGCTTGGTGAGAAGAGGAGGGCAATCTGGGGCTTCAAACTGCGCCCAAAAAAGCCAAGACTCATCTCCTTCTTCTCGTGAAGTGTAGAACTTGTTCGCATCCGCTATGCTCTTCGGCGGGTCCGAACAGACACTTGAGGAACGCCACACCTAGGTGAGCAACGCGAAGTTCTTATCATCGAAGGCACACTGCAATAAATATGGGTTACCATCTATAACAGCCTTGACATGGCTGATCTGGTCTTCAAAGAACCTCCTATCCACCCGCTCCTTTTGGAGATCGGATTTTAGAGGCGATAGCTCGATGGCTTGCTCCTTGCCCTTCTACTAAAGGCCCTCGAACTTCAGGCTGGTGTCCTTGAGCTCTTGATGAAACTCCTCCACCCGAGCCTCAGTCTTGGCACTTCTGGTTTGCAAGGCGCACAGCGCGGCACCCGCTTGTTCGGCTACTGCCTTCTCGTCTACGACCTCTTGCTTCATCTCCTACAGCTCGGCCTTGAGCTTCTCAAGTTCCTTCGCTGAGACTGTGTAAGCAATAAACATATAACCATAATGAATCTAAAGTGTGAATTACTAATGATGAAAAAATCGGATATTACAGTCCGTCTTACCTGGCACCTCGTCGAACCTCTTGTTCAGAGCATCAAGCTCATCTTCGGAGCTCTTCAGTTTCCGATTTAGCTTATCCAGCTCGGCAGCATTAATGGCCACCACTGATGAAGAGGACTATTAACAGCAAATCCTTATCAGTTTATATGGGTTCCAACCTCTGAACTATCAATACCATGACCCTATGTTCGGTCCTCTTAAGGATTGTTAGAACATTATAGTATGAGTAATGTCTAACACATTGTTTGGTCACTTCTTTGTATTTGACCCTCAGGTGAGTTTTTTCGCAACTCACCCACAGCCTGGGGGCTGCCACATATATAACGATAGGACAAACCTAATAAATTAAAATTTCATAAAGAGAATGTTACGTGGCTCAACTGGAAGCCCATCAGGAGACCATCGAAGGCCTCCTTCAGTACGCTATTAACGGACTGAAAGCTTTGCAAAACAGCACCCATAAAGGTGCGGTGATCCTCGAAGATCGACGTGCTTGATAGAGCCTCCTCAATGACCGGCCACCCAGTCATTGGTGGCGCCGGTGGTGATCGGTTAGCATGATCTTCAACCGGGAATTGAACCGGTACCTCCGAAGGCATGGTGCGCTCTGGAGATGACCTCGGAGGGTATTGAACGTCCCTTCATTTGGTCTCCTTAGTGTCCAGGGGGGCTCCTTCTCCCGTTCTTTGGTGGCCGAGGCGTTAGCCTCGACCATGACATCGTCAACCCCACTGACTGTGTTCGGCTCCAAAGGATCCTGGTAGGATGACACCTCCGAGGAATCCTTCGTGGTGCCCGGAGGTGTGGGATGTGATGCGGTCCCACTCTCCGCCAACTTTGCGGGTGGAGTATCCCCGTCGGAAAATTGATCGGTGGGGAGGACGTCTGGTGGGCTGCGGATCAAAAGGTGCTCAAATATTAATAACGTTAAAAACTTGGCATAAATAAGCTTACAGAGTCTTTGGATTCTTACCTTCGAGCTGGGGGCCTGACCCTTGGAGTCCATGGAGGAACCCTCTCGAAGTCCTTGGACTCGGCGCTAGATTCTTAGCTATCTTTGGGAGAGATCAACTATGGCCGACGCGCCCTCTTCGAGGCAGGAGGAGATGCGTCCTTTGTGGCATCCAGTGACGCCCCTCTTTCTTGTGATGTGGGAATCGCCTTCCCCCTCATCCTCATGGTCATCCTCATGATTAGAGGTGGCATGGGTTTCCTCAAACGCAGTGTCTGACTAGTCCTTGATGTGGAGACCTCCTCAGCCTTTCGTCTTCTTCTCTTTCTTTTCTGGCGCCTTGTAAGGTGCCACAATGAGCATCTCTGACAAAAGCTTGGACCTGGGGTCTTTGAGCTGTGGTGTCGGGCAGATGATGCCCGTGGCTTTGCTTAACCATTTCTGCAAAGGTGATCGGAAAGGTTCTTAGATTTTCTTTCAAAAGACTGAGTCGATCAATTGAAACTATGTTATACATGGGAATGAAGATTATCGACATGTAGGCCTCGATCCACCTCCTTGGATGGCCAGCTCTCCTGAGCATTGAACAGCGCCTTCCACAATTTCTCTAGAGTGGTGCGGAAGAGCTAGCGAATGGTAGGCTCATTGTCAAGCCGATAAGCCCACATGAGAGAGTCCCGACGCTGACAGGGGAGGATGCACCATCGAAGCATGATCTAGACCACGTTGCCCAGCTCGATCTTGCCCTTGATTATTGATGCGATGCTCTTCTGCAGGTTGTCCACCTCCACATCCGACCCCAAGTCGAGGCCCTTTCGGATCCATGAGGTAAATCTTATGGGGGTACAGGATCTGAACTCGGCCAGAGCAGCCTGACCTTCTTACCTTGGCTCAGTGATATAAAACCACTCTTTTTGCCAGGTCTTGATGGTGTCGATTAAGGTGCCGGATGGCCATCCGACATGGGGGAGCTTGCTGATGACCGCCCCACTTCAATCTGCGTGTTCGCCTGCGACACACTTCGGCTCGATGTTGAACACCTTGAGCCAGAGTCCGAAGTGCGGTTTGGCCTCGCAGACGATGATGAAGGACGATATGTGCATGAAGGAGTTCGGCTGGAGGTCATGAAAATCAAGTCCATAGAAGAACATGAGGCCCCTGACGAAGGGGTGGAGCGGGAAGCTCAGTCCCCGGATAAAGTGAGGGATGAACACCACCCTCTTGTTGGGCTTGGCAGAGGGAACCAGCTATTTGGGCTCGGCAGCGTGGTGGTAGACCCTGGCAGGGAGGTAAACGACTGGTTTCAGGACCTGGATATCCTGGCCGATGACCGTGGAAGCCTCCCACTTCCGTTGGAACTGGAACCAGCCATGGCCGATCTCGGAGGGGGAGTTGTGAAAGAACTGGATCTAGGCTCTAGAGGCTTAGGAGATTGGGGAAGCAGGGGATGCGAATGGGGAGAATGGATAGGCCTTGGGATTTTTTTCCTTTTATGGGACTTGTTGCCGATTAGCCTCCCTTTTACTGCCGCGAATTCCACCACTTCCCAAGACGTGTGTGCTTCTATGCCCATGTGAGGAAAATTGATATGATTAAACATATTGTGAGAGTCTGGCTTAATAGGAATGATAGACTACTCATATCAACAAGGAATTCCTTCTTTTCCGGGAGCCCATTCGAAAATAACTCCAAAGTTAAGCGTGCTTGGCTTGGAGCAATTCTAGGATGGGTGACCGACCGGAAAGTTGGTCTTGGGTGCGCATGAGTGAGGACAAAGTGCGTAGGAAAGACTAGTGTTGGTCTGTGGGGCCAGTCTAGATCCCGCCAAGAGTAACTGGGTGTTACATTTGGTATCAGAGCCGACCCTTGTGGTTACATGGGCATGCATGGATCAGGTGCACGGGCATGTGGCGCATGGCGTGTGTGGCCCGTCATGGCACAAAGCATGGCACATGTGTTGGACTGGATACGCATACGTGTACCAAAAGGGAACGTTCCTGATGGGCCGATGAGGACGTCGGTTCTTTTGAGTGGGGGTGTTTGTGAGAGCCTGGCTTAATAGGAATGATAGACTACTCATATCAACATGATCCTAAGCCATGTGAATCAAGCCTGTAATATGTCACACCACTTTGCGACCTCCCACACGGTAACCCACGGCAGCCGCCTTACCTTGGTCGGGACCGTTTGCGCCATTTGGATCACAGATATGAACATGTAGCTAGCATTCACACGTCAAAGGACCGGGTTCGACATGACTAGTCATAGACCCAAGTGGCACAACCGTATAGGGACAGGCATACGTAACCCAGCAATGTAGGCGTCGGTCATCAGCGTGTGTAGACGAGTCATAGCAAGCTACAAGGACTCCATTACGCCATGGGACATTAATGTCATCACTGCACGTAGATGAGTCGTAGCAGGCTACAGGAACTCCATTACACTGCGAGACATTAACCCAAAGGGACAGACATAGCAGCAAAGAAGGATACACACCGGTCAATCAATATGTCCAGAGTAGTAGCAAGCCAGCTCATGGAAGCACAAAGAGGCATTTCCCCATAAAGAAGGCTACTAAAGGCACACAACTAGGTGTCGAATCCCACTCATACCAATGCATTTCAATCATACACGGACTATGCACGATATGTGTAGATAGAACATGGCATGACAACAAAACTCTACGACTCAAGTATTTATTCAAGACTCATTAGAGCCAACATAGTGTGATATTACAAGCCAGGGTCACATGACCCAACACTCAAGTCATACAAGCAACAAACAGAAGCAATCCATGTCTGGGTACAGACATCTGCTAAAAGTGGCTGGAGGAGCCTGAAAACTACAAAGACCCTCCCAAAGGAGTTAGACCTCTGTCTGGGATTCCCAAGCTCATCCGGCCAACATCGAACTTCATGTCGTAAGAATCACTAATGACACTAAAGTATCATCTGCAAAAACATAAATAACCAAACGTGAGTACAAAGGTACTCAACAAGACTTACATGAGAACTATCTACATATGCATGATTTTTAACAAAGGGGGTTGTGGAGTTTATTGCAGCAAGCCAACTTTGACTATTGGCTAACCTGTACTATGACTATGAGTACTTTATTTGAGGTGGCGTATCACACAAGAGTCCACATATTCACCACATCAATACACCACTATGGACCCTCTCTCGTCTTCCTATGAGAAGCCATCCATGGAACTCACACTTATCGGGAGGATTTTAGAGTATCCATTTGTTAACTATGAACAATGCAAGTCTCCAAGTAGTCCATATCCGAGGATGAGGCTATTCGGATAGATAAATTACCCTATAGGGGTGTACTTCGTCACACATGCTCCCGCCAATTATAGCCATGTGCACTAAAAAGGCACATTGGCAACCTTCAAGCGGAAGCCTAGCGAGGGAGTCGGCCACGGACGTTAACTTACAACGACTCACGTCCAAGGTAGTCCCCTATCTGAGTTGGAACCCATAATGGAAGTCCGGCCGAGGTTTCCAATGTGGCCTCAAACGTTGTGTATAGGAGCCCAAGCCAGTCCCGACTGGGCCGTTCATTCACTTCGCAGGCCCGGCCACACCTATCAACGTTTTGAACTACAGCGACTCCTAGACTGAGAACAAGGAAGTTAATAGGCCGAGAGGGGTCAAGTTACCGGAACCTAATGTGCGGTAGTAGCTAGTCTTGGAACACAAACACATAACTCAATTCTTATGAGCAGCTTAAATGAGACAACCCACCATGTACTCCTACATGGCCTCTCATCGCTACCTTTACCAAAATGAGTGCAACACTTAGCCCTCATCATCAGGGAACATCCATTTCACTCCGGTTCATCATCCATATGAATCAGACCTGACACAACTCTAAGCATAGCGATTAACAGGGTTATAGCACAACATGGAAGCATCTACCAGGTATGCTAGGTTGCTTAGTTTAGCTATTTACTATGATAATGATAGGTCATGCAAAGTAGTGGGTTCATCTACCACAACACAACTAGTAGTTGAATCGCATAGTCCGAATGCATTGAAATGAGAGCAAGAGCGAGAGAGTGGGATGTATAGGAATGCTCAAGGGGGTTTCTTTCTTGGGACTTCTGAAGATAATAGTGAGTCTTCATCAGTGACATCGATCTCAATGTCGAAACAACATCTATCGAGACGGAACAACACCGACAAACAAGAAAGGAACACATTCAATGTGACGGAACAAACATCATGCATGATATGGCATGGCAATATGTTACTTGTTTGAGCTAATGCATCTATCAACATGTTAAATGAAGATAGTGTTGGAAATATGCCTTAGAGGCAATAATAAAATAGTTATTATTATATTGCCTTGTTCATGATAATCATTTATTATCCATGCTATAATTGTATTGAATGCAAACACGTTGCATGTGTGGATACATAGACACAACTATATCCCTAGTATGCCTCTAGTAGACTAGCTCATTGATCAAAGATGGTCAAGGTTTCCTAGCCATTGACATGAGATGTAATTTGGTAACGGGATCACATCATTAGAAGAATGATGTGATTGACGAGACCCAAATTATAAACGTAGCATATGATCGTGTCAGTTTATTGTTACAGTTTTCTGCATGTCAAGTATATGTTCCTATGACCATGAGATCGTGCAACTCACGGACACTGAAGGAGTGCTTTGTGTGTATCAAACGTCGCAATGTAACTGGGTGTCTATAAAGGTACTCTACAGGTATCTCTGAGGGTGTCTGCTGGGTTGGCATGGATCAACTATGGGATTTGTTACTCCGTGCGACGGAGAGGTATCTCAGGGCCCACTCGGTAATACAACATCACAATAAGCCTTTCAAGCAATGTGACTAAGTGTTATCCACGTGATCTTGTATTACGGAACGAGTAAAGAGACTTTCTAGCAACGATATTGCACTAGGTATCGAGATACCGACAATTGAATCTCGGGCAAGTAACATACCCATAAACAAAGGGAACATCATACGGGATTAACTGAATCCTTGACATAGAGGTTCGACTAATAAAGATCTTCATAGAATATGTAGGAACCAATATGGGAATCCAAGTCCCGCTATTGGTTATTGACCGTAGAAGTGTCTCGGTCATGTCTACATAGTTCTCGAACCCGTAGGGTCTGCACACTTAAGGTTCGGTGACGTTTCGGTAGTATAGAGTTATGTATGGTTGTGACTGAAGGTGGTTCGGAGTCCCGGATGAGATCCCGGACATCACAAGGATCTCCGGACTGGTTCGGAGCTAAAGATTGATATATAGGAAGTCCTATTTTGGTCACCGAAAAACATTCGGGCTCATCGGTAGTGTACCAAGAGTGCCGGTAGTGTACCGGGGGACTATTGGGAGCGGTATTTTGATCCAAGAGGCTACATGGGTTGTGGGAGGATGAATGCCAGCCCTTAGTGGGCTGGTGGAAGTCCCACAAAGGGCCCATGCGGCTGGGAAGAGAAGCCCAAAGAGAAAAATGTGGAAAAGGCAAAAAGGTCAAATATGGAAGGAGTCCTAATCCTACTAGGAGTGGAGGAGGAGGACTCCTCCCTCCTGGTTCGGCCAAAGCCTAGAGGGATTGGCCCTTGGTCGAAGCCTCCTCCTCTCTTCCTCTTATATATACTAGAGGTTTTAGGGTTTTTGCACCAGATTTTCAGCCACGTGCTACCCTCTCTTCTAATGCATAGTTTCTCCTCTAGATCGGTTTTCTACAGTGCTTAGGCGAAGCCCTGCCGGAATAGCTCCACCACCATCGCCGCAACGCCGTCGCGCTGTCAGAGAACTCGTAAACCTCTCCGCTCCATCTTGCTAGATCAAGAAGGCAGAGATCGTCATTAAGCCATACGTGTGCTGAACCCGGAGGTGCCGTCCGTTTGGTGCTAGATCGGGACGGATCATGATTGGATCGCAGGACGCTCGGCGATTTGGATCGCGAAGACATTCGACTACATCAACCACATTTCTTAATGATTACCGCTTACCAATCTACAAGGGTAAGTAGATCAACTCTCCCCTCTCGTAAATGCTCATCACCATGGATAGATCTTGCGTGTGCATAGGAATTTTTTTGTTTCCCATGCAATGTTCCCCAACAGTGGCATCATGAGCTAGTTCTATGTGTACATGAGATCTCGAGTAGAACACAAAGAGTTTGTGGGCATTGATGCTTAGATTGCTTCCTTCCTTGGTCGTGTTTTTGGTTTTGCGATATTGTGTGATGAAGCAGCCCGGACCAACATTACTCGTATGCTTACAAGAGACCGGTTCCATCGACTCACGTGTGACTTTGTTGCACAAAGATGGCTGGCGGGTGTCTGTCTCTCGTACTTTAGTTGGATCGAAGGCGGTCCTTGAGAAGGTTGAAAAGCAACTTATGTATCACTGTTGTGGTTTTTCGTAGGTGAGAATCGTTCTTGCTAGATACCCGTAGCAGCCATGTAAAATTTGCAACAACAATTAGAGGACGTCTAACTTGTTTTTGCAGGGTATGTTGTGATATGATATGGCCAATTACATGATGAGATATATGTGATGTATGAGATGATCATGTGATGTATGAGATGATCATGTGATGTATATAATTTCACGACTTGCATGTCTATGAGTACGGCAACCGACAGGAGCCATAGGGTTATCTTTCATTATTGTATGACCTGCGTGTCAATCATTAAGCGCTTTGTATTGCTTTACTTTATCGCTAAACGGTAGCAGTAGTAGTAGAAGCATGGTGGGCATGACGACCCCGATGGCGACCCGTTGATGGAGATCATGGTGTCATGCCGGTGACGATGGAGATCATGCCGGTGCTTCAGGATGGAGATCAAAAGCACAAGTTCATGGCCATATCATGTCACTTATGATTTTGCATGTGATGTTAATACTTTTATGCACCTTGTTTTGCTTAGGACGATGGTAGCATTATAAGGTGATCCCTCACTTAAATTTCAAGATGAATTCTGTTCTCCCCGAGTGTGCACCGTTGCTAAAGCTCGTCATGTCGAGACACCACGTGATGATCGGGTGTGATGGACTCTATGTTCACATACAATGGATGCAAGCTAGTGTTGCACATGCACAACACTCGGGTTAAAATTGACCAGCCTAGCATGTACAAACATGGCCTCGAAACACAAGAGACCGAAAGGTCGAGCATGAGTCATATAGTAGATATGACCAACATGATGATGTTCACCATTGCATCCACCTCAACTCACGTGATGATTGGAATTGAGTTGGTGAATTTGGATCATGTATCACTCAGATGACGTAAGGGATGTCAATTTGAGTGGGAGCTTTAGTAGTTTGATTAACTAAACTCATTATCATGAACAATAGTCTAAGTAACATTTGCATATTTATGTTGTAGATCAATGGCTCGCGCAATAGCACTCCTGAATTTTAATGCGTTCCTAGAGAAAGTTAAGTTCAAAGATGATGGAAGTAACTTTGTAGACTAGGCTCTTAATCTGAGGATTATCCTCACGGCTTCTTAGAAATCATATGTCCTTGATGCACCGCTTGGTGACCAACCCGAAGACATGTCATCCGAAGCTGTTAAGAACGCTTGGGAGGCACGTTCTGGAGATTACTCAATAGTTCAGTGTGCATTGTTCTATGGCTTAGAACCGGGACTTCAAATAATTTTTTAATGTCATGGAGCATATGAGATGTTCCAGGTGTTGAAGTTTATCTTTCAGAAGAATGCCCACATCAAGAGGTATGAGACCTCCGATAAGTTCTATGCTTGCAAAATGGAGGAGAACGAGTCTATCAGTGAACATATACTCAGAATGTCTAGGTATTCGACGCACCAGGCGGAGTTGGGAATGCCCCTTCCGTTAGAGGAAATCACTGACAGAGTTCTTCAATCACTGCCACCTAGCTACGAGAGCTTTGTGATGAACTATAACATGCACGGGATGAATAAGTCAGTCGCCGAGCTGTTTGCGATGTTAAAAGTCGCTGAGTCTAAAATCCAGAAAGAACATCAAGTGTTGATGGTCAATAAAACCACTAGTTTCAAGAAGAAGGGCAAGGGCAAGAACGCTAAATCCAAGAAGGATGGAAAAATAGTTACTCCACCTGCAAAGAAACCCTAAGCTGGACCCAGGCTAGAAACTGAGTGCTTTCATTGCAAGGGAACTGGTCACTTGAAGCGGAACTGCCCCAAGTACCTAGCTGACAAGAAGGCGGCCAACAACAAACAAGGTATATATGATATACATGTTACTGATGTGTACCTTAGTAGCTCTTGTTGTAGTGCCTGGGTATTTGATACCGGTCGGTTGCTCATATTTGCAACTCAAAATAGGAGCTATGGAATAGACGAAGGCTGGCGAAGGACGAAGTGACGATGCGCGTGGGAAATGGTTCCAAGGTTGATGTGATCGTCGTCGGCACGCTCTTTCTTTGATTACCTTCAGGATTAGTGATGAACCTGAATAATTGTTATTAAGTGCCTGTGTTAAGCCTGAACATTTTATCTGGAACTTGTTTATTGCGAGACGGTTACTCATTTAAATCAGAGAATAATGGTTGTTCTATTTATATGAGTAATATGTTTTATGGTCATGCACCCAATGTGAGGGGTTTATTCATGTTGAATCTTGATAGTTATGATACACATGTTCATAACATTGATGCCAAAAGATGTAGAGTTGATAATGATAGTACCACTTTCTTGTGGCACTGCCGTTTAGGTCATATTGGTGTAAAACGCATGAAGAAGCTTCATGCTAATGGAATTTTGGAGTCACTTCATTTTGAATCACTTGACACGTGTGAACCATGCCTCATGGGAAAGATGACTAAAACATCGTTCTCTGGAACAATGGAATGGGCGAGTGACTTGTTGGAAATAATATATACTGATGTGTGCGGTCCGATGAGCATTGAGGCGCGCGGTGGACATCGTTATTTTGTCACCTTCACTAATGAATTAAGTAGATATGGATATATTTACTTAGTGAAACACAAGCCTGAAACATTTGAAAAGTTCAAGCAATTTTAGAGTGAAGTTGAGAATCATCGTAACAAGAAGATTAAATTCCTGTGATCTGATCGAGGAGGTGAATATCTGAGTTATGAGTTTGGCAGTCACTTAAGACAGTGTGAAATTGTTTCATAGTCGACACCGCCTGGAACACCATAGCGTAATGGTGTGTCTGAACGTCGTAATCGAACCTTATTAGATATGTTGTGTTCTATGATTTCTCTTGCCGATTTGCCCCTATCGTTTTAGGGTTATGCATTATAGACAGCTACATTCACTTTAAATAGGGCACCATCGAAATCCATTGAGATGACGCCATATGAACCGTGGTTTGGCAAAAAGCCAAAGTTGTCATTTCTTAAAGTTTGGGGATGTGATGCTTATGTCAAAACGCTTCAGCCTGAAAAGCTGGAACCCAAAGCAGAGAAATGAGTCTTCATAGGATACCCGAAAGAGACAGTTGGGTATACCTTCTATCTCAGATCCAAAGGCAAAGTGTTTGTCACTAAGAGCGGAACATTTCTTGAGAAAGAGTTTCTCCCGAAAGAATTGAGTGGGAGGAAAATAGAAGTTGCTGAGGTTATTGAACCTTTACTTCAATCAGAGAGTAGCGTAGCATAGAAAGATGTTTCTGTTGAGCCTATGACGGTTGAAGAGGAAGTTGATGATGATGATCATGAAACTTTAGATCAAGTTACTATTGAACCTCGTAGGTCGACAAGGGTTCATACTGCTCCTGATTGGTACGGCAACCCTATCTTGGAGGTCATGTTGTTAAACAACGATGAACCTACGAGCTATGGAGAAGCGATGATGGGCCCGGATTCCGAGAAATGGTAAGAGGCCATGAAGTCCGAGATGGAATCCATGTATGAAAACGAAGTATAGACTTTGGAAGTATTACCTGAAGGGCGAAAGGCCATTCGAAACAAATGGATCTTTAAGAGGAAGACGGACGCAGACGGTAACGTCACAGTCTATAAATCTTGACTTGTGGCAAAGGGTTTTACACAAGTTCAAGGGGTTGACTACGATGAGATCTTCTCACCCGTAGCGATGCTTAAGTCCGTCAGAATCATGTTGGCAATAGCTGCATATTTCGACTATGAAATTTGGCAGATAGACGTCAAAACAGTGTTCCTAAACGGTTTTCTTCAGGAAGAGTTGTATACGATACAGCCGGATAGTTTTGTCAATCCAGTGAATGCTAACAAAGTTTGCAAACTCCAACGATACATTTATGGACTAGTGCAAGCATCTCGGAGTTGGAATCTGTGTTTTGATGATCAAAGCGTTCTGGTTTATACAAGTTTACAGAGAAGCTTGTATTTACAAGAAAGTGAGTGGGAGCTCTATGGCGTTTCTAATATTATATGTGGATGACATAGTGCTGATTGGAAACAATATAGAAATGCTGAAAGCGTGCAGGAAAATTTGAACAGGTGTTTTTCAATGAAGGACCTGGGAGAAGCTGCTTTGATATTAGGCATTAAGATCTATAGAGATAGATCAAGACGCTTAATAGGACTTTCACAGAGCACATACTTTAATAAAGTTTTGAACAAGTTCAAAATGAATCAGTCCAAGAAGGGGGTCTTGCCTGTGTTACAAGGTGTAAAGTTGACTAAGACTCAATGCCCAGTAACTGCAGAAGATAGAGACACGATGACTGTCATCCCCTATGCTTCAGCCATAGGCTCTATCATGTATGCAATGTTGTGCACAAGACTCGATGTCAGCCTTGCCATAAGTATGGCCAGAAGGTTTCAAGGTAATCCTGGAAGGGAGGACTGGACAGCGGTCAAGAATATCCTTAAGTACCTGAAAAGGACTAAGGAAATGTTTCTCGTTTATGGAGGTGATCAAGAGCTCGTCGTAAAGGGTTACGTCGATGCAAGCTTTGACACTGATCCGGATGACTCTAAGACGCAAACCGGATACGTATTTATTCATAATGGGGGTGCAGTAAGCTGGTGTAGTTCCAAGCAGAGCGTGGTAGCCGATTCTACATGCGAAGCGGAGTACATCGCAGCCTCGGAGGCAGCAAAGGAAGCTGTCTGGATGAAGGAGTTCATGACAGATCTTGGAGTACTGCCTAGTGCACTGAACCCAGTGCATCCGTTCTGTGATAACACTGGTGCCATTGCTCTGGCCAAGGAAACAAGGTTTCACAAGAGGACCAGACACATAAAGCGATGCTTCAATTACATCCGTGAGTACATCAAGGAGGACAACATAAATATTTGCAAAGTGCACACAGATTTGAATGTTGCAGACCCATTGACTAGACCTCTTCCAAGGGCTAAACATGATCAACACCAGAATTGTATGGGTGTTCGATTCATTACAATCTAAATCACATAGTGATGTGAGCTAGATTATTGACTCTAGTGAAAGTGGGAGACTGTTGGAAATATGCCCTAGCGGCAACAATAAAATAGTTATTATTATATTTCCCTGTTCATGATAATCATTTATTATCCATGCTATAATTGTATTGAATGGAAACACGTTGCATGTGTGGATACATAGACACAACTATGTCCATAGTATGCCTCTAATAGACTAGCTTGTTCATCAAAGATGGTCATGGTTTCCTAGCGATTGACATGAGATGTCATTTGATATCAGGATCACATCATTAGAAGAATTATGTGATGGACGAGACCCAAACTATAAACGTAGCATATGATCGTGTCAGTCTATTGCTACTATTTTCTGCATGTCAACTATATGTTCCTATGACCATGAGATCATGCAACTCACGGAAACCGGAGGAGTGCTTGGTGTGTATCAAATGTTGCAACATAACTGGGTGACTATAAAGGTACTCTAGAGGTATCTCCGAGGGTGTCTGCTGGGTTTGCATGGATCAACACTGGGATTTGTTACTCCGTGTCATGGAGAGGTATGTCATGGCCCACTCTGTAATACAACATCACAATAAGCCTTGCAAGCAATGTTACTAAGTGTTAGCCATAGGATCTTGTATTACGGAACGAGTAAAGATCTTGCCGGCAACAAGATTGAACTAGGTATGGAGATACCAACTGTCGAATCACGGGCAAGTAACATACCGATAAACAAAGGGAACATCATACGATATTAACTGAATCCTTGACATAGAGGTTCGACTGATAAAAATCTTCGTAGAATATGTAGGAACCAATATGGGAATCCAAGTCCCGCCATTGGTTATTGACCGTAGAGGTGTCTCGGTCATGTCTACATAGTTCTCGAACCCGCATGGTCTGCACACTTAAGGTTCGGTGACGTTTTAGTAGTATAGAGTTATGTATGGTTGTGACTGAAGGTGGTTCGGAGTCCCGGATGAGATCCGGACGCCACAAGGATTTCCGGACTGGTCCGGAGCTAAAGATTGATATATAGGAAGTCCTATTTTGGCACCGGAAAACTTTCGGGCTCATCGGTAGTGTACCAAGAGTGTCGGTAGTGTACCGACGGACCATCGGGAGGGGTATTTCGACCCAAGAGGCTACATGGTCTGTGGGAGGATGAATTCCAGCCCTTAGTGGGCTGGTGGAAGTCCCACAAAGGGCCCATGTGGCTGGGAAGAAAAGCCCAAAGAGAAAAAGGTGGAAAAAGGCAAAAAGGTCAAATAAGGAAAGAGTCCTAATCCTACTACGAGTGGAGGAGGAGGACTCCTTCCTCCTGGTTCGGCCAAAGCCTAGAGGGCTTGGCCATTAGGACAAGCCTCCTCCTTTCTTCCTCTTATATATACTAGAGGTTTTATGGTTTTTGCACTAGATTTTTAGCCACGTGCTACCCTCTCCTCTAGTGCATAGTTTCTCCTCTAGATATGTTTTCTATAGTGCTTAGCAAAGCCCTGCCAGAATAGCTCCACCACCTTCGCCGCAACATCGTCGCTGCTGGAGAACTCGTCCATCTCTCCTCTACATCTTGCTGGATCGAGAAGGCGGAGATCGTCATCAAGCCGTATGTGTGCTGAACGCGGAGGTGTCATCCATTCGGCGCTAGATCGGGACTGATCATGATTGGATCGCGGGAAACTTTGCGATTTGGATCGTGAAGACGTTCGACTACATCAGCCGCGTTTCTTAACGCTTCCGGATTAGCGATCTACAAGGGTATGTAGATCAACTCACCCCTCTCGTAGATGCTCATCGCCAGGGATAGATCTTGCGTGTGCGTAGGAATTTTTTTGTTTCCCATGCAATGTTCCTCATGAGATGGTTTGAATCCAAGGTTCAAATTCAACTCCATGTGTGAGTTGGCATAAGGTGTTTTGAACAATATGTCCAAGTCTGCCTATTTAGTTTCCTCTAACATGCATGAAAAGTCCACCATCAGATTCATTGGATTTTTCTGATAAATTTCATATACAAATTATTTTAGTATGACTTATTGATTATTTTATATTAATTTTTGAAGTTTATATCATTTTCTGGAATTATTTATTATAGAAATTTTTTACTGCGTCAGCCAGTCAAAGGGCCAGGCCAGGTCAAACCTGACACAGTGGGGCCCGCATGTCCGTGTTAGTGGATTTAATTAAAATGGTTTAGTCAAACACGGGGTTAGTTTAGCTTGTGGGGCCCAATGTCAGTGGCTGATGTCGGGGTTAGTGGCTAATTACCCAGCTAATGACCGCCATGTCATCAGCTCAACACCGACGACCATGACGCGACGACAACGTACGACACGGCGGCGCCCGCGACGAAACGTGCGACGGATCGGCAAGCAGAGGCCGCTAGGTGGTAGCCCGTAGCCGCGATTATCCACCTGACCCACCCATGGGTCAGGGGGTGGCCGGTAGCAAGGCCGGCGACGACCTCACACGGTGGCCGGAGCTCAACCGCGACGACGCTATGGCTTAGGGGCACGGGAAGAGTAGGGGCGCGAGGGGGAAACGGGTGGGGCTCACCTCGGGTCTGCTAGGGCGACGACAACGGAGGGGGAGCTCGGGACAACGTGAATCGACGCCGGAGAACTTCAGTGACCGACGTTGGAAACGACGATGGGGACAACGCCGTGGGGCCTTTGGCCTTGATTCCTTCGGCGGGGAGGAGCTTCTCGAGGGTCTAAGCTGAGGGGCTCGGCGAGGCCGGTGCCTGCGGGGTGGCGAACGGCGGCGATGGTGGCACTCGAGTCCGAGGGAGAGAGGAACCAGAGGAGAGGGGAGAGAGCAGAATGAGAGGTCGGAAGGATCCAGATGATGGCGGCGGTGTTATCCAGGGCATCGCATTGGCCAGGGGAGACCCAAGCAGGCAGCTGCGTGCCGACTAGCAAGGGCGCCATGCACACCTCCCCCTCTGCCTACTAGTGAGAGGTAGAAGATGACGGGAGAGCCCCTGTTGGGCTGGGCCATTTACAGTGTTGGGCAGCACAGGTAAGCCTAGGTAGGTTTCTACTTTTCCTTTTTATTTGTTTTCCTATTTTTTTTAAATTTGTTCTGATTTGGATAAAATAACAAACCATTTTATAAAAACCTGAAATTATTTATGTGGTCTAGATTGCATTAACCAATGCCACATAATATTTTTCTGAAATTATGGACTTTTATTTTATCCAAAGGAAATAAATATGGTGCAAATAATATTTGATAAACTCAATGCCGAGTATAAAATGTTTCTTTGATTACCAAATATTGGATGACATTTTTACCTCATGCCAATATTTTAGTAGAAAGCGAGGAACATTTTCTTGGTACCGTTTGAAGCATTTTTTGTGTTTCTTATTTGGCAAAAATTTGCATGATGAGGCTTGATCACTCCTCATTTCATTTTCATAGAAATGAAAAATGCATGCACGAGTGCATTAGCAACCAAAGTGAAACTAGTGTTGTGACACACTGTTTGCTCCTTAACGTTTGGCGGGGCTAAGCTATTCATGGTGTTTGGGCGGTCCTCTCATCAGGAAAACTATGTGTCATCAGAGGCCGAACTAAACTCGGCTAATCACTAACTATGGAGAAGAACTCGCCTCGCAACCCGAAGACTCTGATCAGGCAAGGGATCTTGAGCTAAGATCCTTGGCGTTGGAGGCTAGTTCGGGGGCTACTGAGGGAGTCCTGTTTTAAGGGGTCCTCGGGTGGCCGACCTGTTTCTCATGGGCCGGACTATATGGGCCATTTAGCGAGCATTGGATTGACCGAAGGCCCTATCACTAGGAAGGAAGCTTAGGGAATTGTGGCGTGTCATCCAAGTTTATAGGCATGTTTTCCCCTTTGATGTGTAACCGACCATGTGTAAACCCTAGGTACCCTCGGCGTCTATATAAGCCGAAGAGTTTTAGGTTGTAGGAGGAGGAGAAACTCATCTAGGGTTTCGCTATTCGATCTCGAGGTAGATCAACTCTGTAACCTTCATATCATCAATATAATCAAGCAGGACATAGGGTTTTACCTCCATAGGTGGGCCCAAACCTGGGTAAACATCGTCTCCTTGGTCCCTTGTTACCATCGATCCTAGTCTCACAACTCGAGAGCCCCTACCCGAGATACGCCTGTTTTGACACTGACATTGGGTCTTCATTATGGATCTTATAATCTGTTTAAACAGCTGAATACTATAGCCCCGAAATGGCGGGTCACATGCCTGTAGTGACTTGGGACTTTTTTAGAAAATTTGATGTGGGTAGTGTCGCCCCCAAATGTCGGGTCGTTTTCCATCAGCGAGTTGGGACTCATTTTCACTTCTCCTTTGAATATAAAAACATTAGATGATGTAGCCCCAAGTGTCGTGTCATATGCCTACATCAACTTGGGACTATGTGAGAATAACCATGATTGTAACGCAACCCGGTAAGTTATTGTTTGTGTGAATATCTTGGAACAATACCGTTGTCCTTGAAATGAAGTCCCGGCTCGTGGTTGCGGTGCAACCTGGCAAATATATGCTTGAGAAATCCTTAAGTGTTGTAGTTTACTACAGAGCACAAGTTAAGGGAAAAAAATCCTAGAACAGTCAATTAGATGACTCGACATTATATGTGATAGGGCGACTCTTTGAGAATAGTCATTTCTTTCGAGCTAGCTTGAAAATCCCCCAATCATTTAATACTGGATATGATGAACCATGATGAAGATCCATCCATTTTGGCTCTCAAAGATCTTATTTGTTCATGTAGTGGTTAGATGTAACCCAGTTTGATGATCGGATTTCCGCAATGAATATAAATATGTATGTCTGATGAATTCTGGAATGATGTAATGCAGGATGATGAATGTATATTATAAGAATTGCCAATTTTAAGGGCGTAATGTAAATACCAGCTTTCGAGGCTCGAGTGTTGTTTCAATGAAATGGGTGTGTGAAAGAACATTTGCTCCCTTGGTGGTTTGGGTAATTAATAACAACATATATGTCATTGAACTAATGTTTCCAACTAAGCATATTTCAGGAAAACTTCAATGATGGGTTGGCAAAAGGATTGTGGAATACCCCAAGATGCAAGGAAATACATTGGCAAAGATTCAAGCAAGAGGACTCTACATTTTACATTGTGAGAAATCACGGAAATCCAATACTATTAAAAGGTGGTAAGGTATTGTTTGTGAACAAAATGCTCATACATGAACAAGTGATAGTCACCAAAAACATCCACAAGCTCTTCCACAAAAGCCTGTCCAAAGCCAAATAACCAAAATCTGTGCAACCAACAACTTCCCACTCGGTGCCACCGATTCCCAGCCTCACATAGACTCAAGCCAAACCCTAGCACATTGATGCAAAGATTCTGATTCGGTGCCACCGAGTTGGGGTTGCCAACTTCCTGTTATGCAAATTCAAAAAATCAGTCCGATCGAGTTTGTTGATTCGGCGTCACCGAGTTTTGCAATCTGACCGTTGGTCATCTAACAGGTGCAACCAAGTTTTATCTATCGGCCTCACCGAGATTCAAATGTTACTACCTTTTAGGAACTCGGTACCACCGAGATTAACACATTGGTGTCACTGATTTGGACTTATTAGGTGTAATGGTTGGATTTTTGGAGATGCCTATATATAACCCTCCACCACCACTCACTCGCAAGAGAAGCACTCAAAACAGATCCCCACTTATCCTACCAAATTTTCCCAGAGAGAGCCACCTACTAAGGTGTTGAGATCATGCCATTTCTTTCCAACCTTATGAATCTTGATCTCTAGCCTGCCCAAGTTGCTTTCCACCCAATCAATCTCTTCCACCAAAGCCAAATCTGTGAGAGAGTGATTGTGTGTTGAGGAGTCTATCATCTTGAAGCACAAGAGTAAGGAATTCATCAACATTATCGAGCCTGTTACCTTTTGGAGGGTGGTGCCTCCTTGATTGGTTAGGTGTCGCTTGGGAGCCTCGTACTTCATGTTGTGTACTAAACCAAGAAGTTTGTAAGGGCAAGGAGATCACCTACTTCATGAAGATCTACCCGAGTTAGGCTAGTTGTCCATGGACGTAGGCAATCATGGTATAGTCAAGTTTGCTTCATCATGGAACCCTCCGTGGGTGGAGCCCTCCATGGACTCTCACGACCGTTATCCTCCATGTGTGGAAGACTCCATAAACGTGGACATATGATAGCACCACCTATCGGAACCATGTGAAAAATCATCGTGTCTCCAAATTTTGTTTGATCTTCCTATCCTTCCTTTACTACTCATGCTTGTCTTTACCTTCCGCTGCTATACTCGTAGATATGCATGTGTAGGGTATGCTTGACTTGCTATGAATGCAAAAATCTGCCAACACTCAAAATTGGGAAAAAGTAGATTTTTATTTGGTAAAGTCGTCTAATCACCCCCCTCTAGACCTACTTTTGATCCTACAAGTGCTATCATAGCATTGGTCTCCATTGCATTGGTTTCACAACCTAGGAGAGTATGGCATCAAGTGAGGGAAATTATCACCGTAGATGTCCGTACTTTGATGGCACTAATTTTGCCAGATAGAAGCACAAAATGAAAATGCATCTTTTGGGTCATAACCCCACCATTTGGGCTGTTGTTCGTGTTGGATTGCCAGGTGAATTCTTCGTGGATGGAAGGGAACCGGATCGCGAAGCGACTGCGGATGAATTGAAGATGTTTTAATTAAATGCTCAAGCATGTGTTATTCTCTTCAACTGCCTATGCCCTGAAGAATTCAACAATATCATCCGTCTTGAAAATGCAAAAGAGATTTGAGATACTTTGGTTGATTTGTATGAAGGTATTGAATCTGTGAGAGAATCCAAGTTGGATGTTCTTCAAAGTCGGCTTGACAAGTTCAAGACGAGGCATTCTGAAGGAGTCGCTGAGATGTACCCTAGGCTAGATCTCATCACCAATGAGATTGTTGGCTTATGAAGCAAAGAAATGACCGACAACTTCATTGTCAAGGAGGTACTTTGACCTTTGGATGATCGATATGACACCGTATGAACATGGATCCAAATTATGCCCAACTACAAAGATCTCAAGCCAATGGAAGTGATTGGAAGGATTGTTGCTCATGAGATGACACTCAAGGACAAGGAAGAGCTTCACCACAAGTCTAGCGGTGCTTACACAGACACAAGTGATGCTCCTGCAACTTCAAGAGACAACCTTGTCACAAATTAAGAGATAAGCCTCATGGTCAAGAAATTCAACAAGTTCTACAATAATAGAGGCAAAGATTGAAGCTCCAACTCAAGATACGAAGAGAAGCGTTTGTTAGGTCATGACCGAAACTGCTACCATTGTGGGAAGCCCGAACACTACTCCAATGAGTGGACGACTCCTTACAAAATGAAAGAAGAATTATCAAGACGACAAATCTCAAGAGACGAGTCACCTCGAAGAGAGAGAAGGAGTAGAGATGATTGTTATGAATGAAGACCCTCAAGGAGAAGTAGGGACTCAGAGAAGAAGGACAAGTACACGAAGAGCTACTCAAGAAGAAGACATCAAGCTCATGTTGGTGAATGCTTTTCCGGCTCTGAATACAACAACCACTCTGAGAGAAGCTACTACTCCAACTCCGACTATAGTCAATATGAAGGTGTTGCGGGACATGCACTAGTAACAACCGACTCCTACGCCATATTTGATTCCCCAAATGAAGGGAGTGGATGTTACTTCATGGCTTAAGTCCCCAAGGTATCACACCCCGAGTATCTTGATTCAAATAGTGATGAGAATGACTTGTTAATTCAGGATGACTTGCTACTTGACAAATCTAGTAATGTTAGTCAAGATGAACTTGCTCGTCATCACTCTAGTCTAGATAAGTCGTACGATGATGATAAGTTGGAAGTAGAATGATTACTCAAGAACTAAAAACTCTTAAGTTAGTTCATGAGTCTACTCTACAAGAACATAGAGAGCTTGAAAGGACACATGAGAAGCTCCGCTTCAAGAAGCTCAATTTAGAGCAAGAGCATGAGTTTCCTAATGCTATCAATGACGATCTTCGAAAGAAGACTTCCTATGATCTAGCCAAATGACTTATATTGTATATGTTCATTACACAAGTTAAGGCTAAGAAAACTAGTAACAAAGGCAAGAAAGGTTCTTAAACTAGTAGCACTAAAAATGATAAATCCAATGATATTGCTTCTAATAGTTATATTGGTCCCACTTACTCTTTTCTTAGCCAAGTTACACTTGATAAAGAAAATGAACTTTTGAAAGGGGTTATAGAGAAAGGTATATATAAGAGTCTTGCCGGTGCAAACAATTTGAGGAGATTGTACGCAAGCATGGAGGATACCGGAAGAACCATGGCAGTGGGTACTTCAAAGCTAGTGGAGTTTAATTGGAAGAAGGTTAATACCCCAAGTTTGTTCCTCAAAAGCAGAAGTATGAAAATACTCTCCCCAAGGGAACAAAAGCTCAAGATGAGCTTCCACCACAAGACCCCAAGATCAAGGACAAGAACAAGCTTCAAGAGGACATTGACTCGCATGAAGATGAATCCTGAGCTATGGTGAAGTGCCTTCCCAAGGCTACTACAAGCTCAACTTCTACAAGTGTCACTTCAACACCAAGGATCCCCATCAACTTGATGTGGGTCCCCCAAAAGAGAAACTAGAGAAGTTCTTGATGGGTGACTCCGCCAATGAAATTCACCCATATTCATTATTGGCAAGAACTAGTTGCAATCAACATCAACATCATGCAATAGTTCAAGGCGTAACACATTCCCTTGAAGGTAAGCCAGTGACAAGGTAATCGACAAATCAATGGACATGATCATGTATGCTTTGCACTCCATGTCCATAGATATCCTTGTATTTGTCTCTTGTGTGTTGGGACTAACCTATGTAGGTGAAGAGTAAGGAAACAACTAGTATGCTCCCAACTCATGATGATCTTCATGAACTTTGAGCATCCACCACTACTTCACCTACATGAAGTCTTGATCGACAAAACGCAAGGTTAGTTTATCCCTTCTATTGGGGGCTGTCACATCAAGGGGGAGATTTACTCTAAGACTTGAGTCAAAGCATATCATAGTATGTGACAACATTAAATGCTTTATGTAAAACTGGTAACCCCACTTGTGCTTAAACGATGAGTATGACCTATGATCAAGTATTCTTACTTGGATCCTAAGTCAATACACTCATATATAGATGAATCCGTCATCGCCAAAGTTCTTGTTAGATGCTGGTGTGTTTATGCATGTTCTCCATGATTTCATTTGACATCTTATTGTGGGAGCATGTTGGTCTACATTTACTTACTCATTTGAGGACATCCAATTCTTTCTCTTTGGCATTTTGATTTTTCTTTTGCCAATTGGATGTACAAGAATTCCTATGACCACTCCTCTAGCCATCTATGCTTTCTCACCTCATATTCTATTCATGATGCATCACAAAATTTGAACAAGTACTTTCCAATCTCTTTGTGTGAGGAGCACTCGGAGTTCCGTATCGACAAAGGACCGACCATTAAAACCTCCCAAGTGCATCGCGGTGGAACCAACTAAAAAATCTCGGTCTCACCGAATGCCTAGTGTTGATCTGGTTTTCAATCTCGGTCCTACCGATTCCACATTCTCGGTTACACCGAGTTTCCTTGTCAGCTGACAGTTGAGGAACTCGGTGACACCGAAAATTTGGAAACAGTGTTACCGACAGCCACGAGTATATAAAGAGGAGGACCCGACCTTTGAAATTATTCTTCAACCATCGCCCCCTCAAAACCCTACAATACTGATTCGAGGACCCTGGTAATCGCCTTTGCTTCCCCGAGTGTCTCCTCCGCTGGGAATCATCATCACCGACAAAATCTTCATCCTCGTCGCCGCTATAGCAGACCCATCACCAAGCTAGGGTATGAATTCGGCCCTCCTTGCACTCCCCATCCAAATCTTTCACATTGGAGTTAATTTTATCTTCTACACATCATTTGCATACTTCCCCATCCAAAGAAAATCTCATTAGATTAGCGAATCAAATTTTTGTAGGTTTAGTTGCTCGCAAAATCGCATCTTGGTGATACCGAGTCAGAAAAATCGGTTCCACCGATTTCTTTTTGTGCTACTGAGGACAAAACTCTGTGAGACCGAGTGGTAGTTTTCGGTCCGACCAAAACTGCTGCCATGTTTTGGTTAAGAGTTTTGTGCGTCTCGGCAGCACCGAAAGATTTGACTTGGTGACACCGAAATTCATTTTTGCTGTGAACTACATCTAAGATTTTTCTGTTCAAACAGTCAGAACAGCTACATTTTGTGATGACTTATCTTCTTCTACTCTTTTATACTCTATTCACAGGGTCAGATATGTTAGATGCTGAGGACACTCAGAATTTGCAGGAGCAGAATGTTGACATGAGTCCAGGCACTAGCCCAAGGCACATGTCCTTTTCAGATCCAGGCACCCCTAGTTCTCATGGGTTTCCCAAGGCTGCTACTAGAGCCAGGAAGAAGGTGAATTCAGATGAGGAGGATTCAGATTTTGAGCCAGAGGAACTTCTTGCCAAGAAGCAAGACAAGGCTGCCAGGAAATCAGCAAATGAAGCCACCTCTTCCACGAGGACAGTTAGCAAGACATATGCCCCTCCAAAGACTATGAGAGCACCTGAGAGTGCTAGGTCTACCATGACCATTGAGCCCCCAAGGAGGTCATTGCCTAAGAATGCAGGAGAGAAGAATAATGCCAGAAAGAGGATTGTCTATGTGACTGGCAGAGCTACCTCAATGTATGATGACCCTAAGGAGGAGGAGGAAGAGCAAGTTGTCAAGGCCCCTCCCAAGAAGAAGTAGAAGAAGCTTTTGGCAGATGCTATGCCAAAGCAAGGTCCATCCAAGAGCACCAAATATGCCCCCAAGAAGGCTGCTGCTGAGAAGTCCAAGAGGTCAACCAGACATATTCCAACTTCTGGGAAGAACAAAGAATCTACCTCCAGAGATATGGATGACGATTCCATGTTTGCATTGATGAAGTTTAGACCACACCGTCCAGAGCACGATGCCAACCACTCACTTGTTGACATGAAGAGGAAGAAGGATGCAGGTTTGAGAGAGTGGAGAGCCATTGATCCTTACTCTCACAGGAGGAAAAAAGTTGTGGATATAGGTTCTACACCAAGGAGGAACATGATTTCTATGAGACTTTGCTGCTTGACAAGAGTCCAGCTGTGAGTGACATGAGGTATGTTGATTGGAAGTACATCAAGGCAAATCAAGACTATTTCGCCAATGTACAACACA
This sequence comes from Hordeum marinum, assembly GCA_022496015.1. Classification (NCBI taxonomy): domain Eukaryota; kingdom Viridiplantae; phylum Streptophyta; class Magnoliopsida; order Poales; family Poaceae; genus Hordeum; species Hordeum marinum. The sequence continues at coordinate 228,386,546 of CM039677.1, read as the reverse complement.
ACTTCCACTGTGTTGGCATAGATGAGTCTGTTGGCAAATAGTTCACTGCATGGAACAATGAGATAATCGTGCAATTCTACTCCACCGCTCACTTCTGTGGAGATGGTAGGATTGTGTGGATGATAGAAGGAGCAAGATATGAGTGGGCTGCCATCTAAGGAGACCCAGAGGGATAGGATGGAGATGTCTGTGTGTACTTAGAGTCCAAGGCCAACCACAATGCCATGAAGGACATGTACAATGCCATTCTTGTTGCACATCTTCAGTCCCACAAGCTAGGATCTATCTACTACCTCCAGGTAGGTCTTCGTACCATTAACACCATTCTGAAGCATACCTTGATGCCTAAGTCAGGAGACGAGAAGATGATCCGAGGATACTCCATCAACTTGCTGCTTCATATTGACCAGCCCCAGAGATTCAGAGTGATGGATCTGATGTGGAGACTGTGAAGAGGGGTGCAGCTGATCAGAAGCGCTTTTGCTGCTATGCACCCTACATTCATATGCTCATCAACTCCAACCTAGAGAAGCACATATTTTCTCTAGACAGACTTGTCACGCCCAAGATGTGACCCTATCCTTATTTTGGATCGAGGGCCTTGGAAGGGATATGAGCGCATCTCGTCGTGTTGCAAGAATGCATATCATTATAAGTACATGTATGGAAGATATGAGTATATGGAATTGCCTTACACTCGCCACAAGCTACATCAATATCACATCTATACAACAACATATTCAAACATCATACAGAAGAGGAGGGTCTGACTACGGACAAAATCAAACGATAAAATGACATCCATCCTTGCTATCCCAGGCTGCCGCCTGGAACCCATCCTAGATTGATGAAGAAGAACTCCAAATCAAACAAGCATCACTCTCATGTTTAATCATCGCATTACCAGAACCTGCAACTGTTGTTGTAGAATCTGTGAGCCACGGGGACTCAGCAATCTCATTTCAAAGGGTATCAAGACTATTAAAGCTTAATGGATGAGGTATGGTTAAGTGGTGAGGCTGCAACAAGCGATTAAGCATTTATTTGTGTGGCTAACTTACAAATAAATAAGGTAAAGTGGGTGGCCTCCGCATAAAGGACATGAACTAGTAATGATCACTAACTGATCCTGAACACCTACGTACGTCAAACATAACCCCACCTTGTTCTCTCTCGGATAAGGAATCTCGAGAAGAGACGATCACGATTACGCACACAGTTGGTGTATTTTATTAGACTTTACTTCAAGTTTGCTGGGTGTTGAACAATGTTTCCAAGTTGTCACATAACCGCGGGCACGGCTTTCCAAAACATTTAACCCTGCAAGGGTGCTCCAACTCTTCCATCACAAATTAACCACACATAGAGGGAATAACCTCGACCACGAATCTCGTGATCTTCCTAGGCAATTCCATTGGAAAACTACAACCTCAAGATAGCCCGAAGTATTTTCGGAATTCCTCACTCCAGACGTTCGAGAAAGGTAAAACAAATCCAGGAAGACCGCCCGACGTGCCGACAATCCCGATAGGAGCCTGTCTCTCATTCCCAGGGCACGCAGATGAGCTACACGTATAGTGGCGTGATAGAAATCTCCCGAATTGCCCCAGGTTGGCCCCGAACAGTGCTTTATTTTGGACCAACACTCATGAGGAGCAGTAGCCCGGGTTGTTGATTAAGATCCTCGGGTTAATTACTCCGTATGCAAGTTTATTATTTATTAGGCTTATGTAGTACCAATGTTCGGCCTTGCTAGATAAGTTTTATCCCAAAACGAAAATCAAGGGAGTCACCATAACAACCCCGAGCATGTTAGGAGCGCTCAATATGGAACATAACACCAGTACACAAGTAACTAGGGGCGGCAAAATTGGAACAATACACCGAGAAAAAGGCCAAGCCTTCCACCTCTTACCAAGTATATATGTGCATTAAACTAAATAGCAATAATATTGCGATAACAACAAGGAATGTCCATGTTGTCACATTAAAGCAATTGCACCTGCTGTCGTGGGGACGCACAACTATGGGATCGCGCGTATCCCTTTCGGTTCGGTAGGGGGAGGAGGCGCGCAAAGACCCGGTCTGGTAAGCAGCACAAAGGGAACTTTTACCCAGGTTCAGGCCGCACGGGTTCTTAATACCCTACTCCTGCTTAGATGTATTGATCGTGTTCTTGGGTGTCAGCTACTGGAGCGCCATGAACGACTTCTATGTGAGCTTGGTAACCTCCAGTCGTCTAACTATCCAAAAGCCCCTTTCTGTAACGCCCTGTGCCTCCTTTTATACTCAAGGGGATCCCAACAGTGGCCTACAGTGTGCGCATGAGATGCATAGTGCAACAATGCTATTGCACCTAACTCTGACGGAGTAGGACAAAAGCATTTAATGCTCTGTCAGATGCAACGGTCCATCAGTGGGATGGGACGGAGGCCCGTCCCATCGATGCCGCTCAACCCCCCTCTAGTACCGATGCCACGACATGCGTCCAGCTGAATCGACACCTGGCTTGTGCACTGGCGGTGCTTGCTGGGGGCTTGTCTTGCCAGGGCCTTGCCTTCCAGGGAGGGGGTTTGCCTCGCGTGGAGGCTCTAAGCCCCTCCCGTAAAGGGCTTGCCAGCAGCCTTGAATCTTCTGTGTTGGTGCTTGAGAAGCTTTTGCTGGGCCTTGCCGCCGAGGTAGCTGCTACGGCCCGTGCATGAGTAAGGGGCACTTGGTAGCCTAAAAACTCTAGTGCACCGACAGTAGCCCCCGGGCCTGGAACATACACGTCGCGAGGCATTGCTGGGGCACATGTGGTAGGACCTTCCATTCGCGGCCATTGCGCCCGGCGCACTTCCCCACAACGCCCATCGAATGCGGGTGGTGGAATACGTGTGTGGCATAGCCATAGAGTTTTTAAATGATCACGCCAGGTCCCGTCCGCCACGTGTGCCGCATGCATAGCGGGGAGCCAGTAACAGGCGCTCATGATTTAAAGTCCGTGAAAAAGCAGTAACTGTGGCACCATGGATTGGGGCGACGGGGCAGTTGTTGTTCATCCCGTGATGGAGGGCGTCGCTATTTGAGGAAGTGGACAGCGTCCTTTGGAGTGAGGAGAGCCAGCCCCCACGCTTCCTCCTATAAATTGGGGGTAGTGGGGACGGTCCTCATCCATCCTCCTTCTGCCCTTTGAGCGCAGAGCTCCTCAGTTCGCCTTCTCCTCATCTCCTTACTGTTCAGGCAGCGCCCGTCCTTCGCCATGCATAGGGGGCAATGGAGGCCACCGTCCTCTGCCTCGAGGAGGAGTTCCCGTCTGGATCATGCTGCCACTTTAGCCATGGAGGCGGTGGGCGGCTCGGTCCCGCGTGGCGGAGGAGGCGCGAGGGGCCGATGCAGTCATGGGGGCCGAGGTCGGGTGAGGAGGAGCACTGCTCCACCCCCTCTTCCGATGCCAGGCACCTCCATTGGGGAAACCCATGCCGAGGGGACGGCGCTAGACTTTGTCCTTGAACTAGACGGTCCCCTACGGAGCTACCTACGGCTCCCACGCCACTTCGCTAGGGCGATGGGGGCCTATGAGCCGCCCTTCCTGTGGCTTCAGGCGGCGGGGTGCTGCAATGGCGCGACGCGGGTGGACGTCAACTACCTAGCGCGCCACGTCATGTTCCTTAGGCGTGGCTGGAAAACGTTTGCCCGCACCCACAACCTCCAGGTGGGGCATACCCTTCGCTTCAAGAAGACGGCGGCTGATATGCTCTCCGTCAAGATTTACGGGAGCTCTGGCGTCTGCCACAGCTGCTGCGAAGAGAGCGTGAGCAGCACCAGAATATTATCCTCAAGCGACAGCGACGAAGAGGACGGTGTCGGTGAAAGCAACGATGAGTCCGAGCATCAGGCAGTCAAGTCAGAATATGATGACCTGAGATCTGACTGATTAGCGGCTGCACCATCATTGCCATCCTCATGCCTCTCCCCTCCCGGCAAGATGACCTTGCTGGGGTCCTCGTCCCGGGTGTCACCTCATCTTCTATCTGGACCTTCCGGCACCCCCACGGACTTCAGCTTCGCTTCGCCTCCTAGGCTCCCCTCCTCATCTGCACAGTGTTGGTCTAGGTGGGCCAGGCTCTTGCCTGCCCATCTGGAAGTCCTGCCCGCTCCGCACAGTGCTAGTCCAGAGGGGTCGGGCTGGGCTTCTGCCGGGGGCCCCTCGCCATCTTTTTCTTCGTGTGTCCCGCCTCTCCTTTCCATCTTTTCCTTCTTGTAATATCCCCTCGGGGAGAAAGTCAAATAAAGATGTAGTCAGGGAAAAGTGATACTTTATGTATATTTTACCTCATTTTGAAAAACTATATGCTATCTTCCTTGTCGAATCGCTTTTGTGTTATGGAATTTTTGCTATGCCCTTTTTGGAAGAATATTGCCGGTATGCGTAGCCCTACCGCGAGCGCTTTGAGGAGCGGATCCTTAGCAGCCTACTGGCAGTGCTAGTGCCAGCAAGATACATTTGCGTCTTGGTGCGGCCGTTCAAACCGTTGGCCTTTCTCGGAAAATAGGATAAGGGCGCGAGCGCTTGGCACTTGGATCGTTTAGCGGACTCGAAATGAAACAAGGAGCGCGGGCGAAGCCACTTAAGCCGTTGAGCTATCCCGAGCGCAGTGAGGGTGCATCCAATCATGGCAATATTCACATGCGTGCAGGTTTTCCACATAGAAGTCGAAATTGCCCAAGGAAAATAGCCTTACAACACAAATTCATATGGGATTTTCATAACTTATCTTTTTGTTTCTTTTCTCCTTCCGGCAAGCGTTCTTTGGAATGTCGTCCATAGGTACCCGTACCATTATTCCCCCCGGCAAGGCTACACGCGAGGGGTTCTTCTATCCTTTTGAGAAAAAGAAAGAAGAGAAAATATGGATACGGAGCCGTGGCGGTCCGTTTGCTCTTGTTGGGATTAAGTGTAATGCAACATTCTGGATAACCATGCACATGAGTAAACATGAAAATCGAATAGAATGGCGGAACACTTATCTTTTTTTAGCTGCCCACAAGGTCTAAGCCTGGCTTTGTACCAAGGATTACATGCTTCTGCAGCAACACTTGGACAAAAGATGGTTGCCAGGGCCGGACCGGCAACCGCGCCTCATGAGTAGAACTTTCGGAGATGTTCGATATTCCGGGAGTTGCTCACCGGAACGCAATCTTCGGTCCCCAAGCGGACTGCGCCAGGCCTAGTGACTCGTACTACCCGATAAGGGCCCTCCCACATCGGCGTCAACTTGTTTTGATTCTTGGCGGACTAAACTCGCTAAAGAACAAGGTCGCCTTCCTCAAGACTTCTGGCATTCACCTTGCAGCTATGGTAGCGGCGCAAGGCTTGCTGGTATGGCGCGGCTCTTAAGCAGCCTGAAGACAATCTTCCTCAAGGAGCGTCATGTCGTCTTGCCGCAACTGCTCTTGCTCAAGCTCGTCATAAGTGACCACAAGAGGAGACCCGTATATGAGTTCCGTGGGGAGAACTGCCTCTGCCCCATAGACTAGGGAGAAGGGTGTCTGACCGGTAGCTCGATTTGGTGTCGTCCTGATTGACAAAAGAACCACCGGCAACTCATCAATCCAATGCCTTCCGCACTTGTGCAGCTTGTCAAAAGTTCTTGTCTTCAGACCGTGCAGCACTTCTGCATTAGCACTTTCTGCTTGGCCGTTGCTCCTCGGGTAGGCGTCAGAAGCAAAACAGATTTTGCTTCCAAGGTCTCGGGCATATTGCATGAACGCGTGGCTCGTGAACTGTGTATCATGATCAGTGATGACCGTGTTGGGGACACCAAAGCGACAGACCAGTCCTTTGAAGAACTTGATGACTAATTGTGTTGTCACCTTTCTCACTGCTTCCACCTCCAGCCACTTTGTGAACTTGTCCATCGCTACATACAAGTACTCAAAGCCCCCGGCAACGCGGGGGAAGGGGCCCAAGATGTCAAGCCCCCAGACCAAAAATTTCCAGGAGAGAGGGATTGTTTGAAGGGCTTGAGTTGGTTGATGTAGCTTATTTGAATGGAACTAGCATGCTTCACACTTGGTTACTAATGCCGTTGCATCCTGCAGGGCGGTGGGCCAAAAGGAACCTTGTTGGAATGCCTTTCTGATAAGTGCACTCGACCCTATATGGGAGCCACATATGCCTCCGCGTATCTCTACCAACAGCTCTAGTCCATCCTCCTGAGGAATGCACTTGAGTTTCATGTCATTTGGTCTCTTTCTGTATAGGACGTTGGTCACGAACTGATACATATGAGACCGGCAGGATACCTTCTCTTGTTCCTCCTATTCTTCGGGGAGTTCTCCGGTCTGAAGGAAACAAACAATGTGTTGTGCCCACGCTAGAGCCTGGGGCTCGACAACGAGGACCAAAGGCGTATCTTCTGCCGGGGGAGCATTCACTTCGACGGAAAGGGCCTGAGGGTCTACTGGAGTCTCCTGCACCCCGACAAGTCTGGCAGGAACGCATGCTTCCATGACAAGTGCTAGAAGTCCTGCCAGAGCGTAGCATTCACCGTCAAGCATGTCATTCCTTTTGACAATCCTCTCGCTGGCGGCCTTGGCGAGTTCTGCCATGAAATACTTGCTAGAACTTAGCTTTCTTCTTTTCTCTTGTCCAGTTGATGGTGCCACAGAAGGTTGAGTTAGTTGGATCACAAAAGTTCCTGGTTCCACAAGCAACTTAAGAGAGGCACATTTTGACGGGCCATCGGCAACGGTGTTCTCGGCATGCGGAACGTGTTCCATTTGCAAGCTGTCATAACATTCTTCCAACTTCCTTACTTCATCGATGTATGCCTCCATCAGTGGACTCCGGTAGTCTTTGTTCACTTGCCATATTCCAAGCTAAGAATCACCTCTGACAATGAGTTTCTTGATTCCAAGGTTTGCCGCGATCCTGAGGCCGGCAAGCAGCCCCTCATACTCGGAGGTGTTGTTTGTTGATCTCTCCCGGGGAAAGTACATCTAGATCATGTATCTGAGGTGCTCTCTAGTGGGTGCGACAAACATCACTCCGGCACTGGCGCCTTGCAGCGAGAAAGCTCCATCAAAATACATAATCCATCCGGGATCAGTTTCCTTTCCGGGGAGGGTTGACTCTGGAATCTCTTTGTCGGGCGTTGGGGTCCATTCTGCAGTGAACTCCGCCAATGCCCTTCTCTGAATGGTCGAAGTGCTTTCGAACTTAAGACCAAAGCTTGATAGTTCTAGGTCCCACTCCACGATCCTGCTGGTAGCTTCTGGGTTCCACAATATCCGCTTTAGCGGGAAGCGGGTGACGACGGTGATCTCATGTGCTTGGAAGTAATGGCGCAACTTCCTCGACGCCATAAGAAGGTTGAAGAGCAACTTTTGCACGCCAGAGTATCTTGACCTAGCCCCCTGCAACAAGGAGCTGACAAAATAGACTGGTCGCTATACCACTTTCTTCTTCCGGACTATCTCTCTTGACTGCGCAGATCCTCCTTCATAGGCACCAGACCCGGCCGAAAGCTTTTTCGGTTCATCGCATGGCGGTCCTGCCTCTGTTGTGGCCTCTTCGTCAACCTCTCTTTCGGCCACCAGTACAATGCTCACCACTTGATTTATCATCGCCAGGTACAACATCAAAGATTCTTGTGGCTTTGGCATAACCAGGACCGGCGGAGAGGAAAGGTAACTCTTCAAATCCTGCAGCGCTGCCTCCACTTCCAGAGTCCATTTCATTGGTCCTGCCTTCTTCAAGATTTTGAAAAAGGGGAGGGCGCGCTCTAATGATTTTGGGATGAACCTACTAAGGGAAGCAACACAGCCGACAAGACGGCGCACGTCCTTAACATGTCTCAGTGCTTTAATCTACTCAATTGCTTTGATCTTGTCGGGGTTCTCCTCGATTCCACGATGAGATACAAAGAACCTGAGAAGTTTGCCTGATGGAATGCCAAACACACACTTCTCGAGGTTGAGCTTCATGTTGATCTTGCGCAAGTTTGCAAATGTTTCTTCCAGGTCTGATATGAGCATGGCCCTGTCCTTGGTTTTGACCACTATGTCATCCATGTAAGCTTCCATATTTCTATGGAGCTAGGTTTCAAAACCAATTTGGAACGCTCTTGCAAATGTAGAACCAGCACTTTTCAACCCGAAAGGCATAGGCAAAAAGGAGTCCGTACCACATGGGGTGATATATGTGGTCTTCTCCTCGTCTTCCTTGGCCATGAAGATCTGATGATATGTAACACCCTGGACACACCGGCCGGTATTCGATACTCCTAGCGGGATCTAGACTGGCCTCACAGATAAATACTAGTCTTTTCTGCGTACTTTGTACTCACTCATGTGCACCCGGGACCAACTTCCTGGTCGGTCACCCATCCTAGAACTACTCCAAGCCAAGCACGCTTAACCTAGGATTTCTGTTCGAATGGGCTCCCGAAAAAGAAGTAATTCCTTATTGATACGAGTAGTCTATCATCCCTAATATGCTAGGCTATTAGATACACCACCACTCGGAGGAACCGACGTCCTCGTCGGGTCATAGGAACATTCCCTCTTGGCACAAATGTCTGTGCTTCCAGTCTGACACATGTGTCATTCCATGTGCCACGACGGGTCACCAACTTCGTGAAAAACATGACCGCGCACCTGTCGACAAACATCCGTGTAATCGCGATGGTCGGCTCTGATACCAACTTGTAATGCCCCGGACACACCCGCCGATAGTCGTTACTCCTGGCAGGATCTAGACTGGCCTCACAAATCAATACTAGTCTTTTCTATGCACTTTGTCCGCACTCATGCGAACCCGAGACCAACTTCCCGATCGGCCAACCATCCTAGAACTAATCCAAGCCAAGCACGCTTAACCTGGGAGCTCTGTTCGAATGGGCTCCCAGAAAAGAAGGAATTCCTTATTGATATCAGTAGTCTATCATCCCTAATATGCCGGACTATTACATGATACCCAGAATAGGCATCAAGGAAAGACAGTAGGTCACAGCCGGCGGTGGAGTCGACAACCTCGTCGGTGCGTGGCAAGGGAAAAGGATCCTTGGGGCAGGCCTTATGGACATCTGTGAAGTCGATACATAGCCTACATTTCCCATTCGCCTTGCGCACTACAACTGGATTGGCCAACCATGTTGGATGGAGTACTCCTCTGATCAAGCCAGCCGATTCAAGTTTCTTGATTTCTTCGGCGATAAACTGTTGAAATCACATTTGCTCCCTTGGTAGTTTTGGTAATTAATAACAACATATAAGTCATTGAAGTAATGCTTCCACCAAGTATATTCCAGGAAAGGTTCAATGATAGGGATGGCAAAAGGATTGTGGAATTACCCCAAGATTCAAGGAAATAGGTTGGCCAAGCTTCAAGCAAGAGGACTCTACATTTTACATTTGTGAGAAATCACTTTGAGTCCATAGGAAAGGCAATACTATTAAAAGGGGGTAAAGTTTGATGATGGACAATATGCTCAAACATGCACAAAGTGACAGTCGCCAAAACATCCACAAACTCTCCCACCAAAGTCTATCCAAAGCCATATATGCCAAATCGGTGCAACCAACATTCCTATCCCGGTGCCACCGATTCCAAACTCTAGACAGACTCAGCAAAACCCAAACACTTCGGTGCAGCAGACACTGCACTCGGTGCCACCGAGTTGGGTTGCCAAGTTTCTGTTACGCAAAGTTCTCATTTTTTGTCCGTCCGAAAATGGTGAATCGGCATCACCGAGTTTGGTAAATCTGACTGTTGGTCACCTTGTCGGTGCAACCGAGATTTCTATATCAGTCTCACCGAGATTCAAAAGTTGCCAACTTTAAGTCACTTTTGTACCACCGAGATTTACACATCGGTGTCACCGAGTCTGACTTATTGTGTGCAGCGGTTGGATTTTTGGAGATACCTATATATATACCCCTCCACCACCACCTACTCGAAAGAGAAGCACTTAGAACTATTCCATACCTATCCTACTCAGTTTTTTGAGAGAGAACCACCTACCCTTGTGTTGAGATCAAGATATTCCACTCCTACAATATGGATCTTGATTTCTAGCCTCCCCAAGTTGCTTTCCACCAATCGCATCCCTTATACAAAGCCAAATCTATGAGAGAGTGATTGTGTGTTGAGGAGTCTATCATCTTGAAGCAACAAGAGCAAGGAGTTCATCGTCATTATCGAGCCGATTACCTTTTGGTTAGATGTCGCTTGGGAGCCTCCTACTTCGTGTTGTGGAGTGAACTAAGAAGTTTGTAAGGGCAAGGAGATCGCCTACTTCATGAAGATCTACCCATAGTGAGGCTAGTCCTTCATGGACGGAAGCTGCATGGAATAGTCAAGGTTGCTTCTTCGTGGAACCCTCTATGGGTAGAGCCCTCCGTGGACTCTCGCGACCGTTACCCTCCATGGGTTCAAGACTCCATGAACGTGGACGTACGATGGCACCACCTATCGAAACCACGAAAAAAACATCGTGTCATCACTTGTGTTTGCTTTCCTAACCCTCTCTTTACCTACATGCGCAATGTCTTTATTTTCCACTTCTACACTATTAGACATGCATGTGTATGGTGTTACTTGATATTCTATGAGCTATAACCGCCAAGAATTAAAATTGAGAAAAAGCAAAACTTTTATTTGGTCAAGTAGTGTAATCACCCCCCTCTAGACCTACTTTCGATCCTACACCTGTTGCGGCTCCAAAGCTTGCTTCCGGACCTTCTATTTGACGGGCCTCGCATGAGGGCAGACGAATAGGTGGTGCTCAATCACCTCCCTAGTAACACTGGGGATATCAGATGGTTGCCATGCAAACACATCGAGATTCGCCCACAGGAAGGCAAAGAGCGCGCTTTCCTATTTGTCGTGAAGGGTGGAGCTTATGGTGAAAGTTCCCCCCGTGCCGTCTTCCTTGGCGGGCACCTTCTTGTCCTTCGACGGAACGACTTTTTTCTCTTGCCGGTGGAGCTCTCTGGCACATAGTCAACAGGAGCGCATCACTCCACGGAGGCACGCTTCCCGGAATGTGTTCTAGAGGCCCTGCCGGTCTTCTTCCCCCCGGGAGCTTCAGCGGCAGGTGCTGCAGCCAAGGTTGGAAAAAGCGGTAGGCGTAAGCGAGGCGGTTGGCCTGCAGCTAGTGCCTAGGCGGTGCTTAAGCACCCTAGGCGCAACCTACATGGTAATATAGTTTCTACTATTAGGATGTACCCGTGGTTATTATATGTATATTAACTTAATTCAGAGCATACATATAAATTAACTAACAGCTACTGCCATTGAAATATGGATCGTTTGGCATATTAGTGCAATATGGCATGATTTCTCTCTTAGTTAGACAATTTCTTACTTGCCATGTCTAGGCTTTTGCTTATGCCCGAGGCGAGGCATTTGGCCATTGCCTAGCGCCTAGGCATGCCTAAGCGCCTCCTAGGCAGTGCCTTTTCCCACACTGGCTGCAGCTGCGCCCCGGTAGAGCTGGTCAGCGCAAATAAGAGCGCTCTTCTTGTCGGAGTGGATGGCGATGACGCTCATTGGCCCGGGCATCTTCAACACATTGTAAGCGAAGTGGGTGGCCGCCATGAACTTGGCCAGTGCCGGGTGATCAATGATGTCGTTGTATGGCAACGAAATTTTGGCGACGCCGAAAAACGATCCTCTTCGTCCTGAAATTGGTGTCACTATCAAACGTCACCGGCAGTGTGACCTTGCCTTTCGGCTGAGTTCTTCCTGAGTTGACTCCTTGGAAAGTGCCTGTTGGCTCGTCATCTTCATCGGGAATTTGTAGTCTTTGGACGACATCTGGCGAGATCAGGTTCAGGATGGCCCCACTATCGACAAGCATCTTCGTCACCTTGAGGTTGCGGATTGTCGGAGAAACCAACAACGGCAGACACCCGACCGCAGTCACGCGACCAGGGTGATTCTCGGCGTCGAAGATGATAGGAGTGTTGGACCATTTTAGAGGTCTTTGGGCACCGATGGAGGGCTCCGCCGCATTGAACTCACATGCCCACTATTTAAGTTGGCAGTTGGAGGAATGCGATGTAGCACCACCTTCTATGTACATCATCTCTGTAGCCTTATGGAACTCTTGCTCGATGGACTCGTCATCCTCCTCGATGTCATCATCGTCTCGTTCTTGCTTGTCGCGGCCATAGGTGGGACGGTCCTTCTGTTGCTTGGGTTTGCCACGGCAACCTCCTTGGCCTGCACGCTTCTTGTCGGATCCCCCGACACCATCCTTGGCCTTCTCCTTATCTCGCCTCTTGTACTCAGCTTTTTGCTTCTCGGTATCCACTTCCCCGCAATCCTAGAGATCATGGCCCTTGGTGTGATGGATCTTCAAATACTGCTTGCCAGAACCCTCCAGCTTGTCGGCAGCCGCCTGGGCGTGGTAGGAGGCGCGCCCAGTGGCATCGTTGCTGGGGTCATCAGCTTTGCCCCTTTTGGTAGCGCCGGGGTTGCCGGATCCCTCGACGGCAAGCACGGTCTTGATTTTGTGCTTCTTTTTTTGCTGTCGGCCCTTCTATGCTGGGGCAATGCCGTCTTCTTCTTTGGAGTCATCCCCTACGCCGACGTCTTTGCCGGGGAGTGGGAGTGTCCTCCCTTCTCCAACCCGAGCACACTTGGCTGCGAAGCCATAAAGCTCGGCGACATCCCTGACCCTGTTTATTGCCAATTCTTCCCGCATCCTGTAGTTACGCATGTTCTGATGGAACGCGTTGATAACATCAGCGGGGTGAATGTCGGGGATGTTGTGGTGGACGCGTCTGAACCTCTGGATGTACTTCGCAGGGTTTCGCCTTCCTTTTGGGGGATGATGTGTAGATCACTCTCCTGGCCAGGTGCTTGATGGCCACCGGTGAAGGCACCAACAAACTCATGGCATAGGTCCGCCCAAGAAGCGATGAACCCTTCCGGCAAGTGCATCAGCCATGGCCTGATATTGGGCTAAAGCACGAACAGGAAGTAGTTGGCCAATATCGTATTGTCGCGGTCCCCGGCAGCCTACACCGTGATGGTGTAGATGCTTAGGAATTCCAACATATGAGTTTTGCCGTCGTACTTCTACGGGACTTCCGGTTTGAACGTGCAGGTGCTGGGTCATTGGACTCGCCGTAGCTCGTGGGTAAATGCTGGATAGCCTACCTCGTAAGGTAAGCTGACAAGATACCCCGGCGTAGGCTTGTCTATAACGGCTCCCGTGCGCCTATCTGACTGGAGGTGCACTTCCCGACGTGGTTCAATCGAAGTTCGGACTTCTTGATGCCCCGTTCCGGAAGAACATGATGCCGATCGTGGCACGTCCGTGGGTTGGTTGATGCTGTTGAGTAGCCATCAAAAGCATCGGCCCGTTGGGTTGGTGATTGGGGACGTTGTCGCGGAGGAGAGTGCGCCGAAGTCGCGCAGATCTCGGGCACCTCACCACCGGTCCGAGACGGTCCGTTGGGTCAGAGCTTGTCCGCGAGGCTAAGGAGCCTTTGAATGGTGGCTCTCCATTCATCGAGCTTCTCCGCAGCGGGAGGGAAGTTTAGGAGTAGCTGCGCCCGCACCATCGCTTCTTCCGACATGGTCGGTAGCGAATGGCTGGAGGAACGCGAGGTGCTCTGACTTCTAACTGTGTTAGCAGGACCGCTGCCGCAGTCCCGTGCTGGCATGCCATTCCCACTTGCACGCAAGTGAGCATGCGGGTCCTGTGCATCCTGGGAATGATGCGCATGAGCTTTTCCATGGGGACGCTGAGGGCCGGGGGCGCCGTGGAGCGGCTCCCCCCGCGCATCCTGAGAAGGTCATGGTGTAGGCGCCGGTGTGGGTGCCCTGGAAGATACTCTCCCGCAACCGGATTTCGTAGTACCCCCCGGAGGTGGTACCGCTCCATCCTGGGACTCTGGGGCGCGGGGGTTCCCACCGTTGACACGGGCACCCTCGCGGGGAGCGCCGTTGCTTGCTTGGCCTTGGTCACCGGAGCGTCGTGGGAGCTCCAAACCTCCACCTCATTATCCTCCACCCGCGTCCATGCTATCTCCTGTTCGCGTAGATACAGGGATGGTGGACGTAGATGGACCAACTTCTGTCTGGCCCTTCTTCTTAGGGGCCATGGCGACGATGGAGTCACGGTGCGGATTACCAGAACGGGTTCACACCCCTAACGCGCCCCCTACCTGGCGCGCCAAAGATGTCGTGGGGGACGAACACCTGTGGGACCATGGGGATCTGTTTCGGTTCTGTAGGGGGCGAACGCGGGCCAAGAGCCGGTCTGGTAAGCAGCACACAGGGAACTTTTACCCAGGTTCGGGACGCACGGGTGTGTAATACCCTACTCCTGCTTGGTTGTATTGATCGTGTTCTTCGGTCTGAGCTACAGGAGCGCCATGAATGGCTGCTATGTGAGCTTGGTACCTCCAGTCGTCTAATTGTCTAAAAGCCACTTTCTATAACTCCCTGAGCCACCTTTTATACTCAAGGGCATCCCAACAGTGGCGTACAATGTGCATATGAGATGCACAGTGCAACAGTGCTATCACACCAAACACTGACGGAGTAGGACAAGAGCATTTAATGCTCCATCAGATGCCTCAGCCCATCAGCGGGATGGGATGGAGGCCCGTCCCATAGATGCCGTTCAACCCCCCTCCAATACTGATGTCGTGACACGCGTCCAGGTGAATCGACACCTGGATTGTGCGCTGGCGGTGCTTGCCGGGGGCTTGCCTTGCCGGGGCCTTGCCTTGTTGGGGAGGGGGCTTTGCCTCACCTGGAGGGTCTACGCCCTTCCTGACAAGGGCTTGTCGGCAACCTTGAATCTTCTGTGTTGGTGCTTGATAAGCTTTCATTGGGCCTTGCCGTCGAGGTAGCTGTTATGGCCCGTGCACGAGTAAGGGGCACTAGGTAGCCTAGAAACTCTAGTGCACTGATACCTGTAGCTAGAAATGCTATAAGAAGGGTTGAGCAAGCAGTAACATAGACAAACAAAGGTTGGCTAGGATGTGGAGGGGTTAGAGGCTTATCATGGCAATGTTGGGAGGCTAGACAAACAAGTGGTAGGTAGCAAGACATAACGATAAAAGCATGACAACTAGCATATCAATGATAGTAGTGGTATCCAGGAAAATGTGTCATCTTGCCTGAGATCATGCTTGGAAGAAGACAAATCCATGAAGAAGATGAGCCAACGTAGTAGAATGAATCCTCACACTCCGAACGCTTTCGGAACTCTATAGAGAAGAAGCAATACGGAAACAACGATCAACATGCGATAGCACCACAACATATGCATGACATGATGCGCAAACCAATATGATTTATGTCCAGTTTTAAATATGCAAGGCATGGCAAATCACATCATTCAAATACTACACATTAAGTGAAGCTCGATATGACGAAACTCTATTGATAAAACTCCACGGTCGAATATTTATTTCACTCTCGTTTAGGTACACCATAATACTAAATGTTGTTAAACATGGAAAGAGGTGAAGGATAAGTAAACTATCTAACTAGGCATCTTAAATGAGCTGGGAAACAACTTGTAGCATTTCCAAAACGACACCATATTCAAATTATGAATTTAGTCCAGATCTGTCCTAACTCAATTTCAGAGTTGTTAAACAATAGAATAAATATCACCATGAGATTCTACATGTTTTTCTAGTCAAGTTACATATATAAAACATTTGCATCAGAGTTTTGGGAATGGTCGTGCCCCCTGTAAGCCAACTCGGGCGCGCCTTGGGACCCAGGGCTACTGTCGGCGTTTTGGGAATGGGGGTACCCAGACCTGCCTACATGTGGCTCAGGGCATGGCCCACCTCAATGACCAAACGCGGTAAGGCGTGCCCCCACTCTATACAAGGCCCTCATGAGGGCCCTAGCCTCGCGAGAAAGGATGGCGACAAGACCCGCGAAGGATGGGCCTCCTCAGGACCCCTCCAGAGCGGCAGCGATTACTATCCAAGGCCCGGCCTTAGGAGTCAAGGATGACGCAAGGAAGGACAGGCGGGTGACAGTGCGCCAGGCGGCGGAGTTTCCCCTTTGGTGCAAAGGGAGCACGGATGCATGCGGGTTCCCAAAGCACCCCCCAAAAGTTTCCGTTCCGATGCAACAAGACCGCAACCACCCGCCCCGCAGGGCGGATGTCATCACTGAGCCCATCCCTGCGTCGTCGACAACTACTTTGCAGGCAAAGACCGCCTTTTGGCAGGGCGAGCACGTACTTTTGTCCTCCTTCAGAATTGGTCATTTTGGGATCCCTTCCCGCAAGTGCGATAAGGGAAGAGGACCTGGACCACCGCTATATATAGAGGGTAGGCTACTTCATAGAGGGGGATTGACCAGTTCTACTAGACACCAGCCACAAAAAACCACAAAGACCTCGAACACCACCAAGGGCCCTTGGGAGGCCTCGAAACACTGTACTTGTTCGTCCACCTCACCTCCTTGAGAGGCAATGCACCAAAGGCAGGAGTAGGATTACGCTTCACAGCGGCCCAAACCCGAGTAAACTGTCGTGTTCGTTCTCCTCCTCGTCATCGCGTGAGTTCTTTGTCGTGTCCATCGGATAGCGAGCTAGGGAGGTCGAGGCCGTGGGGTATCTTCGTGCACGCCCCTATGTCCGAACCTTAAGGGTTTTGCGGAGCCCGGAATCTGACACCCATCGTATGCTATTTTTATGAGTCATTCCACTAGAGAACACTATGGTCCCCGGGTCTATTCACTTATATATTTACAAACACTACTATTACTGCTGTCATTTATTTTCTTTTATTTTAGTTTGCAATTTACAATTATTTACACAACTCACTTGCTTGCAAATAACGCTACCAAGGGGATTGACAATCCTCTTGCGAGCGTTCGGTGCAAGTTGTTTGCTCTTTTGTTTGCGGCCTCTAAAGACGATTGAGGATTGGTATTCCTATTGGTTAGATAAACCATGGTTTCATAACCGAGTGAAATACTTACCCATATTTGTTGCGATAACCAGTTCCTCTTCACGGAAAACCCAACGCAGATCACAAGTATCAGGAAGATTTCTGGCGTCGTTGGCGGGGGATATCATCATCAACTATCAAGTAAATTCACGCAAATTATCATTCACTTGTTCGTATTTTTATATAATGTTATATTTAGTTTTTCTCATAAAAATCATAAATACAAAATTATTTATCTTTGCTAGTTACTAGTTTACTCTTTTGCTTGTTTTGTTTGCTTAAAAGATTGTAATGATGTCTAACTATATGATTGAAAAGATGATGGGGTTGAACTCCCCAATGAGGAAACTCCCCCATAGAGACACGTAAAGGTCTTCATTGCAGTGAAGGGGGATATCACTGGGACAAGCGTTATCCAAGGATTCTTTAACTATATGGGTGCTTTAACTTGCAAAGATATGCCAAACCTTAAATGAACCAACAGTTACGCCAATGCTATCGCTACTCTTGTTCTAAAACTTGAAAGAAGATTTACACGTACTCATCCTACCTTGCAAAGGCTTTTTTATGATTTGTCGGTGATAAAAGACCCTAGCGCTTAGAAGATAGCCACTCTTATCCTCATGTAAGAATTTGACTATATAATACAGGAAGCTCGGGAGATCTTTTATTCAAGATCAAGAGAGATAGATATAGCCATCTAGGTACTAAGTATGGACCCGTAGGTCAGTGGTATAATACTCACACATCACCATGGGAACAACAAGGTTCATGTATAGGCCCTCCATGATCAACCCACCCTGCGACAGGGCACAGGAACAGGACTCTAGATAGGCACATTGCGGTGGCGGAAAAAGTGATTTTGCAGGATCTCTAGGGTTTTTGTATTTATTGAAATTTATAGGCTAGAGAGGGCCACCACATGACAGGGTGTGGCCATCCCCCTAGGAGGGCCCTATTATGTGCTCTCTCTCTCGCGCGCACGCGCGTGCGCGACTCCGGTCTTCTCCTGAAGCTTCGAGGTCTTCTTTTGGTCCAACAAAATCATAAAAAAGTATCACGTAAATTGGACTTCGTTTGGTACTGTAAACCTGAAAAGCTAAAAACACGTAGAAAACAACAACTGTCACTTGGCACTGGGTTAATAGGTAAGTGCTCAAAAATAATATGAATTGTCATTAGTTACCCAAAAAGTATTCTAGAATGATAATAATATAGCATGGATAAATCAAAAATTATAGATACGTTGGAGACGTATCAGCATCTCCAAGCTTAATTCCTACTTGTCCTTGAGTAGGTAAATGATAAAAATAGAATTTCTTATATGACGTGCTAACCATCATGTAATCAATTGGAAGTATAATCATTAAGAAATGATGAATTAATGAACATCAACATATTAATATTCATAAACATAAGTAACATGATTATCAGGTTTCAAAATATACGACCCTTAAAGAATGTTAACTCCCTATCCATTTTATAATATAAGTATAGCATGGCTGCATCTGCACCACATAAATACAAATGTTATGCACCACGGTGTTTGGTCAAGCAATTGGATCGTACATTTTAAAGTGCTTCAACCTTTTATTACTCACAAATAAATGAGCATGAACCATGAATATAGCATAAAGGTGGAATAGAATATGGTGGTAGGTTTCAAAAGGGTAAAAGTGGAGAAGAAAGTCTCACATCAACTAGGTGTATCAACGGGCTATGGAGATGCCCATCAATAGATAACAGTGCGAGGAGTAGGGATTGCCAGCCAACGAATGCACTAGAGCTATAAGAGTATGAAAGCCAAGTGGGCATGCATCCAACTTGTTTTGTCATGAAGATCTCAGGCATTTGAGGAAGCCCGTAATCAGACTATACAAGCCAAGTTCTGTAATGAAAAATTCCCACTAGCATATGAAAGTGACAAAACAAGAGACTCTCTATGTGAAGAACAAGGTATCACTGTAAGGCACAAGTGTGGTGAAAGATATAGTATCATTGTCCCTTTCTTTTCTCTCATTTATTTTATTATTTTTATTTTTCTCTTTTTTCTTTTTTTTCTTTTTTTGCTCTTTTTTCGTCTGGAGTCAGATCCCGACTTGTGGGGGAGTAATTGTATCCATCATCCTTTCCCCATTGAGATAGTGCCCTAATAATTAACATCATCACACTTTTATTTGCTTACAACTCGATATGAAAAACTGATAAGATGATATGACTCTATATGAATGCCTTTGGCAATGTACAAGGATGTGCAATGATCAAGCATAACATGTATCAAAGAATGATGAACGGTCGTCTTGCCAAAAATACTATGTCAGCTTATATGATCACGCAAAGCAATATGACAATGAAAGTATAAGTCGTATGATGCAACGATGAAAGTTGCATTGCAATATATCTCGGAATGGCTATGGAAATGCCATGATAGGTAGGTATGGTGGATGTTTTTAGGAAGATATAAGGTGTCTTATGTGCAAAAAAACGTATCATGTCATAGGGTTTGGATGCACTAGCAAAGGTTGCACCGATCCTCGTGGTGAGATTGGGCAATACACTGTACCGAAGAGGCTATCAGATATGAAGTGGTGAGAGTGCGTATATCCATGGATTCACATTAGTCATAAAGAACTCACATACTTATTGCATGATTTTATTAGGTCTCTTGAAGCAAAGTATTACCCGCATGCCCCTAGGGAGGAGGTTGGTAGGAGTTAACCATCACGCGCCTCCGACTCAAACAACACTAGGATTTCAACAAGGAATAAGAATGCTCACACATCATCACCATGCTATAAAATATTTAGGTCAAGAACAAGTTAAAAACCTCTAATTCACAATATTCTTACTAATAAATAATCATGTATTTATTCCCGTTCACATTACCACAATAATATCATTAACTCAAGACTGCTCTTTTATGTGCTACATAAAGGTTTTGATTATGCACTCTTTGAATAAATATTATTTTTGGACTAGTCTTGTAACCCATGAAAATTACATTTGTACTAACTATCAAACAAATATAAATGAATAACTAGAGTGTGATTATTTCTTTAAAATCTTGACACCATCGTGCTCTACAAGATATAGGTGAAGTACTAGAGCAACTACTTAGCTCAAAAGATATAAGTGAAGGACGTACAATATTCTAATAAATGATGGTGATTCAATATCTATCTCAATTAGGAGTGCACAAAAAATAATTATTGTGGGAAAAAAAACTAAATCAAACAATGCTCCAAGCAAAACTCATATCATGTGATGTATACAAATATAGCTCCAAGTGATATACCGATGGATTGAGACAAAAGAGGGGATTACTTCCGGGGCATCACCAAGCTTAGATGCTTCAGTCTTCGTAGAATGTGACTTGGTATTCCTTGGTAATACCCAAGCTTAGGCTCTTGCCATACCTTACTCCTTCATCCATAGTGATAGCACTCAAAACTTGGAAACTTCAGCACACAAATCTGAACAGAAACCTTCGTAGATTTGTTAGTACAATAAACATATAAAATACTTTAGCTACTGTTATAAATTGATTCTTATTTTAATATTGCATAAGGTGATATATTCTAACTTCTCCATGGCTTATACCCCACAATACAATCCATGGCATCATCAAAATAAGCAAACCATGTAGAATCTATGTAAAACCAAATAGTCGGAAATTATGTGTAAAGGAAACATACTTGTGTAACTCCAACAATTATGAAAAATTAGGACAAGATGGGAGTTTGTATACAAATACTGTGTAAAAAATTAGTTTAAAAAGATGTTCCCGTAAAATCAGAGAATTCTACACTCGACACTAAAGTTTCTATTTTTGCACCGTATCAATTCTACTCATCATGCAAGTCATCCCAAAGGCTTTACTTAGCACAAACGCTAAATTAAACCAAAAAACAATATCATTCTAGTAGTAATAACCATGTTATTGAGAACAAACATAAAGTATTGGGTTGTCTCCCAATAAGCTCTTTCTTTATAGCCATTAAGATAAGCTTGGTATTTAATGATGCTCACATAAAAGATAAAAATTGAAGAGCAAAAAAATCATTATATAGCAGTTGACAAACTCATTTAATTATTACATACTTCCTATGCATAGGTATTTTATTGTAAAATAAATTATCACGACAAGAACTATCTACCACATTCAAATATCAGGAATGACGCATTAATAATTTCAACACAAAGAGAGGTAAGTGAGTAACATGGAAATTTCTGTAACCATATTTTCCCCTCTCGAAATTGAACAATGTAAATATCATATAAAATTTTATCTCCATGATCTAGATGCCCAAAAGTTTTACAATCTTTAAAGATAGTGGCATTATCATTAACTGAAGTTATGACCTCTCCAAACCCACTTTTATCAATAAAATCATACGATTGAACACTCTCCAAATACGTGGGATCCTTTTTACCAAAATTCGACATGCTTGCAAACCCACTTTAAATCTATTCCCAATTTCATTATCAAATCATATTAACTATGAGGCTTAAATAAATTTTCAACATCAAAAGAAACATCATCACCCTAATCATAACCATTAGCACAATTGACATTCATAGAATTTATACTAACAACATTGCAATCATTCTTTTCATCGAGTGAATGTATCCCAATAGAGTTTTCATATACCACTTAATTATTGGCTATTGGTTTACAGCAAGCAGCATGTTTAAAAAGATTAGCAAGTGGATGAGGATCCATTTATCTTAAATTTTTGCATTTACGTTTTGTTTTTGTGTAACAAAGGTAAAGATAACATAACTATGTAAGTAAGCAAATAGAAATATTTTTGTGTTTATTATTTTTAAATAGAAGGAAAAATATAACATCAAATAGAAAGTAGAACACGTGAATGATAATTTTGTGTAGGTACTTGATAGTAGGTTGGCGATACTCCCCGGCAACGGCGCCGGAAATCCTTCCTAATACTTGAGATGTGAGTTGGGTTTCCCATGAAGAGGAATGGGTGATGCAACACAATACCGATAAGTATTTCCCTAAGTTAAGGACCAGGGTTTATCAAACCAATAGGAGTAACATGCAACCCCCATCTTCAGCAACAACACACAAAGAAGCAAATAATTGCACCCAACACGGGCAAGAGGGTTTAGCAATCCCCTTGGACTCGTTATTTGCAGGCTTATAATTAGTGTGGTTGGTAGTACATAATTATAAAATTTAAAATTAAATAAAAAGTAAGTAATGGAAGAAAGGTATTGAAAGCTTTTGTAGATATATAAGTGAATAGACCCGGGGGCCATAGTTTTCCCTAGTGGCGTCTCTCATCAAAATAGGCATACAGTGGGTAAACAAATTACTGTTGGGCCATTGATAGAAAAGCGTATGTGATATTCACGACATTGATCATGTGTATATAGGCATCATGTTTGTAAGTAAATAGGCCGAAACCTACCTACTCCTATTACTATTACTCCACCCTATAGCACTATCCAACGTTCATCTAGAGTATTAAGTAAAACAGTGTAATGCTTGGAGAACAATGACATGATGTAGACAAAGAGAATTCAATTAATATGAACTAACCCCATCATTTTATGCTTAGTGGAAACAATACAAAGAAGTAGCTTATTGAGGGAGTCCTTGATTAAGGGGTCCTCGGGCCGTTGGTCTGTCTCCTAATAGGCCGGCTTGGTGGGCCACATTCTGACTATCGCAGGAGGGGCCGGATACATCGAGACCTTGTGTTCTAGAAGGAAGTCCCGAAGGTGCATCGTGCACTCCAAGTCAAGATGAGGAAAACAACATCTCCATCCCTGGCAGGAGACCTACCATGTGTAAACCCCAGGTATCCCCTGGTGTTTATATAAACCGGGAGGGTTTTAGATTGTCGGGCTAAGAAACTGATCTAGGGTTTTTGCTATCTTATATCAAGGTAGATCAACTCTGTAACCTTCATACCATCATTATAATCGAGCAGGCCGTAGGGTTTTACCTCCATAGGAGGGCCCGAACCTGGGTAAACATTGTTTCCTTCATCCCTTGTTACCATCGATTCTAGTCTCACAGCTTGGGACCCCCTACCCGAGATTTGCCGGTTTTGACCCCGAAATTGGTGCTCTCATTAAGATTTCCGTTGTGATCGCCAAAGGAATCGTTGGCGCGTGTTGCCATCAACGAAGAAGTCCGTAATAGGGACTCCTTTGTCCCCGAACAGATCTTCGCTTTCGGCAGCATTGTGCTGCATGCTAACCCGACCAGCCATTTCGGCCGGGTCAGGAAATTCGCCCTTGATCATGAGGTCGGGTTCGGGATCCTAGAATTCTCTGTAGACTCTCGGGGCCATCTTTCGCTAATCGGGCTTGCAATTTCGTCGGACACGCCCGAAGACTCTGGGGCCTTAACCTTGGATTCCGCTTTTGATCCCTTCGGTGGGACCAACCCGGCGATGATCTAGCTTTTAGTCAGGATCTGTCCATAGCACCAGGTGGCTAGGGACCAGTTCCTCCTGAACATGGTCCTTGAGCGGACACATCAGAGGTTAACTCCAAAATCTCTGAAAAGATTGTCCAAATCCAGCTCTTGACACCCGACGAGGCTCTAGATCGGATCTTATCGATGAAAATTACAGACGGTCCAACACCGATCCGCGTTTAGATCAGCCTTGAGGCGAGTCAAGAGGAATTTTTCATCCCACCCACCACCCACTTGGTAGCCATTGTCGAAGACTTAACTGATATGCTGGACTACTCCTCCGAGGAGGCAGAAGGCATGGATGAACAGGATTGCGCTCCCAGCCCCGTCAACACCGGACAATGGACTGCTACCTCCACCTACGACATCTACATGGTGGATACTCCAGCCAATGACGGCAAACACATCCCTGCAAACAATGGCGATAAATCGGGTGAGGTGCTGGAAATCGAACAAATGATCAAAGAAAAAAACGGGAAGGGAAGCTATTGCTGGCACTGGCAAAGCGACAGACTAGAAGACATCGGCGATCCCGATATCCTCGAGGAGCCATTAGAGGACCAAGGGAGGCTGGAGGGCCAGCGCGATCCTGAGAATCCAAACAATTCCGAGGATGAAAACTACCACCCCCTATAGAGGAGGAGGATAGCCCGGAAGCCGAAGACTTAGCCGTCCCCGAAAGCCTTGACGACCAGGAACTGTTTAGGCAACAACTTATAGCCACTGCTGAAGCCTGAAAACAAAATAAATGTAGCTTAAGGTTATACAAGATAACCTTAATGATAGATGGACCAGGGTCCTATCAGCTAAGGAATGATACGTTACCGGTCTATTGACCAACCCAAGAGATATCCACGCCGACGGCTGCTGCCACAATTCAATGACGAGCTTACTGATATGTCGTCTCCCAAGCATACTCCATACGACCAGCCGGACCGCCCTCACTGAGGACAAGATAGGATGGCTGTCAACACCGTTATAGGCCGACGATACCCTGTAGAAGGGGAAAATAGCCAATAGAGCCCGATGACAGGTTTGACCTGTGACATGACCTGGACTATAGAACAGGTCGTATGAGATCCATCTACAGATCCAGAGGGTACTCCCCTGATAGACGGGATGGGTACCGGCCTTGGCTCGACTACAGCAATAGAGGTCAGGAACGAAACTGGGCCAAAACTGACGCTGACTACCGGTGTGACATAGCCCGCGTCAGAGGCAATGCCCACCCATTTTGCTTCACCGATGAGGTGATGCAACATCTGTTCCCAGAAGTATTTAAACCCGTGAACATAGAGCAATACAATGGAACAACTCACCCAATAGTATCCATCGAGGATTTCCTCCTCCACATTCACATGGCATGAGGAGAAGATCTCCACGCCATCAAGTATCTAACCCTAAAACTCAAAGGGGGATAGCTCGGCACTAGCTAAATAGCCTGCCCGAAAATTCTATCCGATGCTGGGAGGATCTAGAGGATGCATTCCGATCTAACTTCCAAGGCACCTATGTATGGCATCCAAACTCCTCCGACCTATGCAACGTCGTCTAGAAGGTACGAGGGTCCACTCGGCAATTCTATAATAGGTTCTTGACCAGGAAAAACTAGATCGTTGATTACCCGGATGCCGAGGCAATAGCCTCTTTCAGGCACAATATTCGGGATGAATGGCTGGCTCACCAGCTCGGTCAGGACAAGCCTAGGATAATGTCCGCCCTCACATCACTCATGACTTGCTTTTGCGCAAGCGAGGATAACTGGCTAGATAGACGGAGCCACAACCCTGAAGACGCCGGAACCTCCAAATTTCTGGAAAAAACGGGAAACCAAGACGCAATAAAAATAAGTACCGACATAGTAATAGTGATGCCGACAACACGGCTGTTAATGCCAGGTTCCGCAACCCTCCATCCGGGCAGCGGAAGAAGATTCCTAAAGGCAATCGTGACGGACCTACCCCGCTAGATAAAATCATGGAGAGGCCCTGCCAGATCCAAGGCACTCAAGACAAGCCCGGCACCCACACCAATCATAAATGTTGGGTGTTCAAACAAGTTGGGAAACTCGCAGCCGAGGAGCAAGGCAAGGGACCATGCAACAAAACGATGATGAGCCCCATGGTCCGATCAATGGTGGACAAAACCAGTTCCCACTAGAGGTAAAGACAGTGAATATGATATATGACACTCACATACCCAAAAAGGAGAGGAAGAGCACCCTTCGCGAGGTCTATGTCGTAGAGCCTATAGCCCCGAAGTATAACCCATGGTTGGCGTACCCGATCACCTTAGATCGACGAGACCATCCGAGCAATGTACATCATGGGGGTTCAGCCGCCCTCGCCCTAGACCCCATTATCTATGGGTATCGCCTCACTAAAGTCCTAATGGATGGAGGAAGTAGCCTCAATCTGATTTACTCAGACGCGGTGAAAAAGATGAGTGTAGATCGATCAAGGATCAAACACAGTAACACTACCTTTAAAGGAGTGATTCCACGCATCAAGGCTCGGTGCACGGGCTCGGTGAGCCTAGAAGTAGTGTTCGGATCGCCCGATAACTTCTGCAACGAGGACTTAATCTTCGATATTGTGCCTTTCTGTAGTGTTTATCTCGCCCTTGCTATGCCATAGAGCATTCGGTCGCTTTAACGCCTTGCCACACTACGCAGACCTCAAGCCCAAAATGCCCAGAACAAAGGGGGTCATAACTGCCAACAACAACACAAAGCATTCCCTCCGAACTGGGGAACACGCATTGGCCCTGGCGGCCGAATTCCATTCTGAAGACGATCGGCAAATGCTGAAATCTCCCATAAAGGCATGTAAGGTTGACAAACAAGGTCGGTTTCTATTCGAACTCCTAGAACCTTCTTCTCCCTAGAAATAGGGACACACTCCCCATTGCATAGCTCTAATACCCGTCAAACACGTGCCGAGAATACACAACTTTGCACTTTAGATCCCATGGGCAGCGATGGGGAACAACTATCAAAAGGAAAGTGTTTGGCTGGACCAAACTACTGCCCGTACTTGTCTTTGGACAAACTTCAGGTACCATCAAGGACCTGCTACAGCATAAAGCCCATCCACACTTTGGTGAGTTCTCAAGACCTTCTTCCCATGGCCCACTCACCGACACAAATTACCCCCGATGGTATGCAACTCCCTAGAGGCACAAGAACGGACAGCTGACAGGGCACCTCGAGGACGTTAGGCCACCCAACGAAGACCCCTGGTACAACCCCTCCTGTAAACTTTATATTTT
The DNA here is from genome assembly GCA_022496015.1 of Hordeum marinum. Lineage (NCBI taxonomy): Eukaryota > Viridiplantae > Streptophyta > Magnoliopsida > Poales > Poaceae > Hordeum > Hordeum marinum. Next base: position 228,359,887 of record CM039677.1, on the reverse strand, counting down.
CACCTTCAAATACCTATAAATAGTTGCCTCGACAATTTGAGTTATAGGAATCATTGAGCAAATAAAAGACCATTATGCATGGCCTCTCTGATGTATTTTATGATACATACTATGCTTCTTCCCTCACCAACGCTCCTTGCGAATCGATTCAGTACACATTAAGATGCAACCGGCTAATAGACCAGGGGCTTGAGTTTAAATACCACCTTTCGCATCCCACCGGCACAATCGATCGTGTGTTCGGCTTCTTGGATTTCGCTTTATATGCATCGGTTCTAAACTATGTCTTGGGTCAATAGTTGGGTTGCTCGGCTCCTGTGTTTGCGTCTTATGTTCTGCTTGTTCGGCTAAAAGGGCAAAGGGAGAACCACTGTGATTGTGTTTCCAGCTAGCCTAGTCAAGCACCTCACGGGAGAAAGCCGAAAACTGACCTTCATAGTAAGCGAGAACCGGTCCGCAAATCTGAGCATAAATGTCATACTTAAACTTCATTAGAAGTTATTCTCTGTCATACGATGGGTTTCGTACTCATACAAACCATGTCATGCTGGCTTTAGCCGCGGATGATCCGGACATCACAAACCACTAAGGGATAGTCATCAACCTCCACATTCTTTTTTAATGTTCCTACGACTAAGTGAAAGCAATACAACACCATAGTCTGATCGCCTTGTCCCCCTCACACTACCGCCTTAAAGAACTGATACCTCGGCTAAGGGTCACAGTACGGAGGCAAAGATACCCCACATAGTATCTTCGTGGGGGCTGGAGTCGACGACTCACATCTTTCTGATTAAAATGCCACATGGGAGTCATAGAGAATGCAAAACATAAAAGACATGATAACCCATGCAACATCATCATAATGCGTTAAACTGTCTCCGGACACATTGCAACGTTCTCATTCTTTAAATTTATCCTTCGAACATTGAGCCTCTATCGCCCGAGCACCCTCCATCACCGCGGACAAGTATCGCTCGAGGCACATGTACTCCTTACTCGGGGGCGGAGATGTGGTGGCCATCTTGGTCGGATTGAGCCTCGGCCAGTGCATCATGGTTCTTGCAAAGGCCATCCGAGCACCCTCGATGCAGGTAGTGCATCATGGTTCTTGCAAAGTCCATCCGAGCACCCTCGATGCAGGTAGAACGGTTTAGCGCGTCAATCCGAGGAGCAGCATCACTCAGCCTCCGCACCATGCCGGCAACGGTTCGTCGGGCCATAGCCGGATGCAGAGATCCTTCATGGCCAGATCCGCCATCCTGTGTAGCTCCATCAGCTGCTTCATGTGCTCGATGAGAAGAGGAGAGCACTCGAGGGCTTCAAATAGTGCCCAAAAAAGCTGAGCCTCATCGCCTTCTTCTCGCGAAGCATAGAATTGGTTCGTGTCCGCTACACTCTTTTGGAGGTCCAAACAGGCGCTTGAGGAATGCCACAGCTGGGTGAGCAATGCGAACCTGCTATCACCAAAGGCACATTGTACTAAATACGGCTTACTGTCTATGATAATTTTGACTTGGCGGATCTGTTCTTCAAAGAACCGCCTATCCACCCACTCGTTTTGGAGCTCGGATTTCAGCATGGATAACTCGGTGGCTTGTTCTTTGCCTTTATGCTCAAGGCCCTCGCACTTTGTGCTGGCATCCTTGAGCTCCTGTTGCACCTCCTCCACCCGGGCTTCATGCTTAGCACTCGCGGTTTTCAACATGGAGAGCACGGCTGCTACTTGTTCGGCTGGTTCCTTCCCGTTTGCGGCCGCTAGCTCCATCTTTTTCAGCTTGGCCTTGAGCTTCTCGACCTCCTTGGCCGAAGCTATGTAAGGAATAAATATATAATTACACTGGGTCGCCGATGTGGATCACCAAAACTCGTATATTACAATTCGTCTTACCTTGTGCCTCAACGAACCTCTTCTAGGCGTCGAGCTCTTCTTCGGTGCTCTTGAGCTTCTGATTTAGTTCGGCAAGCTCTGCGGCATTACCGGACTCCACCGATGATGAGGCCTACAAACAATAAATATCAGACTATGTGCGTTCAACCCCACGAACTATCAAGAATTCGACCTCAAGCTTGGTCCTTTTAAGGCCTTTTAGAACAGTATGGGATGAATTATGTCTCGTGCATCGTAGGTTTCTACTGGGTAATTGACCTCCATGTGAGTTTTTTCTAACTCACCTAGGGCTCAAGGGCTACTATATACAAAAATATAGCACAAACTTAATAAAATTAAAATGTTAGGAAAAGGGTATTACGTGGCTCACCTGGAAGCCTGTCAAGAGACCATTGAAGACCTCTTTTAGTCCACTATCAACGGACTGAATGCCTTGCAACACCGCACCCATAAGAGTGCGGTGATTCTTGGAGATGGAGGCACTTGATAGAGCCTCCTCCATGACTGGCCACCTAGTCATCGATGGCGCCGGTGGTGACCGGTTAACGCGCTCTCTCACCGGGGATTGAGCAGGTAGCTCCGATGGCGCAGTGCGCTCCAGAGATGACCTCGGAGGAGACTGGACGTCCCATTGTCCTTCCTCCTCAGTGGCAGGGAGGGGCTCCTCCTCCCGGTCTTTGACGGCCGAGGCATTAACCTTGGCCATGACGTCATCAGCCCCATCGCCTGTGTTCGGCTACAAAGGAGCCTGGCAGGATGACACCTCCATGGCATCCTTCGTGGCCCCTAGAGGTGTGAGGTGTGATGCGGTCCCACTCTCCGCCAACTCGGTGGGTGGGGACTCCCCATGTGAAACTTGGTCGGTGGGGAGAATGCCTGGTGGGCCGTAGACCAAAAAGGTGTTCTTACATTTAGAAACATTAATAACTTTGCATAGATGATTCAGGGAGTCTTCGGATTCATACCATCGAGCTGGGGGATTGACCCTTAGGTTCCTTTGGGGAACCATCTCAAAGTCCTCGGACTAAGCATCAGAGTCCGAGCTCTGGTCGGCCAGGATCAACCTCGGCCGACATGCCCTCTTTAGGGATGGAGGAGGTACATCCTCCGCAGCAACCGGCAATGCCGCCCTCTATTTTGTGAGGGGGGAATCGCCTTCCCCCTAGTCCTCATGCTCTTCCTCATGAGTGGAGGAGGCATGGGTTTCCTGGCACATAGCGTCCGGTTGGTCCCTTATGCGGAGACCCTCTCTGGCTTTCTTCTTCTTCTTGTCCTTCTTCTCCGGCGCCTTCTATGGCACCACGACAAGCATCTCCGCCAAAAGCTCCGACCTGGGGTCTTCGGGCTGCAGCTCTGGGCAGTTAATTCCTGTGGCTTTGCTCAACCATTTATACAAAGATGAGGGGAAAGGCGTTCTATCATTTTGTCAAAAACAGAGCCAATTGATTGAAATTATATCGTACCTGGGTAGGATGATTACCAGCACTTAGGCCCGAATCCTACTTCTCGGCTAGCCAGCTCTTCCGGGGCTTGAACAACGTCTTCCATAGTTTCTCAGGAGTGGTGCGGAAGAGTTGGCATAACGTAGGCTCATCATCAAACTGATAAGCCCACATGGGGGAGTCCTGGCGCTGGCAAGGAAGGAGATGGCGTCGAAGCATGATCTGGACCACATTAATTCGATCTTGGCCTTGATCATTGAAGAGATTCGCTTCTCCAGCAGTTCCATCTCTACATCCAACCCCCAGTAAAGGCCTTTCCTGAGACATGAGGTCAATCTTGTGCGGGTACAGATCTGAACTCAGTGGGAGCAATTTGACCCTCTTCGCTTGGTTTGGTGATGTAGAACTATTCCTTTTGCCAGATTGAAGGCACATTTAATCCCTTGGTGGTTTGGTAATTAATAACACCATATATGTCATTGAACTAATGTTTCCACTAAGTATGTTTCAGGAAAAGTTCAATGATGGGTTGGCAAAAGGATTGTGGAATTCCCCAAGATGCAAGGAATAACATTGGCCAAGCTTCAAGCAAAGGACTCTACATTTTCATTTGTGAGAAATCACTTTGAGTCCATAGGAAAGCCAATACTATTAAAAGGGGGTAAGGTTTTGTTGGTGAACAAATGCTCATACATGCACTAGTGATAGTCACCACATACACCCACAAGCTCTTCCACAAAAGTTTGTCCAAGCCATTTACTCAAAATCGGTGCAACCAACATTCTACACTCGGTGCCATCAATTCCAAACCCTAGACAGACTCAGCCAAACTCTAGCTTGTCGGTGCAACCGATTCTGCATTCGGTGCCTCCGAGTTAGGCTGCCAACTTTCTGTTATGCTATTTCACAATTTTGGTCCCTTCGAGGTTGTTGAATCGGTGTCATCGAGAATGGGCAATCTGACCGTTGGTCACCTTATCGGTGCAACCGAGATTCCTATATTGGTCTCACCGAGATTCAGAAGTTGCCACCTTTTGGTCACTTCGGTACAACCGAGATTAGCACATCGGTGTCACCGAGTTGGTAATTTTGTGTGTAATGATTGGATTTTTGGAGATGCCTATATATACCCCTCCATCACCACTCATTCATAAGAGAAGCACTCAGAAATGTTCCCCACTCATACCTACTGATTTTCTGAGAGAGAGCCACCTACTCATGTGTTGAGATCATGTCATTCCATTCCTACCATATGAATCTTGATCTCTAGCCTCCCCAAGTTGCTTTCCACCAATCCCATATCTTCCACCAAGCCAAATATACGAGAGAGAGATTGTGTGTTGAGGATTCTATCATCTAGAAGCACAAGAGCAAGGAGTTCATCGACATTATCGAGCCTATTACCTATTGTAGGGTGGTGCGTCTTAGATTGGTTAGGTTTCACTTGGGAGCCTCCTACTTTGTGTTGTGGAGTGAACCAAGAAGTTTGTAAGGGAAAGGAGATTGCCTACTTCGCGAAGATCTACCCCGAGTAAGGCTAGTCCTCCGTGGACGTAGGCCGTCATGGTATAGTCAAGGTTGCTTCTTTGTGGAACCCTCCATGGACTCTCGCGACCGTTACCCTCCATGGATTGAAGACTCCATGAAAGTGGATGTACGATAGCGCCACCTGTCGGAACCATGGAAAAATCATTGTGTCACCAATTGCGTTTGATCCTCCTACCCTCTCTTTACATACATGATTGTCTTTACTTTCCACTAATATACTCATAAACATGCATGTGTAGGGTGTACTTGACATACTATGAATGCTAAAATCTACCAAGAACTAAAATTGGGAAAAAGTAGATCTTATTTGGTCAAGTAGTCTAATCACCGCCCCCCCTCTAGCACTACTTTCAATCCTACACAGATCTTGATGGTGTCGATGAAGGTGCGAGTCAGCCATTTGACACGAGGGAGCCTGCTGCTCATCCCCCCCTCGCTGTCCACATGCTCGCCCGCAAAGGTCTTTGGTTTGATGTTGAAGACCTTGAGCCACAGGCCAAAGTGTGGTTGGACCCATAGGAAGGCTTCAGAGACAGTGATGAATTCCGAAATATGCATGAATGAGTTCGGGGGGAGGTTGTGGAAGTCGAACCCATAGAAGAACATGAGGCCCCTGGCGAAGGGGTGGAGTGGGAAGCTTAGCCCTAGGATGAAATGAGGGACGAACACCACTCTCTCGCCTGGCTTGGGGATGGGGACCACCTGTTTAGCCCCTATGGCATGGTGGAAGACGTTGGCGGGGAGGTAGCTGGCAAGCTTTAGGTCCCGAATGTCCTGGTACGTGACCGTGGAAGCTTCCCACTTGAAATTGGAGCCCGAGCCCACCATGGCTAAGCTTGGAGGAGGGGTCGAGGAAGAATTGGATTTGTGCTCTTGAAGCTTGGGGAGATTGAGGAAGTAGAGGATGCAAATGAAAGCATGAATAGGCTTTGTTTTTCCCCTTTTATGAGGCATGCCACTGATTAGCTTCCCGTTACTGTGCTGCAAATCCCTCCGCTTCCCAAGACGTGTGTGTCGTTATGCACGCGTAAAGTAACTTGGGATATTAATCATATCCCGTGTGAAATGGAGCATGACATGTGCATTAATGAATCGTGCCAATGTAAAATAGCCTCAAACTGTGAATCGAGTTTTCATAATTGTTTCCACACTTGTGGAAGGCCACGACCCTTGATCGGAAAGGTCATCAGAAAAACACTATTCGCACTTTGACGTTTGGCCTTCGGGACTAAGCAACTCACGGTGTTTGGATAGTTGTATGAACGGGAAAACTACACATCATCAGAAGCTGATCATTAATGGGAAGAAGAACTCACCCCTCAAGCTAAAGACTCTGATCACATGAAGCTACCAGAGCTGAGACCCTGCGCGTTGGGGGCTAGTTCAGGGGCTACTGAGGGAATCCTAGATTAAGGGGTCCTTGGGACATTGGCCTATCTCCTAATAGGTGCGGGATCACTGGAAGAGTATGTCTAGAGGGGTGGTGAATAGACTACTAGTAGGAATTAAAAATCTACACAAGATAAGTGTTGGCGGATTTAGCATATATATAGCAAGTCTCGAACACCCAAGACGTGCAAGTCATCAAGTATAGCGTCAGAAAATAAAGACATTGCACATGGAAGAAAGGAGTAAAGATAGGGAGATCAAACGCATGAAGGACACGATGATTTTTCCCATTGTTCCGATAGGTGGTGCTAGCCTACATCCGCGTTTATGGAGTTTTCAACCCAAGGAGGGTAATGGTCGCAAGAGTCCACAAAGGGCTCCACCCATAAGGGTCCACGAAGTAGCAACCTTGACTATTCCATAATGGCTTCCATCCATGAAGGACTAGCCTCACTATGGGTAGATCTTCACGAAGTAGGCGATCTCCTTACCCTTACAAACTTCTTTGTTCACTCCACAACACGAAGTAGGAGGCTCCGAAGTGACACCTAACCAATCGAGCAGGCACCACTCTCCAAACGGTAATAGGCTCGATAATGTTGATGAACTCCTTGCTCTTGTCCTTCAAGATGATAAACTCACTTCAACACACAATAGCTCTCTCACAGATTTGGCTTTGGTGGAAGAGATTGATTAATTGGCTGGAGAGCAACTTGGTGAAGCTAGAGATCAAGATTCATATGGTTGGAATGGAATGGCATGATCTCAACACATGAGTAGGTGGGTTTCTCTCAGAAAATCAGTAGGTATGAGTGGGGAATTGTTCTAAGTGCTTCTATTGCGAGTGAGTGGTGGTGGAGAGGTATATATAGGCATCTTCAAAAATCCAACCATTACACCTAATAATTTAGACTCATTGACACTGATGTGTTAATCTCGGTGGTACCGAGTTACCTCAAAGGTAGCAACTTTTGAATCTTGGTGAGACCAATACATAAAACTCGGTTGCACCGTTAAGGTGACCAATGGTCAGATTGCCAAACTTTGTGATGCTGATTCAACAAACTGGGTGGAACCAATTTTGTGAATTTGCATAACAGAAAGTTGGCAACCCAAACTTGGCGGCATCAAAATGGAATCGGTTGCACCAAAGTGGCTAGAGATTTGCTGAGTCTGTCTGAGAGTGAGAATCGGTGGCACCGAGTGGAAAGTGTTGGTTGCACCGATTTTGAGTATTTGGCTTTGGATAGACTTTTGTCGAACAGCTTGTGGGTGTATATGGTGACTATCACTTGTGCATGTATGAGCATTTTGTTCACGAACAGTACTGTCATAGGTTTGTCACGGCAAATGTCCGAGGACTTAGGTTTGAGGCCATCGCTAAGATGATGGACTCAAAGGGGTTGGTTGGGACGAAGGACACGGGTTTTACACAGGTTCATCCCCTCCTGAAGAGGTAAAGTCTTACGTCATGGTTGTGTTATATTGATGGGAGTATCGATTACAAGGGAGCGGATTCGCTTCACCTAGCTCTCGATCGATTCGTCTCTACCCAAGTCGCCCCGGGTCTTGCCCTTTATATAGGAGGTCAAGACCATGGGTTACACGAGTCCCATACCGGCTCTTACAAAGTGTCTGAGTCTATATCTACGTTGCCTTTCCTTCCTTGGACAAGCTATCTCTGGGCGGCTTATCTGCCCGGGTCTTTATGCTTTCTTTATCTGGGCCTCACCGCGGCCCATCTGGTGAGCCGCCAAACCTCTTGAGGGCTTGAGTCCCCCAGGCCGACTCTTGGTCCTGCTGATGAACCTCTCGGTATGACCCGACCTCATCTGGGCGGGTCTGACCATGGGGTTATATCCCCAACATTAGGCCCAGGTTGATTTGAGCCTAATCCCATCAATCTTCCATCTTCCTGGCGCCGAGTCTCGCTTGTTACCACCTCTAAGTGAACATGACCCAACGTGACATCATTTCGGACCTTATCAAAAAAGAGTCCCTAACGCCCGAAACGGGTCCTTTTAATATTAAACTAATGGTCCGAGAATCGAGGCGCCCGTCTTGTCTAATGAACATCTGTCACCTGGATTCCCGCGTCGGTTTCCTCCTTTCACCTATTAAATAAGATTTCAATGGGCAACATTCATTTCCTGCTCCGCTCGCGCTTCTTCTTCCTCTCGACGTCATCGCCCAGCGCCCCTTACTCTGGCGAAGCTTCCTCACCATCGTCGCTCCGGGCCGCTGCATCAACCGGAACGTAATAGAGATTCACCCGTGTGCATTGCCTCCTTACTGGTGAGTTCTTCTCCCCCTTTAGATCTGAAGTTCTTGGTAGGGTTTTGATGGCATCCTCCACTCGTTTAGAACACAAGCCTCTTCGTAATGGCCAACAATGCATACCTCATAGAACATGTAGGCGTCTTCCTTCCCGTCACGGTGTACCATAGGAATTTGACAATAGCACCACGTAGATGTGTAGCTGTTCTGCTTACCGTCTTCAAAGATGTCACTGGCTTGACTGTTCGTCGTTAGGTCAATAATAAGCCCGATTTCCTTTTGTTTTGTAGAACCATAATGGCATAGGCAGTCTATGAACTCTGTTTTGCACACTTAGTAGTATTTCCCCTGCTAATTTTGCAAACTTGACTCGCTTGTGAAATTCCGGCTCTCATCAAACTGTTCTAGCGGCTCATCTTTATAAAACTTTAGACTTTTAGCCGCCCTTAGTAGTCTGCCACCTTCTGACTCGCCGCACATTATTACTTTGTACAGTTATAAGTCGCCGAATGTCTCGTGCATCCAATTCTTTCAACTAGGTTAGCTCTGCTATCACAGAAGAGTTCCTGATGGACTTTGTAGAGGCGGGGACCCTTGCAGCCAAAAATGTCATCCATTGGTGGGTTCTAGGCAACGAGATGAGACCCATCCCTCAAGAGAGTGAAGTAGTTGTGTTTGCGGATCACCTCGTGCACGGATTTAGCCCCCATGGTTCAAAAAATTTCTGTGATGTTCTTCATTTCTTCAAGCTGCACCCTTAGGACATTTCTCCCAATTCCGTCTCCAACATGTGCAACTTTCAAATACTGAGCGAGGTTTACTTACAAGAAGAGCCATCCATTGATCTTTTCCGTGAGTTCTTTTATGCGAACCGCCAGACGGAGGTAGCATCTGGACCGAGCTTAGAGCTTGGAGGAATCTCCATTCAGAGGCAGCAGGATATAACCTTCCTGGCTCTTGAACTGCATAGTCACCCTAAGGACTGGAATAAAACTTGGTTTTACTGCAAAGACACCTCTCTAGAAGGAGAGCATTCCCTGTCGGGTTATCGTCCGTCCCGGCTTAAAAGAACAACTAAGTTCCTTGGCTGGCCTTCAGCACGCGAGCGGGTGGAGTATGCTCCAGCTCTTGCTAAGATTAAAGCCCTCATGGCTAATGGATTGACGGGCATAGATTTATCCCGCTGCTGGGTTTCTTGGATGGTCATGCCCCTGAGCCGGCGAAGCTGCCTCATGTATGAATATACAGGCGAGGCCAATGACCCCACTGTTTTAACAAGACTATGTTGTCCGAAGATAACATCGTGGCTGCCATCAAGAGCCTTGTACACGAGTCTTCAGAGGCTATCCATTCCATCGGGCTAGCACCTTTCTGTGTCGCAAAACCAGCCCCATACGTAAGGGCGACTATTTACCTCTTTGCTTTAGTATGAGCTATCGATATGTATATTACAACCTTTTAACCTTTTCTGGCAGCTTTCATTCTTAGGCCTATTCCGACTTCTAGAAGAAAAAGTACGTCCCCATTAAGAAATCCAAAGAAAAGATCGGTGGTCGATCAAAGAAATCCGCCCTTGAAGAAGAGCCTGAAGTTGACGACTCTGAGCTAGAACTTGACTCTCTTGGTCGTCTCTTGATACACCTTATTGACCATGACATCCTCACAGGGCGAAATGGAGAAAAGCCATGCCAACGTTCCTGAGGTAACTTATATTTCATCAGGCCCAGAACCTCTTTTCCCATGGAAGGCAAGGCGGGTCACCCGAAAGGTCCCTCTTTCTCATCCTCTTGCTTACTTGGACCCCAACTTTCTTTTAAAGAAGTCACAACAACTCTCCCGATGCCAAACTCAGAGCTCCGGCTCTGAAGAACTTATGATCGGGTTGTCTAACTCTCCGGTCCCGCGGAAGAGGCCAGCTAAGGTATATGCTCCACTTATCTTTATTTTACCACTCATGTTTTAGAGCTCAGCTCTTGTCTTATATGTTTTAACTACTTTTAGGAATAACCTCCTTCGTCTGGCGACTCTGCACAAACTGTTATGCCCCCTCTGAAGATCAATCCAGGGTATGTACCATTTGTGCTTATGTCGAAAACCTTTGTAAAGTTAAGATCATGACCTTTTGCACTGTCTAGGGCTCAAGCAAAACGAAGGAAAACCAGCGGGCCAATCCCTGGTCCTATCACTCGAGAGCTGGAGCCTACCACCCGGATCCGCCTATGCCGCAAGTTAACCCTTCTACTACTTCTAAGGAGGCGCCTGTAGAGGCTTGTTCTTCTGCAGAGCCAACGGCTCATGATATGGTTCGCAAGAACCCTCCGAGGGCTGGCTCTAAACCACCAAGCCCTTCCAGAGCTGCTGACGAGTCAACTACTTCGGACATCCTTATTACCGGCGCCAGCTTCCACATTCCTGCGGCTTATGCTTTCACAAAACATATAGAGACTACTGAAGCCTCGACGAAAATGGATTTTGAACTCCCTGCATTGGAGAAACTAACCGTCGATGAGTTGCACAACGGCTATGTAAGCTGCCTCTCCATCATCCGGGACATGGAGCTCAAGATCGTTAGCTTGATGAAGAGCAAATATGAGGTACTCATGCTTTGCCACTGCATACCCTTATGTAGCCCCCAAGGGCTGGTTTAGCATTAGCTGATGGTAAATCGGGTCTTCCTGTCTTGGGTAGATGTAGAAGTACTTAGCCTGTAGGCCTCAGCTATTAACTTAGAATTGGTTGCTTAGAACCTCATCCGTAGCCCCCAAGGGCCGGCTCAGCTTTGATAAAGGTGAGTCAGAGATTTTAGCGTATATAACCTGAGGAGTCTTTGGTAGCGCTCAAGGGCCGACTAGTTTTAATAAGAAAGGGAGCCGGCTCTTCATCGTAAAGTTTTAGAGAACAAACAGACATTATCCCCCAAGTGTCAAACATATTGCTTGCAATCTCCTTGAGACTTGCATAACATTGTCTTAATATTCCTCAGATGATAATATACTGTCACTGTGACTTAACCCTTATTTTGTTTGCTATATTCACAGGAAGCTTTTGCTGAGGCGGGCTCTAAACTGACTGGTTTGAGAAGTAATCTAGCCGTCGAGCAAGACGCCCGAAATGAGGCAAATGAGAAAATGCCGGCTCTTGACTAAAGAACTGACAACGATAAATTACGATTTTGATGTCTTCAAAGAGTCTACTGACACCGAACAAGCCGCCTTGACCAAACGAGCAGATGATGCTGATCAGCGGCTCATGATTGTATCAGATGAGCTGCAATCTTTGAAGCGCCACATCCGGAAGATGTCAGCCGCCATCTTTGGTAAGTATTGTAAATGCTTGAGCCCATATTTTTTTAGATGAATCCTTATGCTGGCGGCTTATCATCAAAAGTACTCTTACGTAGGTCCAAGCAGTTGTCAACTTGCTTCTGACAGGTTGCTATCTTTGAAAGCGATCTATACCTTGACATTGCAGCTGTACGGCCGAGCTATCTGTACAGTCAAGACAGTGCTCTATAAGGATAATATCCCTTCAACTATAAAGGGGGTGATAGAATTATTGTCCACTCTGCCGAAACAGATCCAAGAGCTGAAGAAATTAGCCGCCCAACAGGGGGCCATTGCCGCCATAAGCCGAACATTGGCTTTCGCTCCAGAGCTGTCACCCGAAGATATGATGGACATGTTTCCATACACGAAAGATGACGGCTCAGAGTTCACGAAAGCCGACTACGTCCGGTGCCTGAAAGCTTCCCGGGTTCTCGCCTCTGTGTTAGCAGATGAGGTGAACTTGTCAACATATCAGGCGGCTTATGATGCTGAACAGAAGAGAGTCCGCGGCCCAACCTTTGAAGCCAAGAGTTTGACGCCGGCATGCAGTAAGCACCTCTTTGCTTCTGATCTTGACCCGTCCCTCCTCTTTGAAGAGGGAAACTTTGTGTCTTTAACCCATTGCAACTGGGACATGGATAATCTTCAAATCTTGGAAGTCGAAGACCCACCGCAGGGTAACGCGCCATAGAACTGAAGGTCATGGTAACGCCGCAGATAAGACGGCTTTTGACCCACTATGAAGCAATGCAAAAAACTTTGAATCGCCACTTTTGAGCTCTACAAAGAGTGTATGTAATAGGCTTAGAGTAAACCTTGTCTTTACCTGAACTGTGCCATCATGCACATAGTAAATTATTTCTGGCTTAACACATCACGTCCGCCTTGTGTTGGCGACTTATATCGGATGCGTTACCGACTCTTGGTGTTTCAAATAAACCTACAAGAATAGATGGATTTTCACTTTTCTTAGGAGGGCGGCTTAGACTAGGGCGACCCGAAGATGTTGTATCTCTCGCAACTTGCTCATAATAACTTATGTGCCGGTTCAACTAAGCTGACTCACCACTTAAAACTCCCTATTAATACAGGGTCTCTATGGAGATTGGCCGTCAATTTGTTTGAGACGGCTCAGGGTCTCTAGGCGAGATTAACTGAAAGGAAGTGTGACGTCCCAGAAGAGACACGGCAGGCCATATGCAGCCTGATAGCCCAAAAATTGCCTCTCACGTGACATAAATCCGTTGTTTTAATCTTGAACAGTACAGGGTCCTTAAGGATTAACTGTCCAAGAGTACAAACAGGCCACATAGCGGAGAGTCGGCACTAAATGGGAGAGTTTATCCTTGCTTTCCGTAAGCCGGCCCTCACTTGACAAGAAACGTCATTTTAACTTTAACTAGTACAGGGTCTCTATAGAGATTGACCGTCAACCTCGTTGAGCCGGCTCAGAGTCTCTAGGCGAGTTTAACTGATAAGAGTTCGGCGGGTCACCTAGCGGAGTACCATCAGCTGACAGGCAGTTTAACCCTGTTTGGCTTTTAAGAGCCGATCAAGAGGGTATGTAAGCTACACCCGGTGGGTGGGAAGCCCCCAAGTGACCTTTGTTGACGTAATGAACTTTGTGGCTTGAGAGCCGACCGATAGGGTGTGATAAGCTACACCCGGTGGGTGGAAAGACCCCTGGACGGTCATGTGTTAAAATTTTGGTACATACTAGAATATGTGAAACAACAGAAGCCTCGGCTTTCAGGGATGCCAACTATTTTTCATATATAAATATGCTATGTACAATGTCAAATCTCAACATCTTAAGTGAAGTAAGGCCACAGATGCACTATGTTCCTCGGCTGGCGGGTCTCTTGCCCCGAGGTATGTGAGTCGTCTCGGATGTCAATGAGGTAATATGAGCCGTTGTTGAGATTCCTGCTGAAAACGGAAGGTCCTACCCATGGAGGGGACAACTTATGCGCATCCGTCTGATCTTGAATCAACCGTAGAACTAAGTCGCCATCTTGAAACTTTTGGGTCTTGACCCTGCAGCTATGATAATGGCGCAGGTCTTGCTGGTAAATCGCCGATCGAGCCGCCGCTAGATCACGTTCCTCCTCCAAAGCATCCAATGCATCTTGACGTGCCGTTTCATTGCTGGCCTCAACGTAAGCCGCCACTCATGGCGAGTTATGACGGATATCACTTGGTAAGACGTCTTCTGTGCCGTAAACAATGAAGAAAGGTGTATACCCCGTGGATATATTGGGAGTTGTTCTTATGCTCCATAATACGAACGTCAACTCCTCTACCCAACAACCCGGTGTTCGCTGCAAAGGAACCATAATCTGGGGTTTGATACCTCTCAAGATTTCTTGGTTAGCGCGCTCTGCCTGACCGTTTGACCGTGGATGAGCAACCGCTGAAACATCAAGCCGGCTATGTTCACTATCGCAGAACGCTCACATAGCCCCCTTGGATAGATTAGTGTCGTTATTTGTGATGATACTGTGAGGGTAACCAAACCGATAGATCAACTTTTTAACAAACTTAACCACTGTAGCCGGGTCACACTTGCTAACCGGCTCAGCTTCAACCCACTTGGTAAATTTGTCAACTGCCACCAGGAGGTGGGTCTTCTTGTCCTTGGACCTCTTGAAAGGCCCGGCCATATCGATCCCCCAGATTGCAAACGGCCAAGTAATTGGAATCATGTGCAATTCTTGAGCCGGAACGTGAGCACGACAGCTAAACTTTTGACATCCATCGCACCTGCGCACCAAGTCTTGCACATCCCTATGAGTTGCCAGCCAAAAGAAACCATGTCGAAAGGCCTTGGCCACCAAAGATTTTGAACCGGCGTGATGACCACAATCACCAGCGTGAATTTCATTCAAGATTTCCTTGCCCTCTTCGGGTGAAACACAACGTTGAAATATGCCAGTGACGTTGCACTTATGTAACTCGTCGTTGACTATCGTCATGGATTTAGACCGCCTAATGATCTGCCTGGCAAAATTTTCATCATCAGCTAACTCACCGCGAGTCAAGTATGCCAGGTAAGACACAGTCCAGTCTGGAATAACATGTAAAGCTACCACCAGTTGTCCCTCCGGGTCAGGGATAGCCAAGTCCTCCTCTGACGGTAGATTAACTTATGGGTGATGTAAGACATCCAGCAAGACGTTAGGTGGTACCGGTTTCCATTAAGAAAGTAACCTGGATAGGGCGTTAGCCGCCACGTTCCTGCGACGATCAATAAGATCCACTTGATAACCTTTGAAGTGACCAACTATGATATCCACCGCCTGACGGTAAGCCGCCATCCGTGGAACCTTGGAATCCCAAGTGCCTGAAACTTGCTGAGCCACAAGATCTGAGTCTCGGAAGCATCTAACCTGGCTGAGGTTCATCTCCTTAGCCACCCTGAGGCCATGAAGCAGGGCTTCATACTCAACTGCGTTGTTAGTGCAGGGAAACAACAACCTTAGTACATAACATAATTTGTCCACTTTGGGGGAGGTTAAAATAACCATTGCCCACGATCCTGCCAATTGCCTGGATCCATCAAAGTGTATCGTCCAATATGTGTTATCTGGCTTCTCTTCGGGTGCCTAACACTCTGTCCAGTTGTTGATGAAATCCACCAAAGCTACGGATTTAACAACCGCCCGAGGTACGTACTTCAAATTGAGAGGTCCAAGTTCCAATGCCCACTTAGCAACCCTGCTGGTGGCTTCTCTATTTTGTATTATGTCTCCCAACAGGGCTGAACTAACCACTGTAATCTGGTGCCCCAGGAAATAGTGCTTCAGCTTGTGGTTGGCCATGAACACCCCATACACCAGCTTTGCCAGTGTGGATACCTCTGCTTGGACTCCGTTAGGACCTCACTGATATAGTAAACCAGACTCTGAACCGGATACTCCTTGCCTGCCTATTTATGCTCGACAACGATTGCAGCACTGACAGCCCTATTATTAGCCGCCACGTATAAGAGCAAGGGTTCCTTTTCAGCCAGAGCGGCTAGGACCAGCGGCTCAGTAAGCTGCCTCTTAAGTGCCTCAAATGCTTCACCCACCGCCGTATTCCAGACAAAGTTTTCCGTCTTTTTCATCATCTGATATAAAGGGATGGCCGTATCACCTAGGTGGCTTACAAACTGGCTTAACACAGCAATCCGTCCCGCCAGGCGCTGAACATCATTGACGCATGGCGGCTCAGATGTGGAGGTAATAGCCTTGATCTTTTCCGGGTTAGCCTCAATGCCACGTTCAGAGACTAGAAACCCAAGAGCTTACCAGCCAGAACTCCAAAGACACATTTAGCCAGGTTAAGCATCATCCTATAGATCCGTAGATTGTCGAAGGTCTCCTTCAGGTCATCAAGCAAAGTTTCCCTCCTTCTTCACTTAATCACAATATCATCCACATATGCATGAACATTGCGCCCAATTTGATTATGAAGGCAATTTTGCACACAACGTTCATAAGTTGCCTGGGCACTCTTGAGCCCCAAAGGCATAGATACGTAGCAGGAAGCACAAACTCTCACAACCCGCCGTTGCATCAATGATTTGGTCAATACGAGGGAGAACAAAGGGGTCAGATGGATAGGCCTTGTTAAGATCCGTGTAGTCCACACACATACGCCAAGTGTCGTTTTTCTTGAGTACGAGCATTGGGTTAGCCAGCCACTCTGGATGAAAGACCTCAACGATGAAACCCACCGCCAGAAGCCGGGCTACCTCTTACCCAATAGCCTTGCGTCTCTCCTCAGTGAACCGCCGTAAAAATTGCTTGATTATTTTAAACTTAGGATCTACATAAAGGTGGTGCTCAGCAAACTCTCTCGGTACACCCAGCATGTCAGAAGGTTTCCATGCAAAGATGTCCTGATTCTCACCGATGAATTCGATGAGAGTGCTTTCCTATTTGGGATCCATATTGGCCCTAATGGTGAACTGCTGAGATGAGTCGCCTGGGGTGAAATCCACCAACTTGGTATCATCCGCCGAAATTTCGAGAGGCGACTCGACCTCTGCGGTTGGCTTTTTCAAAGGTGTCATGTCCTCCGGGTCAACATTTTCCTTGTAAAACTTGAGCTCTGCCTCAACACAACTTGATTCTGCGTAAGTCGTGTCTCCTTCCTCGCACTCAATAGCCGTATTCCGATCACCATGAACAGTGATCGTTCTGTTTAACCCGGGCATCTTGATCTGTAAGTATACATAACAAGGCCTAGCCATGAACTTGGCATAAGCCGGACGCCCGAACAACGCATGGTAGGGGCTCTTGATTTTGACAACTTCAAACCACAAGGACTCGACCCTGTAGTTATGCTCATCACCAAAAGCAACATCCAAAGAAATCCTGCCCACTCGGTAAGCCAACTTGCCAGGCACCACACCATGAAAGACTATTGTGGAAGGCCTAAGGTTTTTGTCAAGCAGCTCCATCCACCGGAAAGTGTCATAATACAGGATATTAATACTGCTGCCTCCATCCATAAGCACTTTATTCAACATATATCCTCTCACTTGGGGGGCAACTACCAAAGCCACCGCCGTGGGTCATCAACACGCGGCGGGTGGTCCTCGCGGCTCCAAGTGATGTTATACTCGAACCACTTCAAATATTGCGATAGAGCCGGTGTGGTTGTATTAACCACCCGCCGGTGCAACTTGTGATCTCGCCTGCCGAGGCTGGTCATAAAGACATGATATTGACCTAAACTGACCTGCTTGGGATTGCTTTGATACCAAGACTGGTTATTCTATTGCTGATTGCCACCTCTAGAGTGCCGATGATGCCCTCGGTGATTGCCCTAGCCATGATGACCGGATCGTGAGCTGTTGGGCCCAAACCTGGCTCCTGGCCCGCCTGGTCCTTAGCCTTCGGGCGGGCCACCATCGCCGTTATGCTATCACATGCTATAGTCCTTGAACTTCTGCATTATATGGCAATTGCCCCATGTGAGACCCGTCGGTCTGTCGGGCCGGCTGTGCTCTGGACAAGGATTATTGAGCATCTCTTCTAAGTTAAAAGGAGCCTTATTTTTATTGAAGGGTGGTCTGAACTTCCCGTTGCCTTTAGCACGGTTGTTGCCGGTGCTGGTGTTAGCTACCAATTCTAACCCACCATTCGGGTTTTTCCTCTTACTCTGATTATCGTTGCTTGTTGCACCTTTGCCATGCTTACTCTTTTTACCCTGGCGAGGCTTTTCCTCATCAGAGCCTGGGTCCTTGATATTATCAGAGTCAGCATATTTCGTGAGAGCCACCATGAGCTCCCCCATGTGTTGACACGTGCGCTTGAGCCGACCATGCTTCTGTTTCAAAGGCATAAAGTGGCAATTCTTTTCCAGAATCAGAACCGCCTAAGCCGCCGTGATCTGCTTCGATGAGTGGATGATAGTTGAGACTCGTCGGACCCAATGGCGAGCCGACTCATTTTCCAGCTATACACAGTGATCTAAGTCCACAATAGTAATGGGATGTTTGCACGTTCCTTGAAAGTTTTTAATGAACTTCGCCTTTAATTCGGCCTAGGAATTGACGGTATTGGGTGGCAAACCCTTCAACCACGTGCAAGCCGTCCCTTCCAGCATAATGATAAAATAGTTTGCACATACTGCATCACTGACATCCAACATCTCCATGGCCAGCTCATAGCTTTCAATGCAGGGCTCTGGAGGTAAGTCGGCGGTGTAATTCGGGACCTTGCGAGGGCCTTTGAAATCATTCGGTAGATGCTTGTTTTGTAGAGCCGGCACCAAACACAGTACTCCTACGGCCCTGGTAGTGACTTCCGCTCCAACTAAGACGGAATGCGTAGGTTCTTGGTGGGCTGTTGTGTCCAAAGCTGCTGTTTCTCATCATCCTCTTGCCCGGTCTTCGAGCGCCTATGCATCCAGAGCCGCCCGATCGTCCTGCGGCGGGCCTCGGTGCCGATCGCTCCTAGACACTGCAGGCGACTCATACCGCCGACTAAAGCTGCGACTAGGAAGAGGGGTTGAATGCACATGGCTCCGGCTGTAGGCATACTTTTCTTGCTGGGCCATCGCTGTTTGAAGATATCCAATAGCATTTCGTACCTCTTCCGCAAAAGGCGCCTCGTCGGGAATAGGGATCGTCTCAAGCCGAGTTGCTGCCGCCACCATGTTCTCTGCGAGGTTGGAATAATGACCCGCCGGTGTTGGAGAAGCCATCGGTGGAGTTAGGTTCTGATGGGGCGCATCGATCGGCTGCCGAGCCACTGGCCAGTTCCGAGGTGCTTCCGCGGTCCGACCTGCTCCGGGTGTGCTAAAATGGTTTCTGGACTCATACTGTTCCGGAAGGCGGGACTGATGTTTCATCTGTCGTATTGCAGCCACTAACCATTGCTCCAGCTCAAGGTGGAAAGCATCCGCCTTAAGGCGCTCCGCCTCTGCTTCCATCTAGGCTCTTAGTGTACCAATCGTCTGCTGAACCTCCGCCATCTGTCCCATGATTCTTGTGACCTCCAAGTTCCGGGCGGCTTCATTTTCAGGTGTAACTTCGGTTGCCATCAAAGTTGGGAGCTCGTTCATCAGATCGAGGAGAACCTGAGCCGGAGTCGGCAGATCAGACCCTGCGCCGGCGGTCACGCTGCTTGGGCCCGGTGCTGTCCCTGCCATGAACATGGTCGCATGAGTTGGCAGCCCGTGATCGTCCGGTTCGGAACGCTCCGACTCAGTGCAAGGCTCATCGTAGCCCCCAAGTCCGCTGTTGTGAAGCTGGTAGATTGATTCCGCCTCCCCGCTCGAAGATTCGTCCTCTGAATAGACGAGAGTCTCCTGCGACATAGAAGCCTCAATATTCATACCCTGAGTAAAACCTACGAGGACATGCTTCTAGCCCGGGTCGGCATAGGCGGGTCGCACGTGTTGGGCGGGTTGCGCGCACCAAGCGGGCTCGACGACGGCGGTGCATATGTCTGGACCGGGTGTATATCCGTCGACCTTGCCGATGAAGACGTGGATTCCGCCAAAGGGAACCCGGAATCCGTACTCGATAGTCAGCCTCGGGGCCCCATCCATCACTCTTGATGTAGAGCCGGCCTGGCGACTCTTGCTCATCCTTCCGACCACATATCCCTCGAACCCTGGGAGAGATCCCTTTGAGAACTCAACACCACCAAGCGCTTGCCCCATGGTGGGCGCCAGCTGTCGTGGGTTTGGCATGGCAGATGTCCGAGGACTTAGGTTTGAGGCCATCGCTAAGATGATGGACTCAAAGGGGTTGGTTGGGACGAAGGACACGGGTTTTACCCAGGTTCAGTCCATCTCAAAGAGGTAAAGTCTTACGTCTTGCTTGTGTTATATTGATGGGAGTATCGATTACAAGGAGCGGATTGGATTGACCTAGCTCTCGATCGATTCGTCTCTGCCCAAGTTTCCCAGGGTCTTGCCCTTTATATAGGAGGTCAAGACCACGGGTTACACGAGTCCCATATCGACTCTTAAAACGTGTCTGAGTCTATCTCTATGTTGCCTTTCCTTCCTTGGACAAGCTGTCTCCGGGCGGCTTATCCACCCGGGTCTTTATGCTCTCTTTATCTAGGCCTCACCGTGGCCCATCTGGTGAGCCACCCAAGCTCTTGAGGGCTTGAGTCCCCCAGGCCGACTCTTGGTCCCGCTGATGAACCGCCCGGTATGACCCGGCCTCATCTAGGCGGGTCTCACCGTGGGGTTATATCCCCAACAAGTACCTTACCCCCTTTTGATAGTATTGGCTTTAATATGGACTCAAATTTTTTTCTCACAAAAGTGAAATGTAGAGTCCTCTCGCTTGAAGCTTGTCCAATGCTATTCCTTCTCCTTCTTCTTCATGGGGATACTCTCCACACTCCTTTTTGCGAACCCATCTCTCTCTATGGACTTTATCTGAAATACAATACATGAAAGTATTAGTCCAAGAGAAAATATATGTTTTCATGAATTATCAAAACCACCAAGGGGGCATATTGTGATTTCAATCTCCCACATTTTGGTAATTGATGACAACATACAATCAAAGCTTCAAATAAAGATATGCATGTATATAATGAACACTTTGAGAAACACATGACTTAGACTTGCTCCCCCTAAATGTGCGCAATATCTTTAAATGATGGTTGCTTTGGAATGCGTGGACACACATATAGTAGTAGGGATATAATAAGTCATGTGTGTCTTGGTAATATTCATCAAATGTTTATGAATGGGGTGTATCCTTGTTCAAGACTTCACTCTTGCAAACAATATGTGCAAGAAGCAAGAGATCATCTTGATCAAGGATATGATGCATATACTTACCTTGAGTTCTTGAGCGTTCTAGGAGTAGAGATACACTTGAGAAAACAATGTGAGGAAACACAAGAGTATTTTACCAATCAAAAGCAATAGAACTCAAAAGTAGACACTGCTGGAAATATGCCCTAGAGGCAATAATAAAATGGTTATTATTGTATTTCCTTGTTCATGATAATTTTCTATTGTTCATGCTATAATTGTATTAACCGGAAACCGTAATACATGTGTGAATACATACACCACACCATGTCCCTAGTGAGCCTCTAGTTGACTATCTTGTTGATCAATAGATGGTCATGGTTTCCTTGCCATGGACATGGGAAGTCGTTGATAACGGGATCACATCATTAGGAGAATGATGTGATGGAAAAGACCCAATCCTAAGCATAGCACAAGATCGTGTAGTTCGTCCGCTAGAGATTTTCTAATGTCAAGTATCATTTCCTTAGTTCATGAGATTGTGCAACTCCTGTATACCGTAGGAATGCTTTGGGTGTATCAAACGTCACAACGTAAGTGGGTGACTATAAAGATGCACAACAGGTTTCTCTGAAAGTGTCTTTTGGGTTGGCACGAATCGTGACTGGGATTTGTCACTCCGTGTGACGAATAGGTATCTCTGGGCCCACTCGGTAATACATCATCATAATGAGCTCAATGTGACTAAGGAGTTAGTCACGGGATCATGTGTTACGGAACGAGTAAAGAGACATGCCGGTAACGAGATTGAACAAGGTATAGGGATACTGACGATCGAATCTCGGGCAAGTAACATACCGATGGACAAAGGGAATTGTATACGGGATTAATTGAATCCCATACATCATGGTTCATCCAATGAGATCATCGTGGAACATGTGGGATCCAATATGGGTATCCAGATCCCGTTATTGGTTATTGTCCGAAGAGGTGTCTCGGCCATGACTACGTGGTTCTCGAACCTATAGTGTCATGGGTTTGTCACATCAGATGTCCGAGGACTTATATTCGAGGCCATCGCTAAGGTGATGGACTCAAAGGAGTTGGTTGGGATGAAGGACATGAGTTTACCCAGGTTCAGCTCCTCTCGAAGAGGTAAAGGCTTACGTCCTGCTTGTGCTGTATTGATGGGAGTATTGATTACAAGGGAGCGGATTTGCTTGACCTAGCTTTCGACTTGTTGGTTTCTGCCCAAGTTGCCCCGGGTCTCGCCCTTTATATAGGAGGTCAATACCATGGGTTACACGAGTCTCATACTGACTCTTACCATGTGTCTGAGTCTATCTCTACGCTGCCTTTCCTTCCTTGAGCAAGTTGTCTCCGGGCGGCTTATCAGTCCGGGTCTTCACGCCTTCTTTGTCTGTTCCTCACTGTGGCCCATCTGGTAAGCCATCCAACACCTTGGGGCTTGAGTCTCCCAGGCCAACCCTTGGTCTGGCCCACAAGCCGCCAGGTACGACCCGGCCCCGCCTGGGCGGGTCTCACCGCGAGGTCATATCCCCAACATTAGGCCCCAGATTGAGTTGAGCTTGCTCATTTCAACCTTCCATCTTTTGGAGGCAGTCTCACTTGTTATCACATGTAAGTAAAGATGACCCACCGTGACGTCATACCGGACTTATCAAAAAGATTAGCTGACGCCCGCAACGGATCTCTTCAAAATTAAACTGACGGCCCGACTATCAAGGCGGCCGTCTTGTTCAATCAACATCTGTCGCCTGGATTCCCGCACGGGTTTCCTCCTCTGACCTATTAAACATAATCTTGACAGGCAATTTTCATTTCCTTCTCCGCTCGTGCTTCTTCTTCCTCTCGACGCTGTCGCCCAGCACCCCTTACTCCATTAAAGCTTCCTCACCGTCGTCGCGCTAGGCTGCTATGTCAACCTAAATGTACCAGAGATCCGCCCACGTTCATGGCTTCCTCTCTGGTGAGTTCTTATCCCCCTTTTAGATCCAAAGTTCCCGGTAGGATTCTGATGGCATCCTCCGCCTGCTTAGAACTCGAGCTTCTCCGTAATGGTAGACAGTGCATAATCATCGAACACGACAACATCTTCTTTCCCATTGCGGCATACCATAGGAAGTTGATAATAGTACCACGCAGATTTGTAGCTGCTCTGTTTACCATCTTTAAAGATTTTACTGGTTCGACTGTTCGTCATTAGGCCTAGAATAAACCCAATTTTCCTCTGTTTTGCAGATCCATAACGGCATAGGTAGTCTGTGAAACCTGTTTTCCACACTTAGTAAGATTTGCCTCGCCCTTTCTTCAAACTTGACTCGCCCGTGAAATTCAGGCTCTCATCAAACTATTCTAGCAACTTATCTCTATAGAACTTAGACTTTTAGCCGCCCTTAGCTGTCTGCCACGTTCTGACTCGCCGCACATTGTTACCTTGCACAGTTTTGAGTCGCCGCAATGTCTCGTGCATCCAAGTCTTGCAATTAGGTCGGCTTTGCTATCACAGAAGAGTTCCTGATGGACTTTGTAGAGGCGGGGACCCTTCCAGCAAAAACCTCATCCATTGGCGGGTTCTAGGCAACGAACTGAGACCCATTCCTCAAGAGAGTGTAGTAGTGGTGTTTGCGGATCACCTCGTGCATGACTTTATCCCGCCTGGTTCAAAAAAATTCCAAGATGTTCTTCATTTCTTGAAGCTGCACCCTCAGTACATCGCTCCCAACTCCGTCTCCAACATGTGCAACTTCCAAATACCCAGCAAAGTTTACTTACAAGAAGAGCCGTCCGTTGGTCTTGTCCGTGAGTTCTTTTATGCGAACCACTAGACGGAGGTAGCATCTGGTCCGAGTTTAGAGCTTGGAGCAATCTCCATTCACAGGCGGCGGGATATAACCTTTCCGGCTATTCAAATGGTGAGTCACCCTAAGGACTGTAATCAAACTTGGTTTTATTGCAAGGACACCTCTCCAGAAGGAGAGCATTCCCGGTCGGGTTACCGTCCATCCCGGCTCAATACAACAACTGAGCTCCCTGGCTGGCCTGCAGCGCGTGAGCGGCCGGAGTATGCTCTGGCTCTTGCTAAGATTAAAGCTCTTATGGCTAATGGATTGACGGGCATTTATTTAACCCGCTGCTGGGATTCTTGGAGGGTCATGCCCCTGAGTTGGCGAAGCCGCCTCATGTGCGAGTATACGGGCGAAGCTGATGACCCCATCTGTTTTAACAAGACTACGTTATCTGAACATAACATCATGGCTGCCGTCAAGAGCCTTGTGCATGAGTCTTCAGAGGCTTGCCACACCATCGGGTTAGCACCTTTCTGTGACGCAAACCCGGCCCCGGACATAAGGGTTACTCTCAATCTCTTTACCTCGGTATTAGCTATCCATATGTATTTTTCAACCTCTTGATCTCTTTTGGCGGCTTTCATTCTCAGGCCAATTCCGGCTTCTGGAAGAAGAAATACATCCCTACTACTAAGAAATAAAAGGAGAAGACCGGCGGCCGACCAAAGAAATCTGCCCCTCAAGAACAGCCTGAAGTTGACGACTCTAAGGTAGAACTTGACTCTCTTGGTCGTCTCTTCATACACCTTATTGACCGTGATACCTCACAGGGCGAAACGGAAACAAGCCACGCCAACATTCCTGAGGTAACTTACGTTTCATCCAACTCGGAGCCTCTTTTCCCAAAGAAGATACGACGGGTCGTCTGAAAGGTCCCTCTTTCTCATCCTCTTGCTTACATGGACCCCGGCCTTGTTTTGAAAAAACGACAGTAACTCTCCCGACGCCAAACCCGGAGCACCGGCTCTAAAGAACTTATGGCCAGGTTATCTAACTCTCCGGCTCCACGGAAAAGGCCAGCTGAGGTATATGCTTCACTTATCTTTGTTTTACCACTCATGCTTTTATAACTTAGCTCTTGTCTTATATTGCTTTAACTGCTTTTAGGAATCACCTCCTTCGTCTGGCGACTCTACAGGAACTGTCATGCTCCCATTGAAGATCAATCCAGGGTATGTGCCTTTTGGGCTTATGTCCAAACCTTTGTAAAGTTTAGATCATGACCTTTTGCACTCTCCAGGGCTCAAGCAAAGCGAAGGAAAACCGGTGGGTCAACCCCTAGTCCTCACAATGGAGAACCGGAGCCTATCAACCCGGATCCTCCTATGCCGCAAGCTGATCCCTCTGCTACTTCTAAGGAGGCGCCTGTAGAGGCTCATTCTTCTGTTGAGCCAACAGCTCATGATATAGTTCCTGAGAGTACTCCGAGGGCCAGCTCTAAACCGCCAAGCCCTTCAAAAGCTACTGATGAGTCGACTACTCCGGACGTCTTTATTACCGGCGTCGGCTTCCGCATTCCTCTGCCTCATGCTTTGACAAGACATACTGAGAGTACCGAAGCCTCGGAGAAGATGGAATTTGAAGTCCCTGTGTTGTAGAAACTAACCGCTGACGAGCTGCATGCCGGCTATGTGAACCGCCTCTCCATCAGCCGGGACATGGAGCTCAAGGTCGTTAGCTTGATGAAGAAGAGATATGACGTACTCATATTCTGTCGCTGTATACCCTTATGTAGCCCCCAAGGGCCGGTTTAGCATTAGCTGATGGTAAACCGAGTCTTCCAGTCTTGTGTAGAAGTAGAAATACTTAGCATGTAGGCCTCCGCCATTAACTTAGAATTGGTTGCTCAAAACATCATCCGTAGCCCCCAAGGGCCGACTCAGCTTTGAGAAAGTTGAGTCGAAGCTTTAGTGTATATAGCCTGAGGAGCCTTTGGTAGTCTCCAAGGGCCGGCTTAGCTTTGATGAAAAAATGAGCCAGGGCTTCATCGTAAACTTTTAGAGAACAAACAAACATTAGCCCCCAAGTGTCAAACATATTGCTTGCAATCTGCTTGAGACTTGCATGATATTGTCTTAATCTTCATCATATGATAATATAGCGTCACGGCGACTGAACCCTTATTTTGCTTGCGATATGTCACAGGAAGCTTTAACTGAGGCCAGCTCTGAACTGACCAGTTTGGAAAGTAATCTAGCCACCGAGCAAGCCGCCCAAAGTGAGGCCGATGAGAAATGTGGGCTCCTCACCAAGGAACTGACAAAGATTAAATAGGATTTTGCTGTTTCCAAAGAGTCTGCTGAAACAGAACGAGCCACCCTGACTCAACGAGTTGATGATGCTGATCAGCGGCCCATGATCGTATCTGATGAGCTGCAATCCTTGAAGTGCCACATCAGGAAGATGCCAGCCACCATATTTGGTAGGCATTTTAAATGCTTTAGCCCAAACTTTTGGATGAATACTTATACTGGTGGCTTATGATAAAAAATACGTCTTATGCATGTCCAAGGAGCCGTCAACTCGCTTTTGACAGCCTGCTGCCTCTGAAAGCTATCTACACTTTGACAAAGCAGCTGTACCGCGGAGCTCTCTACACAATCAAAACGGTAATCTATAAGGATATCATCCCTTCAACTATAAAGGGGGTGATAGAATTACTGTCCACCCTGCCGAAATAGATCCAAGAGCTTATGAAATCGGCCGCCCCACAGGGGGCCATCGCAACCATAAGCCGGACGTTGGCTTTCGCTCCAGAGTTGATTCCTAAAGATATGATGGACGGTTTTCCATCCAAGAAGGATGACGGCTCAGAGTTCACGGAGGCTGACTAGGCTCGGTTCATGAAGGCTTACCGAGTTCTCGCCTCCGTGTTAGCAGATGAGGCGAACTTGTCAATATATCAGGTGGCTTATGATGTCGAGCAGAAGAGAGTTCGCGGCCCAACCTTTGAAGCCAAGAAATTGATGCCTGCATGCAGTAAGCACCTCTTTGCTTCCGATCTTGACCCGTCCCCTCTTTGAAGAGGGAAAGTTTGCAGCTTTAACCCATTGCGACTAGGGCATGGACAATCTTCAGATCTTGGAGATCGAAGACCCGCCGCAGGGTAACCCGCCATCGAACTGACGGCCGTGGTAACGCCGTGGATAAGCCGGCTTTATGACCCGCCATGAGGCAGTGTAAAAAACTTTGAATCATCACTTTTGAGCTCTGTAAAGAGTGTCTATAATAGGCTGATAGTAAACCTTGTATTTCCCTGAACTGTGCCATCGCGCACATAGTAATTTTTTCCAGCTTAACATATTACATCCGCCTTGCGCTGGCGACTTATATCGGATGTTTTTCCTACTCTTGGTGGTTTTAACCAACCTGCAAGAATAGATGTATTTTCACATTGTTAGGAGGGCGGCTTAGAATAGCATGACCCAAAGATGATGTATCTCTCCCAACTTGCTTTTTTTATAATAACTCATGTGTCGGTTCGACTGGGCTGACTCGCCACTTAAAACTACTTAGCAGTACAGGGTCTCTATGGAGCTTGTCCGTCAATTTCTTTTAACCGACTCAAGGTCTCTAGGCGACATTAACTGAAAGGAAGTGTGACGTCCTAGAAGAGACACGGCAGGGCATGAGCACCCTGATAGCCCATAAACTGCCTCTGACGTGACATAAATCTGTCGTTTTAACCTTGAACAATACAGGGTCCTTAAGGATTAACTTTCCAAGAGTACGAATGGGCCACATAGCGGAGAGTCAGAAGTAGATGGGAGTGTTTATCCTTGCTTTCCATAAGCCAGCCCTCACGTGACAAGAACTGCCATTTTAACCTTAACCAGAACAGGGTCTTTGTGGAGATTGGCCGTCAATTTCTTTGAGCCGGCTTAGGGTCTCTAGGCGAGATTAACTGGTAAGAGTTTGGCGGGTCACCTAGAGGAGCAGCATTAGCTTACAGGCAGGTTTAACCCTATTTGGATTTTAAGAGCCGATCAAGACGGTGTGTAAGCTACACCCAATGGGTGGGAAGCCCCCAAGTGACCTACATTGACAGAATCAACTGTGTGGTTTAAGAGCCGACTGATAGGGTGTGATAAGCTACACCCGTAGGGTGGGAAGCCCCCTAGACGGTCATGTGTTAAATTTTTGCACACATGGGAATATGCAAAACAGCAGAGGCCCCGGCTTGCAGGGATGCCAACTTTTACTCATATATAAATATGACGTGTACAATGTCAAGTCTCAACAGCTCAAGTGTAATAAGGCTGTAGATGTGCTATGTTCCAAGGCCGGCGGGTCTCTTGCCCCGAGGTGTTTGAGTCATCACGGATGTCAATGAGGTAATATGACCCATTGTTGAGATTTCTGCTGACCACGAAAGGTCCTTCCCATGGAGGGGACAACTTGTGTGCATCCGTCTGATCTGGAATCAACCGTAGTACTAAGTCGCCTTCTTGAAACGTCCGGGTCTTGACCCTGCGGCCATGATAACAGCGCAGGTCTTGCTGGTAAATCGCTGATCGAGCTGCCACCAGATCATGTTCCTCCTCCAAGGCATCCAATGCGTCTTGACGTGCCGTTTCATTGTTTGCCTCAACGTAAGCCGCCACTAGTGGTGGGTCATGAAGGATATCACTTGGTAATACGGCTTCTGCGCCCTAAACCATTAAGAAAGAATTATAACCCGTGGATTTGTTGGGAGTGGTTCTGATGCTCCATAAGACGGATGCCAACTCCTCCACCCAACAACCCGGCGTTCACGGCAAAGGAACCATAAGCTGGGGTTTGATACCTCTCAAGATTTCTTGGTTAGTGCGCTCTGCCTGACCGTTTGACTGTGGATGAGCAACCGTGGAAACATCAAGCCAGATGGGTTCACTATCACAGAATGCTCGCATAGCCCCCTGGGATAGATTCGTTCCGTTATCTGTGATGATACTGTGAGAGTAACCAAAACGGTAGATCAGGTTTTTAACAAACTGAACCGTTGTGGCCGCGTCACAGTTGCTAACCGGCTTAGCTTCTATCCATTTGGTAAATTTGTCACCCGCCACCAGGAGGTGGGTTTTCTTGTCATTGGACCTCTTGAAAGGACCGACCATCTCGATTACCTAGACACTACAGGAATGAGGCACTTTGCCGTCAGCCATCCCGGACGGCAAAGGCATGCATCCCGGATGGCAAAGGCTTTGCCGTCCGCGAGCAGACGGCCAACCGTCCGGTGGAATAAGCCACGGTAAAGGGCACTTTGCCGTCTGCTGGTGGACGGCAAAGACCTTCGAATCTTTGTCGTCCGCCAGCGGACGGCAAAGGGCCTGGACGGTACACGTGGAAACATAGCTCCGTTAGAGGGCTTAACGGCGTGCTTTGTCGTCAGCTGGCAGAAGGTAAAGACCTTAGGTCTTTGCCGTCTGCCAGCGGACGGCAAAGAACCTTTTTTTTGCCAGCCTAGGTTGGTTCTTTGCCGTCAGCTGGTAGACAGCAAAGACCTTAGGTCTTTGTCATCCGCCAGCGGACGGCAAAGCACCTTTTTTTGCCAGCCTAGGTTGGTTCTTTGCCGTCCACTACCAGACGGCAAAGACCTAAGGTTCTTTGCCATCTGCCAGCGAACGGCAAAGAACCAACCTAGGCTAGCCCCAGGTTGCAAAGGTAGCTGCCACGTGGCCACTTTGCTGTCTGCCAGCGGACGACAAAGCTCTTTGCCGTCTGCCAGCAGACGGCAAAGTGGCTACATAGCCCCTTTTTTCTTAAAATCATTCAATTTGAAACATATATATCCAACAATATCACATATATATCCAACAATACAAGCATACCAACATTAAGTTGAAACAATCATATACCAACAATAAGTTCCAACATATATATAAGTTTCCAACAACACATAATGGTTTCCAACAACATATCCATACATACGTATCCAAAACAAGTTTCCATAAACACAAAGGAGGCAGAAGTAGAAGAGTACAGTCCATCAATGCACTCTTCCTCATCTATAGCAAATCTGCGAAGTAGGAAAGATGGTAGTTAGAAGAAGAAGGAGACTAGCTAGAAGAAAAAGAAGAAAAAGAAGAAGAAAAAGAAGAAGAAGAAAAAGAAGAAGAAGAAGAAGAATTTACCATCTCTTTCTTTTTCTCCTCTCCTCTCCTCTTCTCCAAGGTAGTAAGGCCATTTTGTAGCTAACTGAGCATATCAAGTCATTTTGGAGGAAAAAAATGCTAAGTATAGGTCATTTTATAGCTATCCTAGGTAGAATATATCATTTTGGAGGTAAGTAAGGTTATTATGTATTTTTGAGGAAAATAAGCTAAGTATACGTCATTTTGGAGCTAAACCAAGGTTATTATGCCATTTTTATCTAAGTGAGCATATTATGTCGTAAATGAACTAGCTAAGCTAATTATAGATCATTATTGAGCTATTCTAGGTAGTTATGCCATTTTGTACCTAAGTGAGCTAATTATGTCATAAATGAACTAGCTAAGCTAGCTATAGATCATTATTGAGCTACACTAGGTAGTAATGCCATTTTCTAGCTAACTAAGCATATCAAGTCATTTTGGAGGGGAAAACGCTAAGTATAGGTCCTTTTATAGCTATCCCAAGTAGAATATACCATTTTCTAGCTAACTAAGCATATCAAGTCATTTTTGAGGAAAATAAGCTAAGTATAGATCATTTTGGAGCTAAGTAGGTCATTTCTTAAGCTAAGTATGCATTTGTTACTAAAAACACTTGGGAAAACTTACCATCAACACGGAGGTGAAGGACCGGTAGGGTTTGGGCCAGGGTGAGACGTAGAAGGACCGGTCGGGGTTGCGGCAGACGCAAAAGGATCGGTCGATGCTTGTCGGGAGGCACGTTGTACCAAAGATCATTTGCAATGTCTCCTTAGCATGATGCAACTCAAATGTGAATACTAGTAACTAATGACCATTTAAATGAAACTCACCATGGGTGCTACAGCAATATGGGGCATCGACGGAGGGGTCTGACCATTGTTCTGGCACACGGTCTGCACATTTTGTTTTCACGAGTCATTCATATTTGTTAGTGATGAAACGAACATTACGTGCATGATTTGGCTAATATGCAGGAGAAACTTACCACGAGGATCTTATATAGGGCCCGGTGAGACGCGTCGTGCCGGTTCCTCTCCTCCACCAACAACCTAGCCGTCCTTTCCTCCATGTCCCTCTCCCTCTGCGCTGCCTGCCTGTTTGCCTCCACTAGAAGCTCATGGGCCCTAGCCTCAATGGTGAGCTCCATTGGCCGTGGACGAGGCCTTATCCCAGGATCAGAGCTCGTCTGGCACTTATTGATCTCTGGGAGAGTTCCAGGACAACGTATCGGTCCATCCCCAATGGCTATTGAGCCATGGGGCCTCCCACCACTAGATATCATCACGAGCTTTGGATCAGAAGGACTCTGGCTCGGGTTGAAGTCCTCCGCTTTCCTCGCCTTCCCCTCACCTCTGTACCTCACGAGCTTGTTGTGGGAGGAGATGTTGCCGAAGCTCTCTGGATGATCAAGCTCATCCTCAGAGAATGCCTTGGCCTTCTTGTATGAGGCAGTATGGGCCATGTCATAGAGGTTGAAGAAATGTGGCACCTACTTCTTGTTTTCTCGCGCCTAAAACAGATGAACAAAATATTAGTTAAGGGCTCAAGCTAGCATGAAGAATGAAATTGCATGAATCATGAAGCAAACCACATACCCAGTTATCCCCGTACTCAAACAGGTTGGAGCTCCCTTGATGGTGTGGCACACCTCTCATTTGGGCACGGTTCTCCTTGGCCTTGTTGTGTTCGGCTAGCCATTCGGGAGAGCACCACTCATCCACCAATGCCTCCCAATAGTCCATCCTATCCACACACCATCTCGGGGGCACCTAAGTTAGACAAGAGAAATTTTAGCGCTACGCCTACGAATCAAATCAAAGAAACTAAGTACAAGGCCTTAAGAATAGATAATTACCTTCATAAACTTCTCCTTCCTCAGATAATTTTTGCGGCACTTCTTCTTGGCCCTCTTAATGTTACTCGAGGCGTAGTAGTATCGAATAGCTTGCACCTGAGCCTCGTGTCATAAGTTATGAAGTAGGCGCTTGCACTCGGCTTCGAGAACAATAGCCGCTCTCGCCTCGTCTTCCTCAAGACACCTGAAGCAGGTGTGCAATCAAACAAGACAACACATTAGACACTATTTAGTACAATCACTAGGTGTTGTTGATTTTTAATTCTGTAAAGGAGAAATTACCCAAAAGCGACGAATCACAATGCCAGCCACCGTCTCGCACAAGACACCATCGATCATCTCCTCCGGTGGGGCCGGGGCAGCCTTGTACAGATCCCAGGTCAATGCTACCCGTGGAGCCTCACCCTCACCGGGCAACTGGACCTTCCGCGAGAAGTGGTGCCAGAGAAGCACACCAAGGATCTGGTTGGTCCTGCAAACACCACACTCGTATTTCCAACCCCTGTAGTATGACAAGGCCAACACATTAGATATTAATTTGAAGAAACATGAAGGCAAAAGGTTAAAAAGAGTAAATGCACTTACTTCTCCGCATTAGACGCAATCAACCACCTCTGCTCGCGGGTCGTCGGCATGGGAGGCAGCTTTGTACAACCACACTGGTAGACCTTCTTGCTCTCCTCAACCAGCTTGCCCTCGCTATAGGTGTCCTCAGACTAGTAATTGTCCTTTCCACCATCAGCATGGCCACTTGCCTTCGGAGTCACTTGGGATGAAGACTCTGGGACCCGAGTCTCCTGGGACGAAGACGCTGGGACCGGAGTCTCCTGGGACGAAGGCTCGGTGACCCGAGGCTCGTTGACCCGAGGCTCGTGGACCGGAGTCCGAGATGGGTCCAAGTCAGACGGGTCCAACTGGGACGGAGCACTCCTATGGTCGGGAGAATCAGTT
This sequence comes from Hordeum marinum, assembly GCA_022496015.1. NCBI lineage: Eukaryota > Viridiplantae > Streptophyta > Magnoliopsida > Poales > Poaceae > Hordeum > Hordeum marinum. The sequence goes on along the minus strand of CM039677.1, from coordinate 228,327,000 downwards.
GGGGGTGGCGGCAAGGAAGGCGCAGCAGCCTTCCTACCTCTAGCAACTCTCTTCGTCTTCCCCTAACCTCTCCCGGTCGAAGAAGAAGCGCCCGCCGGTGCCTGCATGCTATGTACCAGCGCTCTCCGGAGTTGCTGGGGTGGAATAATAGCACCCCTCCCAGCACGCGCCGTGGAAGGAGGTTCAGAGTGCTCTCGACCCCCGCCCACCATCTGTCAACACCTGCAATAACAAAGAGTGAGCGAAATTAGTTCAACATAAAAAAATTGAATACATAATAACATGAACTAACTAATAATATATATGTACATAATAATAATTGAATACCTCACATTACTAATATTAATCTTCATCGTCTATATATGCTCCGGGATCAATAAATGCATAATCATCATCACTATCAATAATGACGTGCTCATCAGCATCATCAATAAATGCATCAACATGTGGAAGGCCTCTATGTAATCGGTCAAGCATTGTCAGGTCATCCGCAGCAGTAACCTCTTCTTCTTCTGTCTCTTCTTGTTCCTGCTCAGGGGTGAAGTTGGGTTCACTGTCGCTGTCGATTTCAATGTTCTGGGGTGAAGTAGAGCGGTTGTTGAAGCTTTTTTGGAAACACGTGTTTCTTGGAAGAATTCTCCTTCATATGTGTTTGGGTTAATTTGAGCTTCATAATCATCTTCATTGAGGGGACGTGTTCTAAAATGTAGCAGCACATCATAAACGACATCCCAACCTTTCAAATTTGGATCCGTTTGGCAGGCCCACAGTAGATAGAAAACTTGGGTCGCCTATTGAGCCATAATATAGACATCGGGAACATCTAAATGGGTGCTTTGGTTGATTTCGACTAGCCATATATGTTCATGAGTCCTTCTAGTCTCCTTTGGCTGGAACCAATAACATTTGAAGACTACGACGTTTGGTGGGTTTTCACCAAAGAATGTTAGTTCATAAATTGCTTCAACTCTTCCATAATACTCGACTCCTCCTTCACCGACAGCGGAGACACAACAATTTGTAGACTTTTGGTCGGCCATAGATAACTCTTTGCCAAAAGTACAAAAGCGACACCCGTTGATGTCGTATTTGTCAAATGAACGGACCTTAAAGTCAAAATCATTAGCGACTTGTCTCAATTCAGAGTCCATAGAATCTGCATTAGCCTACAAGTTTAATACCAAAGGATTGTTGCATTAGCCACAAACTAGGCGAAGAAATGAAATCGTCTAATTAATGGAAATTACCGTTTGTTTCAACCAAGAGATGAAACCGGGATAGTCGCCTCCATGCTTTGCCAGAAGCTCATACTATTCGATGGAATCCTTTTGGATCACCGCTCCATCCAAGAATTTGGCGACGTATTGACTATATCACATATCTGAGAATAAGAGCATTTCAAAGGAATTAGAAGTTGCGAACCAATGTACCAAGAACTTACTCGATGTACGACCGCACTTCTGTTAGGTTGTTGAAGATATACAACGAAATGGTCCACCATTCTTCAACATCCAACCCTATTGATTTCAAAGCACCGGCTGGTGCGAGGTTCCCTTTGAATAGGCTAAGGTTGGATCAACCTTTTTCACGGTCGCCATCATTGTACCGAGGCTTCGGATTATGCAAATGACGATTCTGGGCTGTGTAGTTTGTTGTCACAAAGTTTGCCGCCGCCTCAGTAATGAATGGCTCGTCCATCGATGCTTCAACTCTACGTTTATTTTTACATTTTGCTCGAAGCGTCTTTTGCATCCTCTCAGTTGAGAAGCACCAACGATTTTGCACGAGACCGCAAATCTTGCCTTGGTCGGGAGATGAAAAATGAAATGCTGCATTGGATTAAAGAAGCCCGGTGGAAAGATCTTTTCTAACTTGCAGATCAACTCCAGTGCCAACTCTTCCAGTTCGTCTAGCACGTCAGGCGATAGTTCTTTCGCATAAAGAGCACGTAAGAAAAATCTCAGCTCTACCAGTACTAGCCATTCATCCTCAGGGATAAAGCCACGGAACATCACCGGCATTACCCGCTCAAGCCATATGTGCCAATCATGACTCTTGAGACCAAATATTTTCAATTTGTCAAGACTCGTTCCCCTCTTTAGATTCGCTGCATACCTATCAGGGAACATCAACTGCATTTTGACCCACAAGATCATTTCCCTCATAGATGGCCTTCCAAGATTGAACCATGCCTTTGGCTTCCTCCAGTTCTTCTTTCCTTTTGGTTGTCGAATGTTTTGTAATGGTCTATCAGATAGAGCCTCCTGGTCGACTCTAGCCTTAGGATTATCCTTCGACTTCCCCTCTATGCCGAACAATGTACCAAAAAGGGCCTCCACAATATTCTTTTCAGTGTGCATCACGTCGATGTTGTGTGGGCAAAGGAGGTCTTTAAAGTAAGGCAGATCCCACAAACATATCTGGTGAGTCTAGGCGTGTTCCGTATTATACCCTTTGAAATACCCTGGATGATCTGTATCCGGCTCGAGAGCGTTTATCTGATCCAGGATCTGTTGGCCTGTCAACGCAGGTGGTGCAATGTTTTTGACAACTCTACCTTTGATGAAATTCTTCTTGTCTTTTCTGAACTTATGGTCAGGATCCAGGAACTGTCTATGCACGTCGAAGCAAGAAAACTTGTGACTAGCCTCTAGCTAACGAAACTTAAGAGCTGCCTTGCATGTGGGGCTTGAAAACCTTCCATGCACACACCAGCCAACGAATAGTGCATACGCCGGCAAGTCATGCATCGAGTACATGTACCACACATGCATTTTGAAGTTCTTTTTTCTAGCGGCGTTGTATGTCTTGATCCCATTATCTCAGGCTTCTTGCAATTCATCCTTAAGCGGTTGCATGTACACATTCATATCCTTCCCCGGATATTTGGGCCCTGGAATTATCAATGTCAAGAAAATGTTCTTTCTTTTCATAATCCCTCCGCGGGGACAAGTATATTGTGCTGCTATCATACCATACACATTGAACCCATCCATGCTGATGGCAACTCGAGGATGCCTTGGATCTGCCGCTTTATCCTTATGTAATGCATCGAAGTGCTTCGATGCAAAAGCGTCTGAAGTGTGTCCCAACATCGGATTCCCATCTGCATCTAGTTCTGTTCTTTTTCCCAATTTTTGACATGTCATCTGTCTAGACATCTCTTCGACCATGAAAAGTCGTTGATGTCTTGGTATAATTGGCAGATACAGAAGAACATTAATAGGGATTTTGGTCTGACTCTTCTCACCCATACCGTTGTCTACCAGAACATACCAGGAAGCATTGCAAATGGGGCAATAGTTCAGGCCCGCATACTCAAGCCTAAATAAGGCACATCCATTCTCACAGGCATCTATCTTCTCATAGGGCATCTTAAGTGCACGTAGGATTTTGTCCGATTGGTACAACTTTGGTGGCAATGCATGGCCTTTGGGTAGAAAGCGTCCAAATATCATCATCGTCGCGTCGTAGCATTCTCTGGCCACATTGAACTGAGCCTTTAGAGCCATTACTTGCGCGATGGCATCCAGCTGACAAAGCTTAGTGTGCTCATGGAGAGGACGTTTTGAAGACTCCAACATTTCATAAAAGGCCTTTGCATATTCCTCCATCTCATCGTCCGAATCTCGAGCATCATCAAAGTTTTGCACCATGTCTTCGATCCTGGTACCATGCTCGTCGGTGCGACGACGAAACACCTCAGCTCTGGCACGTGTAATCAGGCGTAAAACCCCACTTCTACAGGTGTTTGATCATTTCAAACTATGACTTCTTCTTATAGTTGTCGCAATTGACACAAGGGCACCGGGTTGTTTTCTATCCATTTGCAAATGTGACTCTCACAAACTCCTTGGTTTTTGTTAACCATTCATGGGTCATGTCTTTCTGACTAGTGTGGCCGGTGTACATCCACCCACGATCACTCATCCTGCCTAGCTACTGGACACACACAAAATATATACATAATTCAACAAACCATATTCATTAGTTAATAGAGTTTGTCAGTTTCATTACGTCGATGCAACCTAGATGCTAGTAGGTAAGGATAGGTCCTAATCCCACCCGAGTATGTGTAGATTGGGTTCGTTTTCCCATGCTTCGCTTCGGATCTGACGCACAATTTCGACAGAACCTCCCCGCTGTTCTCCTAATACACGTCTCGGCAATAAGCAGGGAGGATGTGTACCCAGAGAACAACAAGGAGGCACTGACAAAATTCTGCATCGGATTCGGAGCAGAGCACATGGGAAAACGAACCCAATCTAGACATACCCGGGTTGTCCATGGATAACGTTGGACAATTCGAAAGAATCACGGTTATAAATATGCTAATGAGTGCATATTTATAGATGTAACCCTTTCGAACGGAAGACACATAGTGGTCACGCATACTGATGATTGAAGACACCTATAGCTAGCAAGTTTCGTCGGCACGAAGACCGGAACAGAGGAAATGAAGGGTGCAGGAGGAGATGTCATTTGTGCTCACCCACGAATGCAGGGCGGAGCTCGTCGAACGCACGGGGAGGTCGTCGAACACCAGACCCTCGCAGCGACGAAACAACTGTACATTTAAATCCACCTGATCAACATAAATATGATGTTCTGTATAAAAAATCGAAAAACATATGACGTAACTCATAATTCACAAATATATGACCCGTGTCGTGTCGAGGTCGGGGTTTTGGGGGTGTCGTGGTTGGGTCGGGGTGTTGTGCGTGGTCGGGGGTGCCGTGTCACGGTGTCGTGTCGGGGTTGGGGTTTAGGGGGTGTCGTGTTGGGGTCGGGGTGTAGGGGGTGTTGTGTCGGGGTCGGGGTGTTGTGTCGTGGTCGGGGGTGCCGTGTCGGGGTGTCGGTGTCGGGGTGCTGTGTCGGGGTCTCGGGGTGTCAGGGTCAGGGTGTCGTGTCAGGGTGTCGGGGTGTCGTGTCGGGGTGTCGGGGTCGGGGTCAAGGTCGGGTGTCGTGTCGGCGTCAGGGTGTGGGGGGTGTCGTGTCGGGGTCGGCGGTGCCGTGCCGGGGTGTTGTGTCGGGGTCGGGGTGTAGGGGGTGTCGTGTTGGGGTCGGGGTGTCGGGGGTGCCGTGTGGGGGGTGTCGGGGATGCCGTCTCGGGGTTGTGGTGTCGGGGGTGCTGTGTTGGGGTCGGGGTGTCGGGGATACCGTGTCGGGGTTGGGGTGTCGGCGTGTCGTGTCGAGGTCGGGGTGTGGGGGTGTCGTGTCGGGTTTCGGGGTGCCATGTCGTGGTGTCGGGGTGTCCTGTCGAGGGTCGGGGTGTCGGTGGTGTCGTGTCGGCGATCCTCGAGCCGGTTACGTCGGCGTCGACGCATCCCTCCTCCTCCTCTTCTTCTTCTTATTCTCCTTCTTTTTTTTTTCTTTTCTTCACCTCCTCCTCCTCCTCCTTTTCTTCTTCTTTTTCTTCTTCTCCTTCCTCTTCTTCTTCTTCTTCATCTCCTTCTCCTCCTCCTCCTCTTCTTCTTCTCTCTTTTTTCTAACTAACTACAACTAATTAACCTAACTACATTACTAAATTACTAACTAAACTAAACTATTAACTACAACTAACGAACTAAATTACTAACTAAACTAATTAACTACAACTAACTAACGCACGGTGGGGGCGGGCGACGGGGGTGGGGGCGGGCACGGGCGGCGGGGGTTGGGGCGGTGAAAATAGTCGGCGCTTCTTACGCTAATGCAGTCTAGCTCATGAACAAGCATCATGCATACATATAAAACCTTTGGACTCGTATCACAAACAAATGCATGCAGTTTCCTCCATTGCTCCACACAGACTATTTTTCTCCTTACAGCAGCCCGAAATGCTACTCTGCGAAATTCTACCGGCTCAAGTCATCATGGAGATACAAATCAGGGTATAAAAACTGCATCATGAGGGAGATGCGCACACAAAATAATCGCATGATGCCATGAGTTGAAAGGGGTTAGGCGGAGATTCGTTATTTCCATCCTCACCTTTGCTTCTTTCTGGTTGTCGGGGGCGGAGGCTGCGGGAGCTGCTGCTGGGTGGCTAAGGTAGAGATGGCTGGTGCTGCCGTTGGGAAAGGTGGTCGTCGGTCGCCGGTCGGGGAGTGAAGACGGGCGGTGCTTCTCTCAGTTGATAGCGAGGGCGGCGGCAAGGTGGACGGAGGATCTGGTGGGGATGGGGGGCAGGAGGGTCGGGAGGGGACAGGGAGAAGGCAGGACGGGTGGGGAGGCGTCCGGTCGGCAGTGGGCGCGGGCGGTAGGGGTGGGGGGGTGGGGAGCGACGGGGGCTGGCGGTGGGCGTGGGCAGCGGGGGTGGGGGCGGTGGGGGCGCGGGCAGCGGCCGGCGGCGGGGGCGCAACGGGGGCCGGTGGCGTGGCCACGATGGCAGCCGAGAGCACGGGGGCGGGGCGGCGGCCGGCGCGGGGGCCCGGTGGGGGTGGGGGCTAGGGAGATGGGTCGGGGGAGAGAGATGAGAGGCGTGGGGGTGCGCCATTAGCGGCTTAGGTATCCATCTCTTTGCCATCCGCTAGCGGATGGCAAAGAGGTGGGGTGGTGGACCATTATAGTAGTGCCGTCAACTGGACCCCACCCACCTCTTTGCCGTCCGCTTGCTAACAGCAAAGAATCTTTGCCGTCCGCTAGCAAACGGCAAAGAGCTGGCTGATGGCAAAGCCCCGCTTTGACGTTTGCTAGCTCTTTGTTGTCTGCTTTGTGCTAGCTTATGGCAAAGACAGTCTTTGTCGTCTGCTAGCAGACGGCAAAGAGCTGGCACACGGCAAATTGTCTGATTCCAGTAGTGAGACTGCAAACGGCCAAGTAATCGGAATCATGGACAATTATTGAGCTGGTACATGAGCATGCTGGCTAAACTTTTGACATCCATCACACCTGCGCACCAAGTCCTCCGCATCCTGATGAGCCGTCAGCCAGAAGAAACCATGTCAAAAGGCCTTGGCCACCAAATATTTTGAGCCTGCATGATGACCACAATCACCAGCATGAATTTCATTCAAGATTTCCTTGCCCTCTTCGTGTGAGACACAACGTTGAAACACGCCAATGACGCTGCACTTATGTAATTAACTCGCCATTGACTATTGTCATGGATTTAGACCACCTAATGATCTGTCTGGCGAAATTTTCATCATCAGGTAACTCGCCCCGAGTCAAGTATGCCAAGTAAGGCACTGTCCAGTCCGGAATAATATGTAGAGCCGCCACCAGCTGTCCCTCCGGGTCAGGAATAGCCAAGTCTTCCTCCGACGGTAGCTTAACTGATGGGTGATGTAAGACATCCAAGAAGACGTTAGGCGGTACCGGCTTTCGTTGAGAACCTAACCTAGATAGGGCGTCAACTGCCTCGTTCCTGCGACGATCAATATGATCCACCTGATAACCTTTGAAGTGACCAGCGATGTCATCTACCACCTGACGATAAGATGCGATCTGCGGATCCTTGGAATCCCATGTGCCTAAAACTTGTTGAGCCATAAGATCTGAGTCGATGAAGCATCTAACCCTGCTGAGGTTCATCTCCTTAGCCACCCTGAGGCCATGAAGCAGGGCTTCATACTCATCTGCATTGTTAGTACAGGGAAACATCAACCTTAGCACATGATAGAATTTGTCCCCTTTGGGGAGGTTAAAACAACCCCTGCCCCTGATCCTTCCAGCTTCCTGGATCCATCAAAGTGTATCGTCCAATATGTGTTATCCGACTTTTCCTCGGGCACCTGACACTTTGTCCAGTCATTGATGAAATCCATCAAGGCTTGGGATGTATCAGTCGCACGAGGTACGTATTTCAAATTGAGAGCTCCAAGCTCCAACGCCCACTTTGCAATCCTGCCAGTGGCTTCTCTGTTTTGAATTATCTCTCCCAACGGGGCTGAACTAACCACTTTAATTTGGTGCCCCAGGAAATACTGCTTCAGCTTGCGGTTGGCCATGAACACCCCATACACCATCTTTTGCCAATGTGGATTCCTCTGCTTGGATTCTGTCAGGACTTCACTGATATAGTAAACCGGCCTCTGAGCCGGTATTCCTTGCATGCCTCCTTACGCTCGACAATGGTTGCAGCACTAACAGCACTGTTGTTAGCTGCCACGTACAAGAGCAAGGGTTCTTTTTCAGCTGGAGGGGCTAAGACCGGTGGCTCAGTAAGCTGCCTCTTAAGCGCCTCGAATGCTTCACCCACCGTCGTACCCCAGACAAAGTTGTCCGTCTTTTTCATCATCTGATATAAAGGGATGGCCTTCTCACCTAGGCGGCTTATAAACTGGATTAACGTAGCAATCCGTCCCGCCAGGCACTGAACATCATCGATGCATGCCGACTCAGATAGGGAGGTAATAGCCTTCGTCTTGTCTGGGTTAGCTTTAATGCCATGTTCAGAGACTAGAAACCCTAAGAGCTTGCCAGCCGGAACTCCAAAGACACATATAGCCGGGTTAAGCGTCATCTTGTGGACCCATAGATTTTCGAAAGTCACTTTCAGGTCATCAAGTAGAATCTCCTTCCTTCTTGATTTGATCACAATGTCATCCACATATGCATGAACGTTGCGCCCAATTTGACTGTGAAGGCAACTTTGCACACAAGACTTCTAAGTCGCTTGGGCGCTCTTGAGCCCAAAAGGCAGAGATAGATAGCAGAAAGCACCAAAAGGCGTAATGAAAGCTATCTTCTCTAGGTCCTTGACTATCATCTTGATCTGATGATAACCAGAATAAGCGTCCAGGAAGCATAAACTCTCACAACCCGTTGTTGCATCAATGATCTGGTCAATACGATGGAGAGCAAAGGGGTCAGCCAGATCGGCCTTGTTAAGATCTGTGTAGTCCACACACATACGCCGAGTGTCGTTCTTCTTGAGTACGAGCACTGGGTTAGCCATCCACTCTGGATGAAAGACCTCAACGATGAAACGCGTCGCTAGAAGCTGGGCTACCTCTTCCCCAATGGCCTTGTGTCTCCTCATTGAACCGTCGTAAAAATTGCTTGATTGGTTTAAAGTTAGGATCCACATTAACGTGGTGCTCAGGGAACTCTCTCGGTACACCTGGTATGTCAGAAGGTTTCCATGTGAAGATTTCCTGATTCTGGCGGAGGAATTCGATGAGTGCACTTTCCTATTTGGGATCCATATTGGCCCCAACAGTGAACTGTTGAGAAGAGTCGCCCGGAGTGAAATCCACCAACTTGGTATCATCCACCAAAAATTTGAGGGGTGGCTCAACCTCTATGGTACGCTTTTTCAGCGGTGTCATGTCCTCCGGGTCAACATTTTCCTTGTAAAACTTGAGCTCTGCCTCAGCACAACTTGATTCTGTATAAGCCGCGTCTCCTTCCTCACACTCAATAGCCGTATTCCGATCACCATGAACAGTGATCGTTTCGTTTAACCCGGGCATCTTGAGCTGCAAGTAGACATAGCAAGGCCTAGCTATGAACTTGGCATAAGCCAGCTGCCGGAACAACGCATGATAGGGGCTCTTGATTTTGACTACCTCAAACCACATGGAATCCACCCTATAGTTGTGCTCGTCACCAAAGGCGACTTCCAAAGAGAGCTTACCCACTGGGTAAGCCGACTTGCTAGGCACCACACCATGAAGGACTGTTGAGGAAGGCCTAAGATCTTTGTCAAGCAGCTTCATCTGCCGGAAGGCGTCATAATATAGGATATTGATGTTGCTGCCTCCATACATAAGCACCTTATTTAACATATATCCTCCCACTTGGGGGGCAACTACCAAAGATAGCCACCCCGGGTCATCAACACGCGGCGGGTGATCCTCGCGGCTCCAAGTGATGTTATACTCGAACAACTTCAAATACTGCGGTAGAGCCGGCGTGGCTGTGTTAACCGCCCGCCTGTGCAACTTCTGATCTCGCTTGTCAAGGCTGGTCGTAAAAACATGGTACTGACCCGAACTGAGCTGCTTTGGATTACTTTGATACCCAGACTGGTTATTCTATTGCTGATTGCTACCTCTGGAATGCTGATGATGCCATCCATGGTTCCCCTGGCCATGATGACCGAATCCTGAGCCACCGGGCCCGAACCCGGTTCCTGACCCGCCAGGTCCTGAGCCGTCGGGCGGGCCACCGTCGTTGTTATGCTGTCGCATGTTGTAGTCCTTGAACTTTTGCATTAGATGGCAATTGCCCCATGTGTGACCCGCCTGTCTGTCGGGCCGGCTGTGTTCCAGAGAAGGTTTGTTGAGCATCTCTTCTAAATTGAAAGGAGTCTTTTTCTTATTAAAGGGCGGTCTGCACTTCCCGTTGCCCTTCGCACGATTGTTGCCGGTGCTGGTGTTAGCCACCAATTCTGACCCGTTGTCCGGGGTTTTCCTCTTACTCTGGTTACCATTGCTTGCTGCACGCTTGCCATGGTTACTCTTTTTACTCTGGCCAGTCTTCTCCTCATCAGAGCCCGGGTCCTTAGTATTATCAGAGTCAGCGTATTTCGTGAGAGGGACCATGAGCTCCCCCATGTCTTGACACGTGCGTTTGAGCTGGCCAAGCTTCTGTTTCAAAGTGTAAAGTGGCAATTCTTTTCTAGAATCAGAACTGCTTGAGCCGTCGTGATCTATTCAGATGAGTGGATGATAGTTGAGACTCGTCGGACGCAATGGTGAGTCGACTCATTTTCAAGTTGCACACAATGATCCAAATCCACAATCGACTCATTTTCGACTTGCATGTTCCTTGAAAGTTTTTGATGAACTTCGCCTTTAACTCGGCATAGGAATTGATGGTATTGGGTGGCAAACCCTTAACCACATGCGAGCCGGCCCTTCCAGCATCATGATAAAATATTTTGCACATACCGCGTCACTGACATCCAACATCTCCATGGCCAGCTCATAGCTTCCCATCCAGTCCTCTGGAGGTAAGTCGGCGGTGTAATTCGGTACCTTGCGAGGGCCTTTGAGATCCTTCGGTAGATGCTCGGTTCGCAGAGCCGGCACCAAAGACGGTACTCCCATGCCCCTGGTAGTGACTCCTGCTCCAACTGAGATGGAAGGCACAGGTTCTTGGCGAGCTGGCGCGTCCAGAGCCGCCGTTTCTTGTTGTCCTCTTACCCGGTCTACGAGCGCCTGTGTATCCAAAGCCGCCTGATCGTCCTGTGGCGGGCCTCGGTGCCGATCGCTGCTAGACACCGCTGGCGACTCATAACGCTGGCTGAAGCTGCGACTAGGAAGAGGGGTTGAATGCACACGGCTCTGGTTGTAGGTATACATTTCTTGCTGGGCCATCGCCGTTTGAAGGTATCCAATGGCGTTCCGTACCTCTTATGCAAAAGGTGCCTCGTCAGGAATAGGGATCATCTCATGCCGGGTTGCTGCCGCCACCATGTTCTCTGCCGGGATGGAATAATGACCCGCCGGCGTTGGAGAAGCCACTGGTGAGGTCTGGTTCGGTCAGGGCGGGTTGAGCTGCCGCCGTCCGACTTCCAGGTGCTTCCGCGGTCCGACCCATTCCTGGCGTATTAAAAAGGTTTCTGGCCTCATACTGTTCTGGTAGGCAGGACTAATGTTTCATCCACTGTACCACAGCCTCTGATCGTTGCTCCAGCTCAAGGCGGAAAGCATCCGCCTTAAGGCGCTCTGCCTCCGCCTCCATCTGGGCCTTTAGTGTGCCAATCCTCTGTTGGACTTCCCCCATCTGAACAATGAGTCTTGTGATCTCCAAGTTCCAAGCGGCTTGATTTTCAGGTGTAACTTCGGTCGCCATCAAAGTTGTGAGCTCGTTCATCAGATCTAGGAGAATCTGAGCCGGAGGCGGCGGGTCAGACCCCGTGTCGGCTGCGCTGGCGGTTGTGCTACTTAGGCCCGACGCGGACCCCACCATGAACACGGCCGCATGACTCGGCAGCCCGTGATCGTCAGGCCTGAAACGCTCTGACTCAGCATAAGGTTTGCCGTAGCCCCCAAGTCCGCCGTTGTGAAGCTGGTAGATTGATTCCTCTCCCCGCTCGAAGATCCGTCCTCTGAGTAGACGAGAGTTTCCTGCGACATAGAAGCCTCAAGATCCATACCTTGAGTAAAGCCCACGAGGACATGCTTCCGGCCCGGGTCAGCACAGGCGTGTCACACGTGTTGAGCGGGTAGCGTGCGCCGAGCCGGCTCGATGATGTTGGTGCAAATGTCTGGACCGGGTGTAGATCCGCCAACCTTGCCGATGAAGACTTGTATTCCGCCAAAGGGAACCCAAAATCCATACTCGACTAGTAAGCCTCGGGGCCCCAGCCGGTGTCGTCAATGTAGAGCCGGCCGCGACGACTCTAGCTCATCCTTCCGACCACGTATCCCTCAAACCCTGGGAGAGAGCCCTTTGACAACTCAACACCACCTAGCGCTAGCCCCATGGTGGGCGCCAACAGTCATGGGTTTGTCACCGCAGATGTCCGAGGACTTAGATTCGAGGCCATTGCTAAGGTGATGGACTCAAAGGGGTTGGTTGGGATAAAGGACACGAGTTTACCCAAGTTCAGCCCCTCTCGAAGAGGTAAGGGCTTACGTCCTGCTTGTGTTGTATTGATGGGAGTATCGATTACAAGGGAGCGGATTCGCTTGACCTAGCTTTCAACTTGTTGGTTTCTACCCAAGTCGCCTCGGGTCTCGCCCTTTATATAGGAGGTCAAGACCACGGGTTACACGAGTCTCATACCGAGTCTTACCATGTGTCTGAGTCTATCTCTACTCTGCCTTTCCTTCCTTGAGCAAGCTGTCTCCGGGCGGCTTATCCGACCGGGTCTTCACGCCTTCTTTGTCTCGGCCTCACCATGGCCAATATGGTAAGCCGTCCAACACCTTGGGGATTGAGTCTCCCAGGCAGACCCTTCGTCCGTCCCACGAGCCGCCAGCTATGACCCGACCCCGCCTGGGCGGGTCTCCCCGCGGGGTCATATCCCCAACATGTAGGGTCTACACACTTAAGGTTCGGTGACGCTAGAGTTGTAATGGGAATTGTATGTGCTTACCGAAAGTTGTTCGGAGTCCCTGATGAGATCTCGGACATCACGAGGAGTTCCAGAATGGTCCGTAGGTGAAAATTTATATGTGAGAAGTCAGGTATCAGTCACTGGAAAGGTTTCACGGTTTATCGGTATTGTACCGGGACCACCGAAAGGGTTACGGGGGTCCACTGGGAGGGTCCACCTGCCCCAGAGGGCCTAATGGGCTGAAGTTGCGTGGGAACCATCCCCTTAGTGGGCTGGTGCACCTTCCCCATGGGCCCGTGGTGCCTAGAGTTTGAAACCCTAGGGGGTGGGTTTGCCTCCCACCAAACTTGGGAGGCAAGTTACCTCCCTTGGCCGCCGTCCCACCCTAGATTGGATCTAGGGGGGCTGCCATCTCTCCCCTTCCCCTATAAATAGTTGGGGGTGAGAGTGCATACTCACCCTTCCCCCTAGCGCATCCCTCCCCCTCCTACACCTCCTCCTGCTCCGTAGAGCTTAGCGAAGCCCTACCCAAGAACCACAAGCTCCACCGCCACCACGCCATCGTGCTGCCAGAGCTCTCCCTGAACTCCTCCTCCCCCCTTGCTGGATCAAGAAGGAGGAGACGTCCCCGGGCTGTACATGTGTTGAATGCGGAGGCACTGTCCGTTCGGCGCTTCGATCGGATCTACCACGATTTGAATCACCGTGAGTACGACTCCATCAACCGCGTTCTCTGTAACGCTTCCGCTTAGCGATCTTCAAGGGTATGAAGATGCAATCCCTCTCTCTCGTTGCTAGCATCTCCTGGATAGATCTTGGAGACACGTAGGTAATTTTTGAATTATTACTATGTTGCCCAACATACATGATATCTTGGTAAGCTCTCCACTTTAGATATGAAAATGGTAGGACATCCTCTCGCCCTGAATCATAACATGTAGATACTGGGACTAGATATGGTGAGAAAATTATAACATGAGAAATCAAATGAAATAAATACATTCTCCTTCAAATCATATTTTCTCCCCCTACTTTGGTATTCTCCCCTTCTTTATATAAGTATAAACCTTTTATATTCTCCTCTCCCCCTAATTCATATCTCCCCCTTGCATAAGCATGTATATCCCTCTTTAGCTTTGAAGCTTTGTATATTTCTCCCCCTTTGGCATTAATTGCCAAAAAGGTCAGACATAGCGTCAGATACATGGATCATTGATTATGAAGGCATACTTGAGAACAAGAGTCATAGAATGTAGGATTCATAGAATATGGAAATCATGAGACAAATGAAGGAATCATTGAAGATAATTTCTCTCCCTTTGGCTAAACTAAGAATTTACGGAACTTCTCCTCCTTTGAGCTAGGGATCCTTGAATGTATTTCTCCCCCCTTTCCATTTTTTGTAGAAAAACAAAGGGATCATCAAAGGATTGAGAAACCACAAAAGGAACAAAAAGTTTTACAAAAACAAACACAAACTAGAATATGAAAGAAAGTCGGTGGCTTCGAGACATAGTTGTCGGTGATACCGACATGACGTTATGCAACTCCTTTGTTGAATCGATAGAACCGAGTCCTCTGTATCAGAGGCTCCGAGGCATAAAACATGAATTTTGAAAAGTTTGAGAAACTTGCAAATTTGTAAGAGAAATGCATATAATTTGTGCAAAGAGATATCAACTAGAGAAGATTTGTATGGTTCCAAGAAAGCTTGCAATAGAGTATGAACCAAACAGATTATTAACTAGATGATGAGCGGTGACTAGGTCACCTATATTAGAGTATATTGACTTAGGGGTCACGCAAGAATACTTGATCATAATTCATACTCATCGTAAACCTAAAAATGGGGTTACCATTTTTTTATTAAGCATTTTAATGTCTCCATATCATTTGAGATGCTTTATCGCATGACTTGGAGTAAAGCCTTTTTCATGGATATGAATACATAACTTTGAGTGATGTTGATGACATAGCTTGTAGGTGAACTTGATGACGATGCTCGAGGTTGATGAAGATCATCTTGAGTTGGGAGCAATCCTTGTTGTTTTCGTTCACTTTTCACCTACATGGGTTAGTCACGCAAGGAAGAACATTATATATCCAAATGACATGATACCAATTGAGATTTAGCAATTGACGGATATATGTCAAGGATATGTTTTGTTGTGTTCTTCATTTCATCATCAAAGTGAGGTTGTGGATACTTGTTTATGACAAGATTGCTTAATATATTAGTTGTTGGCAATCTTGTGGAGTGTTATTCTTCCAAGTACCTACAAAAGGATTAGATGCAATACAAGGGAGCATAGAATTCCAAGATATATGATATCAAGATAGTAGCATTAACATGGAATAGACAATAAAGCTCATCCCCTTGCAAGCATCCGAGTGAGCTTACCTCAAGTTTGAAGTATCAATGATGTCTGAAATGACAAAACACTTTTACATCAAGGGGCTTAGTAAAGATGTCGGTCAATTGCTTGTTAGTACGAACATGTTTAAGATTAATATCTCCTTTGGCAACATGATCGCGAATCAAATAATGTCGAACTTGAATATGCTTGGTTCGATAATGTTTCATAGGATTGTGTCCAATCTTAATAGCAATCTCATTGTCATAAAGTAATGTCACATTTTTAACATATATTCCATAATCTTTAAGCGTTTGTGTCATCCATAATAATTGTCCACAACATGATCCAGCGCCAATGTATTCCGCTTCGAAAGTAGATAGTGATACCGAGTTTTGTTTCATGGAGGACCAAGACACAAGAGATCTACCAAGAAACTAACATGTACCCTAGGTGGATTTTCTATCAACCTTGTCACCGGCATAGTACGAATCGGAGTAGCCAACACGATTAAAACAAGATCCCTTGGGATACTAAATGCCAAAGTTTGGTGTATGCATCAAGTATCTCACAATGCGTTTCACAACCTTAAGATGCCACTCTTTGGGTGCAGCTTGATATCTAGCACACATGCAAACACTAAGCATAATATCGGGACGGGAAGCACATAGATATAGCAATGAACCAAACATTGATCGATAAACCTTTTTATCAACCGGTTCACCCTCTTTAGTAAGATCATCATGTCAGCTAGTTGCCATGGGAGTTTTCATACCTTTGCACTCTTACATTTTGAACTTCTTGATTATGTCTTTGGTGTACATGGTTTGGCAGATGAAAGTACCTTCTCTCCTTTTCTTGATTTTTAGATCAAGGAAGAATTTCAGCTCACACATCGTAGACATCTCATACTTCTCTGGCATCAACTAACCAAATTTCTCACTAAATTATGGGTTAGTATATCCAAAGATAATATCATCCACATAAATTTGGCACACAAATAATTCCCATTAAATCTCTTTGTGAATAAGTTTGCGTCAATTTTGCCAATTTCAAATCCTTTTTCAATAAGAAACTTTGTTAGGCATTTAAACCAAGCACGAGGAGCTTGCTTAAGACCATATGAAGCTTTGCGAAGTTTGTAAACGTGGTTAGGTTTCTTAGGATTTCCAAAACCATGTGGTTTCTTAACATGTCCATTTGGTAAAGCGTGATATCATGGTGATTAGCATAAGCAAGAATAAATTGAATAACTTCTAGTCTAGCAACATGGGCATAGGTCTCACCGTAGTCCATACCTTCGACTTGCGTATATCCTTGGGCTATGAGACGAGCCTTGTTGCGAACTACTTGACCGTCTTCATCTCGCTTCTTCCGGAATACCCATTTTGTGCCGATGATGTTTTGATCATCCTTGGGCTTCTCCACGAGTGTCCACACTTCATTCCTTTTGAAGTTGTGAAGATGTTCATGCATAGCGTTCACCCAATCCGCGTCTTCAAGAGATTGTTCAACCTTCACGGGTTCGGTGCTAGATATGAAAATAATGCTCACAATAGTTAGATAGGCAAGATTTAGAGCGAGTGATCCTCCCTTTTTGTATATCTCCAAAGATTTGGTTTAGGGGATGGTTCTTGGTCACTTGTGCTCAAACTCGGGGTAGCTTTGGCTTGTTAGTTGGTGGAGCTTCTTCTTCTTCATCATCTCCTTCATCTTCGTTGCTGTCAACGTGGTCATCTCCTTGAGGTGGTGGTGAAGGAGGTTGGGTGGATCTTCATGATGTACTTCCTCCTCCTCTTCATCTTGTAGTTTGCAAATTGTGGATGCTTCTATGTCGTTTTGTCGAAAGCCTTGATCCGAAGTAGGAGCTTCCACTTGGGTTGATGAAGTACTTTCCTTCACCTCCATGGGACGGATCTGGGCGATGTGAAAATCTTGGATAGCTTCCGAAGGATCTTTATCACCTACATCATTTGGCAATTCTTCGACTTGAAAATCGTTAGACTCATCAAACTTCACATCTACCATCTCTTCAACTTTTTGAGTGAAGTTGTTATAGACATGGTAGGTGTGAGAGTTCGATCCATAACCGAGTAGGAAACTTTCGGAAGATTTGGGAGAAAATTTAGCACAGCGATGCTTACCAAGAATGTAACACTTGGAGCCGAATACCCGGAAGTATCCAACTTGGGGTTTGTTATAGGTGAGAATCTCATATGTCGTTTTACCGAGAAGCTTGTGCAAGTAGAGTCAGTTTGTGGCATCACCTGCTGTTTCCACGGCTTCTGCCCAAAAGTGTCTTGGTGTCTTGTATTCGTCAAGCATCGTTCTTGCCATCTAAATGAGGGTTCGGTTCTTTCTCTAAACAAATCTATTTTGTTGAGGAGTGTACGTAGCCGAGAACTCATGTGAAATACCCTCTTCGTCAAGGAAGGTATCCATGTGGGTGTTCTTGAACTCCGATCCCTTATCACTTCGGACCTTCTTGATATTCACTTCAAATTGATTTTGCGCTTTGCATGCGATGTTCTTGAAGATCTTTTGTACCCGTGACTTATCATGAAGAAAGAGTACCCACGTAAATCTAGAAAAATCATCAACTATAACTAGACCATAAGAGTTTCCACCGAGACTCCTCTAAGCATTGGGACCAAAAAGATCCATATGAAGTAACTCAGGTGCTCTGCTAGTGGTCATGATGTTCTTGACCGGATGAATTCCACCTACTTGCGTTCCTGGTTGACAAGCGCTACAAAGCCTATCTTTGTCAAAGATGACATATTTAACACCAAGAATGTGATCGCCCTTGATAAGCTTATCCAGATTGCGCATGCCTACATGTCCAAGCTTTCTATGCCATAGACAACCTTTAGATGATTTCGCAATGAGACAATTAGGAGGTTGGGCCTTTTTAGTGAAATCGACAATGTATAGATCACCTCTACGAATGCCTGTAAAGACAATTTTATGATTATCAAATCGAAACACTTGGCAATCTACTTTAGTAAATAGCACATTGAAACCAAAATCTGCTAGTCTAGATACGGAAAGAAGATTATAGCCGAGGGATTCAACAAGCAGCACATTCTGAATAGAGCTATCATGAGATATGTCCACCTTAGCAAGGGCAAGTACCTTACCATTAGAGTTATCTCCAAAGGTCATGAACCTTCGAGGACCTTGATTTGGCGTGATCTCTTGGAACATGTCTTTATCACCTGTCATGTGGTCCATGCATCCACTGTTGAGAATCCACTCTTTTCCATCGGACATGTAATCTTTGAAGTTTGCCATTCGACTTAGATTCTTCATGATCTTTCCATGATCGATGTTGAACAACTCATCTTCATCATTGTAGCCATGTTCTTCATTGTCATCATTTTGTGGTATCTCCTCATCATATAAACCAAGAGACTCGTTAGAATCGTAACCATGACAATGTTCAAGTTTATGAATGTGAATGGATTCAATAATAATGTTTTTGATAGTGGTGACATCTCCTTTAGCACGCATAAGATCATGAAGCTCAAATAGGCATTTATCAATGTTTGGATCACTAGGCTTCATTTTGTGAAAAGCAATAGTTTTATGAAGAATTTCATCAAGATTACTTAATGTAAGATTTGGATATTGTTTCTCAAAATAACTCCACAAAGCATAAGCACATGCAAAGTTCTTCAATTGAGAAAACATGAATCTTGTTAAACCTCTAACAATAAGATTGACGGTGCTAACCTTAAAAAGCATGTGAATTTCCTCTTTGTGTGTGGGATGCAATTCATCAATGGGGAGAACATAGGGACTTTCAATATGTTCTCTCAAATGGAATTTTTCAAATAAATCAGTCATGGCATTCTTCCGGCGACTATTGTACTCTCCATCAAGGATGGGAACTCTACAATGCAAACACTCCACACTAGACACATCCATCTTACTCCACGGTGATGAAACCGTAGCAATGGAGACCAAAGCTCTGATACCAATTGCGAGATCATTAGAAGAGTATGTCTAGAGGGGGGGTGAATAGACTACTAGTAGGAATTTAAAATCTACACAAGGTGCAAATATATGTCTTGGCAAATTTTAGCATATATAGAAAGTCTAGAGCACCCTACACATGCAAGTAATCAAGTATAGCAGCGGAAAGTGAAGACACTTCACATGGAAGAAAGGAGTGGAGATAGGGAGAGCAACCTTGAGTATTCCATAAGGAAGTTTTTCCTTTGGTTCCGATAGGTGGTGCTATCGTACATCCATGTTTATGGATTCTTCAACCCACGGAGGGTGACAATCGCGAGAGTCCACGGAGGGCTCCACCCATAAGGGTCCACGAAGTAGCAACCTTGACTATTCCATAATGGCTTCCTTCCACAAAGGACTAACCTCACTATGGGTAGAGCTTCATGAAGTAGGCGATCTCCTTGCCCTTACAAACTTCTTGGTTCAGTCCACAACACAAAGTAGGATGCTCCCAAGAGACACGTAACCAATCTAGGAGGCACCACCCTCCAAAAGGTAATAGGGTTGATAATGTCGATGAACTCCTTGCTCTTGTGCTTCAAGATGATAGACTCCTCAAAACACAATCACTCTCTCACATATTTGTCTTTGATGGAAGAGATTGATTGGGTGGAAAGCAACTTGGGGAGGCTAGAGGTGAAAATTCATATGCTTGGAATGGAATGGAATGATCTCAACACATGAGTAGGTGGCTCTCTCTCTCTAAAAATCTATAGGTATGAGTGGGGAACTGTTTTGAGTGCTTCTCTTGCGAGTGAGTGGTGGTGGAAGAGTGTATTTAGGCATCTCCAAAAATCCAACCATTACACCTAATAAGTCAGACTCCATGACACTCATGTGTTAATCTCGGTGGTACCAAGTTGCCTCAAAGATAGCAACTTTTGAATCTCAGTGAGACCGATACATAAAACTCGGTTGCACTGATAAGGTGACCAACGGTCAGATTGCCAAACTCGGTAACGCCGACTCAACAAACTCGGTGGGACCGATCTTGTGAATTGGTGTAACAGAAAGTTGGCAACCCAAACTCGGTGGCACCAAAATGGAATCGGTTGCACCGAAGTGGCTAGGGTTTGGTTGAGTCTATCTGAGGCTGAGAATCGGTGGCACTGAGTGGAATGTGTTGGTGGCACCGATTTTGAGTATTTTGCTTTGGACGGACTTTCATGCAAGAGCTTGTGGATGTATGTGGTGACTATCACTTATGCACGTATGAGCATTTTGTTCACCAATAGTACCTTACCCCCTTTTGATAGTATTGGCTTTCCTATGGACTCAAAGTGATTTCTCACAAAAGTGAAATGTAGAGACCTCTTGATTGAAGCTTGGCCAAGGCTATTCCTTCTCCTTCTTCTTCATGGGGATACTCTCCACACTCCTTGCCAACCCATATCTCCCTATGGACTTTACCTGAAATACACTAGATGAAAGTATTAGTCCAAGAGACAATGTATGTTGTCATGAATTATCAAAACCAACAAGGGAGCATATTGTGATTTCAATAGGACGACTTGGTGGGTCGCATTGTGACTATCGCAGGAGGGGGCGGATACATTGAGACCCTGTGTCCTAGAAGGAAGTCCCGAAGGCGCCTAGTGCACTCCAAGTCAAGATGAGGAAATCGACATCTCCATCCTCGGCAAGAGACCTACCATGTATAAACCCTAGGTATCCCCCCGGTGTATATATAAACCATGAGGGTTTTAGATTGTAGGGCGGAGAAACTCATATAGGGTTTTAGCTATCTGATCTCAACATAGATCAACTCTGTAACCTTCAGACCATCAATATTATCGAGCAGGACGTACGGTTTTACCTCCATAGGAGGGCCTGAACCTGGGTAAACATCGTCTCCTTCGTCCCTTGTTACCATCGATTCTAGTCTCATAGCTCGGGACCCCCTACTCGAGATTTGCTAGTTTTGACACCAACACTTGTCCCTTTCTATCACTAGGATATAGAGCACCGCCAGGTTGAACCCACTAGAACACACCCCTCTTAGTGAAGAAAGATCAATCTACTTGGATTAAGCAAAGCAATAGGTCGGAGTGATCTACGAAGTTATAATAATCATGCAAATAAGAATCATAATAGATTTCAGAGAAGACTACATTATGTTTCATGAATAATCTGAACGTAAACCAACAATTCATCGGATCCCAACAAACGCACTGGACAAAAGAGTTACATTAGATAGATCAAAGCGAATATGCGATGATCATAGTATTGAAGATCAAGAGAGCGAGAGAGATAGTCATGTAGGTACAAACTACGGACCCGTAGGTCAGTGGTAGACTACTCACACATCACCATGGGAGCAACAAGGTTGAAGTAGAGGCCCTCCATGATCAATCCCTCCTTCGACAAGGCACCGAAACAGGTCTCTAGATGGCCACCTAACGAAATAGAGACTTGTGGCGGTAATAGAAGTGTTTTGGTAGGCTCTCTATGGCTTTGGGAATTTATTGGAATTTATAGTCCAGAGAGGGGCATCGGGAGGCAGCCGAGGGGGCCACCACATAATAGGGTGCGGTGACCCCGTCCGATCTTCTCCGGAAGCTTCTAGGTCTTCTTTTGGGCTAGAAAAATCAAAAAAATGTTATGTGCAATTGGACTTCATTTGGTACAGTAAACGTGAAAAGCTAAAAACACACAGAAAACAACAAGTAGCACATGGCACTTGGTTAATAGGTTACTCGTAAAAATATATACTAATTGACATATAACAACCCAAAAATCTGCCAAGACTTAAAATTGGGAAAAAGTAGATTTTTAATTGGTGAACTAGTCTAATCACCCCCCTCTAGCACTACTTTCGATCCTACAAGAGGTCAGAGCTTTGGTCTCCATTGCATTGGTTTCATAACCTAGGAGAGTATGGCGTCTAGTGAGGGAAATTATCATCGTAGAGGTCCGTACTTTGATAGCACTAATTTTGCTAGTTGGAAGCACAAAATGAAAATGCATCTGCTTGGTCATAACCCCACCATTTGGGATGTTGTTCGTGTTGGATTGCAAGGTGTATTCTTTGCGGATGGAAGGGAACCGGATTGACAAGCAACCACGGAAGAATTGAAGATGTTGCAACTCAGTGTTCAAGCATGTGACATTCTCTTCAACTGCCTATGCCCCGAAGAATTCAACAAAATAACCATCTTGAGAATGCAAAAGAGATTTGAAATACTTTTGTGGATATGCATGAAGGTATTGAATCTATGAGAGAATCCAATTTGGATGTTCTTCAAAGTTAGCTTGACAAGTTCAAGATAAAGGATGGTGAAGGAGTCGTTGAGATGTACTCTAGGATAGCTCTCATCACTAATGGGATTTCCGGCTTAGGAAGCGAAGAAGTGACCGATAAATTCATCATCAAGAAGATACTTCAAGCTTTGGATGATCAATATGACACCGTATGCACATTGATCCAAATGATGCCTAACTATAAAGATCTTGAGCCAACAGAAGTGATTGGAAGGATTGTTGCTCGTGATATGACACTCGAGGACAAGGAAGAGCTTCACCACAAGTCTGGCGGTGCTTAAAAAGCCACAATTGATGCTCCCACAACTTCAAGCGACAACCTTGTCACAAATGAAGAGATTAGCCTCATGGTCAAGAAATTCAACAAGTTCTGAAAGAATAGAAGCAAAGATCAAAGCTCCAACTCAAGATATAAAGAGAAGCATTCCTCAAGTCGTGACCGAAACTTCTACAATTGTGGAAAGCCTAGACACTACTCCAATGAGTGCATGACTCCTAAAAAAAGGAAAGAAGAGTCATCGAGAAGACGAATCTCAAGAGATGAGTCACCTCGAAGAGAGAGAAGGAGTAGGGATGATCATTCTGAATGAAGACCCTCAAGGAGAAGTAGGGATTTAGAGAAGAAGGACAAGTACACAAAGATCTACTCAAGAACAAGACATCAAGCTCATGTTGGTGAATGGGTTTTCTGGCTCTGAATCCGACAACCACTCACAGAGAAGCTACCACTCCAACTCTGACTATAGTAAAGATGACGGTGTTTCCGGACTTGCACTAGTAGCAACCGACTCCTACGACATATTTGATTCACCATATGAAGGGAGTGGATGTTGCTTCATGGCTAATGGCCCCAATGTATCACACCCCGAGTATCTTGATTTCATTAGTGATGAGGATGACTTGTTAATTGAATATAACTTGCTATTTGACAAATCTAGTAATGTTAGTCAAAATGAACTTTCTAGTACTCTCTCTAATCTAGAAGAGTAGAGCGATGATGATAAGTTGGAAATAGAACGATTAACTCAAGAACTAAACACTCTTAAGTTAGCTCACGAGTCTACTCTACAAGATCATAGAGAGCTTGTAAGCACACATGAGAAGCTCCGCTTCGAGAAGCTCAATTTAGAGCAAGAGCATGAGTTCCTTAAAGCTATAAATGATGATCTTGGAAATAATACTACCTCTTCTCTAGTCAAGCGACTTCTCTTGTCTATGTTCATGCCATAAGTTAAGACTAAGCAAGCTAGTAACAAAGGAAAGAAAGATTCTTCAACTAGTAGCAATAAAAATGATAAATCGAATGATATTGCTTCTACTAGTTCTATTGATCCCACTAACTCTTCTCTTAGCCAAGTTACACTTGAGAAAGAAAATGAACTTTTGAGGGATTATAGAGAAAGGTATCTACAAGAGTCTTGAAGGATGCATACAATCTGAGAACATTGTACGCAAGCATGGAGGATATTGGAAGAATCATGGTGTTGGCTACTTCAACGTTAATGGAGTTGAATAGGAAGAAGGTCAATACCCCAATCCCAAGTTTTTTCCTCAAAAGAAGAAGTATTACAACACTCTCTCCAAGGGAACAAAAGCTCAAGATGACCTTCCACCACAAGAATCCAAGATCAAGGGCAAGAACAATCTTCAAGAGGACATTAACTCATATGAAGATGAATCCCAAGCTTTGGTGAAGTGGGTTCCCAAGGCTACTACAAGCTCAACTTCTACAAGTGCTACTTCAACACCAAGGATCCTCATAAACTTGATGTGGGTCCCCAAGAAGAAGAACTAGAGAAGTTCTTGATGGGTGACTCCGCCAATGAAATCCACTCATATTCATTATTGGCAAGAACTAATCGCAATCAACATCAACATCATGCAATAGTTGAAGGGGTCACACATTCCCTCAAAGGTAAGCAAGGGACAAGGTAATCAACAAATCAATGGAAATAATCAGATATACTCCATGTACATAGATATCCTTGTATTTGTATCTTGTGTGTTGGGACTAACCCATGGAGGTGAGAAGAGTAATGAAACAACAAGGATGCTCCCAATTCATGGTGATCTTCATCAACTTTAAGCATCCACCACTACTTCACCTACATGAAGTCTTCATTGATAAAACCAGAGGTTAGTTTATCCCTCCTATGGGGCGATGCCACATCGAGGGGGTGCTTTACTCTAATATTTGATTCAAAGTATGTCATAGTATGTGACAACATTAAAAGCTTTATGTAAAAGTGGTAACCCCACTTGCGCTTAAACGATGAGTATGACCTATGATCAAGTATTCATACTTGGCTCCTAAGTCAATATATTCATATAAAGATGACTCCGTCATTGCCAAAGTGCTTGTTAGATGCTAGTTTGTTTGTGCAAGTTTGCAATGTCTTCATTTGACATCTTATTGTGTGAGCATGTTGGTCTGCATTTAGTTAGTCATTCGAGGATATCCAATTGTTTCTATTTGGCTTTTGGTTTTTCATTCGCCAATTGGATGTAGAAGAATGACTAGGACCACTCCTCTAGGTATCTATGCTTTTTCACCTCATGTTCTATTCATGCTGCATCACCAAATTTGAACAAGTACTTTTTGATCTCTCTCTGTGAGGAGCACTCGGAGTTTCGTTTTGACAAGGGGCTCACCATTAAAACCTCCCAAGTGCATCTCGATGGAACCAACTCAAAAATCTCGATCTCACTGAATGCCTAGGGTTGATTTGGTATACAATCTCGGTACTACTGATTCGATATTCTCAGTTACACCGAGTTTCCCTATCAACTAACAGTTGAGAAACTTGGTGACACCAAAAATTCAGAATGGGTGTCACCGATAGTGAAGGGTATATATGTTGTGGACCCCGACGCTTTGAAATTCTATCTTCAATCGTCGTGCCCCAAAACCCTAAGTTTTTGTTTCGAAGAGCCCTGGTCATCGCCTTGCCTCCCCGAGCGTCTCCATCGCTAGTAATCGATGTCGCCGATGAATTCTACACCATCGTCGTCGTCATAGCAGATCCATCGCGAAGCTAGGGTATGGATTCGGCCCCCTCTTCCGCTCAACCTTCTGATTCATGCGCAAGAGGGTTTCTTCTTCGTCTAGCCACTGTTTGAGATCGTTCTATCCACAAGAAAACTCCTTTATATAGCGAACGATTGATTTTCTAGGGTTTGTCATCCGCCCGATGAAACTCAGTGGAACCAAAGCGAACAAATCGGTATCACCGATTTGCCCTCTGTGCTACTGAGAACTATCTTGGTGAAAGCGCGTACTCCTTTTCAGTCTCACCGAAAGGAGTGCCAAGGTTCTGTTAATGAGAAAGTCACTCTCGGTAGCACCAATTTTTTTGCTTCCACTATATCGATTTTCATGTGACACAATGCAAACCTCGAAAATCTTTTGTTCAATTTTTCAAAAACTATGCATTTTGTGATGACATATCCTATTCCACTCTTCGATACTCTATTCACAGGGTCAGCTATGTCAGGTTCAGAGGATAGCCAGAACTTGCAGGAGCAGAACTTTGAAATGAGTTCAAGGACTAGCCCTGGGTCCAGCTCTTCTTCAGATTCAAGCACTCCTAGTTCTCATGGGTTGCCTAAGGCTTTTGCAAGGACCAGTAAGAAGCAAAATTTAGATGAGGAGGACTCAGGTTTTGTGCTAGAGGAGGTTCTTTCTAAGAAGCAAGAGAAGGCTGAAAGCACAACATGCTCCCTTGGTGGTTTTGATAATTCATGACAACATACATTGTCTCCTGGACTAGCACCTCTATCTAGTGTATTTTAGATAATAGTCCATGGAGAGTTGAGTTGGCAAAAGTATTGTGGAGATTGTGGAATTACCCCATGATTCAAGGAGATAGGTTGGCAAACTTCAAGGAAGAGGACTATACATTTTACATTTGTGAGAAATCACTTTGAGTCTATAGGAAAGCCAATACTATTAAAAAGGGGTAATGCTTTGATGATGGACAATATGCTCAAAGTGCACAATGTGAAAAGTCACCAAAACATCCACCAACTCCCCCACCAATGACTGTCCAAATCCATATATGCAAAATCGGTGCAACCAACATTCCTATCCCGGTGACACCGATTCCAAAACCTAGACAGACCCCGCCAAACCCTGACAATTCGGTGCAACCGACACTTCACTCGGTGCCACTGAGTTGTGTTGCCAAGTTACTTGTATGTAGATTCCTCATTTTCGGTCCCACCGAAAATGGTGAATCGGCATCATCTAGTTTGGCAAATCTGACCGTTGGTCACCTTGTTGGTGCAACCGAGATTTGTATATCGATCTCACCGAGATTCAAAAAGAACTAACTTTAAGTTACTTCGATACCGCCGATATTTACACATCGGTGTCACCGACTCTGACTTATTGTGTGTAGCGGTTGGATTTTTGGAGATGGGTATATATACCCCTCCACCACCACCTACTCAAAATGAGAAGCTTTGAGAGATATTCCATTCCTATCCTACTCAGTTTTCTGAGAGAGAACCACCTACCCTTGTGTTGAGATCAAGATATTCCACTCCAACCATATGGATCTTGATTTCTAGCCTCCCCAACACTCTTTCCACCAATCCCATCTCTTCTACGAAGCCAAATCTGTGAGAGAGTGATTGTGTGTTGAGGAGTCTATCATCTTGGAGCACAAGAGCAAGGAGTTCATCGTCATTACTGAGCCTATTACCTCTTGGAGGTGGTTGCCTCCTAGAGTGGTTAGGTGTCGCTTGGTAGCCTCCTACTTCTTGTTGTGGAGTGAATTAAGAAGTTTGTAAGGGCAACGAGATCGCCTAGTTTGTGAAGATCTACCCATAGTGAGGCTAGTCCTTCATGGACGGAAGCCGCATGGAATAGTCAAGGTTGCTTCGTCGTGGAACCCTTATGAGTGGAGCCCTCCATGGACTCTCGTGACCATTACCCTACATGGGTTGAAGACACCATGAATGTGGACGTATGATAGCACCACCTATCGGAACCTCGGGAAAAATCCTTCCGTCTCCTATTGTGTTTGATCTTCCTATCCCATCTCTTTACTTCATGTGCAATATCTTTAATTTCCGCTGCCATATTTGTAGACATGCATGTGTAGGGCTGTTAGACTTTCTAGACTTACTAAAACCGTTAAAATCTACCAACCAATTAACTTGGGAAAAGTTTAGGTTTTAAATTCCTGCTAGTAGTGTATTCACCCCCCTCTAGACACCCCTCTCTCGATCCTACAAGTGGTATCAGAGCTTTGGTATCCATTTCTTCGGTTTAATCACCTTGGAGGAAGATGGATGTGTCTAGAATAGAGAGTTTGAGTTGTAGAGTGCCCATTCTTGATGGAGAGTACTATAGTCAATGGCATATTGCCATGATTGATCTATTTAATAGATTCCATTTGACTAAATATATTAAAAACCCTATGTGCTCCCCATTGATGAATTGCATCCCACACACAAGGAGGAAATTAACATGCTTGGTAACGTAAGAACTGTCAATCTTATTGTTAGAGGTTTACCAAGATTCGTGATTTTTCAATTGAAGAACTTTGCATGTGCCTATACCTTATGGACTGATTTGAAGAAACAATATCCAAATCTTTCCTTAGAAAATCTTGATGAAATTCTTCATAAAACCATTGCTTTTCACAAAATTAAGCCTAGTGATCCAAACTTTGATAAATGCCTATTTGAGCTCCGTGATCTTATGCGTGCTAAAGGAGATGTCATCACTATCAACAACATTATGTTTGAAGCCATTCGCATTCACAAACTTGAACATTGTCATGATCACAATTCTAACGAATCCCTTGTTCTTTATGACGAGGATTTTCCACTTGATGATGACAATGTGAAACTTGGCGAAGATGAGTTGTTTGACATCAAATATGAGAAGTTCGTTAAGAATCTGAGCCTCATGGCAAACTTCAAGGATTATATGTCCGGAGCAAAAGAGTGGATTCTTGAAAGTGGATGTACGGATCATATGACTGGTGATAAAGACAGGTTCCAAGAGATCTTGCCTAATCAAGGTCCTCGAAGGTACATGACCTTTGGTGACAACTCTAAGACTTAGGTACTTGGCCTTAGTAAGGTGTCAATGTCCATTGATAGCTCTATTCAAAATGTTATGCTTGTTGAATCCCGTGGCTACAATCTTCTTTCTGTATCTAGACTTGCCAACTTCGGTTTCAATGTTTTATTCACGAAAGTAGATTGCCAAGTGTTTTTTTAAGATAATCATAAAATGATCTTTACCGGTTTCCTTAGAGGTGATGTATACATTTTTTATTTCACTAAAAGATCCAAGCCTCACGCTTGTTTAATTGCTTAATCTTCTAAAGCTTGGCTTTGGCATAGAAGATTAGGACATATAGGCATGCGAAATCTAGATAAGCTAATCAAAGGTGATCATATACTTGGAGTTAAATATGTTACCTTTTGACAAAGATAGACTTTGTAGTGCTTGTCAAGATGGAAAGCAGGTAGGTGGAAGTCATCCCGTTAAGAATATAATGACTACTAGGAGACCACTCGAGTTACTTCACATGGATCTTTATGGTCCCAATGCTTACAAGAGTCTCGCTGGAAATTCTTATGGTCTAGTTACACTTGACAATTTTTTCCAGATTTACGTGGGTATTCTTTCTTGATGATAAGTCATAGGTTCAAAAGATCTTCAAGAACTTCGCTCGCAAAGCGCAAAATCAGTTTGAAGTAAAGATCAAGAAGATTCAGAGCGATAACGGATCGAAGTTCAAGAACACCCATGTGGATACCTTTCTTGACGAAGAAGGTGTCTCACATGAGTTCTCGGCTACGTACACACCTCAGCAAAATGGTGTTGTTGAGAGGAAGAATGGATGCTCATTGAGATGGTAAGAACGATGCTTGATGAATAGATGACGCCAAGACACTTTTGGGCAAGAGCCGTTGAAACAGCATGTCATGCCACAAACCGACTTTACTTGCACAAGCTTCTTGGTAAAATGACATACGAGCTACTCACTGATAACAAACCCCAAGTCGGATACTTTTGGGTATTTGGCTCAGAGTGCTACATTCTTGATAAGCATCGTCATACTAAATTTACTCCTAAATCTCATGAAGGATTCCTACATGGTTACAGATCGAACTCTCACACTTACCGTGTCTACAACAACTTCACTCGAAAAGTTGAAGAGACAGTAGATGTGAAGTTTGATGAATCTAATGGTTCGAAAATCGAACAATTGCCAAGTGATGTAGGTGATAAGGATCCTTCGGAATCCATTCTAGATTTACCCATCGGCAAGATTCCTCCCATGGTGGTGAAGGAAAGTACTTCATCAACTCAAGTGGAAGACCCTCCTTCACGTCAAGGTGAACCTGAACATGACATGGAGGCATCCGCATGCGTTACACGACGAGATGATGAAGAGGAAAAAGTGCATCATGAAGATCCACCACAACCAACTTCACCACCACCTCAAGGGAACGACACCTTCAACAACAATGAAGATGAAGGAGTGTAACATCCCAAATTTTGGAATGTTATAATAATTATTAGAATGATTGTTGTTTGCTTGAGTGATTGAAAGTGAGTGAAATTTGAAACTTTTTGAAAGTATAATGAGAGGGAATAAAATGACTTTCCCAAAACTCTTACTCTGCATTTTGATCCTCAGGAAATTCAAAATCCATTTCACCATAAAACCCCAGAGTGAAGATGACATGACTTCTTCCATTTAAGAAATGAAAAGGGATTCGAAAATGGTTTGAATTCCCATTTGATAATATTTCAAATTCAGAAACTTTATGCAACTCAATGATTTTCATGAGAGAGGATAATATGACTTCTTCAAATTATATGAAATACGAGTTGGAAGTTAAACCAAAGATTTGAAAAAGGGAATTTGAAAACTATTTGAAAATTTCTCATATGGAGTTTCAGTTTCATTTGAATTCCCTATTTGAATTTGCAAACATCCAAACCCCTTGTCAAATATTTTGAGAGGAGTAAATATGACACTCCAAAACCATGGGGTATTTTGTGAAGTTTTTGAATCATAAAACCCATGGGGTTATTTGAAAATATTTGCAAAAAAGATTTAAAAACAATTAGGCAATTTCTGAAAATATTATTTTTTCAAAGTTTTCAAATGAAAGAATAAAAATGTTCAATAAATGGCATTTATTATTCTGTTAATTCTAATGTATAATACTCCTACATTTGGAAAGGTTTAGAACGCTTTTAAAGAGGTTTTACTACTCTGAATATTAAAAAGAGTAACGGATTTGTATTTAAACGGGCCGGCCATGGGCATTTATTCGTGCATTAATTATGAACCGGTCGACCGACGCGCCTTCGCCGCTTCTTCTCTCTCTGACCAGCGGCCCCCCGACCGCCTGTAAACCCCGCGGGGTCACCCCTCTCCTCCCGCGCGCGCCGCCGCCGCCGCGACCTCCTCCTCGCCGTGATTGTAGCGACCCGACCTGTAAGGTCGAATCTCTGGTGTTTCCGTACCATCCCAAGATCATGCTGGTACACACACGGTACATCAATGTATATATCAAAGGGAAATCACATAGCATTATATTAATCGAAATCTCATATCGAGTGCTTTATTACAATATCCATTACAATAAAATGGCCGAAGGCCAACTCATGAGATTAACTAAGTCTTGCGAAAGCATCGAAGGTAGATGAGTCCATCTGACTCCAAGGGCATCTCACCGAGCGTAGAGCGTATCCTCACTGCTGGTTGGAAAAATAATCTGCAACATGATACGTTGCAGCCGTGTAGGTCAGCATATGGAATATGACGGCAAAGTCACAAAAGAGGGGTGAAAAGATTATCATCTAGTCTACATGCTTATATGGCAGGTGGGGTGGTAAGTTTTTGCGTAAGGACAATTTTTCCTACATAAAGAGAGGGCTAAGCAAAAATATTACTAAGTTGGTTGATTAATGAGATGGTTCCACCAACCAATTCTCATACCCAAGTCATTAATACCCACATCATCATAATAATTGTGTTGAGAGTTCCGGAAGTTTCAGTTCCTTTGGCTCAAGTCGTCCATGACCGTGGGCACGGCTAATCAATTAGGTTTGAGTACTCTGCAGAGTTTTGCACACGTTCCCCACAAGATTTGGTCGCCTCCGTTTGATTTCTCACACTTCAGGGTGTTTGAGAAACGGATGACCAAAACATGGTCTTCCAAAGGGTTTCCCTGCGACTCTGTCGGTGCCCATCCTTTCCTACCGTTCTTCTACATCTCGTAGCACCGCCTGCCCAGGGTCACCACGATATCCAACCAAGCCAGAGCCCATAATGACTTGTGGCTGTGCAGGTAAGCCTTGGGTCTTGAAGCACCCATCCATCTCTTTGTGCCTGGGTGGATCTTTCCGCGTGAATACTGGCCATCTCCAGCATCACCTAGGGAAATCCACTAGTTTCTCCAGGGTGCCGTTCAACCATCATCCACCTAGAGGTATGTTGAAAACTCGGAGTCTTGAAGTCTTGATCATTATGTAGGTCTTGAAGTTATTACCTCACAACTCTCATGAATCACACATCCAACCCCGTCTACTAGTAGCATAGCAAAATGTAAAACAACGTTTCTCGGGGCCAATGTGTCAAAGTGTTGACGGGGGGTACCTACCACATGATACTACAACCATAACCAAGTTTCCAATTACCTAGTTTACATGCAATTGGGGTGATGGAAGAATTAATGCAATAAAAACATGGGTAGAGATGATCAAAGTGACTTACCTGATTGATGATCTTCGTACGTGAGTGACTCTAAGTAACAAACTTCGCACTCCGGATAATCTAACGAAGCGAACAAGAGCACTCAATAAGCATACAACAAAATATTGTAACTCACAACCATCAACCATGAACTAGTAACCAATCAAGACAAAACAATGCATAAAAATCACAAGCAAGAAAACACATAAAGTTTTGTTTTCTAAAAGATGATTGATAAAACACTACTAACATAATGAAACGTATTTGTAATAACAGAACAATAGTTGACAGCAAGAAAACAATAAAATATTTTATTAATAACAGAATTGAATTCATTAAAGTATGTTGGGAAATACTTTAGTAAAGTTTTTAAAAGTTTGGTTAAACACTATTAGATGAGGTAGCTATAGTTTTACTAACAAAAGAATGAAACTAAACTTATTATTTATTAACAAAGCATTATCTTAACAGAATGGAAATTACTAAAAACTTGTCTTATAAAACAGAATTAAATTATATAAAACTTTGTTGAAAGAAAACTATTACTAACTAGTTGTTTTAGTTAAAATTAAACCTATTTGAAAATGTGTTGAGATTCCTATGTTAATAAAGAAACAAACTAAGCAAATTTATATTTTTATTAACATAAGTAAAACACCTAAAGTTTAACTAACAGAACCTATTAAACAAATAAAACTAAATCTAATTTAAACCAACTAAAACTAAGTTAATTTCAACTATACTAACTAATAGGCAGAATCTGTTTGTAGAAAAAACACTAAGAAAAATCATCCTAAAAATTCTGAAACTAAGCATGAAGGTAGTCCTAACTAATACCAAACAGTAGCAAAGAGATTCATATCAAAATCTATTTTCAAACTCTAGTTATTCAGATTTGAATGTTTTGAGAAAATTTGATTCAATTCAAATTTTATAGTTAAAATTTAAAATCTAAAGCTACAGGGTGAAACTGGATGGAATATGTGAGCTGATGCAAAAAGAATCAACTCTAAACACTAAACAGATTAAAAGTTATTCACAAAACAAAATCAGAACAGGTTCTGTTTTCTAAACAAAATCAGAAAAGGGTGAAATATCTACCGGACGGCCAGGGGTGATGTGGCGACCTGTGAGTGGTTGGCTAGCGGTGGTTCGAGCGGACAGCCGGACCGAAGAGAAAAACGTTTCGGGCTTAAAGGGGGTTCTAATCCTAGCCGTGGATTTTAGATCCGAGGGGTGGGGATGGATCCGATGACTTACCGGAGAGAGAGCGGATCTCCGGCGAGTGGTGGCGGCGGCCGGTGGTCGGAGATGTTTGGGAATGCGTCTCCGGTGGTCAAGGAGGGTCGTGGAGTAGCTCAGGCGATGGCAGAGACCTTCCGGCGAAGAATGGTGGCGACGATGGGGCGAGAGGTGGACGGGAGCGACAGGCAGGAGCGATGGAAAGCTTTGGTGGTGGTAGCAACTACGGCGAGCTCAGTAGCGGCGTTCTGGCGATGGAAGAGAGGGCTCGGGGGGGGGGAATGGATGCGGGGAGGGGGCGCGCTTAAATAGGAGAGAGATCCGAGGAGGGAGTAATCGCCGGCGATGGCGCGTGCGGGAGGAGAGTGATGACCGCTCGGGCATTACGGGCGATCGAGGTGGGGCCCGTTGTCAGCGAGTGAAGAAGCGGCGAATGCGCGTCGGTCGACCAGCTTGTAATAAATCCGCGAGTAACTGCCCGTGGGCCGGCCCGTTTTATTATAAAACCGTTACCGTTTTCATTTAATGATTTACCAGCGCGTTTCAAAAACATTTGAAGCATTCAAATCGTTTCTAAATATAGGAGTATTATATATCAAAATTAACAGAATAATAAATGCCATTTATTGAACATTTGTATTCTGTCATTTGAATACTTTGAAAAAAATAATATTTGCAGAAATTGCCTAATTGTTTTTAAATCCTTTTTGCAAATATTATCAAAACAATCCCCTGGTTTTTATTGTTCAAATAAATCACCAAATAGTCCCTGGTGTGGAGTGTCATGTTTCTCCCCTCATATTTGAACATTTTACCAAGATTTTCAAATAGGTGAAAGCAACTTAGGGAAAATAGAAAGGGGCTTTCTGAAAGTCAGAAGAAACATTTCAACCAATTGTATATATTCAAGCAATGATTATGATAGATGCATAACTATATTCATAACATTCCAAAATGGAATTTTGGGATGTTACAGTGATCCTCTCTCCTCCTTCCATTTCAGATGCCCGGGCCGCCTATATAAGCCCCTGCCACCCCGCGCTCCTTTCCCTCTTCCGAAGACCATCCCCGAGGCCCCACCTCGCCGGAATTTTTCACCGGAGACCACCACGGCCGCCGCGCCATTTCAGCGCCACCGCACCACCCAGCCATCCCCGAGCCCTCCCAAGGCCTCCTTCAACCTCCCCGCACCCGTGCGCACCTTCCCATCCCCTTGCGAGCCCCGGACCTCCCCCAGAGCTTCCCCGATGACCTCGCCGGAGCTCCACCACCATCCCGAAGCTTCCACAAGCTCGTGCCGCTCACTCCTGTCGTCCCCGAGCTCATCTGACGCTACTATCGTCATCTCCACGCTCGCGCACGTCGACTGGGCCTTTTCCTCGATGCTGAAGACCACCGGAGCACCGTCCCTGTCCACACCCGAGCCGTCACCGTCGCCGGAGCCTTCGCCGGAGCCGTCAACACCGCGGTGAGCTCCACCACCTCTCCCCACCGTCCGATCTTAATCTACGGCGTAGATTTGAAGTTTTAATCCCGTGAAGCGTTTTCTTCTAAGGATCGGTCACCCGCTCGTATTCGCCCGCCCGCACACACCCGTAGCCAATAGCAGAGCGCCACGTCACCCCCCTGTCCGTTAGTAGTTGTTTTTCTTTTTTTTGTTTTGTTTTAAAAACAGATTTAGTTCTATTTTTATTTTTAGCATATCTTTTATGTTTTTAACTATTTTAAATTGATTCTTTTTGCATTAAGTCACAATGTTTATCTAGTTTCTGTAGATACCAAATTTGACCACGTTTGAACATTTAAAGTTGAATTTAAACAGATTTGAATTAAATTTTGTTTTCTGAATAACTTGAGTTTTATAATGTATTTTTGATTGATTCCTTTTGCTACTTGTCGCTAGTGATCTTAGGTATCATTAGGTCGAGTTTGAGATTTATTTGGATAAATTTGACTAGTGTTCTAGCTATAAGCAGAATCTGTCTAGTATTATAGTATAGTTTTATTTATTTAGTTTTAGTTAGTTTAAATCAGATTTAGTTTTGTTTGATTTAGTAGGTTCTGTTAGTTAAACTTTAGGTGTTTTAATTACTATTAATAAATTTTTTTTGCTTAGTTTGTTTCTTTATCAATATAGGAATCACAACTCCTCTTCAAATAGGTTTAATTTGTTATAAAACAAACTAGTTATTAATAGTTTATTCCAACAAAGTTTTATATAATTAAATTCTGTTTTCTAAGAAAAAGTTTTTAGTAATCTTTTCTGTTAATAAATATTTGTTAATAAAAATGGTTTAGTTTTACTCTATTATAGGAAACTATATTCTTTATCATTAGGTAATGTTTTATAAAACAACTTAGTGTTAGTAGAGATTAATTTCACAAAGTTTTAGATGAATCAATTCTGTTTTGTAATATAGATTTTTATTAATTACTTTCTGTTAACTTAGTTGTTTCATAATTTGTTTTCTCTTAGTTTATGGTTGTGCTTGTAGTTAAGTTCATTAGGCAAACACTCATGTTGTTTAGGATGTTGTTTTCATAGTTTTACTTGTTCTTCAAAAGTAAATCTTTTTGCTAGTAAAATATTTACTTAAATCCTTTTGTTGTATTTTACTTTGTTATTGTTTTGTTACTATTTGAAAATAGTTGTTTGTAGGGGAAAACTACCTTAGTTGCTTTTATGAAAACTTTCTTGACTTTGAGTTTTGTCTTAAGTATTTCCTTCATCAACCTTATTGATTTTGTTTCTTGTGTTACCTTGTGATTGTTAGAATTGATTGCTAGTATGATTGCTTATATGTATGCAATGTTTGTTTGTATAGATTTTTCATCGGAGAGTGACGAATAGTCTATCAAGTTATTTCTGAGAGCGATCTTTCTCTTCATCAACAGTACAGGCAAGTTCACTTTGACCATCTATTTCATACCTATGTTTTTATTGCATGTAGTGACATCATTCAACAGATCCCTCTCGTAGTGTTATTGAAACTCTTGTAGTTGAGTAGAATGCATGAGGTAGGAACCCACCACTTGTTACTAAAGCCCCGGGAACGCTAGTTAGTGCAATGCTATGCTAAAGTAGACGGGGTCTGGTATGAGTGTTCGTGAGTGGTGTGAAGAAGGACTCCACGTCAAAACGACGACTTCATGAAGACATCTTCAAGACCTGCATCTTCAAGACCTCAAGACTTCAAGACTCGAGAAGCAAGTTTTCAATACACACTACTAGGTGAGGGATGGAATTGATGGGCACCCTGGAGAAACCAGTGAGTGGCTGGGATGCATGGGGAAGTGCCATGACATCTTGCGGAAAGCCTCACCCAGACTCAAAGAGAAGGATGAATACTTCATGCTCGGAAGCTTACCTGTGTAGCCACAAGTCATTATGGGCTCTGGCTTGGTTGATCTTTGTTGTGACTCTGCTGGGCAGTGCTACGAGATGTAGTCGACATTAGGATTGGATGGGCACTGTCGGACAGTCAGGGAAACACTTTGAAATACCATGTTTCGTTCATCCTGTTCTCAAACAGCAGGTAGTGCGAGGACTTATCAGGAGGGAACGAATCTTGTGGGTAAAGTACACAACACTCTGTAGAGTTAAAACCTAATCGATTAGTCGTGTCCACGGTTAAGGACAATTTGAGCCTCTGGACTTGGAACTATCTCTGAACTCTCAACACTGGACTGATAACTTAATTGTGGGCAACTTAAGATACTTGTGGGCATTAAGACATTGATTGGCGGAACCATGTCATGATAGGTAACTCCATAGTGAAATTCCTGATATTCCTTTTGTAGTAGGAAAATAAAATCAGCTTTTATGCGAAAACTTAGACACAGATCCACAAAGCCTTTGCATATAGAATAGTCTTTATTCTTCTGTTCTACTATGGTGATCTTGCCAGTACATTCAATGTACTGACCTATATGGCTGCAACGTATCATGTTGCAGATACAATTCTAC
Organism: Hordeum marinum; assembly: GCA_022496015.1. NCBI lineage: Eukaryota > Viridiplantae > Streptophyta > Magnoliopsida > Poales > Poaceae > Hordeum > Hordeum marinum. The sequence continues at coordinate 228,289,476 of CM039677.1, read as the reverse complement.
GACGGGTAAGAGTAAGATTCAGGGTTACGGTCTGAACTCAACTTGCCGTTGGTGTTATTGGGACTCCACTCCCGTTGACTGTATCTGCTGCTATTTTAAGGTATATATCAGTTTTACGTTAATTACATGTGATTGCACTTTGATATAAACATTGATGTATTGTGTGTGCCAGCATACTGATCCAGGGATGGCACAAAACACACAGAGGCTTGACTCATTTTGAGTCGGGTCGCTACAAGGAGATGATGATGAAGAAGAAGAAGCGACACCGTCCAACAATCGGAAGCTGGCTTGAGTTCCAGCACAAGTGACCAAGAACCATCCCCTAACATAATCTTTGCTGATATACAAACTGGGAGAATCACTCGCTCTAAAACCTGCCGAGCTAAATTTTGTGAGCATTATTGTTTCATCTCTAGCATTGAGCTTTTAGTAGAACAAGCTCTTGAAGAGGAGGATTGGGTGAAGGCAATGCATGAATAGCTACACAAGTTCGAGAGGAACGAAGTGTGGACACTCATGGAGAAGCCCGAAGATGATCACAACATTATCGAAACCAAATGGGTGTTCCGGAACAAACAAGACGAAGATGGTGAAGTCGTGCGCAACAAGGATCACCTTGTAGCTCAAGGATACACACAAGTCGAAGGTATGGACTACGGTGAGACTTATGCCCCCATCGCTAGACTTGAAGCTATCGGTATTGTTCTTGCTTATGCTAATCACAATGATATGATGCTTTATCAAATGAACATCAAAAGTGCATTTTTAAATGGTGAAATTGAGGAAGAAGTTTATGTTAAGCAACCACCTGGTTTTGTGAATCCTAAGAAACCTAATCATGTTCATAAGCTTCTTAAAGCCCTTTATGGTCTTAAGCAAGCCCCTCGTGCTTGGTACAAATGGTTAACAAAGTTCCTCATTGAAAAAGGCTTTGAAATTGGTAAAATTGATGCAACCTTGTTCACTAAGAGAGTTAATGGAGAATTATTTGTGTGCCAAATGTATGTGGATAATATTATCTTTGGTTCCAGTAACCCTCAATTTAGTGAAAGGTTTGGAAGGCTGATGTTCGAGAAGTATGAGATGTCTTTGATGTGTGAGCTGGAATTCTTTCTTGGATTGCAAATCAAGCAATCAAGAGAAGTAACTTTCATCTCTCAAACTAAATATACCAAGGACTTGATCAAGAAGTTCAACATGTAGGATTGCAAAGGTATGAAAACACCTATGCCCACTAGTGGACATGTTGATCTTACCAGGGAGGATGCATCGGTTAATCAAAAGGTTTATCGATCTATGATTGGTTCTTTGTTATATCTATGTGCATATCGTCCCGATATTATGCTTAGTGTTTGCATGTGTGCTAGATATCAAGCCGCACCTAAAGAGTGTCATCTTTTGGCTGTTAAACGAATAGTGAGATCCTTGATACAAACACCAAACTTTGGCATTTGGTATCCCAAGGGATCTTCTTTTAATCTTGTTGTCTATTCCAATTCGGACTATGCCAGTGACAAGGTTGATAGAAAGTCCACCTCGGGTACTTGTCAATTTTTAGGTAGATCTGTTGTGTCTTGGCCTCCAAGAAACAAAACTCGATATCTCTATCTACTGCCAAAGCTGAGTACATTGCTGCTGGATCTTGTTGTGCGCAATTGCTATGGATGACACAAACGCTTAAGGATTATGGAATTCATGTTAAAAATGTCCCATTACTTTGCAATAATGAAAGTGCTATTAAAATTGGACCTAATCTTGTGCAAGATTCTCGAACCAAGCATATTCAAGTTCGACATCATTTCATTCGTGATCATGTTGCCAAAGGAAATATTAATCCTAAGCATGTTCATACTAACAAGCAATTGCCAGATATCTTTACCAAGCCACTTGATGAGAAAACATTTTTTCATTTGAGGAGTGAGTTGAACATCACTGATGGTTCAAACTTGATCTAGACTCACCCAGTTGCAAGCAAGGGTGTAAGCTTTCTTGTTATTTCCATGTGCCCGTATCTCATTATCATATGTCATGGAATTCTATGCTCCCTTGTATTTCATCTAATCTTCTGTAGGTACATGGAAGAACTTTATTCCACAAGGTTGTCATCAACTCCAATCATAAGCAATCTTTTCATATCCAAGTATGCACAACCCCTCTTGATGATGGAAGGAAGAAGATAATAGAAACATATCCTTGACATACACTTGAACTTAGCTACAAAATCTTAATTAGTATCATGTCAATTGGATATATCCATTGCTCTTCCTTGCATGACTAACCTTTGTAGGTGATGAGTGTACTATAACAAGAAGGATTGTTCCAATTCAAGATGATCTTCATCAACCTCGAGCATCCTCAACAAGTTCACCTACGAGTAGCATCATCAACATCATTCAAAGGTATGTACTCATATCCTTGAAAGCTTTACTCCAAGTCATGGGCTAAAGCAACTCAAGTGATATGAATACATCAAAATGCTTAATCGAAAATGGTAACCCCATTGTAAGATTAATGTAGAGCATGACCTATGATCAAGTATTGTTGCTTGGCTCCTAAGTCAATATACTCTAATATAGGTGACCTAGTCACCACCTATCATTTAGTTAAGAATCTTGCATGGTTTTCTCTCTATTTGCATGATCTCTCGTAACCACTCAAATCTTATCTATTTGATGTCTTTTGTAAAACTTTTCCAATTTTATTTTTGAAAATAAAATCTTGGTCTCTCATTCGGAGCCACCGATTTAAATAACTTGGTGCTACCGAAATTGTAGATGAGCTGCACTACACCATCTCGATACCACTGATTTATTTATCTCAGAGACACCGATTTTCTTCTTTTCTAAATCTTTGTCTCTTTAATGTTTTTTTTGGTATATGTTCTTGTGTTACTCTTGTTCCTTCCATGACCCCTTCACAATATATATATATATATATATATTAAGGGGAGAAGAACAGACAACACTCTAGGGGAGAAATTCTATATTCAAGGATCCCTAACTCCAAGGAGTAGAAAACTCAAATTTGCAAAAGGGGAGAGAATATCATTCCATGATTCCCTCAGTTCTTTTTCTATGAACCCCACTTTCAATGACCCTTGTTCACAAGGATCCCTTCCTTGTCAATGATCCCTGTCACTACGCCCAAGTTTCACCTTTTTTGGTATTTTATGCCAAAGGGGGAGAATATAAAAGCTTCATGCTAAAGGGAGAGTTACATGCTTATGCAAAGGGGGATATATGATTTCGGGGGAGAGGAAAATATCAAAAGTTCACACTTATATAAACAAGGGGAGAATAACAATGTAGGGGGAGAAAACTATATTTTGGAGAAAATTCTTAAGTGAACATAGGAGAACTGTTCTCACCCTATCCAATCCCAATATCTACATGGTGAGATTCAGGGGGAGAGGATGAACTACTACTTTCATATCTAAAGGGGAGAAAGTTCTAAAGAATTTATGCTAAAGGTGGAGACATACCAATCTTAATGGTTATCATATTTTATATGTTCTCCACATCTTGGTATTCATTGAGTTCTATTGCTTTTGTTTAGTAGAATACTCTTGTGTTTCCTAACATTGCTTTCTCAAGTGTGTCTCTACTACTAGATTTCTCCTGAACTCAAGGTAAGTATATGCATCATACTCTTGATCAATATGATCTCTTGCTTCTTGCACATATTGTTTGCAAGAGTGATGTCTTGATCGAGGATATACATTTCCTTCACATATATTGATGCATATAGCCAAGATACACATGAGTTCCCATATGCCTTCATCCATATGTGTGTCCATGCATTCCAAAGCAACTATCCTTTAAAGGACTACACACATTTATGGGGGGAAAATCAAAGTCATGTGTTTCTCAAAGTCTTCATTATTTTCATGCATAACTTTATTTGAAGCTTTGATTGTATGTTGTCATCAATTACCAAAAAGGGGGAGATTGAAAGCACAACATGCTCCCTTGGTGGTTTTGATAATTCATGACAACATACATTGTCTCTTGGACTAACACCTCTATCTAGTGTATTTTAGATAATAGTCCATGAAGAGTTGAGTTGGCAAGAGGATTGTGGAGATTGTGGAATTACCCCAAGATTCAAGCAAATAGGTTGGCCAAACTTCAAGGAGGAGGACTCTACCTTTTACATTTGTGAGAAATCACCTTGAGTTCATAGGAAAGCCAATACTATTAAAAGGGGGCAAAGTTTTGATGATGGACAATATGCTCAAAGTGCACAATGTGACAAGTCATCAGAACATCCACAAACTCTGCCACCAATGTTTGTCCGAAGCCATATATGAAAAATCGGTGCAACCAAATTCCTATCCCGGTGCCACCGATTCCAAAACCTACACAGACCCAGCTAAACCCTGACATTTTGGTGCAACCAACACTTCACATGGTGCCACCGAGTTGGGTTGCCAAGTTACTGGTATGCAGATTCCTCATTTTTGGTCCCACTGAAAATGGTGAATTAGCGTCACCCAGTTTGGCCAATCTGGCCGTTGGTCACCTTGTCGGTGCAACCGAGATTTGTATATCAGTCTCACCGAGATTCAAAAGTGACTAACTTTAAGTCACTTCGGTACCACCGAGATTTACACATCGGTGTCACCGAGTCTGACTTATTGTGTGTAACTTTTGGATTTTTGGAGATGGCTATATATACCCCTCCACCACGACCTACTCAAAAAGAGAAGACTCGGAACTATACCATACCTATCCTACTCAGTTTTCCAAGAGAGAACCACCTTCCCTTGTGTTGAGATCAAGATATTCCACTCCAACCATATGGATCTTGATTTCCAACCTCCCCAACTTCCTTTCCACCAATCCCATCTCTTCTACCAAGTCAAATCTGTGAGAGTGTGATTGTGTGTTGAGGAGTCTATCATCTTGAAGCACAAGAGCAAGGAGTTCATCGTTATTACCGAGCCTATTACCTTTTGGAGGGTGGTGCCTCCTTGATTGGTTAGGTGTCGCTTGGGAGCTTCCTACTTCGTGTTGTGGAGTGAACCAAGAAGTTTGTAAGGGCAAGGAGATCGCCTACTTCGTGAAGATCTACCCATAGTAAGGCTAGTTCTTCGTGGACGGAAGCCGAATGGAATAGTCAAGGTTGCTTCTTCGTGGAACCCTTATGGGTGGAGCCCTCCAGGGACTCTCGCGACCGTTACCCTCGGTGGGATGAAGACTCCATGAACGTGGACATATGATAGCATCACCTATCGGAACCACGAGAAAAATCCTTGCATCTCCTACTACATTTGATCTTCCTATCTCATCTCTTTACTTCATGTGCAATGTTTTTACTTTCCGCTGCCATATTTGTAGACATGCATGTGTAGGGATGTTAAAACTGTAAAAATATGCCAACCAATTAACTTGGGAAAAGGTTAGGTTTTAAATTCCTGCTAGTAGTCTATTCACCCCCTCTAGACACCCCTCTGTCGATCCTACAAACGTTGTCAAGAAGCCAGCCAATGAGGCCACCTCATCTAGGAGGGTTGTCATCAAGGTATATGCATCTCCAGGCACAATGAGAGCACCTGAGAGTTCTATGGCTACCATGACTATTGAGCCTGCAAGGAAGTCATTGCCTAAGAAGGAAGGAGAGAAGAAGGCCAGGAAGAGGATCATTCGTGTTGTTGGCGGGCCTACGTCTATGTTTGAGGATCCAGAGGAGGTTGTCGGTGCTGCTGTTGAGGAGGAGGAAGAGCATGTTGCCAAGACCCCTCCCAGGAAGAAGCAAAAGAAGCTGTTGGCAGAGTCTATGCCAAAGCCAGGTCCATCTAAGAGCACCAAGTCTGCACCTAAGAAGGTTGCTGCAAAGAAGTCCAAGAGGACATCCAGACAAATCCCTGCTTCAGAGAAGAACAAGGAATCTACTTTCAGAGAAGCTGATGATGATGCTATGACTGCTTTGATGAAGCTTAGACCTTACCTGCCTGAACACAATGCCAGGCATCCACTTGTTGAAGACATGAGGAAGAGGAAGGATTCTGGTTTGAGGGCATGGAGAGCTACTGATCCATATGCTCGGAGGAGAAAAATAGTTGTAGACTATAGGTTCTACACCGAGGAACAACAAGATTTCTATGGGACAATCTTGCTTGACAAGAGTCCAGTTGTTAGTGATATGAGATACGTTGACTAGAAGTACATCAAGGCTAATGAAGATTACTTTCGAAATGTTCAAGACAACTTTCACTACGTTGGCCTAGATGACTTTGTTTGCAAAGAGTTCACTGCTTGCAATGATGAGATGATTATGCAATTCTAGTCCACTGCTCACTTCTATGGAGATGGCAGAATAGTGTGGATGACAGAAGCAACAAGATATGTGTCTTCAGTTGATGAATGGGCTACCATCTTAGGAGTCCCAGAGGTGCAAGATGGTGACATGGATGTCTACACTGAATCAAAAGAGATACATGATGCTATGAAGGATATGTACAATGCTATCCCTACTGCTAACTTGAAATCACACAAGCTAGGATCTATTGACTTCCTCCAGGTTGGCCTCCGTATCATGAACACCATCTTGAGCCATACATTGATGCCTAAGTATGGAGATGAGAAGATGATTCTAGGACATTCAATCAACATGCTAATCCATCTTGATAGACATACCAGGATTCGAGTGATGGACTTGATAGTAGAAATTGTGAAGAGGGTTGCTGCTGATCAGAAGCGCTCATGCTGCTATGCACCCTACATTCAGATGCTCATCAACTCCGCACTTCAGAGGCACATCTTTGCTCTGGATACACCCCACTTGCCACTTTAGCTAGAATTCATGGACAATGTTTTTGTGATGGACCCAGACCATCCCACATCAGCTGCAGTTCAGGCTGAGGCATCTAGAGCCACTAGTGCTCAGGTCCCCAGATCCAGGAACAAGTAGATGGATCTCTAGATCTCTACTGTCATGGACACGAAGAAGGACATCAAACGCATATCGGATAGTCAAGAGAGCCTTGTGAACATATTTGAGGATAGAGTGGAGACTCCAAATGACAAGGTGGATGGGCTAACCAACCCGTCAACGAGCTCAAGAAGGAAGTAGATGAAGCTCCTATCCGTCGCACCTCTTTAGAGTCTGAATCTTTTGATGATGAGGAGGATATTGCACCTATCAGGAAGATTGCCCAGTATAGGACTCAGGCTAGGACACCTACAATGCCAGCTCAGGAGACGAAACCTTCATTTTCTGCTCCAGCTACAGTGACTTCAGCTCCACCAGCTCCTCGAGTGCCTCTCGTTGCTACACCAAGTCCGTCCAGGACATCAGCAGAGGTCTTCGCTGACACAGTTCTCTCGACTCCGACATCGACCACCGGAGGAGATTAGATGTAGAAGGACGATTAGCTATATATCTTTGAACATTTTGGTAACTTTTTTCCAAAGGGGGAGAAGTTGTATATAGATCTTTAGGGTTCGATTGAGAGCTTCTGTTTTTTATCACTGTTTTACAAAACATTTGATCTTTTGGTTTGGATGTGATATACTTTTGGTTGCGTTTGATCATACGCTTTAATGTATGTTGCTACTATATCCTATCCTTTTGATGGTTATGATATGATCATTCACTTTGCTTGATGTGTTGTGATATGATATTAACTCTTATTACTTTCGCACACCACCAAGTTGTATGTGACATGGAAGAAGTGCCCCATGTACGTAATCGATTGTGCATTTGCATTCAAACGCAAATTTAAAAATAATGCACAAATTTAGGGGGATCTCTTGCTTATCACGTACTTATCAAAGTGACGATTATATTCATTGATTATATAATATGTGAAAGCTTTGATCTATGTGTTGTCATAAATTACCAAAAAAGGGGGAGATTGAAAGCACATTTGCTCCCTTGGTGGTTTTGGTAATTAATAACAACATATATGTCATTGAAATAATGTTTCCACTAAGCATGTTTCAGGAAAAGTTCAATGATGGGTTGGCAAAAGGACTGTGGAATACCCAAGATACAAGGAAATAGATTGGCAAAGCTTCAAGCAAAGAGGACTCTACATTTTACCTTTTGTGAGAAATCCATTTGAGTCCATAGGGAAGCCAATACTATCAAAAGGGGGTAAGGTATGTTGGTGAACAATATGCTCATACGTGTACAAGTGATAGTCACCACATACACCCATAAGATCTTCCACAAAATCCGGTCCAAAGCCAAATATCGAAAATGGGTGCAACCAACACTTTCCACTAGGTGCCACCGATTCTCAGCCTCAAACAGATCAACCAAACCCTAGCCACTTAGGTGCAACCTATTCCATTTCGGTGCCACCGAGTTTGGGTCGCTAACTTATTGTTACGCAAATTCACAAGATCGGTCCAACAGAGTTTGTTTAATCGGTGTCACTGAGTTTGGCAATCTGACCATTGGTCACCTTATCGGTGCAACCGAGTTTTATGTATCGGTCTCACCGAGATTCAAAAGGTGCTACCTTTGAGGCAACTCAATACCACCAAGATTAACACATCGGTGTCACCGAATCTGACTTATTAGGTGTACTGGTTGGATTTTTTCAGATGCCTATATATACCCCTCCACCACCACTCACTTGCAAGAGAAGCACTCAGAACAGTTCCCCACTCATAGCTATTGATTTTCAAATAGAGATCCACCTACTCATGTGTTGAGATCATGCCATTCCATTCCAACCATATTAATCTTGATATCTAGCCTCCCCAAGTTGCTTTCCACACAATGAATCTCTTCCACCATTGCCAAATTTGTGAGAGAGTGACTGTGTGTTGAGGAGTCTATCATCTTGAATCATAAGAGCAAGGATTTCATAGACATTATCGAGCCTATTACCTTTTGAAGGGTGGTGCCTCCTAGATTGGTTAGGTGTCGCTTTGAAGCCTCCTACTTTGTGTTGTGGAGTGAACCAAGAAGTTTGTAAGGGCAAGGATATTGCCTACTTCATGAAGATCTACCCTGAGTTAGGCTAGTCCTCCATGAACGTAGGCCATCATAGTATAGTCAAGGTTGCTTCTTTTTGGAACCCTCCATGGGTAGAGCCCTCCGTGGACTCTAGCGGCTGTTACCCTTCATGGGTTTAAGACTCCATAAACATGGACGTACGATAGCACCACCTATCAAAACCACGGGAAAAATCATCATTTCTACAAGTTGGGTTTGATCTTCCTACCCTTCCTTTACTTACATGCTTGTCTTTACTTTCCACTGCAATACTCGTAGACATGCATGTGTAGGGTGTACTTGACTTGCTATGAATGCTAAAATCTGCCAAGACTTAAAATTGGGAAAACGTAGATTTTTAATTGGTAAAGTAGTCTAATCACACCCCCCCTCTAGCACTACTTTAAATCCTACCCCCTCCACCAAGACCTTCAAGACTCACTGTCTGGACAAGTATGATGGCAAGGTCATCACGTCTGAGTTCCTCAGCATATACACCATTGTGGTGCAGGCTTGCGGGGGAACACGTCGAGAAAGTTTTCACCAACTACTTCCCATTGGTACTCAAACCCAATGTACAAAGATGGTTGATGAACTTTTCAGAGGGGTCCATGTCCTGCTGGCGGACCTGTGCAACCAATTTGTTGGTGCATACCACGCGGGCCACAAGCTCCTGGGGCAGCCCAGCGATTTGCGCATGATCTACAGGAGAGACGGTGAGTCCCGCCAAAAGTACGTACATAGGTTCAGCCGCGTGAGCACAACATCCATGACATTCATCCTACTTCCATGATTGTCGCATTCCACATGAACGCGCACAAGAGGAGGATGTGTGAGGAGATGAGCATCAACAAGGTGCATGATATCTCCGAGCTTTATGCTCTTGCTGATAAGTGCGTACAAGATAAAGAAGGGACGAACCTACCCGGAGAGGCGCTGCTGGCATGAAGGTAGACTCTGATGACAAAGATTTGTCCGCCTCCAAGAAGAAAGGCCAAAAGCACAAGGGCAAGGAGGTCATGGCTATTAAAGGTTTTGGTAACCCCAACACTGGCAACAAAGGCTCCGACAAGGAGGCTGCCACTTGCTCCAGCGACAATGAAGCCACGAAAGGAGAAAAGACCAACAGGCCTATCTGCAAGATTCACCTTACCAAGGGTTACAACAACACCAAGTGCCGCCAAGTCAAGCAGCTTGCTGAGACGGAGAAGCAAGAGTAGAAAAGTCGCAACAAGGACAAAGTCAAAGAAGAGTCGTGGCGGTCATGGTGGTCACCGCGGGAAGGCTAAGCAGCAGATCGACAAGCCTGCTAGAGTACGAGACAAGAAGTTCGACTATAAGGGCAATGGTGTCGATGATGAAGAAGGATCTGATGGAAAACAAGTCTAGTAGGCGATTGATGCCATGTGTGTTGACAGAGGCGCATCTTTGCACCCCCTATCACCGGCAGCTCAATTAGTTGGCCTGCCAGATAACCGCGCCAGAGTCAGCGGCAGAGGCAAGGAAACCCCTCAAGTGGTCCAACACTCCCATCATGTTCGATGATAAGGATCACCCTATGGAACCACCACTTTCGGGTGTGTGCCATTATTGGTCTTGCCAACAATCTGCAACCTCAAAGTGACGACGATGATGGTCGACAGTGGGGTTGGCTTGAACTTGATTTCTCGAAAGGTGATCAAGCAGCTGCAAATCCTTGACATGGATCTCAAGACGGCAGGATTGTTCCAAGGAGTCAACCTTGAAAGAACTAAACCTAAGGGGAAGATTACTCTACTAGCAATGTTCAGCAGCGAGCTAAATTTCAGAACAGAAAAAGTTGTTTTTGATGTTGCAAAGATGTCGCTTCCTACAATGAAATCTTGGGCCGACCGACACTAGCGAAGTTCATCGCGGCGTCTCACCATGCCTACAACACACACAAGATGTAGGGTCCAATGCGTGTCATCAACGTCCATGTCGACATCAACAGTGCAGTTCTCTGGGTCGACTAGCTCTACCTTGAGGCAGTGGCAACCTCAGTCAACAAGGCACCTGTTCGTGCCGACAAAGCTCCCGGGGGGAGAAGAAGAAGGGTTCTGTCAAGACATCTGGTAAGAACTCCAGGAAGCATGTCATGGAGTGCAGCACGCCCGTTGAGGAATTGCCAGAGCTTGGGTTAGCCCGATTCCCTTGCTATGTGCAAGGCCTTTAGGCAAGGTTTTACTGGCCCACAACCTTGAACGATGGAGAAGAGCTAGTCTAAACTTGTGATGCTTGCCAGTTCCACTCCAAAGATATCCATCAACCAATGGTGTCTCTTCAAACAATTCCACTCTCTTGACCGTTCTTAGTCTAGGGAGTGAAGATCCATGGGCCTTTTCCCCATGCTAGCGAGGGCTTTTAGTACTTGATCTTGGCTATCAACAAGTTCACAAAGTCACCTGAAGTAGAGTATGTTAGTAAATTCATGGATTAGTCTGCAATCAAGTTTATCATAGGGTTGGTATTCCGTTTTTGTGTGCCTGCCGCATCATCACCGACAATGGTACAAGTTCACAGGTGGCACCTTCACAACATACTCTGAACTTGGTACCCGGATCTGCTATGCGCATGTTGCACATCACATGAGCAACATCCAAGTAGAGAGGGCTAATGCGGAGGTGTTGTGTGGGCTCTATACCCAGACTCTTGACAGACTATAGAAATACGGTAGATGCTAATTTGATGAAGTCCTTTTTTTGTCACATAGAACGACATCAAAGCGTTAGGAGAAACACCCTTTGCTCTTTTATATGGATCTGAAGTGGTACTCCCCACAAAACTCATGTACGGATCTCCTCCAGTAAGATACATGATGATGTTAATTCACTCAAGAGAAACGGTCCTAGGCAGTTATACTCACAGAATGTTATTACCAGGGTTTGCGCCACTACCATAGCCGCAATATCCGTTCCTATGGATTCAACAAAGTTGTCCTTGTTCTCGCCCAATTCAGTCGGGGAAGGCACATAGCAAGTTGACGCCAAAGTGGTAATGTCCTTTTAGTGTGGCACAAGTTACTGGATCGGTGTTATCCGTGTAGAAACTGAAGATGGGAACAGTGTGCAAAATTCATGGAACATTGGTAACCTCCATAAGTATTATCCCCTCAAATTCTACACTTAGGGCGCCAGTGGGACTCGTACCCGCTGGCAAGTATCATGGTTGGTAGGATCTGCTCCAGTCGGCAAAAACTTATGTACAAACAAAATAATTAGACTCAAGTATTGAGCATATCGCAATATCTTGTGAATTACCACATTAAGTCACTAGCATACTTATGGTTTGCACTTCGTTGTCATGTCCATGATTTGCACCTTGTCGCATGTTGTATGTGATTATGCTTACCACTAGTGGATGTGTTCTGGACACACAACACCTCTCAAGTATTCATGTCTTCGAGGCCATGGAGTTAGGGCACCAAGATACTACTCTACACGAAGGCGCCATGAAGCTGGAATCGACCCCTTGCACCATGGACGAGGGCCAAACAAATTTGACATAAGTGCTACATCCCAGCTCTTCCTATTAATACGTCTCCAACGTATCTATAATTTTTTATTGTTCCATGCTATTATATTATAATTCTAGGACACTTTTTGGGTGTTTATTTAATAATTAATATTATTTTTAGCACTCAACTATTAACCCAGTTCTAGTTGTTGTTTTTTGCATGTTTTTGCCTTCTCAGGTTTACAGTAAAAAAAGTCCAATTGCCTCGAAACTTAAGTATATTTTTTTCTAGACCAAAAGAAGACCTGGAAGCTTCGGGTGGAGATCAGAGGCTGCACGAGGGAGAGCCAAGCGAACATGGCACGTCCTCGAGCGTCCCCCCGTGCCCCTCTATGGCCTATAAATTCTAATAAATCTCAAACACCCTAGAGAGCCTCTCGAAACACTTTTTCAGCCGCCACAAGCCTCTGTTCTGCCGTGTACCCTTATGGAGCCCTATTTCGATGCCCTACCAAAGGGAGGATCGATGGTGGAGGGCCTATACATCAACCTTGGTGCTCCATGGTGATGTGTGACTAGTTCCCCATAGACTTACGGCTCCGTAGTTAGTACCTAGAAGGCTATCTCTCTCTCTCTCTTGATCTTCAATACAATGATCATGGCATCTTCTCTTTTATCTATCCGATGTAATTCTTATGTGTGGTGCATTTGTTGGGATACGATGAATTCTGGGTTTATGTTCAGATTATTCATAAAAAGTATTTGAGTCTTCTCTGAAATCTCTTATGATTCTTATGTGCATGATCATTATAGCTTCGTAAATCTCTCTGATCTATTGAGTTGCTTTGGCCAAGTAGATTGGTCTTTCTTTAGTGAGAGGGACGCATTGTAGTGGGTTCAATCGGACAAGTTTCTATATACCAGTGACGGAAGGGGACAAGATACGTCTTTGTATTGTTGCCACTAAGGATAAAACCATGGGGTTAGCTCATATTAATTGAATTCTCTTTATCTATATCATGTCATTGTTCTCCAACCATTACTCGGTTTTACCTAATGCTCTAGATGCATGCTGTATAGCGTTCTTATGGACATGATGCCTATATATACATGATCATTGCTGTGCATACCACATACCTATGCACTTCTCTATCAATTGCCCAACAGTAATTTGTTTACCCACCGTATGCCTATTTTCATGAGACATGCAACTAGGGAAAACTATTCCCCTGGGGGTCTATTCACTTATATATTTACAAATGCTTCAATACCTTGCAGCCATTATTTACTTTTTATTTTGTTTTTAAATTGCAGTTATCTACTACCAACCATACTACATATAAGCTTGCAAATAACGAGTCCAAGGGGATTGACATCCCTCTTGTCCGCTAGGGTGCAAGTGTTTGTCTCTTTGTGTGCAGTCGCTAAAGATGGGGGTTGGTTGTTACTCTTATGGGTTCGATAAACTTTGGTTCTCTATTGAGGGAAATACTTACCTATATTGTGTTGCACCACCCATTCCTCTTCATGGGAAACCGAACGCAAATCACAAGTATGATGAAGGATTTTTGGCACCATTGTCGTGAAGTATCACCAACCTACTATCAAGTACCTTCACACAATGTCCGGGGGATAACCCCGGGGTAGGCCCAAGCAAGCTAGTACCTATTTCAAAACATTACGGGGAGAGCGATGCCCCTCAGGCGCCGGCACCTCCTCGTCGGCTCCCCACTGTCGGTGTCAAAACCGACGTATCTCGGGTAGGGGGTCCTGAGCTGTGAGACTATAGTCGATGGTAACAAGGGACGAGGGAGACGATGTTTACCCATATTCGGTCCCTCCTATGGAGGTAAACCCGACGTCCTGCTCGATTATATTGATGGTATGAAGGTTAGAGAGTTGATCTACCTCGAGATCAGATAGCTACAACCCCAGATGAGTTTCTCTGCCCTACAATCTATAACCCTCTCGGTTTATGTTGACGCCGGGGGGATACCTAGGGTTTACACATGGTAGGACTCCTTCCGGGGATCGAGATGCCGATTTACCCATCTTGAATTGGAGTGCACGACGTGCCTTCGGGAGTTCCTTCTAGAATACAGGGTCTTGATGTATCCGGCCCCTCCTGCGATAGTCAGAATGGGGCCCACCAAGACGACGTATTAGGAGATAGGCCAAAGCTCGATGACCCCTTAATCCCGAACTCCCTCAGTAGCCCCCGAACTAGACCCCAATGCCAAGGGTCTCAACTTTGGCAGCTTCATGTGATCAGAGTCTTCGGCTTGCGGGGTGATTTCTTGTTCCCCTTAATGATCGGCTTCCGATGATGTGTAGTTCAGCTTCGGATGACGTATAGTTTTTCCGAGCATACGATTGTTCGAACACCGTGAGTTGGTTAGTCCCGCAGGCCAAACGTCAAGTGCGAATAGTGTTTTTCTTATGACCTTTCCGACGTAGGGTCATGGCCTTCCATGACCGCTGAAACAGTTATGAAAACTTGGTTCGTGGTTCGAGGCCGTTTTACATTGGCACGATTAATCAATGCACAAATCGTGCTCCATTTCACACTGGATATGATTAACATCCCAAGTTACTTTACGCATGCATAACGTCACACACACACACACGTCTTGGGAAGCCGAGGGATTCACGGCGCAGTAAGCGGAGGCTAATCGGCGGCACGCTTCATAAGAAGGAAAAAACAAAGCTTATTCATGCTTCCATTCACATCCTCTGCTTCCTCAATCTCCCCAGGCTTCAAGAGCCCAGATCTAGTTCTTCCTCGACCTGCCCTCCGATCTTAGCCATGGCCGGTTCGGGCTCCAATGGCAAGTGGGAGGCTTCCATGGTCACTGACCAGGACATTCGGGACATAAAGCTTGCCGGCTACCAGCCCTCTAATGTCTTCCACCGCGCCACAGAGGCTAAACAGGTGGTCCCCACCCCCAAGCTAGGTGAGAGGGTGGTGTTTGTCCCTCATTTCATCTAGGGACTGAACTTCCCACTCCATCCCTTCGTTAGGGGCCTCATGTTCTTCTACGGGTTAGACTTCCACGACCTCCCCCCTAAACTCATTCATGGATATTTCGTCCTTCATCACTATCTGTGAAGCCTTCGTGTGGGTCAAACCGCACTTCGTCCTATGGCTGAAGGTCTTAAACAGCAAGCCGAAGACCGTTGCGGGTGAGCAAATGGACTACAGGGGGACGGTGATCAGCAAGCTCCCCCGTGTTGGATGGCCGACTGGCACCATCATTGACACCATCTAGATCTAGCAGAAGGAATAGTTCTACATCACTGAACCAAGGGAAGAGGGTCAATTTTCTCCCAGCAAGATTAGAACCGGACCCCCCACGAGATTGGCCTCATGGCTCAGGAAAGGCCTTGATAGGGGTCAGATCTAGAGGTGGAATTGCTGTAGAAGCGCATCTCTCCAATGATCAAGGCCAAGATCGAATTGGTTAACATGGTCCAGATCATTCTTCGACGCCGTCTCCTTCCCGGTCAGTGCCAGGACTCCACCATCTAGGCTTATTAGCTTGATGGTGAGCCTACTGTACGCCAACTCTTCTGCACCACTCCTGAGAAACTGTGGAAGGTGTTGTTCAAGCGTCGGAAGAGTCGGCCAGTCGAGAAGGAGGATTTAGGCCTAAGCGCCCATGACTCTCCTACCTAGGTACTATATAATTTCAATAAATTGGATGTGGTTTTTGTAAAAAGGATGGAACACATTTTTCCTCATCTTTGCATAAATGGTTGAGAAAAGCCACAAGAATTAACTACCCAGCGCCACATCCCGAAGACCCCAGGTTGGAGTTGTTGACGGAGATGCTCATCATGGCGCCATACACAGTGCCAGAGAAGGAGTAGAAGAAGAAGAAATCTAGAGAAGGTCACCGCATAATGGACCAGCCTGACGCTATGTCCGAGGAAACCCATGCCTCCTCCACACATGAGGAAGAGCATGAGGACGAGGGGAACGGCGATTCCCCTGCACAAGAAAGAGGGCGGCATCGTCGGACGCCGCAGAGGATGTACCATCTCCTTCCCCAAAGAGGGCGTGTTAGCCGAGGTTGATCCTGGCCGACAAGATCTCGGACGCTGATGCTAAGTCTGAGGACTTCAAGAAGGTTCCCGAAAGGAATATAAGGGTCAATCCCCCATCTCAAAGGTATGAATCCGAAGACTCCCTGAATCATCTATGAAAAGTATTGATGTTTTTAAATGTTGGAACGCCTTTTTGGTCTGTAGCCCACCACGCGTTCTCCCCACCAACCAAGTTTTGGATGGGGAGTCCCCACCCACTGAGTTGTCAGAGAGTGGGACCGCGTAGCACCCCACACCTCTAGGGGCCGTGAAGGATGCCGTGGAGGTTTCATCCTACCAGGCTCCTTTGGAGCCGAACACAGGCGGTGGGGGTGATGACGTCATGGCCGAGGTTAATACCTAGTTTGCCGAAGACTAGGGGGAGCCCCTCCCGGCCACCAAGGAGGAAGGAACAAGGGACGTCCAGTCCCCTCCGAGGTCATCTCCCGAACGCACTGCGCCTCCGAAGCTACCGGCTTAATCCCCGGGAAGAGATTGGGTTAACCGGTCACCACCGGCGCCACCGACGATTGGGTGGACGGTCATGGAGGGGTATCTATCAAGTGCCTCCATCTCTGAGAAACGCCGTACTCTTATGGGCGCGGTGTTGCAAGGCATTCAGTCCATTGATAGTGGATTGAAAGAGGCCTTCAATGGTCTCTTGACGGGCTTCCAAACAAGCCATGTAATACCCTTTTCCTAAAATTTCAATTTTATTAAGTTTGTGCTATCGTTATGTATATAGCAGCCCTAAGCCCTGGGTGAGTTTAGAAAAAACTCAGCCGGGGGTCAATTACCCAGTAGCAACCGACGATGCAGGATACATAATTTGTCCCATACTGTTCTAAAAGCCCTATAAAGGACTGAGCACGTGGTCGAATTCTTGATAGTTCGGGGGGAATGAATGCACATAGTCTGATATTTATTGTTTGTAAGCCTCGTCATCGGCAGTGGCCGTTAATGCCACGGAGCTTGCCGAACTAAATCCAAATCTCAAGAGCTCCAAAGAAGAGCTCGACGCCCTGAACAAGACGTTCAATGAGGTGCAAGGTAAGCCGAATTGTAATATCCGTGTTTTAGTGATCCACACTAGTAACTTAGTGTAATTATATGTTTATTCCTTACGCAACTTTGGACATGGAGGTCGAGAAGCTCAAGGGGAAGCTTAAAAAGATGGAGCAAGCGGCCGCGGACGAGAAGGGAGCAGTCGAACAAGCAGCAGCCGCACTCTCCAAGTTGAAACCCGCGAGTGCTAAGCATGAAGCCCGGGTGGAGGAGGTAAGGAACAAGCCACTGAGCTATTCACGCTGAAATCCGAGCTCCAAAAGGAGCAGGTGGATAGGCGGTTCTTTGAAGAACAGATCCTCCAAGTCACAACAATCATAGATGGTAAGTCGTATTTACTACAGTGTGCCTTTGGTGATAGCAGGTTCGGATTGCTCACCCACGTGTGGCATTCCTCAGGCGCCTTCATGGACCTCTGAAAGAGCGTAGTGGGTGCAAACCAATTCTATGCTTCGCGAGAAGAAGGCGATGAGGATCGGCTTTTTTGGGCACAGTTTGAAGCCCCTGAGCGCTCTCCTCTTCTCATCGAGTAGATGAAGCAGCGGCTGGAGCTACACAGGATGGCAGAGCCGACCATGAAGGATCTCTGCATCCGGCTATGGCCCAACAAGCCGTTACCGAGCAACTACATCGGCATGGTGAGGAGGCTGAGCAACACTGCTCCTTGGATTGAAGCGCTAAAGCATTCTACCTACATCGAGGGTGCTCGGATGGCCTTTGCAAGAACCATGATGCACTGACGAGGCTCAATCTGACCGAGATGGCCACCACAGCTCTGCCCCATGGAAAGGAGTATAGGTACCCTGAACGATACTTCTCCACAGTGATGGATGGTGGTCAGGCGATAGAGGCTCATTGTTCGAAGGATAAATGCTATGAGTGAGCGTGTTGTAATGTGTCCGGAGACTGTTTAGCGCTTTATGATGATGTTGGATGGGTTATCGTGTCTTTTAAGTTTTGCATTCGCTTTGACTCCCATGTGGCAGTTTAATCTGAAAGTTGCGAGTTGTCGGCTTCAGCCCCCACGTAGATACTACATGGGGTGTCTCTGCCTCCTCACTGTGACCCTTAGCTAAGGTATCGATGCCTGAAGGAGCTAGTGCAAGGGGGACAAGGTAATCAGACTATGGTGCTTTATTGCTTTCACTTCGTCGTAGGAGCGGCAAAAGGAACACAGGGGCTGATGACTAGCCCCCATTGGTTTTTGATGTTCGGATGAACTGCGGCTAAAATCAGCATCACATGGTTTGTACGAGTAGAAAACCCATCGTATAACACGGAATAACTTCTAATGAAGTTTTAGTACGACATTTATGATAAGATTTGAAGAACGGTTCTCGCTTACTATGACGGTCAGTTTTCGACTTTCTCCCCTGAGGTGCTTGACCAGGCTAGCTGGAAACACAATTGTAGTGTTTCTCCCTTTGCTTCTTTAACCGAACGAGCAGAACATAAGAGGGGAAACATAGGAGCCGGGCAACCCAACTATTGACACATGACATAGTTCAGAACCGATGCATATAAAGCAAAATCCAAGAAGCTGAACACACGATCGGTTGTAACGGTGGGAGGTATAAGGCGGTATTTAAAGTCAAGCACACGATCTATTAGCCGGTTGCATCTTGATGTGTACCAAACAGTTTCCCAAGGAGCGTTGGTGAGGGAAGAAGCAGAGTATGTATCATAAAATACATCGGAGTGGGGATGCATAATGGTCTTTTATTTGCTCAATGATTCTTATAACTCAAATTTCCAAGGCACTTGTTTATAGGAATTTGAAGTTGAATATATAAGGTTTACGTGAGGGGTTGTACCAGGGGTATTCGATGGGTGATTTGCTATCCTCGATGTGCCCTATCGCTTGCCAGTTCCTATGCCTCCTAGGGTGTTGTATTCCTTTGAGGGTAATTTGTGTCGGTGAGCGAGCCTTGGAGAGAAGGTCTTGAGAAGTCACCAAAGTATGGATGGGCTTTACGCTGTAGCAGGTCCTTGATGGTACCTGAAGTTTGTTCGAAGACATGTACGAGTGGTAGTTCGGTCTAGCAGAACACTTTCCTTTTGATAGTTGTTCCCCATTACTACCCATGGGATCTTGAGTGCAAAGTTGTGTCCTCTCGGCACGCGTTTGATGAGTATTAGGGTTATGCAATGGGGAGCATGTCCCTATTTCTGGAGAGAAGAAGGTTCTGGGAGTTCGGACTAAAACCGAGCTCGTTTGTTAACCCTACGTGCCTTTATGGAAGATTTCGGCGTTTGTCGATCGTCATCGTAATGGAATTCGGCCGCCAGGGCCAATGCATGTTCCTAAGTTTGGAGGGAACGCTCTGTGTTGCCATTGACAGTAATGACCCCCTTGTATCCGGGCATTTTGAGCTTGAGGTATGTGTAGTGTGGAACGATGCTAATGTGAGCGAACATTGTACGGCCTAGCAGGGCGTGATAACTACTGCAGAAAGGTACAACATGTAAGATTAACTCCTCGCTACGGAAGTTATCGAGCGATCTAAACACTACTTCTAGGATCACCGAGCGCACGCACCGGGCTCGACGCTTGGAATCTCTCCTTTAAAGGTTGTGTTGCTGGGTTTGATCCTTGATGGATGTATATTCATCTTTTTCATGGTGTCTGAGTAAATAAGATTGAGGCTACTTCCTTCGACCATTAGGACTTTAGTGAGGTGATACCAATCGATAATGGGGTCTAGGATGAGGGCGGTTGAACCCCCATGACGGATACTGGTCGGATGGTCTTGTCAATCAAAGGTGATCGGGTACATCGACCATGGGTTATACTTTACGGCTACAGGCTCTACGGCATAGAACTCGTGAAGGGCATGCTTCCTCTCCTATATGGGTATGTGAGTGGCATATATCATATTCACAGTCTTTACCTCTGTAGGGAACTTCTTCTGTCCACCATTGATCGGACCGTGGGGCTCATCATCGTCCTTGCTAGGTGGGCCCTTGTCGTGCTCTTCGGCTGCGAGTTTGCTGGCTTGTTTGAACACCCAATAGTTATGGTTGGTGTGGGTTGTTGGAAATATGCCCTACAGGCAATAATAAATTAGTTATTATCATATTTCCTTGTTCATGATAATCGTTTATTATCCATGGTAGAATTGTATTGATCAGAAACTCAGATACATGTGTGGATACATAGACAACTCCATGTCCCTAGTATGCCTCTAATGGACTAGCTCGTTGATCAATGATGGTTAAGGTTTCCAAGCCATGGACATGAGATGTCATTTGATAATGGGATCACGTCATTAGGAGAATAATGTGATGGACAAGACCCAAACTATAAACATAGCATATGATCGTGTCAGTTTATTGCTACAGTTTTGTACATGTCAAGTATATGTTTCTATGACCATGAAATCATGCAACTCACTGATATCGGAGGAGTGCCTTGTGTGTATCAAACATCGCAACGTAACTGGGTGACTATAAAGGTGCTCTACAGGTATCTCCGAGGGTGTCTGTTGGGTTGGCATGGATCAAGACTGGGATTTTCTTACTCCGTGTGACGGAGAGGTATCTCAGGGCCCACTCGGTAATACAACATCACAATAAGCCTTGCAAGCCATGTGACTAAGTGTTAGCCACGGGATCTTGTATTACGGAACGAGTAAAGAGACTTGTCGGCAACGAGGTTGAACTAGGTATGCAGATACCGACGATCGAATCTCGAGCAAGTAACATACCGATAAACAAAGGGATCATCATACGGGATTAACTGAATCCTTGACATAGAGGTTCGACCGATACAGATCTTCATAGAATATGTAGGAACCAATATGGGTATCTAGGTCCGCTATTGGTTATTGACCGTAGAGGTGTCTCGGTCATGTCTACATAGTTCTTGAACCCGCAGGGTATGCACACTTAAGGTTTGGTGACGTTTTGGTAGTATAGAATTATGTATGGTGGTGACCTAAGGTTGTTCGGAGTCCCAGATGAGATCTAGGACGTCACGAGGAGCTTCAGAATGGTCCAGAGGTAAAGATTGATATATAGGAAGTCCTGTTTTGGTCACCGGAAAAGTTTCGGGCTCATCGGTAGTGTACCGGGAGTGCCGGTAGTGTCCCGGGGGTCCATCGGGAGGGGTATTTCGACCCAAGAGGCTACATGGGCTGTGGGAGGATGAATACCAGCCCTTAGTGGGCTGGTGGAAGTCCCACAAAGGCCCATGCATCTAGGAAAGGAAAACCCAAGGTGAAAAGGTGGAAAAAGGCAAAAAAGGCTAAACAAGGAAGGAGTCCTAGTCCTAATAGAATTGCAGGAGGATTCCTCCTCTCCTCTCCTTGCGCCAAGTGCAAACTTGCTGGCCCCTTGGTGAGCCAGCCCTCTCCTCTCCTCCTCTTGTATATGCTAGAGGATTTAGGGTTTTTGCACGCATAGAAAACAGCCACGTGCTACCCTCTCCTCTAGTGCATAGTTTCTCCTCTAGATCGGTTTTCTACAGTGCTTAGGTGAAGCCCTGCCGGAATTGCTGTATCACCATCGTTGCAACACCGTCACACTGCTGGAGAACTCTTCTACCTCTCCGCTCCCTCTTGCTGGATCAAGAAGGCAGAGATCGTCATCGAGCTGTACGTGTGCTGAACGCGGAGGTGTCGTCCGTTCGGTGCTAGATTGGAAGGACCGTGATCAAGATCGCAAGACAATTCGTGATTGGATTGAGGGACGGATCATGATGAGATCGCAGGACGGATCGTGATGAGATCGCGGGATGGATCGTGATTGGATCGCGGGAAGGATCGTGATGGGATTGCAAGACACTCGGCGATTTGGATCGCGAAGACGTTCGACTACACCAACCGCGTTTCTTAACGCTTCCCGCTTAGCGATCTACAAGGGTATGTGTATCCACTCTCCCTCTCGTGGATGCTCATCACCTTGGATACATCTTGCGTGTGCGTGGGAAATTTTTTGTTTCCCATGAAACGTTCCCCAACCGTGGCATCATGAGCTAGGTCTATGTGTACATGACATCTCGAGTAGAACACAAAGAGTTTGTGGACGTTGATGCTTAGATTGCTTCCTCCCTTGGTCGTGTTTTGGTTCAGCGGTATTGTGGGATGAACCAGCCTGGACCAACATTACTCGTACGCTTACGAGAGACCGGTTCCATCGACTGACGTGTGACTTTGTTGCACAAAGATGGCTTGCGGGTGTCAGTCTCTCCTACATTAGTTGGATCGGATTCGACAAAGGCGGTCCTTGAGAAGGTTGAAAAGCAACTTATGTATCACCGTTATGGTTTTCCGTAGGTGAGAATCGTTCTTGCTAGATACCCGTAGCAGCCACGAGCAGGAGGCGGCTCGCGGGCAGTTGTTCGCGGAGGCTACCACGCTCTCCCCGACGCAGGGTTGGATGGAGTCCGCGCAACGTGAGTAGAACTGCCCCTACGATCTCACCCTGGCTCGCACCAAGCCGAGCCGGTGGGGTGGGGTGGGCAACAGTGGTGGCGTGGTTGCCAACATCTTGGGTGGGAATTTGACCACCAACGACACTCCCGTGGACCACTTGTGGGGCGCCCAGGAAGGCACAGTTGACATGGCATCCCTGGAAGGCAAGGAGCACGCTTGGCAGGAGCAGCACAACTAGAAACTCATCACCATCGCCAACACGTAGCAGGCCCTGTTCGAGCAAACCTTGGTCGGCTCCGAGTCCGGCCACCTTGGGGGCGACTACCAGTTGGCTACCAGCGGGCGCTGATGTCTACTACATAACTTTATTCTTGTAGACTATGTTGGGCCTCCAAGCGAAGAGTTTTGTAGGACAGTAGCAATTTTTCCTCAAGTTTATTCCTAAGGTTTATCAATCTTTGGGAGGTGTAGGATGAAGATGGTCTCTGTCAAGGAACTCTGCAATCAAATACAAGAAATCTTTTGTGCCGTGAACACACCCAATATAATGTCAAATTGCATAGGCGCACTAGTTCAGTGAAGAGATGGTGATACAAGTGTAGTATGGATAATAGATACAGGTTTTGTAATCTCAAAATATAAAAACAGCAAGGTAAGGAGTGTAAAACAGCCAGCAAAACATTGTATAAATGCTTGGTAATATGGCCAAGGGTTCATACTTTCACTAGTGCAATCTCTCAACAATGCTAACATAGTTGAATCATATGATCATCCCTCTACGTGCAACAAAGAATCACTCCAAAGTTCCTATCTAGCAAAGAGAAATAAGATAAAATTGTTGGAAATATGCCCTAGAAGCAATCATAAATTGGTTATTATCATATTTCCTTGTTCATGATAATTATTTATTATCCACGCCAGAATTGTATTGATTGAAAACTCAAATACATGTGTGGGTACATAGACAATACTGTGTCCCTAGTGAGCCTCTAATATACTAGCTCGTTGATCAAACATGGTCGTGGTTTTGTGGCCATAGACATGAGATGTCATTTGATAACAAGATTGCAGCATTAGGAGAATGAAGTGATGGAAAATACCCCAATTATGAACATAGCATATGATCATGTAAGTTTATTGCTATTGTTTTCTGCATGTCAAGTATCCGTTCCTATGACCATGAGATCATGCAACTCACTGACACCGTAAGAGTACCTTGTGGGTATCAAATGTCACAAGATAACTAGGTGGCTATAAAGGTCCTCTACAGGTATCTTCGAGGGTGTCTGTTGGGTTGGCATGGATCGAGAATGGGATTTGTCACTCCGTATGACGGAGAGGTATCTCTAGGCCCATTCGGTAATACAACATCACAAGAAGCTTGCAAGCAATGTGACTAAAGAGGTAGTTACGGGATCTTGTTTTACAGAACGAGTAAACAGACTTGCCGATAACGATATTGAACTAGGTATGGACGTACCGACAATCGAATGTATGGCAAGTAACATGCAAATGGACAAAGGGAACTGCAGAGGGGATTGTATGAATTCTTGACATCGTCGCTCGACGATAAAGATCTTCATGGAATATGTAGGAACCAATATGGGCATCGAGGTCCCGCTATTGGTTATTGACCATGGAGTTGTCTCGGTCATGTCTACATAGTTTTCGAACTCACACGGTCTGCACACTTAATGTTCGGTGATGATTTGGTATTGTTGAGTTATGTTTGTTGTTGACCTAAGGTTGTTCGAAGTCCCGGATTAGATCCTGCACATCTCGAGGAGCTCCGGAATCGTCCAGAGGTAAAGATTTATATATGGGAAGTCATATTTGGGCTACCGGAAAAGTTTCGGGTTTTTTCGGTATTGTACCGGGAAGCTTCCGGAAGGTTCCATAGGGTTCCAGAGGAGTCCGGAATGGCCCATCCCGCCCCTAGGACGTGCATGGTCTATAAGGGGGCGTCCAAGCCATGTTGGGACATCCCCCAAGGAACCATGCGCCTAGGGGGTAGGAAACCCTAAAGGGGAAGGCACCTAGGAGGTGCCTTGGGGAGGGAGGACTCCTCCCTCCTGGCCACCGCCCACTTCCTTGGAGGAAGGGCTAGGGCTGTGCCCCATCTCCCCCTCCTCCTATATATAGAGAGGGAGAGGGAGGGCAGAAACACCCTAAGGCATAGGTGCAGCCGTCCCACACTCCCTAGATCTGTTTCTCCATCGAAAACGCATCTGTGGTAGCGCTTGGCGAAGCCCTGCTGAGATTGCTTCGCCGCCATGCTGTCGTGCTGTCAGAGAACTCATGTACTACTCTGCCCTCGCTCGCTGGATTGAGGCGGCGAAGATGTCATCTAGCTGTACGTGTGCTGAATGCGGAGGTGTCGTCCGTTTGGCGTTCGATCGGGACGGATCGTGATTGGATCGCAGGACGGATTGCAATTTGGATCACGAAAACGTTCGACTACATCAACCGCGTTTCTTAATTCTTCCCGCTTAGCGATCTACAAGGGTAAGTAGATACACTCTCCCTCTCGTAGTTGTTGATCTCTATAGATATATCTTCGGTGCTCATAGGAATTTTTTTGTTTCCCATGCAACGTTAGCCAATAGTGGTATTAGAGCTAGGTCTATGCGTACATAACATGTATGAGTAGAACACAAATGAGTTTGTGGGTGTTGATGTTCAGATTTCTTACCTCATTAGTATTATCTTGATTCGGCGGTATTGTGGGATGAAATGGCTCTGACCAACCTTACTCGTCCATGTACGAGAGATCGGTTCCATTGACTAACATGCAACTGGCTCCACAAAGATGTCTGGCGGGTGTCTATCTCTCCCACTTTAGTTGAATCGGATTCAACAGAGGCGGTCCTTGTAGAATGTTAAAAGGCAACTTGATTATCACCGTTGTGTTGCATAGGTAAGAACGGTTCCTACTAGTTACCCATAGCAGCCATGTAAAACTTGCAACAACAAAGTAGAGGATGTCTTACTTGTTTTTGGAGGGCATGTTGAGATGTGATATGGTCAAGACGTGATTTGATATATGTTGATGTATGAGATGATCATGTTTTGCAATAGTTATCATGACTTGCATGTCAATCATTATTAGAAGAGCCATGTAATGCTTTGGGTTGTGTTTAATTATTGTATGACATGCGTGTCAATCATTAAGCACTATGTAATGCTTTACTTTATCACTAAACGGTAGCAATAGTAGTAGAAGCATGGTTGGTGCAACAACCCTGATGTAAACACAATGATGGAGATCATGAGGATGTAGATCATGGTGTCATGCCGGTGACGATGGAGATGATGACGATGCTTTGGAGATGGAGATCAAAAGCACAAGTTCATGGCCATATCATGTCACTTATGATTTCCACATGATGTTAATCCTTTTATGTATATTATTTTTCTTAGGATGATGGTAGCATTATAACGTGATCCCTCACTAAAATTTCAAGATAAAATTGTGTTCTCCCCAAGTGTGCACCGTTGCGAAAGTTCGTCGTTTCGAAGCACCACATGATGATCAGGTGTGATTGACTCTACGTTCACATACAACGGGTGCAAGCTACTTTTGCACATGTAGAACACTCGTGTTAAACTTTACGAGCCTAGCATGTATAGACATGGCCTCGAAACACAAGAGACCAAAAGGTCGAACATGAGTCATATAGTAGATATGATCAACATGGAGATGTTCACCATTGAAACCACCTCATCTCACGTGATGATCGGACTTGGGTTGGTGAATTTGGATCATGTAGCACTCGGATGACTGGAGGGATGTCAATTTGAGTTGGAGTTCTTAAGTAATATGATTAATTGAACTCATTATCATGAACATAGTCTAAACTGTCTTTGCAAATTATGTTGTAGATGAATAGCTCGCACACTGTAGCTCCCCTATATTTTCATACGTTCCTAGAGAAAATAAGTTAAAAGATGATGGTAGCAATAATACAGACTGGGTCTGTGATCTGAGGATTGTTCTCATTGCTGCATAGAATGCTTATGTCCTTCATGCACCACTCGGTGCACCACCCCCTCAAGTGTCGTTTGTGGGTGTTCAGAACATCAAACAGACAAGTTTTTGATGACTACTTGATAGTTTGGTGTGTCATGCTTTACGACTTAGAATTGAGGCTCCAAAGACGTTTTGAACGTCACAAAGCATCTGAGATGGTCCAAGAGCTTAAATTGGGATTTCTGGCTCTTGCCCGTGTTGAGAGGTATTAGACCTCCAATAAGATTATTTGCCTATAGTATGAAGGAGAATAGCTCAATCGGTAAGCATGTTCTCAGATTGTTTGGGTGCTACAATCGCTTGAATCAAGTGGGAGCTGATCTTCCAGATAAGATAGTGATTAATATAGTTCTCCAAGTCACTGCCACAAAGCTGCTAGAGCTTCGTGATGAACTATAAACATGCCAGGGATGGAAAAGATGATCGCCGGGCTATTCGCGATGTTCGAGACCGCGAAGGTAGAAATCAAGAAGGAGCATCAAATGTTAATGGTTAGTAAAACAACTAATTTCGAGAAGGGCAAGGGAAAGAAGGGAAACTTCATGAATGGCAAGCCAGTTGCTGCTCCAGTGAACAAACCCAAGGTTGAACCCAAACCCGAAACTAAGTGCTTCTATTATGAGGAGAACAGTCACTTAGGCGGAACAACCCTAGATACTTGGTAGATAACAAGGTTGGCAACATTATTAGGAGTATATTTTATAAATGTGTTATTGATGTGTAACTTACTAGTACTCCTAGCAGCACATGTGTGTGTGTCAAAACCGGCAGATCTCGGGTAGGGGGTCCCGAACTGTGAGACTAGAACCGATGGTAACAGGAAACGAAGGGGACACAGATTTACCCAGGTTTGGGCACTCCTATGAAGGTAATACCCTACGTCCTGCTTGGTTGTATCGATGATATGGGGGGTTTGTAGGATCGAAAGTAGGTCTAGAGGGGGGGTGATTAGACAAATTGACCATATAAAACTATGCTTTTTCCCAATTTTAATTCTTGGCAAGTTTTAGCATTCATAGCATATCAAGTACACCCTACACATGCATGTCTAAGAGTATAGCAGCGGAAAATAAAGACATTGCACATGTAAGTAAAGAGTGGGTAAGGAAAGCAAACACAATTGATGAAACGAAGATTTGTCCCATGGTTCCGATAGGTGGTGCTATCGTACATCCACGTTTATGGAGTCTACCACCCAGGGAGGGTAACGGTCGCGAGAGTCCATGGAGGGCTCCACCCATAAGGGTCCACGAAGTAGCAACCTTGACTATTACATATGGCTTCCGTCCACGAAGGACTAGCCTCACTATGGGTAGATCTTCACGAAGTTGGCGATCTCCTTGCCCTTACAAACTTCTTGGTTCACCCCACGAAACGAAGTAGGAGGCTCCCAAGCGACACCTAACCAATGTAGGAGGCACCACCCTCCAAAAGGTAATAGGCTCGGTAATGACGATGAACTCCTTGCTCTTGTGCTTCAAGATGATAGATTCCTCAACACACAATCACTCTCTCAAAGATTTGTCTTGGTAGAAGAGATGGGATTGGTGGAAAGCAACCTGGAGAGGCTAGAAATCAATATCCATATGGTTGGAGTGGAAGATCCTGATCTCAACACAAGGGTAGGTGGCTCTCTCTCAAAAAACTGAGTAGGATAGCTATGGAATAGTTCTGAGTGATTCTCTTTAAAATAGGTAGTGGTGAAGGGGTATATATAGGCATCCACAAAAATCCAACCGTTACACACAATAAGTCACACTTGGTCACAACGATGTGTAAATCTCGGTGGTACGAACGGACCAAAGGTGGCAACTTTTGAATCTCAGAGGGACTTATATAGGAAACTCGGTTGCATCGACAAGGTGACCAACGGTCAGAACTACCAAACTCGGGGACGCCTATTAATTATTCGCGGATGGACCGAAAATATGAATTTGCGTAACAGAAAGTTGGCAAGCCAACTCGGCGACACCGAAAGCAGTGTCGGCTGCACCGCAGGGGTTAGGGTTTGGCTGAGTATGTCTAGGGTTTGGAATCGGTGGCACCGGGATAGGAAAGTTGGTTGCATCGATTTTGAATGTTTGGATATACAGAGACTTTGGTCTGAGAGCTTGTGGATGTTTTTGTTGACTATCTCTTGTGCACGTATGACCGTTTTGTTCACCAACAAAACTTCACCCCTTTTAATAGAATTGGCTTTCCTACGGACTCAAAGTGATTTCTCACAAATGTAAAATGTAGAGTCCTTTTGCTTGAAGCTTGGCCAACCTATTTCCTTGAATCTTGGGGTGATTCGACAATATCCACAATCCTTTTTCCATCCCTATCATTGAACTTTTCCTAAAATATACTTGGTGGAAACATTAGTTCAATGACTTATATGTTGTTATTAATTACCAAAACCAGCAAGGAGCAAATGTGCTTTCAATCTCCCCCTTTTAGGTAATTTATGACAACATATAGATCAAAGCTTCGACAAATATATAATCAATGAATATAATCATCGCTTTGCGAAGTATGTGATAAGTAAGAGCTCCCCCTAAATTTGTGCATTATTTTAAATTTGCGTTTGAATGCAAATGGACAATTGATTAAGTATATGGGTTACTTCTTACATGTCACATACCACTTGGTGGTGTGCGAGAATAATTAGAATGAACATCATAGCACAACACAATCAAGCAAAGATGAATGATCATCACATAAGCATTAAGAAGATAGGAAATAGTAGCATCACACATTAAAGCATATGATCAAACATCATCAAATGAGTATCACAAGCAACCAAAATATCATTGTTTTTGAAAACACAAGAAACACCAAACGCTCGCTCACTCGAAGCCTAAAGATATATATACACTTCTCCCCTTTTGGCAACAAGTTACCAAAAAGTTCAAAGGCATATGTCTATGCATTCTTGGGCTGATCTATTTCGGCTATTGATGAAGGAGTCGAGAGAACAACATCGGCGAAGATGTCTGCAGATGTCGTGGATGCTGGAGGAACTTGAGCTAATGGAGCAGGAGTTGTGCTGACAGTAGCAGGAGCTGAAGAAGAGGGCTTCAATTCTTGTGCAGGCACTATGGCTGATCTAGCCTGAGTAGTGATCTGTGTGTTCGGCCTGGGAGGTGATCCATCCTCATCATCATCGTAAGAATTCGTCGCAGAAACCCGAGGGGTGTGCACTGAATCAACTTCCTTATAAAGCTCTATGACTGTCTTCGTCACCTTGTCCACCTTATCACCAAGAGTCTTGATCCTTGTTTCAAAGTTCCTTGTAAGACTATTTTGGTTGTCCAGAATCCCCTTGATATTCTTTTGCATGCCCTGAACTGTTGAGATCAAAAGATCCATTTTCTCATTTCTGGATCTAGGGACTTGAGCACGAGCGGCTCTAGCTGCCTCTGCCTCTACCTGAGCTACAGCTGAAGTGAGATGATCTGGGTTCATCACAATGACGTTGTCCTCGAGATCTGGCTGTAGTGGCAAATGTGGACAATCTAGAGAAAATATGTGCTTTTCCAACTGAGAGTTGATGAGCATCTAGATGTAGGGTGCATAGTAGGAAGAACACTTCTGATTAGCAGCAACCCTCTTGACTGTCTCAACAATCAAGTCCATAACTCTAATCCTGGTGTGTCTGTCAAGATATATTAGCATGTTGATGGAATAGCCTCGGATCATCTTCTCATATCCTGATTTGGGCATCAAGGTATGCCTCAAAATAGTGTTCATGGTATGGAGGCTAGCTTGCAGATAGTAGATGGATCCTAGCTTGTGGGATTGCACTTTGTCTGCAGGGATAGGAGTGTACATATACTTCATGGATTGTGGCTTGCCTTGGACTCTAGTATACATCCAAATCACCATTCTGAATCTCTAGAACTCCTAGCAGTGCAGCCCACTCATCAACAGTGGATTCATATGTTGCTCCTTCAGTCATCCAAACAATTCTACCATCTCCTTAGAAATGTGCAGTGGAGTAGAATTGCATGATCATCTCATCATTCCATGCTATAAGCTCTCTTACAATGAACTCATCCAGACCAATGCAGTGGAAATTGTATTGGACACTTGGAAAATAGTCTTCATTTTCCTTGATGAATTTCCAATCAACATATCTCATATCACTAAATGCTGGGCTCTTGTCTAGCAGCATTGTCTCATAAAAGTCTTGCTTCTCTTTCGTGTAGAACTTGTAGTCAACAACAATCTTTTTTCTCTGGGCATAAGGATCTATAGCTCTCCATGCCCTCAAACCTGAGTCTTTCCTCTTCTTCATATCTTCAGCAACTAGGTGGCTGGCATCATGTACTTGAAGATGTGGTCTAAGCTTCAACAAAGTTGTAAGGTCATCATCATCCTCAACTCTGGAGGCAGTTCCCTTGTTCTTTTCAGAAGCTCGAATATCTCTCGTAGTCCTCTTGGACTTTTGTGCAACAGCTTTCTTGGATGCAGACTTGGTACCTTTGGATGTACCAGTCTTTGGCATAGCATCAGCCAAAAGCTTCTTGGACTTCTTCTTGGGAGGGCCCTTCTCAACATGTTCTTCCTCATCCGCCTCAACAGCACCACCAACAGCCTCCTCTGGAGATTCATACATAGATGCAGGTCTACTAACAACATGCACAATCCTCTTTATGGCTCTCTTCTTCTCTCATGTCTTCTTAAGACGTGACTCAAGACGTAGAGTCATTTGAGCTCTAGCACTCTCAGGTGCTCTCATAGTTTCAGGAGATGCATAGACTTTGTTGACAACTCTCCTGGAAGAAGTGGCTTCAGTAGCCGAGTTCTTAGCATCCCTCTCTTGCTTCTTAGCAAGAGTCTCCTCACAAAACAAAATCTGAATCTTCTTCATCAGAATTGATCTTCTTCCTGGTCCTTGTGGCAGCCTTGGGCAACCCATGGGAGCTAGGGGTACCTGGAGCTGAAAATTAACTAGGCTCTAGGCTAATGCCTGAACTCATGTCAACTACCTGCTCTGGCAGATTTTGACTGTCTGACTCTCACATACTAACCCAATGAATAGAGTATAGAAGAGCAGAAGAAGATAAGTCATCACAAAATGAGGCTGGTTTTTAAAAGTTTGAACATTAGATTTTCAAAGTTTTACATTCTGTCAAATGAATATCGGTACAGACGAAGCAAAATTTTCGGTGCTACCGAGACTGAGTGTCCCTCTGAAATGAAACTTGGCACTCTTTTCGGTGAGACCAAAAAGAAGTACTCGGTTCCACTGAGACAGTTCTCAGCAACATAGAAAGGCTAGTCGGTGAGACCGACTTTTTGCATCGGTTCCACTGAGTTCCATCGGGCGAACGGCAAAACCCTAAAATTCCACGATTCTCTAATCCACGGGATTCTTTTTGTGGATAGAAGGCTTTCAAGAAGTGCCAAGATAATGTAGTAACCATAATGTGCAAGATTTGGAAGTTGGAGCACAAGAGGGGGCCGAATCCGTACCCTAAACTGGCACGGATCCGCTATAGTGGCGACGGCGGTGAAGATTCCGTCTACGGCGGCCATTCCCAGCGAAGGAGGAGCATGGGAGGACAAAGGCGATGACCAGGGGGTCCTTCTGTGGTAGCTCAGGGCTTGGGGCACGATGATTCAATGAATGAAATTTTGAACCGTTGGGTCCAGAGATTATATACCCTTCACTATCGGTGACACCGATTCTAAATTTTCGGTGTTACCAAGTTCCTCAACTGTTAGTTGATAGGGAAACTCGGTGTAACCAAGAATATGGAATCGATGGTGCCGAGATTGAAAACTAGATCAACCCTAGGCATTTGGTGAGACCGAGATTTTGTGGTTGGTTCCACCGAGATGCACTTGGGAGGTTTTAAATGGTCAGTCCTTGTTGATACGGAACTCCGAGTGCTCCACACAGAGCGATCGAAAAGCACTTGTTAAAATTTTATGATGCAGCATGAATAGAATATGAGGTGAGATTACTAAGATAGCTAAAGAAGTGGTCCTAGGCATTCTTGTATATCCAATTGGAAAAGATAAATCAAAAGACAAATACCAACAATTGGATATCCTCGAATGAGTAAATAAATGCAGACCAACATGCTCACAAAATAAGATGTGAAATGAAATCATGGCAAACATGCACAAACATAACAGTATCTAACAAACACTTTGGCGATGACTGAGTCATCTATATATTAGTATATTGACTTAGGAGCCATGTAAGAATACTTGATCATAGGTCATACTCATTGTTTAAGCAAAAGTGGGGTTACCACTTTTACATAAAGCATTTAATGTTACTAAGAAATGCTTTGACTCAAGTCTTAGAGTAAAGGTCCCCCTAGATGTGACATCTCCCCATAAGAGGGATAAACTAACCTTAGGTTTTGTCTAAGAAGACTTCATGTTGGTGAGGTAGTGGTGGATTCTCAAAGTTGATGAAGATCACCAAGAGTTGGGAGCATCCTTGTTGTTTCATTACTCTTCTCATCTACATGGGTTAGTCCCAACACACAAGAGACAAATACAAGGATATCTATGGACATGGAGTACAAAGCATATGTTATGATGTCCATTGATTTGTTGATTACCTTGTCCCTTGCTTACCTTAGTGGGAATGTGTGACTCCTTGAACTATTGCATAAAGTTGATGTTGATTGCAAATAGTCCTTACCAATAATGAATATGAGTGAATTTCATTGGCGGAGTCACCCCTCAAGAACTCTCTAGTTATTCTTCTTGGGGACCCACATCAACTTGATGGGGATCCTTGGTGTTGAAGTAGCACTTGTAGAAGTTGAGCTTGTAATAGCCATGGGAACACACTTCACCAAAGCTTGGGATTCATCTTCATATGAGTCAATGTCCTCTTGAAGCTTGTGGTCTTCTGGTGGAAGGTCATCTTGCAACTTTGTTCCCTTGGGAAGAGTATTTTCATACTTCTCCTTTTGATGAACAAACTTGGGATTGGGGTATAGACCTTCTTCCCATTCGTCTCCATTAGTGTTGAAGTAGCCAGCACCACGATTCTTCTGGTATCCTCCATGATTGCGTACAATCTCATCAAATTGTTTGTACCCTTCAAGACTCTTGTAGATACCTTTCTCTATAATTCCTTTAAATAAAGCATTTTCTTGCTCAAGTGTAACTTGGCTAAGAGAATCATCATTAGTGGAATCAATAGAACTACTAGGAGCAACATCATTGGATTTTGCATTTTTAATGTTGCTACTAGATGAAGAACCTTTCTTGCCTTTGTTACTAGTTTTCTTAGATTTAATTTGTGGCATGAATGTAGACAAGAGTAGTCATTTGGCAAGATAAGAGGAAGTCTTCTTTCAAAGATCGTCATTGATAGCTTTAAGGAACTTATGCTCTTGCTCTAAATTGAGCTTTTTGAAGCGTAGCATCTCATGTGTCCTTACAATCTCTCTATGATCTTCTAGAGTTGACTCGTGAGCTAACTTAAGAGTTTTTAGTTCTTGAGTTAGTCATTCTATTTCCAACTTATCATCATCACACGACTTATCTTGACTAGAATGGAAATTATAAAGTTCACTTTGACTACCATTACTAGTTTTATCACAGAGCAAGTCATCATCACAAAGCAAATCATCTTCATCACTATCGAAATCAAGATATTCGGGGTGTGATACCTTGGGGCCTCTAGCCATGAAGAAACTTCCACTCCCTTGATTTGGTGAATCAAATAGATCATAGGAGTTGGTTGTCACTAGTGCAATTCCGGCAACACCATCATCTTGACTATAGTCGGAGTTGGAGTGATAGCTTCTCTAGGAGTTGTTGTCGGAGTCGGAGCCGTAAACCCATTCACCAAAATGAGCTTGATGTTTCCTTCTTGAGTAGCTCTTGGTGTACTTGTCCTTCTTCTCTGAGTCCCTACTTCTCCTTGAGGGTTTACGTTCATAATGATCATCTCTACTCCTTGTCTCTCTTCGAGGTGATTCATCTCCTGAGCTTCGTCTTCTTGGCACTACTGGGGAACGTTGCATGGGAAACAAAAAAAATTCCTATGCGCACGCAATATCTATCCATGGTGATGAGCATCTACGAAAGGGAGAGTGGATCTACATACCCTTGTAGATCGCTAAGTGGGAAGCGTTAAGAAACGAGGTTGATGTAGTCGAACGGCTTCGCGATGCAAATCACTGAGCGTCCCGCGATCCAATCACGATCCCTCCCGATCTAGCACCGGACGGATGGCACCTCCGCGTTCAGCACACATACGGCTCGACGGCGATCTCTGCTTTCTTGATCCAACAAGAAGGAGCAGAGAGCTATAAGAGTTCTCCAGCAGCGCAACGACATTGGGGTGATGGTGGTGGAGCTATTCTAGCAGGGCTTCGCCTAAGCACTGTTGAAACCGATCTAGAGGAGAAACTACGATGTAGAGGAGAGGGTAGCACATGGCTGAAAATCTATATGCAAAAACCCTAAAACCTCTAGTATATATAGGAAGCGGAGAGGAGGAGGCTTGGCGCAAGGGCCAGACCTTCTTGGCTTCGTCCGAAGTGGAGGGAGGAGTCCTCCTCCTCCACTCCTAGTAGGATTAGGACTCCTTCCTTATTTCCACCTTTTTGCCTTTTCCCACCTTTTTCCACCTTGGGCTTTGTTCCCAGCCGCATGGGCCCTATGTGGGACTTCCACCAGCCCACTAAGGGCTGGTATTCATCCTCCCACAGCCCATGTAGCCTCTTGGGTCGAAATACCCCTCCTGATGGTCCCCCGGTACCTCTCCGGCACTCGCGGTACACTATTGATGAGCCCGAAACCTTTCCGTTGACCAAAACAGGACTTCCTATATATCAATCTTTACCTCCAGACCATTCCGGAGCTCCTTGTGACATCTGGGATCTCATACGGGACAATCTAACAACCTTCGGTCACCACCATACATAACTCTATACTATCGAAATGTCACCGAATCTTAAGTGTGCAGACCCTACGAGTTCGACAACTATGTAGACATGACCGAGACACCTCTATGGTCAATAACCAATAGCAGGACCTGGATGTCCATATTTATTCCTACATATTCTACGAATATATTTATCGGTTGAACCTCTATGTCAAGGATTCAGTTAATCTCGTATGATGTTTCCTTTGTTCATCGGTATGTTAATTGCCTGAGATTCGATCGTCGGTATCTCCATACCTTGTTCAATCTTCGTTGCCAGCAAGTCTCTTTACTCATTCCGTAATACAAGATCTCGTGGCTAAAATTTAGTCACATTGCTTGCAAGGCTTATTGTGATGTTGTATTATCGAGTGGGCCTTGAGATACCTCTCCGTCACACGGAGTAACAAATCCCAGTGTTGATCCATGCAACCCAGCAAACACCCTCGGAGATACATGTAGATTAACTTTATAGTCACCCACTTACGTTGTGATGTTTGATACACACAAGGCACACCTCCCATGTCCGTGAGTTGCATGGTCTCATGGTCATAGGAACATATACTTGATATTTAGAAAACTGTAGCAATAAACTGACACGATCATATGCTACATTTATAGTTTTGGTCTTGTCCATCCCATCATTCTCCCAATGATGTGATCCCGTTATCAAATGACATCTCATGTCAATGTCTAGGAAACCTTGACCAGTTTTGATCAACGAGCTAGTCTACTAGAGGCATACTAGGGACATAGTTGTGTCTATGTATCCACACATGCAACGTGTTTCCAATCAATACAATTATAGCATGGATAATAAACGATTATCATGAATAAGGAAATATAATAATAACTACTTTATTATTGCCTCTAGGGCATGTTTCCAACAGGTGACTCTTCTCTTCGTTTGTAAGGAGCCGTGCACTCGTTGGAGTAGTGTTCGGGCTTCCCACAATTGTAGCAGTTTCGGTCATGACTTGACGAACGCTTCTCTTCATGTCTTGAGTTGGAGCTTCGATCTTTGCTTCTATTCTTGTAGAACTTCTTGAATTTATTGACCATGAGGCTTATCTCTTCATTTGTGACAAGGTTGCTCTTGAGGTAGCGGGAGCATCACTTGTTGCTTTGTAAGCACCGGTAGACTTGTGATGTAGCTCTTGCTTGTGTTTGAGTGTCATCTCATGAGCAACAATTCTACCAATCACTTCCGTTGGTTTGAGATCTTTGTAGTTGGGCATCATTTGGATCAAAGTGCACAAGGTGTCATATCAATCATCCAAAGGTCGAAGTATCTTCTTGATGATGAATTTGTCTTTCATTTCTTTGCTTCCAAAGCCGGCAATCTCATTGGTGATGAGAGCTAGCCTAGAGTACATCTCAGCGACTCCTTCACCATCCTTCATCTTGAACTTGTCAAGTCGACCTTGAAGAACATCTAACTTGGATTCTCTCACGGACTCGGTTCCATCCTTCATCTTTTGCGTGTTCAAGACAGCTGATTTTGTTGAATTCTTTGGGGCATAGGCAGTTGAACAGAATAACACATGCTTGAGCATTGAGTTGCAACATCTTCAATTCATCCGCGGTCGCTTCACGACCCGGTTCCTTTCCTTCCGCAAAGAATTCACCTTCAAAGGCAACACGAACAACAACCCAAATAGTAGGGTTATGCCCAAGCAAATGCATTTTCATTTTGTGCTTCCAACTAGAAAATTTTGTGCCATCAAAGTACGGACCTCTACGGTAATAATTTCCCTCACTAAATTGTGAAACCAATTCAATGGAGACCAAAGCTCTGATACCACTTGTAGGATCAAAAGTAGATCTAGAGGGGGGGTGATTAGACTACTTCACCAAATAAAACTATGCTTTTTCCCAATTTGAATTCTTGGCAAGTTTTAGCATTCATAGAATATCAAGTACACCCTACACATGCATGTCTAGGAGTATAGCAGCGGAAAATAAGGACATTGCACCCGTAAGTAAAGAGTGGGTAAGGCAATCAAAAACAATTGATGACACAAAGATTGTTACCATGGTTCTGATAGATGGTGCTATCGTACATCCACGTTTATGGAGTCTTCAACCCACTGAGGGTAACGGTTGCGAGAGTCCACGGAGGGCTCCACCCATAAGGGTCCACGAAGTATCAACCTTGACTATTCCATATGGCTTCCGTCCACGAAGGACTAGCCTCACTATGGGTAGATCTTCATGAAGTAGGCGATCTCCTTGCCCTTAAAAATTTCTTGGTTCACTCCACGACATGAAGTAGGAGGCTCCCAAGCGACACCTAACCAATCTAGGAGGCACCACCCTCCAAAAGGTAATAGGCTCAGTAATGACGATGAACTCCTTGCTCTTGTGCTTCAAGATGATAGACTCCTCAACACAATCACTCTCTCATATATTTGGCTTGGTAGAAGAGATGGGATTGGTGGAAAGCAACTTGGGGAGGCTAGAAATCAAGATCCATATGGTTGGAGTGGAAGATCTTGATCTCAATACAAGGGTAGGTGGCTCTCTCTCAGAAAACTGAGTACGATAAGTATGGAATAGTTGTAAGTGCTTCTCTTTTGAGTAGGTAGTGGTGGAGGGGTATATATAGGCATCCCCAGAAATCCAATCGTTACACACAATAAGTCAGACTCGGTGACACCGATGTATAAATCTCGGTGGTACCAAAGTGACCAAAGGTGGCAACTTTTGACTCTCAAAAGGACTGATATAGAAAACACGAATGCACCGACAAGGTGACCAATGGTCAGAATTACCAAACTCGGTGACGCCAATTCGATATTCTCGGCTGGAACAAAAATATGAATTTGCATAACAAAAAGTTGGCAACCCAACTCGGTGGCACCGAAAGCAGTGCCGGCTGCACCGAAGGGGTTAGGATTTGGCTGAGTCTGACTAAGGTTTGGAATTGGAGGCACCGGGATAGGAAAGTTGGTTGCACCAATTTTGAGTATTTGGCTATAGAGAGACTTTGGTGGGAGAGCTTGTGGATGTTATTGGTGACTATCGTGCATGTATGAGCATTTTGTTCACCAACGAAACTTCACCCCCTTTTAATAGTCTTGGCTTTCCTATGGACTCAAAGTGATTTCTCGCAAATGTAAAATGTATAGTTCTCTTTCTTGAAACTTGGCCAACCTATTTCCTGAATCATGGGGTGATTCCACAATCTCCACAATCCTTTTTCCATCCCTATCATTGAACTTTTCCTAAAGTATAGTTGGTGGAAACATTAGTTCAATGACTTAAATTTTGTTATTATTTACCAAGACCACATATGAATCAAATGTGCTTTCAGGGTTAAAGAGTTGATCTACCACTAAAGGAATCAGGTAATTTTCTGTCAGCCATGGCTGACGGCAAAGGGAAGGAACCCGGACGGCTAAGGCCTTTGCCGTCGGTCAACAGTCAGCAAAAGTTCCGACAAAGAAAAACCTGGTAAAGCGGTCCTTTGTCGTCCGCCTCCAGACCACCGACGGCAAAGAATTTTTTCTGTGGGGGAGCGGACAACAAAGGGCTTGGAAGGCAGACCCTAGGGCTATGGATGTCAAGTGTTAATGGCAGTTCTTTGCCGTCTGCTCCCTTTGTCGTTGTCCTTGTGTCGCCTTTGCCGTTGGTGGGCTAAATGCAAAGGGTAAGGCCCTTTGCCCCTGCGTTCCCCCTTCGCCGTCGGCCTTGGGCCCCCCTTTGCCATCAGCCCTCGGCCCCCCCTTTATCGTTGGCCTTGTGCCCCCTTTGCCGTCGGTGGGCTGATGGGAAAGAGTTAGGCCATTTGCCCCTGCGATTTCCCCCTTCGCCGTCTGCCCCCCGACGACAACGAGTAAGGACATTTTCCATTTTTATTTTATTTTTTGTTAAAACAATTTTCGCAGAAATATGATATATATATATCACAAAAATAAATATGTTTCCATATTGATAACCATATTCAAATAAGTTTCATCCATCCATACATACATATTATGAAAGTTTCATATGTACCCAACCATATTACTATCCATACATACATAGTTTCATATACATATGTAGCAAGTGTCACACTGTTCGTCGATACAAAATAAAAAATACAAGTAACCCAAGCACTCCATCATTGCAAACTTCCGTGAAGTGAATGTACTCTGCAAAATGGGAAGCTCCAAGATTAGAAGAAGAAAACTAGATGAAGAAGAGAGGGTAAAAATAGGTCATTTAGGAGATAACTATGCTTATTATGCCATTTTGGAGATAAGTAAGCTACGTATAGGTCATTTAATACCTAAGCTAGGTAAAATAGGCCATTT
Source organism: Hordeum marinum (assembly GCA_022496015.1). Taxonomy (NCBI): domain Eukaryota; kingdom Viridiplantae; phylum Streptophyta; class Magnoliopsida; order Poales; family Poaceae; genus Hordeum; species Hordeum marinum. Next base: position 228,249,297 of record CM039677.1, on the reverse strand, counting down.
TGGAGCTAGGTAAGCTTATTATGTCATTTAGGAGAGAAGTAAGCTAAGTATAGGACATATTTGATAAAATAGGCCCTTTAGGAGCTAACTCAGCTTACTATGTCATTTAGGAGGAAACTAAGCTAAATATATGCCATTTTAGAGCTAACTTAGGTAAAAATAGGTCATGTAGGAGCTATCTATGCTTATTATGCCATTTTGAAGCTAACTAATCTAACTATAGGTCATTTAATATTTAACTTCAGGAAAATAGGTCATTTTGGAGCTAGCTAAGCTTATTATACCATTTTGGAGATAACTAAGCAAAGTATAGGCCATTTTTGGAAAATCGGCCATTGGGAAGCTAATTTAGCTTACTACGACATTTAGGAGGAAACTAAACTAAATATATGTCATTTTGGAGCTAACATAGGTACTAATAGGTCACTTAGGAGCTAATTATGCTTATTACACCATTTTGGAGCTAAGTAAGCTAAGTATAGGTCATATAATAGCTAAGGTAGGTAAAATAGGCCATTTTGGAGCTGGGTAAGCTTATTATGTCATTTAGGAGAGAACTTAGCTAAATATAGGACATATTTGATAAATTAGGCCATTTGGGAGCTAATTCAACTTACTACGTCATTTAGGAGGAAACTAAGCTAAATATATGTCATTTTAGAGCTAACTTAGGTAAAAATAGGTCATTTCGGAGATAACTATGCTTATTATGCCATTTTGAAGCTAACTAAGCTAAGTATAGGTCATTTAATATCTAACTTTGATAAAATAGGTAATTTTGGAGCTAGCCAAGCTTATTATGCCATTTTGGAGCTAACTAAGCGAAGTATAGGTCATTTTTTGTAAAATAGGCCATTTTGGAGCTAATTCGGTTACTACGTCATTTAGGAGGAAACGTAGATATATATATATCATTTTAGAGCTAACTAAGCTAAAAATAGGTCACTTAGGAGCTAACTATGCTTATTATGCCATTTTGGAGTTAAGTAAGCTAAGCATAGGTCATTTAATAGCTAAGCTAGGTAAAATAGACAATTCTGGAGCTACGTAAGCTTATTATGTCATTTAGGAGAGAACTAAGCTAAGTATAGGACATATTTGATAAAATAGGCCATTTAGGAGCTAAATCAGCTTAGTATGTCATTTATCAGGAAACTAAGCTAAATATATGTCACTTTCGAGCTAATTTAGGTAAAAATAGGTCATGTAGGAGCTATCCATGCTTATTATGCCATTTTGAAGCTAACTAAGCTAAATATAGGTCATTTAATAATTAACTTTGGTAAAATAGGTCATTTTGGAGCTAACTAAAATTATTATGCAAGTTTGGAGCTACCTAAGCGAAGTATAGGTCATTTTTGATTAAATAGGCCATTTTGGAGCTAATTCCGCTTACTACGTCATTTAGGAGGAAACTAAGCTAACTATATGTCATTTTAGAGATAACTTAGATAAAATAGGTCACTTAGGACCTAACTATGCTTATTATGCTATTTTGGAGCTAAGTAAGCTAAGTACAGGTCATTTGATAGCTAAGCTAGGTAAAATAGGCCATTTTGGAGCTAGTAAGATTATTATGTCATTTAGGAGAGAACTTAGCTAAGTATAGGACATATCTGATAAAATAGCCAATTTAGGAGCTAAATTAGGTTACTATGTCATTTAGGAGGAAACTAAGCTAAATATATGTCATTTTAGAGTTAACTTAGGTAAATATAGGTCATGTAGGAGCTATCTATGCTTATTATGCCATTGTGAAGCTAACTAAGCTAATTATTGGTCATTTAATAACTAACTTTGGTAAAATATGTCATTTTGGAGCTAGCTATGCTTATTTGGCAAGTTTGGAGCTACCTAAGCTTATTATGTCATTTTGGAGGAAACTAAGCTTAGTATAGGTCATTCTAGAGCTAACTTGGGTAAAATATGTCATTTTGGAGCTAAGGAAAGGTAAGTAACACCCATTATGCGGTTGTTGAGCAAAACACTAGAAAAAACATACCATTCTCTTCAGCACGGAGGTGAAGCACGGTGGTTCTATCTTGATTCACCTGGAGAAGGTTGCCCTATAGAAGGGTCGTGCGATGCATTTCATGAGATATTCTGCACCAAACATCATTTGCAATGTGTCGTTAGCATGATAACACTCAAATGATCATTGCATTCAAATGAAACTCACCGTCCCTGCCATGTTAATGACTGGCATTGCCGGAGGGACATGGCCAGTCTTATCACACATAGACTGTATATTTGGTTTCGACGAGTCAAACCTTTTAATTATTAATGAAAAGAACATTAAAATGCAAGATTTGGCAAATATGAAGAAGAAACTTACCACGAAGAGCTCGTAAGTGACCCTTTTAAACGCATCGTTCCATGCCCTCTCCGCCTCCATCAACGCAGCCATCCTCTCCTCCAACTCCTTCATATCCTTATCCTTCGCCACCAAAAGCATTTGTGTTGCCTCTCTCTCTTTCATAATAGTAGCCTACAAGTCAACCCATTGTTACCATTGTAATCATATTGGTTCGCGCACACAATATAATGCGGAAAGATAGTTGAGTCCATTAAACTAACCTCGATGGCGAGCTCGACTGGCCATGGACGAGGTGTTATCTCAGGATAGGAGCTCATTTGGCGTGCCTTTATCTGCTAGAGAGTGCTAGAACAACGTATAAGACCGTCTCCAATGGCGATCGAGCCATGGGGCCTCCCGTTGCCAGCTATCATCACCAGCTCTGGATCAATAGACCCCTGGCTCGGGTTAAAGTACTCCCCTTTCCTCGCCTTCCCGTGATCTCTATACTTCACGGTCTTGTGGTGGGAGGAGATGTTGGTGATGTTTTCGGGATGATTGAGGTCAGACTTAGAGAATGCCTTGACCTTCTTGTACGAGGAAGTATGGGCCATCACATAGAGGTCGTACATCTCTAGCACCTCCGTCTTATTGGGATGCGCCTAAAAGAGAGAGAGAGAGAGGAAAAAAGTATTAATAAAGGGATCAAGCTAGCATTAAGAATGAATTGCATGAGTCTTGAAGCATACCACATACCCAGTTCTCGCCAAACTCATTTAAGTTGATGCTCCCTTGATGGTGTGGCACACCAACCATTTTGCCATGCCTCTCCTTGGAATTTTTGTGGCTAGCCTCCCACTTTTCGGGGCACCACTGATCCACCAAGGCCTCCCAACAATCCATCTTATCCACACACCATCTCGGGGGCACCGAAGTTAATAAAGAGAAATTTGAGCGCTGCACGTAAGAATCAAATCAAGGAAACAAACTACAAGGCCTTAATAATTTGTAATTACCTTCATGTAATGCTCCTTCTCCATATTAGAATCACGGCACTTTGCCTTTTCCTTCCTAATAAGCCACGAGGCGAAGTAGTCTCAAACAGCTGGCACCCAAACCTTGTGTCGCTAGTTTTGAAGTAGGCGGCGGCATTCGGTTTTGTTAACCTGTGCTGCGGCCTCCTCGTATCCCTCCTCACACTTGTAGAAGGTCTGCAAATGAGACAACACTGATTAGTACAATAACTACCTATTGTTGATTTTAAATTGTGTAAACGAGAAATTACCCAGAACTGTCTGATCACCATGTCGGGCCTCGGTAATGAATGCCTCGGCCATCGATGCTTCAACTCTATGTTTATTTTTACATTTAGCCCGAAGCATCTTCTGCATCCTCTCAGTTGAGAAGCACCATCGATTTTGAACTGGCCCCCCAATCTTGCCTCAGTCTAGAGATGCAAAATTAAATGCTGCATTGGATTAAAGAAGCCCGGTGGAAACATCCTTTCTAATTTGCAAATCAACTCCGGCACCAACTATTCCATTTTTTCTAGCACGCCAGCGAATAGTTCTTTCGCACAAAGAGAATGGAAGAAACAGCTCAGCTCTGCCAGTACTAGCCATTCATCCTCAGGGATAAAGCCATGCAAGTTTACCGGCATTACCCGCTCAAGCCATATGTGCCAATCATGACTCTTGAGACCAAATATTTTCAATTTTTCAAGACTAGATCCCCTCTTTAGTTTCGCAGCATACCCATCGGGGAACATCAACCACATTTTCACCCACAAGAGCATTTCCCTCATAGCTAGCCTTCCAAGATTGAACCATGCCTTTGGGTTCGCTATGCTTTGCTTTCGTTTCCGTTGTCGCAAGTTTTGTAATGGTCTATCACATAGAGCCTCCTGGTCTATTCTAGCCTTAGGATTATCCTTTGACTTCCCCTCTATGCCGAATAATGTACCAAAAATGGCCTCCGTCATATTCTTTTCAGTATGCATCATGTCGATGTTGTGTGGGCAAATGAGGTCTTTGAAGTAAGGCAGATCCCATAAGCATGACTTATGAGTCCAGGCGTGTTCCGTATTATACCCTTTGAAATACCCTAGACGCAAAGGATCAGGATTGAGAGCATTTAACTGATCAAGGGTCTGTTGGCCTGTCAACGCAGGTGGTGCAGTGTTTTTGACAACTCTACCTTTGATGAAATTCTTCTTGTCTTTTCTGAACTTATGGTCAGGATCTAGGAACTATCTATGCATGTCGAAGCAAGAAAACTTGCGACCCGCCTGCAGCCAACGGAACTGAAGAGCTGCCTTGCATGTGGGGCACGGGAACCTTCCATTCACACACCAGCCAACGAATAGCGCATACGCCAGATAGTCATGCATCGAGTACATGTACCACGCATGCATTTTGAAGTCCTTTTTGGTAGCGGTGTCGTATGTCTTGATCCCATTATCCCAGTCTTCTTGCAATTCATCCTTAAGCAGCTGCATGTACACATTCATATTCTTCCCTGGATATTTGGGCCCTTGAACTATCAACGTCAGGAAAATGTTCTTTCTTTTCATAATCTCTCTGGGGGGAGATTGAGTGGAATGACAAATACAGGCCAACAATTGTATTGCACTGTTGTCATACCATACACATTGAACCCATCCGTGCTGATGGCAACTCGAGGATGCCTTGGATCTGCCGATTTATCCTTATGTAATTCATCGAAATTCTTCCACGCAAAAGCATCTGAAGTGTGTACCAACATCTTGTTCCCATCCGCATCTTGTTCGGTTCTTTTGCCCATTTTGTGCCATGTCATCTGTTTGGCCGTCTCTTCGACCATGAAAAGACGTTGAAGTCTTTGTACGATTGGTAGATACCTAAGAACATTAATGGGGAGTTTGGTATGAATCTTCTCACCCATACCGTTGTCTACCACAATATACCTGGAAGAATTGCAAATGGGCAATAGGTCAAGGCCGCATACTCAAGCCTAAATAAGGCACATCCATTCTTACAAGCATGTATCTTCTCATAGGGCATATTAAGTACATGGAGGATTTTGTCTAACTGGTACATGTTTGCAGGCAGTACATGGCCTTTGGGTAGAAAGTGTCCAAATATCATCATCATCGCAATGTAGCATTCTCTGCCTAGGTTGAATTGAGCCTTCAGAGCCATTACTTGTGCGATGGCATCCAGCTGACAAATCTCAGTGTGCTTGTGGAGAGGACGTTTTGAAGACTCCAACATTTCATAGAAGGCCTTTGCAGATTCCTCCATCTCATCATCCGAATCCCGAGCATCATGAAAGTCTTGCACCATATAATAGATCCCGGTACCATGCTTGTCGGTGCAACGACGAACCACCTTAGCTCAGGCACGTTGGTCAGACTCACCATGAAAAGTCCACACCATAAAATTAGGCATAAAACCCCACTTCTATAGGTGTTTACCCATTTCAAACTGTGTTCGGTTTTTAATGGTGTCTCATTCGGGTCAGGGGCAGTATGTTTTCTGCTGTCCATTTGCAAATGCAGCTCTCACAAACCCCTTGGTTTTTGTTAACCATTCATTGGTCATGTCTTCCTGGCTAGGGTGACCAGTGTACATCCCAGCACGATCACTCATCTTACCTACCTAGTAAACACACAAGATATATATATATAATTCATCATATATATTCATCCGTTAATCAAGTTTGTTAGTTCTATTACATCAGTGCAACCTACACACTAATAGGTAGAGATAGGTCCAAATCCCACCCAGGTATGTGTAGATATTTTCCCATGCTCTGCTCTGAATCCGACGCATAATTTCGGCAGCACCTCCCCACTGTTCTCCTGATACACGTCTCAACAATAAGCAGAAAGAATGTGTACCTGGAGAACAACAAGGAGGCACTGACAAAATTCTGCAATGGATCCGGAGCAGAGCATATGGGAAAACGAACCCAATCTACACATACTTGGGCTGTCCATGGATAACATTGGACAATTCGATAGAATCACGATTATAAATATGCAAATCCATGCATATTTATAGATGTAACCCTTTCGAATGGGAGACGCATACTGGTCACGCATACTGATGATTGAAGACACCTATAGCTAGCAAGTTTCACTGGCACGAAGACCAAAACAGAGCAAGAAAATTTAAGGGGGGCGGGGGAGGAGATGTCATTTGTGCTCACCAACGAACGCAACAGGGGAGCTCGTGAAATGCATGGGGAAGTCGTCGAACAACTGCACATTGAAATTCACCTGACCAAAACAAAATATGATGTTTTTTATAACAAAATAGTAAAATATGTGACCTAGCTCATAATTTACAAAACTATGACCTCCTTGTCCTTACGAAGGCCGAAGAGCACCTTGTCGGTCAACAGGTGGAAAAATAAGTGTCGGGGGTCAGGGGTTAGTTGCATCGGGAGATAGTGGCATCAGGGGTCAGTGGCGTCGGCGTTCGGGTGTTGGTGGTTGCTGGTGTCGGGAGTCGGGGGCCGATGGCGTTGGTGGTCGGGGGTCGATGGCATCGGTGGTCGGTGGTCGGTGGTGTTGGTGGTTGGGGGTCGATGGCGTCAGTTGTCGGGGGTTAGTGGCGTCGGGGCTCGGGGATTAGTGACGTCGGGGGTTAGTGGCATCATGTCGGGGTGTCGTGTCTGGGCATCATGTCGGGTGTCGGGGTGTCGTGTCGAGGCATCGTGTCGGGTTTTTTTCTTGTAGGTTTTTTCTTTACTAATAAATAAACTAAAACTTAACTAACCTAAAAAACAAAACAAAACAAAAAAAACTCACCTTGGAGGGGCCGGTGGAGGACGAGGCCGGTGAAGGACGGCCGCCGTAGGGAGGACGCCGGCACGGCGGCGTTGGAGAAGGTCCATGGGGCGGGGCCGGCTGTGGGAGGGCCGGCCGGGGGAGGCGCGGCCGAGGGCTGGAGGCGGCGCAGGGGCTAGCGGTGGCGTGGGGGCTGGCAGCGGCACGGGGCTGGCGGTGGTGAGGGGGCTGACAGCAGCGGTCGAGGAGAGTAAGAGAGAGAGAGGAGTGGGGGCACGGACGACCGTTATTAGGGCATCCCCTTTGCCGTCCGCCCCCGGACGGCAAAGAGGGGAAGCGCCGATGGCAAAGGGGACCGGACGGCAAAGAGCCCGTCCAATTGAACCTGGCCAGGCCCAAGGTCTAGTGAGACCCACATTAGCTCTTTGTCATCTGCCCTGGGTGTCTTTGCCATTTGGGGGCAGACGGCAAAGAATTGGCACATGGGAAACAGTGCCTTTGCCATGTGCCAGTTCTTTGTCGTCTGTGTTGAACAGCGGACGACAAAGAGCATCTTTGCCATGTGTCAGCAGATGACAGAGGCCTGGCACATGGCAAATAACTGAATTCCAGTAGTGTACCTCGAGATTGAATCGCTAACCCTAGATGAGTTATCCTCTGTCTACAATCTAAAACGCTCACTAATAGAATTTGGTTATTTGTTGTCTGCCAGCTCTTTATCGTCGGCTGGTAGATGGAAAAGAGGGTCTTTGCCATCAGCTATCAACTGGCAGACAACAAAGTGTTGGCTGATGGCACAGAGACAACAAAGAGTCGTCTGATCGCAGATGGCAAAGAGCAGCATAGCATACGGCAAAGTGACAGCTAGGCCCCACTTGACCACATGATGGCTACGTTAAATTTGGAGACTTCTTCGTCATCTGCTAGCGGCCGAGAAAGAGTCCTAAAGTAGACGCAAAGAGGTTAGCCTCTTTGCCATCTTCTAGCAGATGGCAATGCGCTAACGATACTACGTGCTGTTCCGCCCCCACCCAGGCCCTCACTCACACTCCCCTCTCTCCCCGATGCCCACTGCCACCACCACTATCGTCTCCCCACCGGCCCCGTCGCGCCCACTGGCCCCGTCACGCTGCCGCCACTGCCATCATCTCCCCACCGGCCTCGTCGCGCCCAATGGCCTCATCGCGCCGCCGCTCCACCGCCCCCAACACACCTTCGCCCATTTCTCCCATCGCGCCGTCGTCCCATCGCCTTCTTCGCGCCCGTCCTCCCAGCCCCCCGGCGCCTCGCCGCCTCGGCTCCCCGCCACCCCCAACGGCCCACCGCTCCTGTTGGACCGCCGCCCAACTGGCCTCGTTGTGACTGCAGCCCCGGCGCCCCAAAGCCCCGGCACCCCCGTCGCCTCGGTAACCCTCCGCACCCAACGCCCCGCCGCCCCATCATCACCGCCATCAGCCGCCCCGGTGCCCCGACGCCCACGACGCCCTAGCCGCCCTATTTTTTTGTGTTTGCTTTATTTCTGTTAAATTAGTTAGGTTAGTTTATTCGTTAGTTAGCTTGGTTTATTAGGTTAGTTAGCTAGGTTAGAAGAGAAAAAATAAGAAAACAAGAATAAGTAGAAGAGGAGAATAAAGGAAATTAGGAAGAGGAGGAGGAGGAGGAGGAGGACAAGAAGAAGAAGAAGAAGAAGAAGAGAAATAAGAAAAGAGGAGAAGAGGAGAAGAGGAGAGGAGGAGAAGAAGAATAGGAAAAAGGAGAAGAAGGAAGAAGAAGAAGAAGAAGAAGAAGAAGAAAAGGAGAAGAGGAGAAGAAGAAGATGACAAATAGAAGAGGAAGAGAAAGAAGAAGAAAAAGAGGAGAAGAAAAAATAAGAAGAAGAAGAAATAGAGAAAAACAATTTAAAATAGAAGTGCAAAAGTAGTTACATATGGAGAGATTTTTCTATCGGGGATTCAATATTTGTGTTCATCAAGTTTCATTACAATGTGTAGTTGTTTCGTTGCTATGAGGATCTCCTGTTCGACGACCTCCCCGTGCGTTTGACGAAATCCCCTTCTGCGTTCGTTGGTGAGCACAAATGACATGTCCTCCCCCGCCCCTTAATTTTCTCGATTCCAATGTTCGTGGCGATGAAACTTTCTATCTTTGGGTGTCTTCAATCATGAGTATGCGTGACCATTATGCGTCTCCCATTCGAAAGGGCGTCATCTATAAATATGAATGTCTTTCCATATTTATAACCGCCATCCTTTCGAATTTTTCCAACATTATCCACGGATAGCCCGAGTATGTGTAGATTGGTTTATTTTTTCGTATGCTCTGCTGCAGATCCGATGCGGAATTTCGTCAGTGCTTCTCTGTTGTTTTTTGGGTACACATCCTCTTTGCTTATTGCCGAGACGTGTATTATGGGAACATCGGGGAGGTGTTGCTGAAATTCTGCGTCAAATCCGGAGTAGAGCATGGGAGAACCCAATCTACATGTACTCGGGGGGGATTAGGACCTATCTCTATTAGCGTGTAGGTTGCACGGATGTAATAAAACTGACAAACTTGATTAACAGATGCATATAGGTGATAAATTATATATATATTTCTTGTGTGTTTAGTAGGTAGGCAAGATGAGTGATCGTGCTTTGATGTACACCGGTCACCCTAGTCAGAAATAAATGACCATTGAATGGTTAACAAAACCAAGGGGTTTCTGAGCGCGCATTTGTAAATGGCCAAGAAATAACCTGGTCCCCCTATGTCTGGTGTGACAACCATAAAAAGTATACACGAGATGAAATGGTTAAACACTTGTAGAAGTGGGGCTTTATGCCTGATTATACGGTGTGGAGATTTCATGGTGAGTCTGCCCAACGTGCCAGAGCTGAGGTTGTTCGTCGTCGCACTAAAGAGCATGGTACCGGGATCGAAGACATGGTGCAAGACTTTTATGGTGCTCGGGATTTGGACGATAAGATGGAGGAATCTATAAAGTCCTTGTATGATATGCTGGAGTCTTCAAAACGTCCTCTCCACGAGCACACTAACGTTTGTCAGCTGGAAGCCATCGCACAAGTAATGGCTCTACAGGCTCAGTTCAACCTAGGCAGCGAATGCTACGACACGATGATCACGATATTTCGACGCTTTCTACCCAAAGGCCGTGTATTGCCAGCAAACCTGTACCAGTCGGACAAAATCCTACGTGCACTTAAGATGCCATATGAAAAGATAGGTGCCTGTGAGAATGGATGTACCTTATTTAGGCTTGAGTATGCGGGCCTGAACTATTGTCCCATTTGAAAGTCTTCCAGGTATGTTGTGGGAGATAACGGTATGGTGAGAAGAGTCAGACCAAAATCCAAGTTAATGTTCTTCGGTATATACCAATCATACCAAGACTTCAACGTCTTTTCATGGTCGAAGACATGGCTAGACCGATGACGTGGCATAAATTTGGCAAAAGAACCGAACTAGATGCATACGGGAATCCGATGTTGGGACACACTTTAGACGCTTTTGCATGGAAGAACTTCGATGCATTACATAAGGATAAAGCGGCAGATCCGAGGAATCCTCGAGTCGCCATCAGCACAGATAGGTTCCAAGTCTTTGGTATGACGACAACCCAATATAGTTGCTAGCCTGTAAATTCATTCCACTCAATCTGACCCCATAGAGATTATGAAAAGAAAGAACATTTTCTTGACATTAATAATTCTAGGGCCCAACTATCCGGGGAAGAATATGAATGTGTACATGCAGCCGCCTTAAGGATGAATTGCAAGAAGCTTGGGATAATGGGATCAAGATATATGACGCCGCTACAATAAAACTTCAAAATGCATGTGTGGTACATGTACTCGACGCATGACTTGTCAGCATATGCATTATTCATTGGCTGCTGTGTGCATGGAAAGCTCCCATGCGCCACATGCAAGGCAGATCTTGAGTAACATTGGCTGTAGGCGCGTCGCAAGTATTCTTGCTTCGACTTGCATAGACAGTTCCTAGATCCTCGTCATAAGTTCAGAAAAGACAAGAAGAATTTCATGAAAGGTAGAGTTGTCAAAAACTCTGCACCACCTGCCTTGACAGGCCAACAAACCTTGGATCAGATAAACACTCTCGAGCCGCATCCAAATCATCCATGTTATTTCAAAGGGTATAATTCCAAACACACCTGGACTCACAAGATATGCTTGTGGGATTTGTCTTACTGTAAAGACCTCCATTGCCCACACAACATCGAGGTGATGCACACTGAAAAGAATATTGTCGAGGCTGTTTTTGGTACATTGTTCGACATAGAGGGAAATACAAAGGATAATCCTAAGGCTAGAGTCGATCAAGAGGCTCTATGTTATAGACTGTTACAAAACATGCGACAACCAAAAGGAAAGAAGAACTGGAGGAAGCCAAAGTCATGGTTCAATCTTGGAAGGCCAACTATGAGGGAAATGTTCTTGTGGGTGAAAATGCAGTTGATGTTCCCCGTTGGTATGCAACAAATCTAAGGAGGGGAGCGAGTCTTGATGAATTAAAAATATTTGGTCTCAACAGTCATGATTGGCACATATGGCTTGAGCGGGTAATGCTAGTGATGTTGCGTGGCTTTATCCCTAAGGATGAGTGGCTAGTACTGGCAGAGCTGAGCTATTTCTTTTGCACTCTTTGTGCGAAAGAACTATCACCCGATGTGCTACATGAACTGGAAGTTAGAAATGATCTTTCCACCAGGCTTGTTTAATCCAATGCAACATTTTATTTTGCATCTCTCGACCGAGGAAATATTTTTGGGGGGGGGGGCGTGCAAAATCGTTGGTGCTTCGCAACTGAGAGGATGGAGAAGACACTTCGAGCAAAATGTAAAAATAAACATAGAATTGAAGCATCAATGGCCGAGGAATTCATTACTGAGGAGGCAACAAACTTCGTGACTGCACACTACGAAGCCAAGAATCGTCATTTGCATAATCCGAAGCCTCGGTACAATGATGACGACCTTGAAAAAGTTTGATCCAACCTCAGCCTATTCCAAGGGAAGCTCGCACCAGCTGGTGCTTTGAAATCAGTAATGTTGGATGTCGAAGAATGGCGGATCATTAGTTGTATATCTTCAACAACCTAACAGAAGTGCGGCCGTACATCGAGTAAGTTCTCGGTACATTGTTTCGCAACATCTATTTACTTTGAACTGCTCTTATTCCCGGATATGTGATACATTCGATACGTCGCCAAATTCTCGTATGGAGCGGTGATCCAACAGGATTCCATCAAAGAGCATGAGCTTCTGAAAAAGCATGCAGGCGGCTATCCCAGTTTCATCTCTTGGTTCAAACAAACGGTAATTTCCATTAGCCCATTTCATTTCTTCATCTAGTTTGCGGGTAATGCAACAATCATTTCGTTTCAAACTTGTAGGCAAATTCAGAGTCTATGGATGCCAAATTGAGACAAGTCTCTAATGGTTTTGAGTATAAGGTCCGTTCATTCGACAAATACGACATCAACGGGTATCGCTTTCGTACTATAAGGAAAGAGCTATCTATGGACGACCGAAAGTCTACAAATTATTGTGTCTCCGCTATCGACGAAGGAGGTGTCGATTATTATTGAAGAGTTGAAGCAATTTATGAACTTAGACTCTTTGGTGAAAATAGACCAAACATCTTAGTCTTCAAATGTTATTGGTTCTAGCCGAAGGAGACTAGAGGGACTCATGAACATATAGGGCTAGTCGAAATCAAACAAAGCACCTATTTAGATGTTCCTGATGTCTATATTATGGCTCAACAGGCGACCCAAGTTTTATATCTATCGTGGGCCTGCCAAACTAATCCAAATCTGAATGGTTGGGATGTCATTTATGATGTGCCACCACATTTTAGACCACCTGCCCTCAATGAAGATGATTATGAACCTCACATTAACCTAGACACATATGAAGGATAATTCTTCCAAGAAACACGTCTTTCTAAACAACGTTTCAAGAACCACTCTACTTCACCCCAGAACATTGAGGTAGACAGCGGCAGTGAATCTGACTTCACGCTTGAGTTGGAACAAGAAGAGACGGAAGAAGAAGAGCTTACTGCTGTGGATGACCTCTCAATGCTTGACTGATTACATAAAGGAGGCCGTCCACATGTTTCTCCCGATAGTGATGATGCTGCATTTATTAATGGTAGTGATGATGATGATGCATTTATTGATCCCAGAGCATATATAGACGATGAAGATTATTATTAGTTCATGTCAGGCATACATGATGAAGATACACTCAAATTATATATATATATATATATATTATTCATGTCGGTATTCATTTTTTTTATGTTGTACTAATTTCGTTTAATCTTTGTCATGGCAGGTGTTGTAATATGGTGGGCGCGGGTCGAGAGCGATCCGAGGATCCTTTGTCAGCGCGTGGTGGGAGGGGTACTTCCATTCTACCCCAAACTCTCCGGAGAGCGTTTTATGACAATATTGGGTCACCCAAGGCACTTCTTCATCGGTGAAGTTGCCCACCGGGAGAGGAGGTCGGGGGAATAAGAGAACTCCTAAAGCTACACGTGGTGGACGAGGGAGAGGTACGAAGGCTGCTAGACCTTCCTCGCCACCACATCCAGCTAATTCACTTGAGCATAGGACTAATACGGTGGACTCGTCTGAGGTGGAGGCTACAAAGACTTCTATCCACAAGCCTCGGTGGATGATCCTTCTGTCCCAGATGCTTCGTCCCTCGAGACTCTAGTGCTAGATGCTTCGTCCTATGAGACTCCACAGCCTTCCATCGGATGGGATACCTCGCAGGATCTCCATCAGCCGGAGCCGAGTGGCCATGCTGATGGTGGCAGGGATCGGCTTTCTGATAGCGGGGACGAGGTGGTTGAGAGCACCGTCTACCGGCATGGGTGTATACGGCTCCCGCTCATGCCGACGACCCGCGAGTAGAGGTGGCTGATTAAGCCTGAGTCGCTGAAGTAAGTGTATTTACTCTTTTTAAACCTTTTTCTTCATGATTCTTCACATATATAATGTGTTGGCTTTGTGATACTTCAGGGGTTGGATTCACGCCAAGGATGTCCACAGTCCCAACTGCATCCTTGGTGTGATTTTACGACATAACTTCCCGGGGTTTGTCACGTTGCCTGGCGAGGGTCAGCAAGAAGAGGTAGGATTGAAATGGGAGCACTACTTGGCTGCCCCGGCCCTGCCGGAGGAGATGATCGATGGTGTGTTGTGCCAGACGAGGGCTGACATGGTCAGTTGGATGTTCTGGCTAATTTGTCCTTTACACAATTAAAAATCAATATTAGCTAGGTATTGCACCATCAATGTTGTCTCTTTTGATTGCAGACCTTCTACAGGTGTGAGGAGGGATACAAGGAGGCCGCGGCAATGCTTATCGATTACGAGTGTAGATGCCTACTACAGAACTTTGGAGGAAACTCGGGTATAGGCCATTCGAGACTACTATGCCTCGCAGCGTATTAAGAAGGCCAAGTTGTCATCCCGCCGAATGTTTCTTGGCAAGGAGAAATACTTGAAGGTAATTACCTATTCTTAAGTCCTTGTCACTACTACAACATAGGCTGTTAGTGGCGCACCCGTTTTTAATATTAATGGCGCACTATGGGTGCGCCACTATTAACACGCCACTAGTAACAAATAGTAATGGCGCACGTCTGGTGTGACATTAGTATCCCAGATAATAGTGGCGCACCACAGAGTGCGCCATTACTATGTCCAACAGTGTGCCATTAATATGCCTCCTAGGGGGCCATATTTGCCTCCACGTATGCCCCCAGGTGCGCCATTACTATGCCCCGTAATGCGCCACTGGTATTTGGCCCTAGTGCGCCACTAATGCTCAATATGGTGCGCCACTACTATGAATATTATGAATTATTATTTTTTGGATTTCTGGTATTTGCACAGGTTACAAAATACGTTACATCATAGAATATAAACATCACACAATAGAATTCATCATATTAGTCTCCAAATTCGAAATAGCGAACAAAGTTCAAACATTAGCCAAGTTTAGGTCTCGAGACATTAGCACAGTTCATCGTATTAGCCGAGTTTATCGTCACATTACAAAGTAAATATCGACCATCTAAACTACCATCACATAGAACAGAGTTGCGGTCACGATGAGCATCATCGCGATGAAACTGGTCTTCATCCGGTTCCTCCTCCGCTCCCTCCTCTCTCCTGCTAGATAGCGCGCGTATCTAGCTTCCGCCCCTGCACTAGTGGTGTACCCTTTGTAACTGTTACCGCTGAAATGGTGAACCTGTCTCTGACACTCCTCCCAGTCGTCGTAGACTCCGGGAACCTTACCCTTGTACACGACATACGACGACATCTCTATGCACTAGACAAACAAAACGTTAGTAGCAATTCACAGATAATATATAAGCAATATATAAGTATGCAAAAAAAGGATCGGAAGAGAAAAGCAACACATTAATTGCACGATTCATGGTCCTACTAATAAATAGCATCGATTACGTATAAGTTGAATGACTGTCCAAACTAAAGAGACATACAAGTTCATTAAAGTTTAATTACAACATGACCTAAACTCTTCTTCCAGAACTACATAGCATCAATACTTTCGACTCGGCTCAGGGACCAGAGCATGGATGAAGTCGTCGTCTTTTGTGATGGTCATGAATGTCCGGTTGTTGTTAGCCTGCATTTGTAGCGTTATTTCTATTTCACTGCTGGACGGTTGATATTTGAAGTAGAACTGCCCCGAGGTACGAAGGACATCTTGACAGATGATTTCCACAATATCCGACTGGATGCGAAAGAATTCTTGTCTGATGTCCGCGTCCTGGATTTCCGACAAGCGTGCAGCCCAATCTTTGAGATTACTTGATAGCATAAGGTGATCGCCTACATGTGTTGGAGGGCGTAGTAGGCATCCTTCTGACTGCCAGGTGGCTGCTTGATGCAGGGGAACGTCGTTACATGGGTGAACATGTGCTTGCCGTACCTATAAATTGGCCTCCTGAAGGTGCCTCCAGATTTGGCGTAGCCCGGGAGAGCATCACCAAGAACTTTCTTGATATTTGTGTAGTCTTTCTTCGACTGACGGTCCGAGTCGACATACGTGGCCATGGAATATTTCGGGCTTAAGAGGATGAGTGTGCAATGTGTGTCACTGCACAAAACATGGAATGTTAGAAAAAAAGAACGATTGAAATCTAAGAAATCGTATGTTACGGGGCGGTGAGGGGATGACTTACTCGGGAAAGTAAGGCACGCGGAAGTTATCTTATCTGGGTTTGCCAGAATGATGCCTTCGAGGTATGAACTCGCGACTTGCCGGTCCCCAGTGCTGCCCAAGATCATGGCACGCATGTAGTAGGGGTCAACTATCACGATGTCCGGGGTCTTGTCTCTAATGATCTACATCTCCATACTGAGCGAAAATAGCCGAACGAAGGTGTAGTGCAGTGGACAAAGGTTAAACATAGCGAATATGTCATCAAACCGCAGGACAATCATATGCCCGACGGTGCTCTCGACAAAGACCTTGCCCTCTGGCACCTTGGCGATGAAAACCGGGTATGCCACATCATTCTCGGTGAGACGCTGCTTCTCCATAGTAAGAACATCGTCATGCAGACTCCGCATAGCACCGGTTGCAGCATTGAGCAGATTAGTCGGTAGCATCGGCCTACCCGCCACATGCACCCTCCTTGAGATATCCGTAGGTATTGGTGGCCCAAGCATGGATCGTACTCGCTACCGGCTGGCTCGCACCCTTGTTATTTTTTCGTTTCCGTGCCTTCTGCTTCTTCTGCTGTAATGGGATCGAGTTCTGCTCAGAGACCACCTTCTTGAGTGTGTTGGGGCTGATAATATTTCACACCTCGGCTGTTTGAGTCTCGGTGAAGGCGGCAGCTGGAGGCGTCTCCTGAGAACTGAACACACGATGCCTGTTGCAATTGGGTTTCTCTGCGGTACCAGCTAGATCTCGATCATCTTTTGCAGGGTTGGGTTCTTGAGAAGGAGGCCCCAAGAATTTGTCACCGTACCCATCTTCATTGATGTACTTATCAACGCTGGAAAATGTACCGTCGTTGTCGTCTGGATCCTATGCCATATGCATGTCCGGATCAGCTGACGGCGGTAGCGTTGCGGCTGTCTTGCCATGGCTTGGCGCCGGCACGACTGGCGGTGTTGTCTGTGGGCTGGTGTCCCCTGCCCCCAAACAAGTCTGGCTCTTCGGCCAAAGCATGGACCAGTTTAAGCAGGCGCTGAGGGTCGTCACATCATCTTCGTCGGCCCCAGGGGGTCGATACGGAGGTAAAAAGTCGTCGCAGCCCCGCAGCACCTGAACCAGTTGAACCCTATACACGGTGGGTGGCATCGGATTACCGTGGAACACGCGGTTGCCCGGTTCAACGATTTTAGCCGTGGCAACATCGATCAACTCGCCATCCACGAAGTGCAAGAGAGTGCATGGAACGTTCGCGACGCCCTACGAAAACATGTAGGGTGTCAAGGATGCCCAGTCAAAGGCAAGGAGATGAAGTAGTCATCGGCCGAGGCTTAGTTATCGTGATGGCGTCGAGCTCGGCTAATGTCGAGGCACCGCCAACGGCGGGCATGCAAGTGACGGAGGGGCCACTTGCTGCCGAGGTGCCGGCCGGCGTATTCTTCCCACACCCGGGTGCATTAAGGTCCAATACCGGCGCCGACGCCGAAGACACCAATGTCGCCTCCGCCGGAGACACCAATGTCGCCTTTTCCGGAGACACCAATGCCGCCTCCGCCGGAGACACCATTGCCGGCACGTTGTGCGAGTTGCTGCTCGTGACGCTGGGAATCGGAGGCGGCCCCTGTTGGCCGCTCGCAGTCCACCCCGGCAGCCCCTCAAGAAAGGAAGGCATAATGGCGGTGATCGTTGCTCCCAGTTGGTCTCGCACTTGCTCTTGGACTATCTCCGGAATTCGTGCCACTTGTGCCTTGAGTTCTTTAACCTTGCGCTCCTGGCTTTCCGAGCTGGTCTTTCTCTCCTTTCGCCCAGCCTTATAGTATTCCAACTATTTCGTGGACAAGCCTTCGTCGGCCACACGAGGAGCTGACGATGGCTTACTGAACTTATCCTTTTGTTTGAGAATGTCCAGTGCCCTATTTAAAGAGGTGTCCCAAGGGGCAGTAGGCGGGGAGCTCTGAGACCCCGCGCTACTGCTTTCAGTTTCCTGCGGAAGGAATGTGAACCATTTAGAAATTTGGCTTCATTAATTAGAATGCAACCATATCGAGGTAATTATACGGGGGTGTATTCCTTACCAGAACACGCTCAAGCTCCTTCACCTTCGGATCCGTGGTAAGCTCCCCTGTTATCGGGTCCACCTTGTACCGGGCCCTGACATAGTTCCTGGTCTGCCTTTCCTGGTATTTATCGAAGAGGGGCGGTAGGCCTTGCGCGGCATGCTCCGCGTCCTCCTTGTCCCATTTAGATTCTGCCACTCTGTAACCGTCGGGACTGAGTTTGTGGACCCCTAAGTTCAAGTCCCGCATATCTTTCCCCCACTGACTTGATTCCGCAGATGCGTTGCTCTCGCACTTGATCTTGAACTCCAGGTAGTCCTCTTCGCTGATCGAAGGATTTGTCGCCTTGATCTTCTCATAACTATCACCACTTAGAATCCTTCTCTTCACCGCAGCTCTCCAAGTAGCCAGGGCCGTGCTCATCTTCGTGAGGGCGGCACTATTCACTTTATTCCCTGAGAGGCGTGTGTTTGCGAAGTCACCGGGGAACTTGTATCGTTCGTGCAGCTTCGTGAAGAGGAGGTTGCGCAAATTCCCTCGGTCAGGATGCCTTAGGTTCTCGATGTTGATCGAGACGGTGCTCCGGAGAATGCACCCGAGTTGTCCCACATACCCACGGACTAATTCTTTGGGCACCGTTGGATGCCCATTGGAGGACACTTCAGTAAATTCCTCCTTGACGGTGCCGAGCATGTTCGGGCGCTAGAACTTCCATTGCCTCTTCGGTTGCCTACCATCTGTGCGTTTGCTGCCACCATCAGTGGTGGCATCCCCGGCGGCACCATCAGTGGTGTCATCCCCGACACCACTAGGTATTGTGTAGTCGGGATCGGTGTCTTCCGCGGCGTCCTCATAGCGGTGAGGTTCTTCCTCCATCTCATGGGACAGCTCCCAGAATGTCTTGCCCGAACCGCCGGCCTCATCGTTGTCGGCCATGTTCGCTCTAAATAGGAAAAAAGGCTACTAGAGTTATTGGATGAGATCAGGGTAGTATCTATTCTTCTCAGATTTACACGAAAACTGAGAATAAAACATGCAAAATGTTGATTAATTTTTGTTTCGGTTGAGAATTGGGCACCTTCTAGGTCAAATAAATTGGGCATGACCTTTGCTAATTTTCTTGACCTAAGAGTGCCCCATTCTCAACCGAAACAGAAATTAATCAACATTTGAGAAGAAAGGGGTAACTATTTGTCCCTGCACAAAAAAGGCCTACATATAGGCACAATCAACATATAGGCCCAAACTAGAGCATTCCACAAATTTACTTCAAATAGAGGCCCTTGAGGTTTCGTAGCTTCCCAAAAGGTGGGAGGTCATGTAGTGAGTTTATTGATATTATGTCTGTTTTTCTTCCTATTACAATAGTTTGCAAATAACATTACAAATAACAATTAAATTTGGACAAAAATGACCATAATGCTTAAATTTGGACAAAAATGACCAAAATGCAATTATATTTGTAGTCTTCTACTATAGACTCACGACCATTTATGTGCTAGATAGACTGTTTTGTCTTCTGTGTTGAAGTAATTTATAAATCACGGTCCGAGCCCGATGATATGAAGGGTCGTTACTTGAATATGACTTCCAGTATGTGCATGAGAGTTGAGTTTTACTCCAAATAAGCACCACCTCCCTTTCAAAATGACCAACGACCCATAACCCCACAAGAGGATCGCTATATGATTAATTTCTGGTTTACTCTTGGAAGACAAATTTGCGGCTCAAAAAGTGAAACATAACTCTTGGAAGATAAAAATTCAGAGATGCAATTTACTTACTACCAGATTGTAGCAACTACAGGACTGCATCTCTCTCTCTCAGTGCGCAAAGAAACTAACTATAATTACCAACCAAGCAGAGCAGCCTCCAAGCTACTGCTGAAGATTTCATCAATGAACTTGAGGAAGCTCAACTCAAGTGTATTTAAACCTATCAGTCTTTCAACTTTTTACTGTGCCATCTAGGGTTAAGTTCACTCAACATGGCCAATTTATTTATATACAATGCGGCAAAATCTATTCTAGTTGAAGTACCGAGACATATAGTACATTTTAGTAGTTGTTGAATAGTCTTTCTTCATCGAAGATACCCGAAATAGAAGCACGGAAGCAGAAGAAAAATAATGGTAAACGAAACATTGCTACACTGAGGCATTAGATTTGAAAATAAACAATATGAAAGAAAATAAGAACCAATCATGACAAATCAGCGAAGCATTGGATAGATCAAAATAGGGAGCAATCTTTGATGTCCCCTTTCTTGTTTCCTTATGTGTGACCCTGGCCCAAGCAAAAATAACATACATGGGAATGTAGTATTAATTAACTTTGGGTTCAAAGCTTACTATAAAATCACGGTACACATATTTAATAAAGGGACTAAGTGATTTAGCAAACATCTGAATCTATATTGGAAAAACCTGAATCCTAGCAAGATGGTCGCCAATCCGTATAGAAGTAGGAGAAGCCTTGATTCTTACACATGCTTAATACAGGGACTAAGTGATTTAGCAAACATCTGAATCTGTATTGGAAAAAATCCGAATCCTAGCAAGACGGTCGCCAATCTGTATAGAAATAGAAGCAACCTTGATTCTTAAAATTTGTAGAAACGATGAAGAGCCCCTAACCATGTATGAATATTATATGTGTGCCTGACGGGCGAAAAGTTGTCAAGAAGGGAGAAAAGTTGCCTGATGTGCTTTTCTTTTTATTTTTTGCCATTATCTTCATTTTGTAGAAACTAGACGTAGCTTCATTTTGTAGAAACTAAATTTTTATCCCCCAGAACCCTGATGTGGAAACTAGATGTAGCTTCATTTTATCTCCAAGAAGGACATAATTTTTTGCCATTTGTAGAAACTAGATGTAGCTTCATTTTGCCATTATCTCCCTGAACCCTGATACACTCATGATCTCCTTGCAATTGATGCTCTGCTCTACGCTGCCCTGCCCTGTTTTTATGAACATAATGGAGGGGAAAGGAGTTATTAAGTTCTATTGACATGCTATAGATCGTACACAGAAAAAATTCATCTAGATTAACGGAGCACATGTGTAGATCGAATACCAATTGTTTATAATACTAATCTCAATGTGGACTGATTAATAGAGCACATGAAAAATTCATCTAGATGAAGTGGACCTTTGTAGTGCTTGTAGAGAGAATAAATTTCCAGAGCTTGAGACACAAATCATATTGCGTTAATGGTGAAGCTGCGGGGAAATGACCATGAGGGGAGAGCGGTCGGACCTGCGGCGAGGCGGGGCGTGTGGGGGCAGCGGCGATCGGGCGGCGTGCGGCGGCAATGCTGCCTCGTCTGGCGGTGCGGTTCGGAGGGGGCGTCCTGGCGGGGTCGAGCGGCGACTGGCAACCGGCGACGGAGCAGGGTCGGATGGGGACGGAGCGGGGTCGGCTGCCAACCCTAGCCTGATGCGTGAGCGAGAGCAGAGAGGGGATGAGGTGTTTACGTGCGTTTCCTATGTATATCGAGAGGAAGAGTTACCAATGGCGCACTAGGCGGGGTGCGCCATAAACAAGGATAGCAATGGCGCACTATTGCGAGGTGTGCCATACACAAGTATAGCAATGGCGCACTATTGCGGGGTGCGCCATAAATACCGAGGATAGCAATGGCGCACTATTGCGGGGTGTGCCATTACTAACATTTTTTTATTCTTTTGGATTTTTAGTTAATGCTATAATATATTTCGTTTGTGTAGAGAAGATTTTGTGCTCGCCCGTCTAGTTTCTTTAGAGTGTGCTTGTGTGCAACACATGCGTTTGCATGCCCAAACAAAAAGCACAACATGTTGGTCCCCTCTTCTCTCTCCCCTCCTGCCCTATCCTCATCACATGCATGGTATTCGTCTATTTTTTATTCTTCTCTCAATCGAATACTTTGTAATTAGCGTTGGGTGAATTCCTTATGTACCATGTCCGCGGACCATGTACGGACACAAAAAACGAACATATACTAAAGGAATTTCCGGGTCGGCGGTTGAGATGCGCTTAATATAGGGTATAGATATGATATTGCGTAAGATATAGTGCATGGAGAGTATCCTTCACGTATTTAATACAGTGCATGGAGAATATATACGATAAATGCACAAACGAAATCAAGTGACATGAAATAGCAGTCATCAAAGATTGAGCTTGCCACTGACACATGTACACACGCGGCCGACACGTCGTGATTCGATCTTCGCTATATTTTCATAATCTTCTTGCCCTTCTTTCTCGTGGTTGAATAATTTAGCCCCGGAACCCCTTGAGTTCTTCTCTTGAACGGACGTCCTTTAGGTAGGGTGGTCCTGCTTCTTCTTGTGGTGTATGGTACTTCATCATCGTCGTCATCTTCCATCTTCGGGTCGCCGTACTTGTCCAAGTCTTGATCATTGGCGACTCCATCCATTCCGATGATGTTCCTTTTGCCTCTCCTCACGACAACACGACTGGGCTTTGACGGGTCGGTAATGAAGAAGCATTGGTCCACTTGGCAAGCCAGTACCCATGGCTCATTTTTTGCGGGGACGTTTGCGCCCACGGTCTTGGATTTGGCTTCGGGTATAACCATGGTGGTGAAATACCGGTCTTCTTTTAGGACGCTCATGGCCCATCTGACACGGAACATCGGGACCTTCTCTCTAGCATAGCTCAGCTCCCACATCTCCTCGATCCTTCCGTAGTATCTGTCCTTGTCGTTACCGGTGTAGGATTTCATCGTTACCCCGAAGTTCTGATAATTGCTCTTCATGTCCTTTTCCTCGGTGTGGAATGTGTAGCCGTTGATATCGTATGCCTCATAGGTCATCAGGTTATGCTCGGCACCCCGTGACAAGGCGAAGATGAGTTTTTCTTCTGCGGAAGAATCCTCATGTAAAGGGTATGACAGAAGCCTGTCCTTGAACCAACACGTGAAACATGAGTTGTGCTCTTTGATTATATCTCCGTCTGTCCTCTGTTGGCCTCGGTCATTGTACGTCTTCTCAATAAAGGTTTTGTGCTCTACCACCCAAGGATCGACCATGTCTATGTGTTGTAGAGAGACTAGGTTTGCTCTTTCAAAGTCAGCGAGTCGACCCTTGAAGTCGACATGCATTTTGCGGCGACCCTCGCGGTGACCCCATCCAGCGAGCCTGCCGAGGTGCCTGTTGACGGGCAGACCAACAGGGTTCTCGATGCCTAGATAATTCATGTAGAAGGAGATGCACTGTTCGGTCAGAAAGCCCTTGGCTATGCTTCCATCTGGACGTGCCCTGTTGCGACCGTATCCTTTGATGACACCATTAATAATTTTGAATGGCATCATGCTATGCAGGAACGTCGACCTGAGTTGGATGATATCCTCCACGATATGGACCAGCAGATGCACCATAACATCGCAGAATGCAGGCAGGAAGTACATCTCAAGCGCGCATAGTATCACCACGATCTCTTCCTGTAGCCTTCTGAGTTGCTTCACGCCAACCGACTTCCGAGAGATGACGTTTAAAAAGTTTCATAGGCCAAATAGCGTTTCACGGACGTGCGCGTCCATGATCCCACGGATTGCAACTGGAAGTATCTGCGTCATCAGCACGTGACGGTCATGAGACTTCATCCCGCTAAACTTCAGCTTCACTGAGTCTAGGTAGCTGCTTATCTTCCCCGCATAACCGTAAGGAAGTTTTACTCCTATGAGGCAAGTGAAAAACTGCTCGATCTCCTTGTGACTTAGAGTGAAGCATGCGGGAGGGCATTCATATTCGATCTTCTTGGCCTTTTTTCCTTTGTTGCGATGACTTTCCGTGTCCTTCGCCTGATCATCATCATCATCATCATTAGGGCGATTTGCGTGAAGCTCCTCCCTCATGCCCATTGATTGCAAGTCTGCCCTTGCTTTTGGCCCATCGTTGGTCCTTTTTGGCATGTTGAGCAGGGTACCAAGCAGACTCTCGCACACGAAGGCTGTGAGGCACACGAAGGATCTTCCAGTATGACAAGTCCCCGAAAACAGACCTCGTTTTACATACCTTCAGCAGTGGCTCTAGCGCCTTTCGCTTCTTTCCTGGCGGTGGGCACTCTTTCCAATTTTTCAACAGCTCGTCTATTTCCTCGCCGCTCCTCGTACATGGGGGTCTTTGGGGTTCGGTTTCACCATCGAACAGATCCTTGTGTTTTCTCCATGCGTCATCATCGCGAAGCCACCTTCGATGTCCCATGAACACGGTTTTCGAAGACCCGAGATCTCTATCAAGATGGTGATACGTTGTGTCATCCATGCACCTGACGCATGCACTAAATCCGTGGACCACCTTCCCCGCGACATATCCGTAACCGAGAAAGTGGTGCACCGTCATGAGCAGTGCGACTCTCATAGGGAAATATTGTTTCGCTGCGGCGTCCCACGTATTGGCTGGCGTTTTCCACAGCATGTCTATCTCCTCTTTTAGCAGCCCCAGATACAGATTGATGTCGTTCCCTGGTTGTTTCGGCCCTTCAATTAGAATACTCATGTGAATGTACTTCCTCTTCATGCACATCCAGGGGGGAAGGTTCTACATCCACACAAACACAGGCCAGGTGCTATGTGTGCTTCTCTGGCAGCCAAACAGATTGACTCCATCGGTGCTCGTGCCTAGCACGATGTTCCTTGGATCATCCCCAAATTCTGGGTGTTCGAAGTTCAACGCTTGCCACTAGCTCGCATCCTTAGGGTGATTCAGCATCTTGTCTTTTTTATTTATCTCCGGATCATTTTCGTCATCTTCTCGCTTCTTCTCCTCCCTATCCGCGTGCCAACGCAGGAGCTTTGCTAGCTTAGGGTCCGCAAAATACCATTGTAGACGAGGAGTGATCGGAAAGTACCACACCACTTTTTGAGGAGCTTTCTTCCTCTTCCTGTATCGAGTGACGCCGCACACCGGACTTATGGTAGACTCCGCGTGCTCGTCCCGATAAATGATGCAATCGTTCATGCACACATGGTATTTCACGTGCAGTAAATCTAGAGGACACACAATTTTCTTCACCTCCTCCAAACTAGTCGGGCAGTTGTTCCCCTTGGAAGACGTTCGTGCCAGAATGACATGTTCTCGTTGAAGCATGCGTCGGTCATTTTGTGTTTTACCTTCATCTCCAGAGCCATGAGCGTTACTTTCAGGCGGGTATCCTCGGGCCTGCATCCTTCATACAATGGAGTAACCGCGTCTATCTCCAGTTGATCTAGCTTGGCTTTCTCTCGGGCAGCAGCTCTTGCGTTACCCGTCTGCTTGAGAAGCAGCTCTTGAATATGAGGTCCTGCACCCAGCCCATCGATGGTCCATCGTCGTCTGCTCCGGCATCTTCATCTTCATGATCATGCCCTTCGTCTTGATCTTCCTCATCATCATGTCCGACAACTTCTACATGATGACTGTGTCCTGCATCTACTTCGTGATCATGTCCTGGAGATTCTTCGTCTTCTCGCCCACCCTCGCCGCTATTGTCTTGCTTCCCTTCCTTATTTCTTGCCCGGCCCCCATGGACGACTTCATAATCATCTTCATCACCTTGACACCGATAGCCATCCATGAAACCATGCACGAGCAGGTGGTCCCGCACCTATCTGGAATCTGGGTCCATAAGGCTCTTCAGCTTGCATCTTCGACACACACAACTTATCTCCGTCTCGTTCTTTTGAAGCATCTTGGCCTTCGTGGAGCTCAAAAACCTATTCACGATGCCTTCGGTCATCGTGCCGACCATGGTCGCCTGCGGGTAGAGCAAAACGATATTTTAGCACCAAAAAAAAATTGGCATGACTTTGCGAAAAAATAGGACCAAAAATAATGCATAGTGCCTAATTCTCGCCGAAACGGAAATGAATCAACATTCCGGCAAAATATTGGCAACATTTAGGGGAGGGTCATCACCACAAACAATGGCGCACCACAAACATACGTAGATCTAGGCCATAACAAGTGTGTACGTTGGAGGGAGAAAAAGTAGATCTAGAACATAAAGAAATCTTTCTCCTTACTTACCGATCAAAAAAAGGAAATTTAACCACTTAATTTGGGTGAATCTATGGTGCAAATGAGGTGAGGAGGAGGAGGCAGCCGAGACTAAGCTTGGTAGCTACAGGTGGAGAGAATGAAGTGGGGAAAGTGAGTGTGGTAGGTGGCTATAAAAAATTAAATATCTAGCTGCTCTGAGGTTACCAATGGCACACCTCCTAAGAATGTGCCATTGGTAACTAGGGTTACTAATTGCGCACCTGGTGCATGGTGCGCCATTACTAGTTTTGAAAAAAAAATGAAAAAAAGTTGTTAGTAGTGGCGCACCGTGAGTGTGGTCCGCCATTAATAGTTAAAACTAGTAATCGCGCACTTCCACCTGGTGCGCCACTGCTAAATCTGAGGAGGGGTGTGGGGCCAGGACACAACTAATAATGGCGCACCACACACCAGGTGCGCCATTAGTAATATGACCATTATCTGGTGCGCCACTGCTATATAGTGCGTCACTAATGTCTATATTAGCTATAGCCCTTTTCCCAGTAGTGTGTACTTAGTTTCCTTTGCTTTGGTTCGTAGGCGTAGCTCTCAAATTTCTCTTTACTAACTTAGGTGCCCCCGAGATGGTGTGCGGACAATATGGGTTGTTTGGATGTGTTGGTGAATGAATGGTGCTCTGGACAATGGCGAGTCGTCCATGACGACGCCAAGGCACTGCATGCCCAAATGGAAGGTGTGCCACACCATCAAGGCAATGCCAACATTTATCTGTTCTGGCGGAACTGGGTATGTGGTTTGCTTCATGATTCCTGCAATTCATTCTTGTAGTGCTAGGTTTACCCATTATTAATACTTTGTTCCTCTCTTGTAGGCTCATGACAATAAGACGGAGGTGCTAGAGGTGTACGACCTCTATGCCATGGCCCATGCTGCCTCATAGAAGAAGTTCAAGGCATTCTCTCAGTCTGACCTCGATAATCCTGAGAACTTCATCAATATCTCCTCCCACCACAAGCTCCTGAGGTATAGATATGTGGGGAAGGTGGTGAATGGGGAGGACTTCGACCCGATCCATCATCCACTTGATCTAGACCTGGTGATGATAGCTGGCCACGGGAGGCCCCATGGCTCGATATCCATTGGAGATGGACACAACGGTCTTCGAGCACTCTCTGGCAGGTCAAGGCACGCCAAACGAGCTCCTATCCTGAGATGCCGCCTCGTCCAAGGCCAATCTAGCTCACCATTGAGGTTAGTCATACTGACTCAGATAGGTTTCCTCCATTACATTGTATGTGTGAAAAAAGATGATTACAATGCTAACGAGGAGTTGTGTTCTAGGTTGCTCTGCATAACGAGAGAGAGAGACAACCCAGGCGCTTCTGGCGGAACAGGCCCGACCGGAGGCGGAGGATAAGAGGGATCTGGAGGAGAGGAGGGCTAAGTTGTTGGAGGAGGAGAGGGCATGGAACGATGCATCTTACTAGGCCATGTACAATCTCATCGTGGTAAGTTTCTTCTTCATAGTAGGCAAATCATGCACTACACGATCTTTTCATTAATAAGCAATATGATTGACTTGGCAAAACCAAATGTGCAGACTTTGTGCGAGAAGACCGGCCAGACCCCTCCGCCGATGCCAGTCATTAACACAGCTAGAAGGGTGATTTTCATTTCAATGTTCATTAGTTACTAGTATTAACATTTTAGCGTCATCATGCTAATGCAAATGATCTTTGGTACAACATAACTCCCAAGCCGCATCGCATGAACCGAGCAACCTCTGTGCTTCACCTCCATGATGACGAGGATGCTAAGCCCTAATTAATATGCCACTTACTTGGCTCATTTTGTCAAACAAATACAAACATAGCACTTAGACAAACTTGGCACAATGACAAACTTAGCACTTAGACAAATGTCATATTTTACCTAAGTTAGCTTTGTTTCATCTAAAATGACATAGTAAGCTTACATACCTCAAAAATGACATATTGTATCCAAGTTATCTCTAAAATGACCTATACTTTGCATTGTTTCCTCCACACTGGCATAATAAGCTTAGTTAACTCGAAAATGACATAATAGACTTGATAACCTCATAGATGCCATAGACTTAGCTTATTTTCTTACAAAATGACACCATAAGCTTACTTAGGTAAAAAATGTGATAATTATCTAGGATAGCTCTAAAATGACACAAATAAGCAATAAGAAGAAGAAAAACAAGAGGAGATAGAGAGAGAATACTGCTACACTTTTGCTTGAGGTGCTCAAATAGTTAGCCACAATTTGGCTTGCCATAATTTTACCACACTTTGGCTTACCACAATTTTACCACACTAGCCTTACTTGAGTTGCTCAAATAGTTAGCCACACTTTTGCTTGCCTAAGGGAATCTTGCCACACTTTTTCTACCTATGACATGTGGGTCTTAGTGCTAATAAAAAATTCTTGCCTTAGTTGTGGCAAGAACCAAACACACACCTAACATTGCCAAAGTTACCTAAGTTGAGGAGTATCCAAGTGTGGCTAGTTGTGTCTTGAAACCAAACAGCCCCTTCATCTTCTTCTAATTCTAGATCTTCTTCTACTTCTTAATTCTAGTATTATTTTTCCAACTTTCTTATTTCCAATTTTGTAGATTTGAGACGAGTTCACGGCAGCTTGCTTTGATGTAGTGATAGGTTTACTTCCTGTTTTCAAGTATTGAGTCATTTGTATTGATGAGACTATATCTATGTATGGATGAACCTATTGTAATATGACGAAAACTGTGGCATTCGATACTTTTAATTTGGTATAATTGTTGGTTGATCATATATGGCTGTTGCACATTGTTTTTGTGAAATATTTATGTACATATCATATATTGTTTCTTTGAAAATTGTTGAATGTAACAAAAACAAAAAAGAGGCAATACAACCTCTTTGCTGTCTGGCCCGGATGGAAAAGGCCCCTTTGCCATCAGCCCTGTATGGCAAAGCTACCACGTGGCGGCCACCTATGCAACCTGGGAAAAGTAGGCTAGGGCCATTTTGCGTATTTGCCATCCGCGACAGACGACAAAGGGGGAGGCGGCAGACGGCAAAGGGTGAGAGGGAGGCAGATGGCAAAGGGTGGGAGGGAGGCAAACAACAAAGGGTGGGAGGGCGGCAAACGACAACGGGAGGCAGGCGGTAGATGGCAAAGGAGGCGGGCAACAGACGGCAAACAGTGGGGTCCGTTAGCCACCTAGGTGGCGCTGTTAATAGTACGCCATCTAGGTCCTTTGCCGTCTACAAGCAGACGACACAGGATCTTTGCTGTTCGTTGGGCCAAAGCAAATGACAAAGATCCCCTTTGTCGGAGTCCGTTGGGCCTAATTTTGTGTCGTCCTCCTTTTTGCCCTTTGTCGTCTACCATGGCAGACGGCAAAGTCCTTGATTCCTGTAGTGGCTCCGACTTATATAGACACCGGGGGTATCTAATGTGTACACATGGTCGGTTACATGCCGAAGAGATAACCATGCCTATTCGCTACATCAAACGTGGAGTACAAGCCATGCCTCACGAAGCTTCCATCCTGGAGATACGGTCTTCCATGAATCCTGTGTTCGGTAAATGGCCCACATTGTCCGGCCCATAGAAATAGGTCGGCCTACCGAGGACCCCTTAATCCAGGACTCCCTCAGTAGCCCCAGAACTTGCCTCCAACACCAAGGGTCTTAGCTTCAACTGCTTTGCACGACAAGAGTCTTTGGTTTGCAAGGTGAGTTCTTCCCGCCAAACTTAGCTCGGCCTCCGATGACAAGTAGCTTTCCAAATAGTGGCGCATCCGAACATTGTGAATAGGCCGGCCTTGAAGGCCAAAAGTCAAGGGTCAAAATAATGTCCCCCGACGACCTTTTTGACGAAAGGTCAGGGCCCACCATGACCTCTAGGCCAGTTACAAAAACTCGATTCGCGGTTTGAGGTCGTTCTAATTAACACGATCTATCAATGTCCCAATCATGCCCCGTTTTACAAGGGATACGTTTAATCATGTGCATGCAACAACTCGCACATCTCGAGAAGCTGAGGGATTCACGACATAGTGAGAGGAGAACGAATCGGTAAGCCTCATAAAAGGGGAAGAAAACCCCAAAGCATATTCATGCTCCCCATTCGCCTTCTCTGCCTTCCATTCCTCTATGCCTCTGAAGCACATATCTTGGTTTTTTGCCCCCACCTCCAATCTCACCAATGGCGGGCTCCGGCTCCAACAGCTAGTGGGAGGCGTCAACGGTCATCGACCGGGAGATCCTTGACCACAAGAAGGCTGGCAACCTCTCTGTTGACATCCCTCAACATGCACTGGAAGGGGGCCAAGTTCTAATGCCCTAGATGCGCGCCTATGCTTATTAAGACACTGGGGCCTCGACAGGGATAGAGGCGCATCTCGTCATTTTGCAAGTGCAGTAATTCATTGCATACATTTAAGAAAAGAGAGTATATGAGTTGGCTTACACTCTCCACAAGCTAAATTACAATTCGCTCAAATATTCAATCATCATACAGAAGAAAGGGTCCGTCTACGGATGAAATCAAAGGAACAAAAGAAGCAATGAAAAACGCCTTGCTATCCCATGGATCACGACCATGGCCACTCTACTCATCGGGGTACGTGACATACATCCTGCCACGTTCTTCATCATACTCCCACTAGAGCTAGGACACGTCATCTAGCACGAACTCATCAACACCTACACCTGAATTGTTGTAGTAATCTGTGAGCCACAGAGGACTCAATAATCATGTAACCCAGGTACCGAAACTATGTAAGCTTATGGGTTGGATGGTGAGGGCGGTAAGTGTTGAGTTTGCAGCAAGCACTAAGCATAATTTGGTGGCTAGCTTACGAGAAGATGAATGTAAATATGGTGGCCTACGAAGACGGCCGATGACTACCATGATCACTAAGTGATCCTGAACACCTACTTACGGCAAACATAACCCCACCATGTTCTCTCTCGGTTTATGTTCACGAGCAGAGCCGATCACGGTTACGCACACAGTTCGTGTATCTTATTGGAGTTTACTTCAAGTTAACTATAACCGGGTGCTAAACAAAATATCCAAGTTGCCACATAACCGCGGGCACGGCTTTCCGAAAGATTTAACCCTGCAAGGGTGCTCCAACTAATCCATCACAAATTAACCACACTCTGCAGGAATAACCTTGACCACGGATCTCGTGATCATCCTAGGTAATTCCAAAGGAAATCCGACACCTCGAGATAGCCCAAAGAAGATGAGAGTTCCTCACGCAAGCCATTCTAGAAAGATAAAACAAGTCCAGCAAGAACGCCCAATGTGTCGCGTATCTTGTTCTCAGGACACGACTGGATAAGCACAACGTACAATGGCCTCATTGAAATCTCCCGAGTTTCCACGGGTTGGCCCCGCACACGACTCTAGTTTGGACCAACACTCAAGAGGAGCATTGGCCCGGGTTGATTAATAATCCACGGGGTTGCAAAGCCCTATGCATTTTATTAAGTTGTTTAAGTAAAAAGAACCAATGTTGGGTCTTTCCAAACAAGCCTTAATCACAACCGAATGATCAAGGGGGTCCCCATAACAACCCCGAGTATGTTAGGAGCGCAAAAATATGGAAACATAACACGGGTAACAAGTACTATGGCGGTAAAAGTGGAACAAATCACCGAGCAAAAGGCCAAGCCTCCCACCTGACCATGATATATATTTGCATTAAATTAAATATCATTAAATATTGTGATAACTCCAGATATCCATGTTATCACATGGAAACAATCCTGCACCTACATCTAAGAACGCTATAAGAGGGGCTGAGCAGCGGTAACTTAGCCAAACAATGTTTGCTAGGTAGTGGAGGGGTTAGAGGCTATAGTGGCAAGGTAGGAGGCATGATATTCCAGTGGTAGGTAACGCAAATGTAACTATAAGAGCGAGATATCTAGCAAAGCAAAAATAGTCTCGGGATCCGGGTATGATCATCTTGCATGTTGGTTCTTCAAAGGGACAAAGAGCTGGGTCCTCGTAGTGGTACTCTCCTAGATCCTCGTACTCAGGTTCAACACTCGTGTCTACCCTAGAGAAATAGCAACAATAAACACACAACCAAGGTGCAATGCACAAACAAGATGATGCATGATTCATGTGAAGTATTTAACATGGCAATCCTAAGCTAGTCATGTTTCTCGTGCAATAGTTAAGTTATTTACAATTATGGACATAACCTCATGTTAAGTTGTTTGAACATTCATGATCATGGCATATATGGCTGCTTCATGCAAAAATGATGCAAATGCATATGTAAAACATAGGAAACGGAGTGACGGTTCTCACGCAACGCTCACGGTAAGGTACGATGGCAAAATATGAGACAAGGAAGGCCCTAGGCTACACCTTGGTATTCCAAGGTAGCCACTGGATAGGAAATTAAAAACCAATCACAATAGAACCAAATATCAAGCAATACAATGGAGCACTGCTCCCACAAGCCACAACACAAAACTACACACATCTGTCCAAAACAGCTACATAGTAACTTCCACAACAATTATCTAGAGCTACAGGATGTTTCCAACCTCAAACAAGGCATGTACGGAAACTACAAAACATGCTTAACAAATCATCCAAGTACAGAAACTTGAAAGGAAGCAAGGATCACTAAGCATGAAGCTCACAATATGGCATAATGAAACAAATTCTAGGGACTTAGTGAAAATCACAATTTTTTGGAATTTGAGTTAAGCTTGAGGCAAGTTGACAGCAGAAAATAATGATGCTAGAGACCACCTCATGGCATGAAAATTAACAGGATGGTGTATTACAAAACACTAGCACTGAGCTTGAGCTAAAACACAACATAGCACTTGGTAGCATCCACTCATCATGGCATAAAAATAATAGCAGATTCTCAGACTTAGAGATATTTAGCATGTTCAAATCAGCAACATTTTATTAGCTACCTTGGAGCAAGATTCCAACTCATATGCAAGTTTATCATGTCAAAAGGAAATACCATGGCATAACACTCACAAAACACCACTACTTACATGTTCACACCAATATCCTAGCATGCATGGATTAGTTCTTACAAAAATGACAAAATGGCATATTGGGACAATATGGCATTTTGTAAATCTTGCTCAAAAGCTAAAACAAATCACACCAATGGATTTCTGGGATTTTTCTAACGCAAATCCATATATCACACTCATATGTTGCAGTAGAAGACATGCCCACAATTCTAAATTTGCAACTAGCATCAAAAGCACCATCACTTATAAGTCAAAAGTTTCCTATTTGGGCCTCTACCTAAAATGGCTATGTCCAGATCTAGACATGTCCAAAAATGGAATATTTGCTATTTCATAGTAATAAAACAAAACAAACCAAAAGAAATATATAGGGGGACCCACCTGGCAGTGAGCTAGGGGCCCCTATGTGGGTGAAAAGTGGGCCAGGGCCCCACTGTCATACACACAGACAAGCACACACACACACCCACACACAACACACACACAAAGATCCATTTGCCACATCAGAACCCACCACACATGCACACACACGCTCACACGATCAGCACGTGGCCACACCAGATCCCGCAGATCACCACACACACACAAATCACGAAAAGAAAAGGATGGAGGGGGAATAGAACCCACGCCCTCCTGGTCAAGCTGGTTCAGTCGAACTACTCGGCCGCTCGCTCGTATATAACCAAAGACGGGCTTAGCTACACATAATCCTGCCCTGGCGAAAGACCTGGCCCCACCTACCAGCGACACACACACACACACACACTGCAACTCGCTGGTGATGAATAGAGGCACACGCTCGTGGAGGAGGGGGCCTCCGATGACTAAACTGAGCGGCAGATGGTACCACTACACGCGCAACAGCATCCCGCACACGCACACACATGCATAGGGCCACACACGCGCTAGAGTGATCCCGGCGAAGAAGAACTCCGACAACGACGATGGACTCGACAGCGGGCTATGACGGTGAAAACTAATGCTTCGGAGCAAAAATGAAACCTTTGCGCCGGAAGGAACTCGACCCCCTACTCGCACATGCTTGGAACAGATGGAGCTCTCGTCGGTCACGAGGTACGACGGCGGCGAGAGGCTGGCTACACGGAGGCGACGCTACATCACGCGAACTAGAGCGGAGCGGATGCGGGGACGAGGAGAAGCTCACCGAGTGGCGCTGGGCGACGATGATCAGGCTTGAGGGAGAATGACGGCGATGAAGATCAGCGGGCGCGGAGGAACAAGAAGCACTTCCAGTGATTGGTCATGTCCCACGAGGATACAGAGGACATCGAGGAAGGAGAGCTTGATGCGGAGCGATCCCCCTGCTCGCCCGCTCGAGGGGCTCGTCGGAGACGCACACACGACGGCGACGGTCTCCACAATCTTGGCTCACTGGATCAAGAAGGAACTCACCTGGTAGCGGCGAGAGATGGAAGAGGGAAACCCTACCGAGAGGGCATGGACGCCGAGGCTTTATAGCCCAAGCGCTGGTCATCGTGGCTACCACGGCGGCCCTGGCCTCGTCGATCAGCTCAGGTGCTGTGAGGAGGAGGTGGAAAGGAGGAGGAGGAAAGGAGGGAGGGAGAGACTAACGCGTAGGCCACGGCTCGGCCATGCTGGAGGGAACTAGCGCACGGGCTATCTGGACTGCGGGGAAGGAAGAAGCCCAGGTGGGCCGCTCACTCTCTCTCAGCGAAAACAAAGCGCAGGGACTTGTTGTTTATGAACAGCAAACAAGAAAATAAAAAATGCATGTTTGGAAAGGAGATAGAGAGGAAGAAAAATATGTTTTGCATCCAAAAATTATACCCTATTTAATAAAAATCTCCATGGTATTTTTGGATAAAATTAATCATTCTCATAATTTAGAATTGCAATTTGTTGCATTTGTTTGAAATAACCAAAACCAGTAGAGCATGCTTGAGACTACACAATAGTCCTCATATGATTATTTATAGAAGGATCAACATTTTTAATATAGGAAAACAACAAGAAAATATTTAACATGTTGCATTATTGGAAAAAGAGAGGAATGGGGATAGTTTTGGAATGGGAGGAACTAGAGTAGCACTCCAAACAAAGAACACATGCATTCATTCACATACACTCTCACATCAACACCACATCCACAATGCAAACGTGGAAAATGAATATTATGCAAAATATGATGATCATGATGCATGATGCATGAATGAAATGAAGGAAAATATAAACCATTCAACCACATAGGAAAAACATGGAGGTCCACATGAGATACATGACCAAAATGGCAAGGGGGCACTTGGGCTGTTACAACTCTCCCACACTACAAGAGGATCTCGACCAGAGATCTAAGAACGAAAGAACTTTGGAAATTCAGAACGATGAAGGTCCTCACGTTCCCAAGTAGCTTCTTTGTCGGAATGGTGCGACCACTTCACCTCGAGGAGGTTGATTGAATTCTTGAGAGTCTTACGCTCAGTTTCTTTGAGAATAGCAGCTGGATGCTGACGATAAGATAGGTCTTGGATATCGATGTCTTGGAGGTTAATGGTACGCTCGGGAGTCTTGAAGCACCACTGGAGGTGAGAGACATGGAAAACATCATGCACATTTGCGAAATTCGGAGGAAGCTCTAGTTGATAAGCAAGGTCGCCTGTCTTGCCCAAAACTCTGAAAGGACCCACAAAGCGAGGAGATAGCTTCCCTTTGATTCCAAACCGATGTGTGCCCTTCATGGGAGAAACTTTGAGAGAGACAAGGTCATCAATTTGAAAGGACTCATCCCGATGGTTGTCATCATAATAACTCTTGTGACAGGATTGGTCTACTTTGAGGTTCTCACGAATGACACGGCACATCACTTCTGCTTCGGTGATCATGTCATTGCCCAGAATTTGACGCTCACCGGTTTCAGACCAATTGAGCGGGGTACGACACTTTTTGCCGTAGAGAATCTCGACTAGGGCCTTGCCTGAGCTAGCCTGAATGTTGTTGTTGTATGAAAATACAGCATATGGAAGGCAATCTTCC
Organism: Hordeum marinum; assembly: GCA_022496015.1. NCBI lineage: Eukaryota > Viridiplantae > Streptophyta > Magnoliopsida > Poales > Poaceae > Hordeum > Hordeum marinum. The sequence continues at coordinate 228,212,883 of CM039677.1, read as the reverse complement.
CATTTCATGCCGAAAGAGATCACATAGGCCCTGAGCATGTCTTCGAGGATTTGATTGACTCTCTCAACTTGACCACTAGTCTGCGGGTGAAATGCCATGCTGTGTAGCGACCTGACTCAAAACGAGTCAAGCCTTTGTGTTTTCTGTGCCATCCCTGGATCAGTATGCTGGCACACACAGTACATCAATGTATATATCAAAGTGCAATCACATGTAATTAACGTAAAACTGATATATACCTTAAAATAGCAGCGGATACAGTCAACGGGAGTGGAGTCCCAATAACACCAACGGCAGGTTGATTGTAGACCGTAACCCTAAATCGTACTCTTACCCGTCGTAGAAGAGTATCTGCAACATAAGACGTTGCAGCCGTGTAGGTCAGTACATGGAATGTACTGGCAAGATCACCATAGTAGAACAGAAGAATAAAGGCTATTCTATCTGCAAAGGCTTTGTGGCTCTGTGTGTGAGTTTTTGCGTAAAAGCTGACTTTATTTTCCTACAACAAAGGAATATCAGGAATTTTCACTATAGAGTTACCTATCAGGACATGGTTCCGCCAACCGATGTCCAAATGCCCACAAGTATATTACGTTGCCCACAATTAATTATCAGTCCAGTGTTGAGAGTTCAGAGATAGATCCAAGTCTAGAAGCTCAAATTGTCCGTAACCGGGGACACGGCTAATCGATTAGGTTTAACTCTGCAGAGTGTTGTGTACTTTACCCACAAGATACGTTCCCTCCTGGTAAGTCCTCGCACTGCATGGTGTTTGAGAACAGGATGAACGAAACATGGTCTTTCAGAGTGCTTCCCTGACTATCCGACAGTGCCCATCCAATCCGAACGTGGACTACATCTCGTAGCACTGCCTAGACAGAGTCACAACAAAGATCAACCAAGCCAGAGCCCATAATGACTTGTGGCTACAAAGGTAAGCTTCCGGGCATGAAGTATTCATCCTTCCCTTTGAGACTGGGTGAGGCTTTCCGCGTGAATACTGGCCATCTCCAGCAAGACCTAGGCAAATCCACTAGCTTCTCCAAGGTGTCATTCCAACCATCCCTCACCCAGTAGTGTGTATTGAAAAACTTGTTTCTCGAGTCTCGAAGTCTTGAGGTCTTGAATATGCAGGTCTTGAAGAAGCCTTCATGAAGTCGTCGTTTTGACGTGGAGTCCTCCTTCTCACACCACTCACGAACACTCATACCAGACCCCGTCTACTTTAACATAGCATTGCACTAACTAGCGTTTCCGGGGCTTTAGTAACAAGTGGTGGGTTCCTACCTCATGCATTCTACTCAACTACAAGAATTTCAATAACACTACGGGAGGGATTTGTTGAAATGATGTCACTATATGCAATAAAACATAGGTATGAACAAAATGGTCAAAGTGAACTTGCCTATACTGTAGATGAAGATAAAGATTGCTCTCAGAAATAACTTGATAGACTATTCGTCACTCTCCGATGAAAATCTATATAACAAACATTGCATTCATAAGCAATCATACTAGCAATTAATTCTAACAATCACAAGGTAACACAAGAAACAAAATCAACAAGGTTGATGAAGGAAATACTTAAGACAAAACTCAAAGTCAACAAAGTTTTCATAAAAGCAACTAAGGTAGTTTTCCCCTACAAACAACTATTTTCAATAGCAACAAAACAATAACAAAGTGAAATACAACAAAAGGATTTCTTATAAATATTTCACTAGCAAAAAGAATTACTTTTGAAGAACAAGTAAAACTATGAAAACAACATCCTAAACAACATGAGTGTTTGCCTAATGAACTTAACTACAAGGACAACCATAAACTAAGAGAAAACAAATTATGAAACAACTAAGTTAACATAAAGTAATTAATAAAAATCTATATTACAAAACAGAATTGATTCATCTAAAACTTTGTGAAAATAATCTCTACTAACACTAAGTTGTTTGATAAAACATTTCCTATAATAGAGTAAAACTAAACCATTTTTATTAACAAACATTTCTTAACAGAAAAGATTAATACAAATTTAATTTGAAAACAGAATCTAATTATATAAAATTTTGTTAAAATTAACTATTACTAACTAGTTTGTTTTATAACAAATTAAACCTATTTCAAAAGGAGTTGAGATTCCTATAACCATAACGAAATAAACTAAGAAATTTTATATTTTTATTAATAGTAAGTAAAACACCTAAAGTTTAACTAACAGAACCTACTAAATCAAATTTAAACTAAATCTGATTTAAACTAACTAAAACTAAATAAACAAAACTATGCTATAATACTAGACAGATTCTATTTATAGCCAAAACACTAAGAAAAATCATCCTAAAAAAATTCCAAACTTTACCTACTGATAACTAATATCACTAGTGTCAAGTAGCAAAAGAATCAATCAAAAATATATATTTAAACTCAAGTTATTCGGAAAACAAAATTTAAATCAAATCTGTTTAAATTCAAATTTAAATGTTCAAACATGGTCAAACTTGGCATCTACAGAAACTAGATAAAATTTGTGACCTAATGCAAAAAGAATCAATTTAAAATAGTTAAAAATATAAAAGATATAACCAAAACAAATCAGAAACTATTCTGTTTTTGAAATTAAGACATAAAAAGAAAAAGGTGTTTCTAACGGACAGGCGGTACACATGGCAGCTTCCTAGTGGCTAGTGGGGGTGTCCTGCGGTGACAATAGAGAAGACGGCCAAAAACATAAAGAAAACGGTTCGGGTATTTTAAAACTTCTAATCTGGATCGTCCATCTAGATCCTACGGTGGAGAGGGGTGGAGGAGAGCTCACAGTGGAGGGGGTGTCTCCGGCGAACTTTCGGCGAGATCCGAAACGGCGAGGTCGACGGGGAGATGGCTTCCGGGGGGTCTCCGGCGATGGCTCCGGCACTGGTCGACGCAGGGGAGCTCGGCTATGAAGATGGTGGCGTCGGAGGGGCCTCGGGGCGACGGACACGACGACAGGAGCTCGGGGGCGATTCGGGAAGTGGTGGAGCTCCGGCGAGGTTGCGGGTACGGCGGCTCTGGTGGGTCTCCGGTGGAGGCGAGGGGATGGGGTGGTGCGCACGGGTGCGGGGAGGCCGTCGGAGGGCTCGGGAGAGGACGGGGAGGTCGGAAGGGAGCAAGGCGATGGCAATGGCGCAGCGGCAACCGAAAGCTCCGGCGAGCGATTCCGGCGTCGGGAGACCGTGGGGTGACGGGCAATGATGGGGAATGGGACAAGGGGTGGCAGGCGCTACTTATAGGCGGCTCAGGTTCTTGAGAAGAGGCAGGGGATGAGGATCACGGCGAGGAGATCCGGTGAGGTTTGCTCGGGAGGAGAAAGGAAAGAGGTGACCGACGGGATTTTCGGTCGGGGTGGGCTCCACTGGTCAGCGAGGGCGGGTGAGCTGTTAGCGCGTCGGTTGACCGACCGGTAACGGTCTCGGCTTTAAAGCCGTTGGGCCGGCCGTTTTTTCTAATAAATACGAATTAATCCGTTTCCTTTATTAATTTCCAGCACGTTTCAAAATCATTTAAAGCATTCAAAGCTTTTCTAAATATAGGGAATAAATATATTAGAATTAACAGAATAATAAATGCCATTTATTGAACATTTTTATTCTGTCATTTGATAACATTAAAAAAATATTATTTTTAGAAAATGCACATTTGATTTTAAATCTTTTTGCAAATATTTTTCAAATGACCCTTTTGGTTTTTATGGTTCAAATACTTCACAAAATTTCCCCTGGTTTGGAGTGTCATATTACTCCTCTCAAATTTTTTTGTCAGGGGTTTGAATACTTTGAAAATTTGAATAGGCACCAAATATGAAATGGGTTCCAAAATAATTCAGAGGCACTTTCAAATTCTTTTAAACTCCCAACTCATATTTCATATAAATTGAAGAAGTCATATTATCCTCTCTCATGAAAATCATTGAGTTGCATAAAGTTTCTGAATTTGAAATATTTTCAAATGGAAATTCAAACCATTTTCAAATCCCTTCTCATTTCTTTAAATGGAAGAAGTCATGTCATCTTCACTCTGGGGTTTTGTGATGAAATGAATTTGAATTCCTGGTGATCAAAATGCAGAGTGAAAGTTTTGGGAAATTCATGTCATTCCCTCTCATTAAACTTTCAAAAGTTTCAAATTTCACTCACTTTAAATCACTCAAGCAAACAAACAATCATTCTAAATATTATTATAACATTCCAAAGTTTGGGATGTTACAAGCTGAAATGGATCTTTGTACCCATAGCAGTCTGGAAGGACTCCCAAAACTTGGAAGTGAAGAGGCTTCCATGATCTGAGGATATGAGCTGCGGAATACCATGCAAAGAAACTACCCTTGACATATATAGCTCTGCCAGCTGAGCTGCTGAGATAGATTGTTTGACCAGAAGGAAATGGGCAACTTTGGTCAGCTTGTTGATAACCACAAAGATGGCATCGTTGCCCTACTTGGACTTAGGGAAACCAGTGACAATATATGTCTCCATGTGATCGAATTTCCACTCTGGAATGGGCAGTGGCTGAAAGAGACCTGCTAGACGTTGATGTTCTGCCTTCACTCTGCGACAAACATCACCCTCCTTCACGAACTGAGCAATTTCACGCTTCATGTGAGTACATCAGAAGGTTTGCTTGAGGTCCTGATACTTCTTGGAACTACTTGGATTAATGGATAGGAGAGAATTTTGTGCTTTGTCGATTATAACCTTCCTGGGATCACCTTTTGGAACCACCAGACGGTCCTCAAAGAACAAGGTATCTTTGTCATCCACGTGAAAGCACTTATACTTTGGAATGCCCTTTGCCACACCTTTCTTCACTTTCTTCTCCATCATATCCGGAAGTTGAGCTTGGTGAACCTCATCTCATAGAGTCGGAGAGACTTGAAGATTAGCAAGAAATCCCTATGGAATCATTTGAAGATTGAGCTTGCGGAAGGCTTCACAAAGCTCGGGTTGAAGAGGCTTTAGGATGAGACTGTTGAAGTACGCCTTTCGGTTGAGTGCGTCTACAATGACATTTGCTTTTCCAGGAGTATACTCAATGCTTGGGTTCAAGTCCTCAATCATTTTTACTCAATGAGACTGCCGAAGATTGAGATTGGGTTGAGTGAAAATGTACATCAAGCTCTTGTCATCAGTGTACACCTCAACTGGTCTACCCAACAACAAATGCCTCCAAGTAATCAGAGCATGCACAACTGTCGCCAACTCAAGATCATGAGTGGGCTAGTTCTTCTCAGTAGGCCTCAATTGATGGGAGGTATACGCAACGATCTTCTTATCTTGCATGAGTACGCCACCAAGACCTTGGAGAGAGGCATCACAGAAAACTTGGAAAGTCTTTCATTGCTCAGGAGGAACAAGAACTGGAGCTGAAGTCAGTCTCTGCTTGAGCGTATTGAACGCCACATCACACTCAGGAGACCAAGCATACTTGACATTCGTCTAGAGAGGGTAGACAGAGGCTTATCAATTTGAGAGAATTTCTCCACAAATTTTCTATAGTAACTTGCAAGCCCGAGGAAGCTACGAAGCTGCTTGACATTCTGAGGAGGCTCCCACTTCAAGATTACCTCAACTTTCTTAGGGTGCACTTTAATGCCCTTGGTAGAGATCACATGCCCAAGGTGCACCACTTCGTTGAGCCAAAACTCACACTTGGAAGACATAGCATAGAATCGATGCACCCTTAGCTTGTCAAGAACAAGCCGGAGAAACTCTTCATGTTCTTCTTCAGTCTCCAAGAGCATGAGAATATCCTCCAAATAGACCAAGACGAACTCATTCTTGAAAGGAGAGAATATGTAGTTCATTCTGGAGAAGCTTGGAGGAGCATTGGCGAGACCAAAAGACATGACAGTGTACTCATAAGAGCCAAAACTCATCCTGAAAGTAGTCTCTGGAATATCTTCTTCACAAATGTGAATTTGATGATAGCCCATGCGAAGATCGAGTTTCGAGAAAACCTTGGCACCTTTTAGTTGTTCAAACAACTCATTGATGTTGGAAAGTGGGTACCTGTTCTTGAATGTCTTTTTATTCAATGGACGGTAATCGACACAAAGTTGGTCTGTGCCATCCTTCTTCTTGACAAACAACACACCAGAACCCCACGGAGAAGAACTTGGTCTGATCAGACCCAGACATTCTTGTTCATCTAGCTGCTTCTTCAACTCTTTTAGCTCTTCAGGGCCATGATTATATGGACGCTTGCAAACCGGTTCAGTTCCAGGTTCGAGATCAATCGCAAACTCAACTGGCCTGTGTGGAGGCATTCCTGGCAATTCTTCGGAAAAGGCATCTTCATGCTCGCACACCACTGGAAATTGAGAAATAGCTGAGATCTCACCCTTCTCATTAAGAGCAAAGAGACAGATTGTGTCATCATGAGCTACGAAAATAATCACATCTCTTGAAGGATGAGTCAATTTGACTTGTTTGGCTTGACAATCAACATACGCCTTGTTCATAGCCAGAAAGCCCATGCCCAGAATGAGATCAATATCGGAATTACTGAGAACAATTGGAGAGGCCAAAAAAGAATAATTGCCCATCTTGATAGAAACATCCAGAACCAAGCAGTTGGTATTCATTAACTTCCCACGAGACACAACTGACACAGCCTAAGAAGAACTTCACACACAAACTCATGCTTGACAAAGAATGGACGGGACATAAAACAATGTGATGCACCAGTATCAAACAACACTTTTGCAGGAATAGAATTAATGAGAGAGATTACCCATGATCACTTGAGAAGAATCCTCTCCCTCAGCTGCATTCACCATGTTTAGCCTTGCTGACTTGGGATTACGCTTCACGATAGCATTGCTTGGAGGTCTGACTGGAGGAGGAGGCAGAAGACGCCGCTGGTTGCTGCACTTGTTTGAGTAGTGACCCTTCTGACCACACTTCTGACAAGTAACATCTGAGAGCGGACGAAAGTTGCCTAGAGGAGGAACATTAGCTGACTTGGGTACCTGGGGCCTTTGCTGATATCCTGGGTTGGGTGGGTGGGAAGAACCACGACCACCGAACTGTCTCTGCTGCTGAGGGGGACGAAATGGAGGAGGAGGAGGAACCCAATACTTCTGTTGCTTAGTGACAATCTAAGAGCTAGAAGAAGAAGAATAGGATTCACTGGAACGCTTCCTTGAGTTCTCCAACTTGAGCTGAGTTGCCTCAACCTTCAGAGCCATGTTGTACAACTGATCAAACTAACGAGGCTCTTGGAGGACCAGACCTAGCAGAAGCTCATCCTTGAGCCACCTCTGAACTGATAAATCATGGACTTGTCATTAGGAACATCTTGTTTAGCATAGCGGGCCAGATTCTGGAACTCGGCGTTGTACTGATAGACAGACTTGCTTCCCTGCTTGGGGTGCCTGAACTTCTCACCCATTTCCTCGACAAAGCTCGTCGGAATGTAATGGGCCCTCAAGTCACGACAAAAATCATCCCAGCTGACAACACGATCACCCCTGGAGTCCTTGTATTACCGCCACCAATCTGCTGCCTGACCCTTAAGCTGAAACAACGCAAACCTGACATAGTCCTCTGGTCTGACATTGCTGCACTCAAAATGCTTACTCATGTCGCGGAGCCAATCATCTTCATCTAAAGGCTGCTCACAACAGGTGAAGGACTCGATCTGTTTGGCAACGAATTTGTTGAGACTCGCGAACTGAGGCTGATTCTGAAAATTCCCTTTAAAAGCTTGCTGACCCTGTTGTCTCTCTTGCAACAGCCTGAGCAACATCTGAGTATTCACATTGGTTGCGGCCATCATAGGTTGCCAAGCTTCTGCAGGAGGAGGAGGTGGGTGGGTCGTGGAGGATCAAACTGCTCCTCACCCCGACCCGGATTCCCGCGAGTTGGTGGAGCCATCCTGGAGATGGACAAGAACGTTAGCACACAATTGACAATATGATTGCTATAAGCCGAATCAAATGACTTGAAAGACATTGAACAGAATAACATGATAGCCTTCATACTGAAAAATTAGTAAGAACGCCTTCTTTGGGTTTGCGATAACATCATCAGATCTTAGAAGCCACTTCAATATACACAACAAGGTATTGAGCTAAGATATGCTCAGAACAAATGTATAGACCTCATACATCTGAAGATGATCCTAGGTAACTACTTGAATTCCCACCTAAGAACTTCCGAACTTCTTGGTTATGCAATAGGGTGTTGGCGATACAGGGAGGCTAAATATCTCACACAACTAACAAGCCCTACACTCCACTTTATCCATCCTTCAACACATTAGCAGAGGCTTCGGAACTCCATTTATCTCGGATCCGGATCCTCAAAAGCACAATGATACCAAACATGGTGGTACCCCGGACGCCTCCCCAATATTGTGTGACTCTGACCTTATCTCACCACGATAAGTATTGAAGCAATTTCGAACATCCTCTGTCCTAAGATACTAAGAAAACTGAATGATAATGATGTGCCAAGAATCCCTGGAGCTCAACTACCCGGAAGAAATCAATTCAGACAGGAGGCACCAAGATAGAACTCTGTCACATCGGCATCATAAAGTTTCCAAAAGACCCGCGTGATCCTAAAAAAAAGTTTTGAGCGAGAAGAGGAGCTGAATTAAAAATTCCTAAGTTGAATACCTCACCAGAGTATAGAAGAGGAGTAAAAGAAACCTACTCTTCGATATAACTAGACTCAAAATAGTTTTACTAGACTCGACTCGGCCAAGTTTGATCAAGCAAAGGGCTCCTATGGTCATATGGCTCTGAATACCAACTTGTAACGCCCTAGATACACGTCTATCCTTATTAAGAACGGGGGCCTCGAGAGGGATAGAGGCGCATCTCGTCGTTTCGTAAGTGCAGTAATTCATTGCATACACTTATGAAAAGAGAGTATATGAGTTGGCTTACACTTGCCACAAGATAAATTAAAATTCACTCAAATATTCAATCATCAGACAAAATGCAGGGTCTGTCTACGGACGAAATTAAACCAAGAAAACAAGCAATGAAAAACGCCTTGCTATCCCACGGATCACGACCATGGCAACTCTACTCATCGGGGTACATGATATACATGCTTCCACGTTCTTCATCGTACTCCCACTAGAGTTGGGACCTGCCATCTGGCACGCACTCATCAACACCTGCACCTGAATTGTTGTAGTAATCCGTGAGCCATAGAGGACTTAGCAATCATGTAACCCGGGTACCAAAACTATGTAAGCTTATGGGTTGCATGGGGGGTAAGTGTTGAGTTTGCAGCAAGCACTAAGCATAATTTGCTGGCTAGCTTACGAGAACATGAATATCAATATGGTGGCTTACAAAGACGGCTGAGGACTACCATGATCACTAAGTGATCCTGAACACCTACTTACGTCAAACATAACCCCACCGTGTTCTCTTTAGGTTCATGTTCACGAGAAAGACGATCACGGTTATGGACACAGTTGGTGTATTTTATTGGAGTTTACTTCAAGTTAACTATAATCGGGTGCTAAAGAAAATATCCAAGTTGCCACATAACCACGGGCACGACTTTCTGAAAGATTTAACACTCCAGGGGTGCTCCAACTAATCCATCACAAATTAACCACACTCTGTGGGAATAACCTTGACCATGGATCTCATCATCATCCAAGTTAATTCCAAAGGAAATCCGACACCTCGAGATATCCCAACAAAAATCAGAGTTCCTCGTGCAAGCCATTTCGAGAAAGGTAAAAGAAGTCCAGCAAGACCGACCGACGTGTCGAAGAACCCAATAAGATGTGCGTATCTCCTTCTCAAGACACGACCGGATAAGCACAATGTATAGTGGCCTCATAGGAATCTCCCGAGTTGCCCCGAGTTGGCACGGCACACGGCCCTAGTTTGGACCAACACTCATGAGGAGCATTGGCCCGGGTTGATGATTAATTATCCACGGCGTTGCAAAGCCCTATGCATTTAATTAAGTTGTTTAAGAAAATAATACCAATGTTTTTTCTTGCCAGACAAGCCTTAATCTCAACCAAATAATCAAGGGGTCCCCATAATAATCCCGAGCATGTTAGGAGCGCACAAATATGGAAACATAACACCGATAACAAGTACTATGACGGTAAAAGTGGAACAAAACACTAAGCAAAAGGCCAAGCCTTCCACCTCAATAAGATATATATGTGCATTAAATTAAATAGCAGTAAATATTGTGATATCTCCAGATATCCATGTAATCACATGGAAACAACCAGCACCTACGTCTAAGAACGCTATAAGAGGGGCTGAGCTGCGGTAACTTAGCCAAACAAGGTTTGCTAGGTACTGGAGGGGTTAAAGTCTAGAATGGAAATGTAGGAGGCTTGACATTCAAGTGGTAGGTAATCCAAATGTAATGATAACCGAGACATCTAGAAAGCAAAAATAGTGTCAAGAACCAGGTACGATCATCTTGCATGTGGTTCTTCACAGGGACAAAGAGTTGGGTCCTCGTAGTGGTACTCTCCTGGATCCTCGTACTCAGGTTCAACACTCGCATCTACCCAAGATAAACAACAACAATAAACAAACAACCAAGGTGCAATGCACAAACAAGATGATGCATGATTCATGTGAAGTATTTAACATGGCAATCCTAAGCTGGTCATGTTTCTCGTGCAATAGTTAAGTTATTTACAATTCTGGATAAAACCTCATGTTAAGTTGTTTGAACATGCATGATCATGGCATAGATGGATGCTTCATGCAAAAAAACAATGCAAATGCATATGTAAAACGTAGGAAACGGAGTGACGGTTTTCACGCTACGCTCATGACAAGGTACGAAGGCAAAATATGAGACAAGGAAGACCATGGGCTACTCCTTGGTGTTCCAAGGTAGTCACTGTCTAGGAAATGAAAAACCAATCACAATAGAGGCAAAGATCAAGCAAAAGAATGGATCATAGCTCCCACAAGCCACAACACAAACCTACACACCCCCTGTCCAAAACAGCTACATAGTAACTTCCACAACAATTAGCTAGAGCTACAGGATGTTTCCAACCTCAAACAAGGCATGTACAGAAACTACATGACATACTTAACAAATCATCCAAAACTACAGAAACTTCAAAGGAAGCAAGGATCACAAAGCATGAAGCTCACAATATGGCATAATGAAATAGATTCTAGGGACCTAGTGAAAATTAGTTTTCTGGAATCTGAGTTAAGGTGGTAGCAAGTTGATAGTAGAAAATAATGATGCTAGAGACCACCTCATGGCATGCAAATTAACAGTATGGTAGATTATAACACGTACTACAAAATACTAGCACTGAGCTTGAGCTAAAACACAATAGAGCACTTGGTAGCATCCACTCAGCATGGCATAAAAATAATAGCAGATTCTCAGACTTAGAGATATTTAGCATGTTCAAATCAGCAACATTTTATTAGCTACCTTGGATCAAGATTCCCACTCATATGCAAGTTTATCATTTCAAAATACCATGGCATAACACTCACAAAACACTACCCCTTACATGTTGACACCAATATCATAGCATGCATGGATTAATTCTTAAAAAAATGACAAAATGGCATATTGGGACAATATGGCATTTTGTAAAACTTGCGCGAAAGCTAAAACAAATCACACCAATGGATTTCTGGGATTTTTCTACCCCAAATCCATATATCACACTCATATGTGGAAGTAGAAGACATACCCACTAACTTAATTTGCAACTAGCATAAAAAAGACCATCACTTACAAGTCAAAAGTTTCCTATTTGGGCCTCTACCTAAAATAGCTATGTCTAGATCTGGACATGTCAAAAAATGGAATGTTTGCTATTTAACAGTAATAAAACAGAACAAAGCAAAAGAAATATATAGGGGACCCACCTGGCAGTGAGCCAGGGCCCCCTATGTCGGTGACAAGTGGGCCAGGGCCCCACTGTCATACACACTGCGGACAAGCACACACACACACACCCAGCACACACACACACGGATCCATCTGCCACAGCAGATCCCACCACACATGCATACACACGCAGACACGATCAACACGTGGCCACACCATATCCCATGGATCACCACACACACACAAATTGCGAAAAGAAAAGGCCGGAGGGGGAATAGAACCCACGCCCTCCTGGTCGAGCTGGTTCGGTTGAACTACTCAGCCACACGCTCACATCTAACCAAACACGGGCTCAACTGCACATAATCCTGCCCTGGCGAGAGATTGGGCCCCACCTGCTAGCGACACTCACAAAGACACACACTGCAACTTGCTAGTGACGAACAGAGGCGCACGCTCGCGGCGGAGGGGGCCTCCGATGACCAAAGCGAGCGACGAATGGCACCACTACGCGCAACAGCATCCCGCACATGCACGCACATGCATAGGGCTAGAGACGTGCTAGAGCGCTCCCGGCAAAGAAGAACTCCAACGACGGCGGCGGACTCGACAGCAGGCTGCGATGGCGAAAACCAACGCTTCGGAGCAAAAATGAAACCTTTGCGCTGGAAGGAACTCGACCCCCTACTCGCACATGCTTGGAGCGGATGGAGCTATCGCGGGTGACGAGTTCTGACGGCGGCGAGATGTTGGCTACGCGGAGGCGATGCTACATCACGCGAACTGGAGCGGAACGGATGTGGGGACGGGGAGAAGCTCACCGAGAGGCACTTGGCGATGATGATCAGGCTTGAGGGAGAACTACGGTGATGAATATCAACGGAACCGGAGGAAGAAGAAAGCACTTCCAGCGATTGGGGGCGTCCCATGAGGATACAGATGACGTCGGGGAAGAAGAGCTCGATGCGGGGCGACCCCACTGCTTGCCCGCTCGAGGGGCTCGCCGGAGACGCACCCACGACGGCGATGGTCTCTGCACTCTTGGCTCGCCGGATATGGAAGGAACTCACCTGGCGGCGGCGAGAGATGAAAGAGGGAAACCCTTACGAGAGGGCATGGATGCTGAGGCTTTACAGCCCAAGCGCTGGTCGTCGTGGCTGCCACGGCGTACCTGGCCTTGTCGATCAGCTCAGGCGCTGTGCGAGGGAGGTGGAAAGGAGGAGGAGGAAAGGAGGGAGGGAGAGACTGACGCGCGGGCCCCAGCACGAACTCGTTGGAGGGAACAAGCGCATGAGCTAGCTGGACAGCGGGGAAGGAAGAATCCCAGGTGGGCCGCTCACTCTCTCTCAGCAAAAACAAAGCGCAGGGACTTACTATTTAAGTAAAAACAACAAACAAGAAAATAAACCAGGCATGTTTGGAAGGGAGATAGAGAGGAAGAAGAATATGTTTTGAATCAGCAAGTTATACCCTATTTAATAAAAAATATCATGGCATTTTTAGATCAAATTAATCATTCTCATAATTTAGAATTGGAATCTGTTGCATTTGTTTGAAATAACCAAAAACTAGTGGAGCATGCTTGAGACTACACAATAGTCCTCATCTGGTTATTTTGAGAAGGAGCAACATTTCAATACAGGAAAACAGCAAGCAAATACTTAACATGTCGCATTATTGGAAAAAGAGAGGAATGAGGATAGTTTTGGAATGGGAGGAACTAGAGTAGCACTCCAAACAAAGCAAACACGCATTCTTGTAACATCCCAAACTTTGGAATGTTATAATAAATATTAGAATGATTGTTTGTTTGTTTGAGTGATTGAAAGTGAGTGAAATTTGAAACTTTTTGAAGGTTTAATGAGAGGGAATGAAATGAATTTCCCAAAACTTTCACTCTGCATTTTGATCACCAGGAATTCAAATTCATTTCATCACAAAACCCCAGAGTGAAGATGACATGACTTCTTCCATTTTAAGAAATGAAACAGGATTTGAAACTGGCTTGACTTCCATTTGAAAATATTTGAAATTCAGAAACTTTATGCAACTCAGTGATTTTCATGAGAGGGGATAATATGAGTTCTTCAAATTATATGAAATATGAGTTGGAAGTTTAAAACAAAGCTTTGAAAAGTGAAAGTGAAAAACCTCTGGATTTTCTTTTGGAATTATTTCATATTGGATCCTATTCAAATTTCAACATATTCAAAACCCCTTGTCAAATATTTTGAGAAGAGTAATATGACACTCCAAGCCAGGGGCATCTTGGTGAAATGTTTGAGCAATAAAACCCATGGGGTTATTTGAAATATTTGCAAAAGGATTTAAAAGCAAATAGGCCATTTCTGAAAGTAATATTTTTTTCAAAGTATTCAAATAACAGAATAAAAATGTTCACTGAATGGAATTTATTATTCTGTTAATTTTGATATGAACTTTGACTATATTTGGAATTGGATCAACAGCATTAAAGTAGTTTTACTGCTCTGTTTTTGAAAAATAGGAAAGATTTTAACAGATCGGGCCGGCCCACCGTAATTAACACCCCGAAAATCCCTCCGATCGGTCGCCCGATGCCGCTAACCCCGCCCCTCTCTAGATGACATGTGGGACCCCGTCCGACCGCATCGTTCCCGCGGCCATCTCCCTCCTCCATTCCCTCCCGAATCCTCGCCGGCGATCACCGCCGTGATCTCCTCCTCCTGTCCCTCCCCTCGAGCCCCGACCCCTTCTATAAATTGCCCGAGGCCTCCTCTATCCATTCCCCCACCTCCCCTCTCTGCCCGAACCTTTCCCTCGCCGGAATAGCTCACCGCAGCTCTCTGTCGCCGCCGCACCTTTGCCCTCGTGCCCGTCGCCACACCCGTCCTCGAGCAGTCCTGAGACCTCCGACGACCTCCCTGCACTCGTGCGCACCTCCCCATCCCCTCTCCTTTGCCGGAAATCCTCTAGTGCCGCCACACCACCACCCTCGCCGGAAATTCCCTTGGCCACCACCATCCCGAAGCCCCCCGAGATCGCCACCGTCGTCTCCGTCACCCCCTCGCCCCGTAGACGCCACCAATCGTCGCCGGGGAGTCGTCGCCGTCGTCTGGACCACTCAACTGCCGCAGAAGACCACCGGAGACGCGTCCCTGATGACCTTGCCGTCCCTGCCATTGACGTCGACCTCACCGAAGCTTTTTCCACCGTGGTGAGCCTCCCCTTCCTCCTCCACCGTCAGATCTAAATCCAACGTGTAGGATTAGAACCTTTTTTTATAAACGAATCGGTATCGCTTAAATTTTGGCCGTCCGCCCGAAACACCCCGCACGCACACACCCTTCGACCAATCGCAGAACAACACATCACCCCCCTGACCATTAGTTAGGATTTTTTCTAATTTTTATTTCTGTTTTAAAAACAGAGTTAATCCTGATTTTGTTTTTAGCATATCTTTTATGTTTTTATGTGTTTTAAATTGATTCTTTTTGCATTAGGTCATAATTTTTATCTAGTTTCAGTAGACGCCAAATTTGACTATTTTTGAATATTTAAATTTGAATTTAAACAGATTTGATTTTAAAAAAAATTCTGAATAACTTGAGTTTTATAATATATTTTTGATTGATTCTTTTTTCTACTTGTCAATAGTGATATTAGTTATCATTACGTAAAGTTTGAGAATTAATTTAATAAATTTGATTAGTGTTCTTAATCAAAACAGAATCTGTTTTAATTTCCTATTAGTTTAATTAGTTTGATTTCTTTTGGTTTAATTTGAAATCTGATTTGATGTAACTTATGTTTTAGATTTCATTTAGTTTTGTTGTTCTGAACTTTAGTGAATTACTTGTTGTTAACAACAGATAATTTGTTTAGTTTATAAATTTTCATGGTAGGGACGTATACCCTTTTTTAAATAGGTATAGTTGATTACAAGCAAATTAGTTAGTAATAATTCTTTTAACTAAAGTTTTAAGTAATTAGATTCTGTTTAGAAATAAATTTTTATTAAATCTTTTCTTTTAAGAAATGTTTTGTTAATAAAAATGGTTTAGTTTTATTATATTATAGGAAACTATATTCTTCATCATTAGGTAATGTTTTACAAAACAACTTAGTTTTAGTAGAGATTATTTTTCACAAAGTTTTAGATGATTTAAATTCTGTTTTATAATAAAAAATTTATTAATTCTTTTCTGTTAACTATTAGTTTGTTACAAAAATATAGTTTTGTTTATATTAATGATGGTTTAGCCACCTAAACATAGAGCCCATAGCTTTGTCTTATTTTGTTTTGATATGTTGCTCTAGTATTGCCAGTTGGAACACTTATGTGAAAATATTTTATAAATTGTTTTGTAAGTTTTATTTTCTGTTAACTTAATTGTTTTATACTTTGTTTTCCCCCTATTTTAATTTTGTTTTGTTTTCTTGTTGTTAAGTTTTTATGCAAAAGCTATGTTTGTTTAGAGTGTTGTTTTCATGATTTCTAGTTGTTCTTCAAAAGTAATTATTTTGCTAAGTAAAATATTTACTAAAATACTTTTGTTGTATTTTACTTTGTTATTGTTTTGTTACTATTGAAAATAATTGTTTGTAGGGGAAAACTACCTTAGTTGCTTTTATGAAAACTTGTTGACTTTAACTTTGTCTTAAGAATTTCCTTCACCACAATTGTGTTGATGTAGTTTTGTTACCTTGAGTTTTGTCTTAAGTATTTCCTTCATCAACCTTGTTGCTTTTGTTCTTGTGTTACATTGTGATTGTTAGTTTTGATTGCTACAAGTGTTTGCTTATGAATGCAATGTTTGTTGTATAGATTTCTCATCGGAGAGTGATGAATAGTCTATCAAGTTATTTCTAAGAGCGATCTTTTTCTTCATCAACAGTACAGGCAAGTTCACTTTGACCATCTTTTCATGCCGATGTTTTTATTGCATGTAGTGACATCATTCAACCAATCCCTCCCGTAGTGTTATGGAAATTCTTGTAGTTGAGTAGAATGCATGAGGTAGGAACCCATCACTTGTTACTAAATCCCCGGGAACACTAGTTAGTGAAATGCTATGCTAAAGTAGACGGGGTCTGGTATGAGTGTTCATGAGTGGTGTGAAGAATGACTCCACGTCAAGACGACAACTTCATGAAGGCATCTTCAAGTCCTGCATCTCAAGACCTCAAGACTTCGAGACTCGAGAAAACAAGTTTTCAGTACACACTACTGGGTGAAGGATGGTTGATTGGGCATCCCTGGAGAAACTAGTGGATGGTCGGGATGCATGGAGAAGCGCCATGACATCTTACGGAAAGCTTCACCCAGACTCAAAGAGAAGGATGAATACTTCATGCCCGGAAGCTTACCTATGTAGCCACAAGTCATTATGGGCTCTGGCTTGGTTGATCTTTGCTGTGACTCTGCTGGGCAGTGCTACGAGATGTAGTCGACGTTAGGATTGGGTGGGCACTGCTAGACAGACAGGGAAGCACTCTGAAAGACCATGTTTCGTTCATCCTGTTCTCAAACACCATGCAGTGCGAGGACTTACTAGGAGGGAACGAATCTTGTGGGTAAAGTACACAACACTCTGCAGAGTTAAACCTAATCGATTAGCCGTGTCCCCGGTTACGGACGATTTGAGCCTCTGGACTTGGAACTATCTCTGAACTCTCAACACTGGATTGATAACTTAATTGTGGGCAACTTAAGATACTTGAGGGTATTGAGACATTGGTTGGCGGAACCATGTCATGATAGGTAACTCTATAGTGGAATTCCTGATATTCCTTTTGTTGTAGGAAAATAAAATCAGCTTTTACGCAAAAACATAGACACAGAGCCACAAAGCCTTTGCATATAGAATAGTCTTTATTATTTTGTTCTTCTATGGTGATCTTGCCAATACATTCAATGTACTGACCTATATGGCTGCAACGTATCATGCTGCAGATACTCTTCTACGACGGGTAACAGTACGATTCAGGGTTACGGTCCGCAGTCAACCTGTTGTTGGTGTTATTGGGACTCCACTCCCATTGACTGTATCCACTGCTATTTTAAGGTATCTATCAGTTTATGTTATTACATGTGATTGCACTTTGATATATACATTCATGTACTGTGTGTGCCAGCATACTGATCCAGGGATGGCACAGAACACACAAAGGCTTGACTCGTTTTGAGTCGGGTCGCTACAATTCCTTCACATACAATCTCACATCAACACCACATCCACAATGCAAACAAGGCAAATGCATATTATACAAAATATGATGATTAAGATGCATGATGCATGAATGACATGAAGCAAAATATAAACCACTCAAGAACATAGGCAAAACATGGAGGTCCACATCAGATACATGACCAAAATGGCAAGGGGCACTTGTGCTATTACACAAGTGATCCCCACTCCCAGGCAGGGCGAAAGGGTGGTCTTCATCCCCCACTTCATCAGGGGGTTGAGCTTCCCGCTCCACCCCTTCGTCCGGGGGCTGATGTTTTTCGACGGCCTCAACTTTGATGACCTCCAGTCGAACTATTTCATGCACATATCAGCGTTTATTCTCGTCTGCGAGGCTTTCCTGTGGGTCGAGTTAGGCTTTGGGCTTTCGTTCAAATATTCAACGTCAAGCCAAAGTGCGTCAGCGGCAAGCATGCGGACTGCGGTGGAGCCGTCATCACCAAGCTTACCCACGTTGCGTGGCCATCAGGTACCTTCATCGACACCATTAAGGTGTCGCAGAGGGAGTGGTTCTACATCACTAAGCCATGGGAAAAAGGCCAGACTCCCCCTGTTGAATTCCGATCTAGTCCCCCCACCAGATTAGTTTCATGGCTCAAAAAGGGCCTTAAATGGGGACCGAGCATGGAGGTGAGCGACCTACAGAAGCGTATCAGCTCCATGATCGAGAAGGACGTCAAGTTGACGATTGCGGAGACGCATCCTCCCCTGCCAGCACTAGAGACGCATCCTCCCCTGCCAGCATTGGGATACTCCACTGTGGCCTCGTCAGCTTGACGATGCACCCACAATCCGGAACCTCTTGCGCACTATGCGGGAGAAGCTATTGAAGGCGCTCTTCAAGTCACAAAAGAGCTGGCCATTTGAGGAGGAAGATAGGGGTCTGCACGCCGCCAAGCCCGCCTCCGAGGTACGATAAAATTTTCCTTAGTCGACTTTACTTTTCTTTGAGAGGATCCATAAAAAATATTCCGATCATCCGTTTGCATACATGGCTAAAGAAAGCAGTTAACGTCAATAGTCCCATGCCTCACCCCGAAGACGCCGGGTACGGGATGTTGGCACAAATGCTCGTGGTGAAGCCTTACTAGGCCCCCACGAAGAAAGAGAAGAAATAGAAACCAGGACGAGGCGGCCTTCACACCCGGGACCAGTCAGAGACTATATCCGGGGAAACTCATGCCTCTTCGAATTAACAGGAGAATGAGGAGGTAGAGGAAGAGGAAGAGCAGGAAGAAGAGGAGGAGGACAAAGTCGAGGGGGAAGGTGATTCCCCCTCGTGAGAAAGAGGGCGGTGTAATCGGGCGCCCCGGAGGAGGTACCCCCTCCTCTCTAGAAGAAAACACGTCGGGCATAGGTAATCCTGTCCGACGATAGCTCGGACTCAAACACTGAGTCTGATGACTTCGAGCCAGTTGCACAAAGGAGCCTCAGGGTCAAGCCCCCCGCTCGAAGTTTAGGATCCGAATATCCCCTTGCTCTTCATTAACTTGTTTAATGTTTTTATTAACACACGGGTACTTATTGATTTCACAACCCCCCGGTGTGTTCTTCCCACTAATCAAGTATCGAACGGGGAAACCCCGCCCGCTGAACTAGTGGAGAGCGGGAATGCATTGCATCCTACCACTCCAGGCACCGCGAAGGACACCGTGGAGGTGTCATCACAGCACACTCTGGAGCTGGGCACGGGTTGCGGGGGAAACATCATCATGGCCAAGGGGGGAAGTCCCCCTCCCAATTACTGAGGAGGCCAGACAAGCGGCCGCTCAGTCCTTTCTAAGGGCATCCCAGGAGCGCACAACGCCTCCGGAGACAATGGTTCAAACCTCGGTTGGTGATCGGGTTGTCCGATCACCACCAGCGCCACCGACCAATGAGTGGCCTGTCATGGAGGAGGCTTTATCAAGTGCCTCCATCGCTGAGGAGTAGCACACGCTTATGGGTACGGTATTGCAAAGCAGTCAGTTCGTCGACAACAGACTGAAGGAGGCCTTCAAAGGTCTCGTGGCGGGCTTTCAAGTAAGTCACACGACATTCTTATCTGCAAAAATGCTTATTTATTTTTATGATTATACACATGGCAGCCCCCGAGCCCTAGGTGAGTTTCGAAAAACTTACCTAGGGTTCAATCATGGATCCCACTCCGAACTAGATACAAATTATGTGTTCGGGATGTTAGAATAGCCCCTGATAGGGTCGGACATATGATCGGATTGACTATAGTTCAGAAGTATTGGACCCATGTAACATGTCAATTGTATTTGTAATACGGGCTTCCTCATCAGCGACAACTGTAAATGGCGCTGATCTTGACGAACTGAATCAGAAGCTCAAACGATCCGAGGATGAAGTTGATGCCCTCAACCGGAGATTCAACAAGGCATAAGGTAGGTCAAAACAAAATACGAACACCTTTGCCCGAATAACTTTTCTCGAACACTGTCAATACATGTTTTCGTAGTGTTAATGTTTACATAGCTTCGGCGAAAGAGGTGGAGAGGGTCAAGGCCGGGCTCTAACAAGCGAAAGACGAAGCGACCATCGAGAGGGCGGCGGCCAAAGAAGCGGCTACTGCCCTCTCTGCCCCGTGAGCCACCAGCGACAAGCATGAGGCTCGTGTGGTGGAGGTCCCTCATGAGCTCAAGGACGCCAGCCAGAAGTGCGAGGCCCTTGTGTAGAAGGGCAAGGAGAGCGCGACCGAATTGTCCACCTTGAAGACCGACCTCCAGAAGGAGCGGGTGTGTTGGAAATATGCCCAAGAGGCAATAATAAAATGGTTATTATTATATTTCCTTGTTGATGATAATCGTTTATTATCCATGCTATAATTGTATTGATTATAAATATGTTGCATGTGTGGATACATAGACACAACTATGTCCCTAGTATGCCTCTAGTAGACTAGCTCGTTGATCAAAGATGGTCAAGGTTTCCTAGCCATTGACATGAGATTTCATTTGATTACGGGATCACATCATTAGAACAATGATGTGATTGACGAGACCCAAATTATAAACGTAGCATATGTTCCTATGACCATGAGATCATGCAACTCACGGACATCAAAGGAGTGCCTTGTGTGTATCAAATGTCGCAATGTAACTGGTTGACTATAAAGGTGCTCTACATGTATCTCCGAGGGTGTCTGCTGGGTTGGCATGGATTAACACTTGGATTTGTTACTCCGTGTGATGGAGAGGTATCTCAGGGCCCACTCGGTAAGACAACATCACAATAATCCATGCAAGCAATGTGACTAAGTTTTAGCCATGGGATATTGTATTACGGAACTAGTAAAGGGACTTGCCGGCAATGATATTGAACTAGGTATGGAGATATTGACAATCAAATCTCGGGAGTGACATACCGAAGAACAAAGGGAACATCATACGGGATTAACTGAATCCTTGACATAGAGATTCGACCAATAAAGATCTTCGTAGATTATGTAGGAATCAATATGGGCATTCAGGTCCCGCTATTGGTTATTGACCGTAGAGATGTCTTGGTCATGTCTGCATAGTTGTCGAACTCGCGGGGACTGCACACTTAAGGTTCGATGACTTTTTGGTAGTATAGACTTATGTATCATGGTGACCGAAGGTTGTTCAGTCCCGAATGAGATCCCGAATATCATGAGGAGCTCCGGAATGGTACGACAGTAAAGATTGATATATAAGAAGCCATGTTTTGGTCACCGAAAAAGTTTTGGGCTCATCAGTAGTGTACCGAGGGTGCCGAGAGGGTACCGGGGGACCATCGGGAGGGGTATTTAGACCCAAGAGGCTACATGGGCTGTGGGAGGATGAATACCAGCCCTTAGTGGGCTGGCTGAAGTCCCACAAAGGGACCATGCGGATGGGAAGAAAATCCAAAGTGGAAAAGGTGGAAAAAGACTAAAGATAAGGAAGGAGTCCTAACCCGAATAGGAGTGGAGGAGCAGGACTCCTCCCTCCACTTCGGCCAAAGCCAAGGGGCTGGCCCTTGGCGGATAAGCCTCATCATCTCCTCCTCCAATATATACTAGAGGTTTAAGGGGTTTTTAGACATAGAAAAATAGCCTCGTGCTGCCTCTACTCTAGATCATAGTTTCTCCTCTAGATCGGTTTCAGCGGTGCTTAGGCGAAGCCCTGCTGGAATAGCTCCACCACCATCGCCACAACACTGTCGTGCTGCCAGAGAACTCTTCTACCTCTCCGCTCCCTCTTGCTGGATCAAGAAGGCGGAGATCGTCATCGAGCGGTATGTGTGCTGAACGCGGAGGTGTCGTTCGTTCGGTGCTAGATCGAGTATGTAGCGAGCTACAAAGGTATGTAGATCCACTCTCCCTCTCATAGATGCTCATCACCATGGATAGATCTTGCGTGCATGTAGGAAATTTTTTGTTTCCCATGAAACGTTCCCCAACAGTGGCATCATGAGCTAGGTCTATGTGTAGATGAGATCTCGAGTAGAACACAAAGAGTTTGTGGGCATTGATGCTTAGATTGCTTCCTCCCTTGGTCTTGTTTTGGTTCAGCGGTATTGTGGGATGTAGCGTCCTAGACCAACCTTACTCGTACGCTTACAAGAGACCGGTTCCATCGACTAACGTGTGACTTTGTTGCACAAAGATGGTTGGCGGGTGTCTGCCTCTCCTACTTTAGTTGGATCGGATTCGACAAAGGCATTCCTTGAGAAGGATGAAAATCAATTTATGTATCACCGTTGTGGTTTTGTGTAGGTGACAATTGTGCTTCCTAGATACCCGTAGCAGCCACGTAAAACTTGCAACAACAATAAGAGGACGTCTAACTTGTTTTTGCAGGGTATGTTGTGATGTGATATGGCGAATTGCATGATGAGATATATGTGATGTATGAGATGATCATGTATTGTATAGAATATCATGACTTGCATGTCGATGAGTACGACAACTGGCAGGAGCCATAGGGTTGTCTTTAATTATTGTACGACCTGCGTGTCAATCATTAAGCGCTATATAATGCTTTACTTTATCGCTAAGCAGTAGCAATAGTAGTATGAGCATGGTGGGAGCAACAACCTCGATGGTGACACAATGATGGAGATCATGATGATAGAGATCATGGTGGTACGCTGGTGACGATGGAGATCATGCCGGTGCTTTGGAGATGGAGATCAAAAGCACAAGTTCATGGCCATATTATGTCACTTATGATTTGCCTGTGATGTTAATCCTTGTTATGCACCTTGTTTAACTTAGGACAATGGTAGCATTATAAGGTGATACCTAACTTAAATTTCAAGATAAATTGTGTTCTCCCCGAGTGTGCACCGTTGCAAAAGTTTGTTGTGTCGAGACACCACGTGATGATCGGGTTTGTAGACTCTATGTTCACATACAACGCGTGCAATCTAGTGTTGCACATGCAGAACACTCAGGCTAAACTTGATGAGCCTAGCATGTACAGACATGGCCTCGGAACACAAGAGACCGAAAGGTCGAACATGAGTCATATAGTAGATATGATCAACATGATGATGTTCACCATTGAAACCACCTCAACTCACATGATGATCAGACTTGAGTTGGTGAATTTGGATCATGTATCACTCAGATGACCTGAGGGATGTGAATTTGAGTGAGAGCTTTAGTAATTTGACTAACTAAACTCATTATCTTGAACAATAGTCTAAGTAACCTTTGCATATTTATGTTGTAGATCAATGGCTCGCGCAGTAGCACCCCTGAATTTTAATGCATTCCTAGACAAAGCTAAGTAGAAAGATGATGGAAGTAACTTTGTGACCGGGCCCGTAATATTAGGATTATCCTCACGGCTTCCTAGAAGGCATATGTCCTTGATGCACTGCTTGGTGACCAACCCGTTGACCTATCATCCGAAGACATTAAGAACGCTTGGGAGACACGTTCTGGAGATTACTTAATAGTTCAATGTGCAATATTGTATGGCTTAGAACCGGGACTTTAAAGAGAATTTGAACATCATGGAGCATATGAGATGTTCCAAGAGTTGCAGTTTATTTTTAAGAAGAATGCCCGGATCGAGAGGTATGAGACCTCCGATAAATTCTATGATTGCAAAATGGAGGAGAACGGGTCTATCAGTGGACATATACTCAGAATGTTTGGGTACTCGACCCGTCTGGTGGAGTTAGGGATGCCCCTTCTGCCAGACGCGATCACAAACAAAGTTCTCTAGTCATTGCCATCTAGCTACAAGAGCTTTGTTATGAACTATAACATGCACGGGATGAAAATGTTAGTCGCCGAGTTGTTTGCGATGCTAAAAGTCGCTGAGTCTGAAATCCAAAAAGAACATCAAGTGTTGATGGTCCATAAAACCACAAGTTCCGTGAAGAATGGCAAGGGCAAGAAGGGTAACTCCAAGAAGGGTGGCAAAGCAGTTGCTCCACAAGTGAAGAAACCCAAGGCTGGACCCAAGCCAGAAACTGAGTGCTTTCATTGCAATGGAACTGGTCACTGGAAACGAAACTGCCCCAAGTATCTGGCTGACAAGAAGGAGGACAACAACAAACAAGATATATATGATATACATGTTATTGATGTGTACCTTACCAACTCTCGTTGTAGTGCCTGGGTATTTGATACCGGTTCGGTTGCTCACATTTCCAACTCAAAGCAGTAACTACGAAATAGGCGAAGGCTGGCAAAGGACGATGTGATGATGCGCGTGGGAAATGGTTCCAAGGTTGATGTGATCGCCTCCAGCATGCTCTCTCTTCGATTACCATCGGGATTAGTGATGAACCTGAATAATTGTTATTTAGTGCCTGCGTTAAGCATGAACATTATATCTGGATCTTGTTTATTGCGAGACGGTTACTCATTTAAATCTGAGAATAATGGTTGTTCTATTTATATGAGTGATATCTTTTATGGTCATGCACCCAATGTGAGGGGTTTATTCATGTTGAATCTTGATAGTGATGATACACATGTTCATAACATTGATGCCAAAAGATGTAGAGTACCACTTTCATGTGGCACTGCCGTTTGGGTCATATTAGTGTAAAACGCATGAGGAAGCTCAATGCTAATGGACTAAAGTCACTTGATTTTGAATCACTTGAAACATGTGGACCATGCCTCATGGCCAAATTGACTAAAACTCCGTTCTCTCGAACAATGGAACGGGCGAGTGACTTATTGGAAATCATATATACTGATGTGTTCGGTCCGTTGAGCATTGAGGCGCGCGGTGCATATCGTTATTTTCTCACCTTCACTGATGATGTTTGAAAAGTTCACTTAAGATAGTGTATATTTATTTAATTGAGCATAAGTCTGAAACGTTTGAAAAGTTCAAGCAATTTCAAAGTGAAGTTGAGACTCATCATAACAAGAAGATTAAATTCCTGCGATCTGTTCGAGGAGGTGAATATCTGAGTTATGAGTTTGGCAGTCACTTAAGATAGTGTGGAATTGTTTCACAGTTAACACCACCTAGAACACCACAGCGTAATGGTGTGTCCGAACATCGTAGTCGAACCTTATTAGATATGGTGGGTTCTATGATGTCTCTTATCGATTTGCCACTATCGTTTTGGGGTTATGCATTAGAGACAGCTGCATTCACTTTAAATAGGGCACCATCGAAATCCGTTGAGATGACACCATATGAACTGTGGTTTGCCAAGAAGCCAAAGTTGTCATTTCTTAAAGTTTGGGGATGTGATGGTTATGTCAAAAAGCTTCAGCCTGAAAAGCTGGAATCCAAGGCGGAGAAATGCGTCTTCATAAGATACCCAAAAGAGACGGTTGGGTATACCTTCTATATTAGATCCGAAGGCAAAGTGTTTCTGGCAAATAGGCGATAGCCTAGACTAGAGGTCTTACATGATTGACGGTCATGGCGAGAGCGTGTGTGAAGAAGTACACCCCTACAGGGTATGAAACTATTCGAATAGCCGCGTCCTCGAATATGGACTACTTGGAAAGCTTATGTTGTTCATAGATAATCAAATGGACACTCATAAAAATGTCAAGACAAGTGTGAGTACTGTGGATGGCACTCTCCCAGGAGTGGGTAGTGAATCCATATTGGTGTATTGTCATGGAGTTAGTGGACTCGTGTGCGATATCTAAAAAGTAAACAAAGGGTTAAAATTGTGTAGTATAGGTTAGCCATGAGTCAAAGCTGGCATTGCTGCATAGACTCCACCACTCCCCTTGTTGATACATGAGCATGAATAGACTAGGTCTGTTCTAAAGACTTGCTGAGTCCGTTTGTACTCACGGTTGCTTAATAAATGTTGCAGATGTGACCCAGGACCCATCATGTGGGTTCTATCTAGATGTCGATGATGCCGAATAGCTGGTGTCCTAGCTACGACCTATGCCTTGTGGCGGGCTGTAGATAGTCAGGCCATGTGCCATTTTACCCTTTCATCTGTCTGTACTTAGACAACTTTATGCTTTCACTAGGTTTGGATGAACTTGTTTGTATGACTTGAGTGTCGGGTCATGTGACCCCTATCTGTAAGAACATGTTATGCAAGGCTCGTGTGAGCCCCTTAAATAAAATTTGTTGTATGGTTATGTTGTGATGCCATGGTTGTATCTATGCATATCGGGCATGTCGTGCGTACGTGTGACGTGCAACGGTATGTATTGGATCTGACACCTAGTCGTGTGCCTTTAGTAGTACTCTTTACGAGAAACTGCATCTTTGTGTTTCCACCGAGCCATGGTAGCTTGCTACTGCTCCGGACACATCGATTGACCGGCATGTATCCTTCTCTGCTGCTGTGTCTGTCCCTTTAGGGAAATTCTTGCAGTATAATGGAGTCCCTATAGCCTGCTATGACTCATCTATGTGCAGTGATGGCATTTATGTCTCACGACGTAATGGAGTCCTTGTAGCTTGCTATGACTCGTCTACACACGCTTGAGGCCGACACCTGCAATGCTGGGTTACGTATGCCTGTTTCCGTATGGATGTGCCACTTGGGTTCTATCACTAGTCATGTCGGCCTGGGTTCTCTGTCGTTTGATTGCCCACGACATGATCACATACGTGAGGCAAAAGACGCAAACGGTCCCGGCTAAGGTAAGGCTGCAGCTGTGGAGCTTACCGTGCGTGAGGCCGCAAAGTGATGTGATATGTTACAGTCTGGATTCATATGACTTAGGATCAGGGTCCCGACAGTCGTTGGCTGAGCAGGGCATGATAGCCGTTGCGGAAGGGCACAATGTTGAAGATCAAGTCTTCGCTGCTAAAGTTATCGGCAGAGATGAACACAACTTCCAGGGTAACATAGCCTTTGGATTGGTCCTTGACACCTAGGATCACTCCTTTAAAGGTAGTGTTACTGGATTTAATCCATGATGGATCTATGTCGATCTTTTTCACCATGTCTGAGTAAATAAGGTTAAGGCTAATTCATCCATTGGGACCTTTGTTAGGTGATACCCATCTATAATGGGGTCGAGGACGAGTGCGGACGAACCCTCGTGACGGATATTGGTCGGGTGATCACGCGGATGAAAAGTGATCAGATATGCCAACCATGGGTTATACTTCGGGGCTACTAGCTCTACAGCGTAAACCTCTCGAATGTCACGCTTCCTCTCCTGCTTAGGTATATGGGGGGCGTATATCATGTTTACCGTTTTGACTTCCGGGGAAAATTTATTTTAGACACCACCAGTCGGGCCCCGAGGGTCATCCTCATCCTCACTGCGGGGGCTCTTGCCTTGATCCTCTGGTAGGAGCTTGCCGACCTATTTAAACACAAAGCAATTATGGTGTGTATGGTTGGCGGGCTTCTCTTGAATCCCGTGGATTCAACAAGGCCTTTTCATGATCTTTTCTATCGGGGTGGGTCTGTCGCGATTGCCTTTAGGAGGCTTCTTCCACTGCCCATGACGGGAGTTGCAGAAGCCAACATTAAGAGTCGTGTCATCGACATCACTATTATTGTGGCGGCGCTTGTTCTTGTTGCACTTGGGTTTCCTGTTGCCATCCTGAACTTTGGAGGTTCTGGGATCTTCAGAGTTATGGTTGCGTCTTTCTAGCCAATTGTCTTCACCCACGCAAAAGAGGGTCATCAAGGAAGTAAGGGCGGACATGGTCCGAGGTTTATCCTAGCCGAGATGGCGAGCTAGCCATTCGTCCCGCATATGATGCCGGAGAGAGGCTATTGCCTCAGCATCAGGGTAGTCGACAATCTGGTTCTTCTTTGTCAAGAACTGATTCCAGAATTGTCGCGCGGACTCTCTGGGCTTTTGTATGACGTTGCTTAAGTCGAAGGAATCCGGGGCCGAACATAGGTTCCCTGGAAGTTAGAGAGGAATGCATCCTCCAGGTTTTCCAAGCATCGGATGGAGTTCTAGAGGAGGCTATTTAGCCAGTGCCGGGCTGGCCCCTTAAATTTAGGGGGAAATATTTAATGGTGTGGAGATCATCTCCTCGTGCCATGTGTATGTGGAGGAGCAATTCTTCGATCCATATGGTTGGGTTAGTTGTCTCATAGTACTTCTAGATGGTCATGGGTTTAAACTCCTCCAGGAACAAAGCGGGTGAGCAGCGCCTCAAGCCTGAGCTATGTCGTGCCTGTAATCGGCGTCTGTTCTAGCTCTGCTACATTCCCGATCTCTATTATTACTTCGATCGAGCCATGGTCTATACCCATCCCCTCTATCGGGAGAGTAGCCTCTGGATCCATAGATGGATCTTTTACGGCCTACTTTGTGATCTAGGTCATCCCGTAGGTCGAACCTTCCATTGGGCTCTAGTGGCTCCTTTCTCCGTCTTCGGGCCATTGCCGGTCTATAACCGGTGTCATTAGCCGCCCGATTACGCATGCGAGGAGGGCAGTCCGGTTTGTCGTATGGGGTATGTTTTGGAGACGGTGTATCACTGAGCTCGTCGTCGAATTGTGGCAACAGCCTTCTTTGTGGATAGCTCTTGGGCTGGGCCGATAGACCGGTACCATGCCCTCCTCAGCTGAGAGGACTCTTGTCCATCGATCATGAGGTCATCATGTTTGGCTTTGAGCTGCGTTCCTTAGCTTTCAGGCTGCAAGCCGTCGCTATGAGTTGTTGTCTGAACAGTTCCAGATCTTCATGGTTATCAGTGATGTTGAAGTCATAGGTTTTCGGGATGGCATCCTCCTAGACAGGAGGGAGGTAGTTATCGTCCTCGGAATCATTAAAGTAATCGGGGTTGCTCGAGTCCTCAGGCCTATCCTGACCCTCTAACGGGTGTTCGAGGATATCAGGGTCCCCGCGGTCCTCGGGGGTAACTTTGTCCGCGGTGCCGATGATAGCTTTCCTTCCCTTTTTTCCTTTGGACCGCTGATGCGGTTTCTAGTGCCTTGACAGTGCATCGCCCGACTTGTCGCCGCCATTAGGAGTGTCCACCATGTAGGCGTCATATGTAGAAGTGGTGTCCCATCGCCCGGTGTTAACAGCGGTGGGCGCACAGTCCTCTTCATCCATGTATTCTGCTTCCTTAGAGGCATAGTCTAGCATGTTTGTTAAATCTTTGACTGTGGCTATTAAGTGCGGGGTGTGTGGGTCGAAAAAAATTTCTTGACCCGTACTCTAACCGACCTGACCACAGATCGGGGCCAAATTGTTGGAAATTTCCATCGACGAGATCCAATCTAGGGTTTTGTCAAACGCCGAGGGCTCGCTCGGATCATACTGTTCGAAACCTTCGGACTTGACCTCTGATGCGTCCGAACGAGAAGGATGCTCGGCAAGAATGAGTGTTCGGCCTTCCCATCCTATGGCCGGATCCGGACCAGGAGAGGAAACACCACCGTGGTAAACCCCGTTGGCGTGACCAGAAAAGGAACTCAAGGTTAAAGCCTCGGAGTTTTCGGGCGTGGCGAGTGAAGTCGCAAGCACAGTTAGTTCCAAGAGTCCACGGAGAACTCTAGGTTCCCAAATCTAGCCTCTCGATCTAGGGTGAAGCTCTCGACATGGCCTAGATGGTAGGTCGGGTCGGCGTGCAGCACAATGCTGCCGAAGGCAAAGATCTGTCTGCGGACAAAAGTGTCCATGTTACAGACCTCTTCGTTGATGACATGGCGAGACATCGATTCCTTGGGTGCTCACAGCGGAACTCTCAATCAAACACCAATGTCGGTGTCAAAACCGGTGGATCTCGGGTAGGTGGTCCCGAACTGTGAGACTAGAACCGGTGGTAACAAGAGACGAAGGGGACATAGATTTACCCTGGTTCGGGCCCTCGTATGGAGGTAATACCCTATGTCCTGCGTTGTTGTATTAATTATATGGGGGGGGGGGGTTACGGAATTGATCTACCTAGATATCGAATAGCTAACCCTAGATGAGTTGTCCTGTGTCTACTGTTGGGGAACGTTGCATGGGAAACAAAAAGTTTCCTATGCACACGCAAGATCTATCCATGGTGATGAGCATCTACGAGAGGGAGATTGGATCCACATACCCTTGTAGATCGCTAAGCGAGAAGCGTTAAGAAACACGGTTGGTGTGGTCGAACGTCTCCGCGATCCAAATCAACGAGTGTCCCGCAATCTCATCACGATCCGTCCCATGATCCAATCACGATCCGTCCCGTGAACTCATCATGCTACGTCCCATGATCTCATCACGATCCGTCTCGCAATATTGATAACGATCCTTCTGATCTAGCGCCGAACGGACGACACCTCCACGTTCAACACACGTACAGCTCGATGACGATCTCCGCCTTCTTGATCCAGCATGAAGGACTGGAGAGGTAGAAGAGTTCTCCGACAGTGTGACGGTGCTCCCACGATGGTGGTGGAGCTATTCCGGTAGGGCTTTGCCTAAGCACTGCAGAAATCCGATCTAGAGGAGAAACTATGCACTAGAGGAATTGGTAGCACGTGGCTGAAAATCTAGTGCCAAACCCCTAAAACCCTCTAGTATATATAGGAGGAGAGGAGGAGGAGGAGGCTTGGCTCCCAAGGAGCCAGCCCTTGGGTCGGCCGAACCAGGAGGGAGGATTCCTCCTCCTCTAGTCCTAGTAGGATTAGGACTCCTTCCTAATTTAGCCCTTTTTCCCTTTTTCCACCTTTTTCCTTTTGGGCTTTTTCTTCCCAGGCGCATGGGACCTTTGTGGGACTTCCTCCAGCCCACTAAGGGCTCGTATTCATCCTCCCACAGCCCATGTTGTCGCATCCCTAGCTAGATGTCATAGGATAGCATGTGTGTGCACCATGTTTCAATTTTTGCATCAACTTGAAATGGGGGCTAAAAGAAACCCCAAGCTCATATTTGAATCAAATTAATTCAAAGTTGTGAAAACTCAACAAATTCAATATGCCCTTACAAAATGTTCCCTATGTCTAATAATTATGGACATGATTATAACAGGGCCCATTTTAAATCTTTGAAGAAATATAGAAATATAAAAATAAATGATAAAGCCTTTGAAAATGACAAATAAAGCATTATTATTATTTTATATTTCAAAATATCCTAAAACTTTTTATTGGAGTTTGAAATATTCAAACTTGGTATTACAAAATAGTTGGGATATTTTGTAAAAGTATTTGTACCTGAAAAGAAAATAAAACAAATGTCCGAATTAGAAAACAGAAAGTAAAAGAAAAAAGGGAAAGGAAACCTACCTAGGCCCAGGCCAGGCCGGCCCACCTGGCCTAGGGACGTTGTCGTCCTCCTGGCGGCTAGGAGGACGGGCGTGTGGCCGGAGCGCGTGCGCCAGTGTGCCTTCCGCGCCGGCAGCTGCCTACCTGCCTCCCCCTCGCCAACGCGAATGGGATAAGCTCAGAGAGTCGTCCCCATTGCCCTCTCCATCTCGCTCGTACTTGCCTCTCTTCCTCTCCCCCTCTGTCGCCATGGTCATCGAAGCTCAGCCGCGTAGCGCCGTCGCTCCAGCCGATCCCCTGCCTCGCGAGGTAGCTCCAGTGCTCCGCCTCGTCGCCCTCTTCCTTTTCGCCAAGCCGCGCATCGCCAGGAGCTCCCCATCACCACATCGCCATCATCTGCAACCTCCGGCCGCCGGCGAAGAAGTCAAGCTCGTGACTGCTCCAGGCTTTCCCCGAGCCCGCTCTCGACCCCGCTGCAACCGGCATGAGCCCGTGGTCCTTTCCTCCCTTTCCCCCATTTGATAGGTCGTTCTACCGCTGGATCCTCTCGGGTCCGAGAGCTCCTCGCTACCGGCGAGGACGTGGCCATCGCAGCAGTGGCCCAAGCTTGCACCTGAGCACGTAGTCGTGCTTAGGATGATCCTAGGCAGCTCTAGGAACCCTCAGGTGGCTCGTTCGAGCTCTGGCTCGACGAGCCCGTGCTCGCCGAGCTCCGGCAGCCGCCATGCTCATTGCCTGCAGTGTCGGGTCATGTGACCCCTACCTGTAAGAACATACTGTCCAAGGCTCGTATGAGCCTCTTAAATAAAAGTTGTTGTATGGTTATGTTGTGATGCCATGGTTGTATCTATGCATATCGGGCATGTGGTGCGTACGTGTGACGTGCAACGGTATGTATGGGATCCGACACCTAGTCATGTGCCCTTAGTAGTACTCTTTACGGGAAACTGCTTCTTTGTGCTTCCACCGAGCCATGGTAGCTTGCTACTGCTCCGGACACATTGATTGACCAGCATGTATCCCTCTTTGCTGCTGTGTCTGTCCCTTCGGGGAAATCTCTTGTAGTGTAATGGAGTCCCTGTAGCCTGCTACGACTCGTCTACGTGCACTGATGGCATTTATGTCTCACGGAGTAATGGATTCCTTGTAGCTTGCTATGACTCGTCTACACACGCTTGAGGCAGACACCTGCATTGCCGGGTTACGTATGTCTGTTTCCGTACGGATGTGCCACTTGGGTTCCATGACTAGTCATGTCGGCCCGGGTACTCTATCGTCTGATTGCCAATGACATGTTCACATACGTGAGCTAAAAGACGCAAACGGTCCCGGCTAAGGTAAGGCTACAGCCGTGGAACTTACCTTGAGTGAGGCTGCAAAGTGATGTGATATGTTATAGTCTAGATTCATATGACTTAGGATTGGGGTCCCGACAACGTTGGTATCAGAGCTTGACTGGCTGTTGGACTACCAAGCCAAACCGGTCGAAGTTGAGTCTAGAAACACTATAGAAAAGAAGGAGAATTGATTATTGAAGGGAACGTAAGGATCTTTTTACTCCTCTTCCCAAGTTATTCTATGCTGAGTCTTTCTCATCTTTTCGACAGGATAGGAACTACGCTTCTTATCTATTGCTTAGGATGACGAGTTACTAACCATGAACCACTAGCTAGCTTCTTTGCAAGTGAATGTCGGTACTAGAGTATTGTTCGTGTGACAACAGATGGATTAGAGATTTGAGTCTAGAAAGTTGAGTGGTTATGCTTTTCCAATCTTTTGCAGTTGTCACAAAATCCTTTTTGAGCAATTACAGCCATTATGCAATCCAATTTCTTCTAGAATCTCCAATGTATTTGCATCATTCTTTGTTTCAGAGGCCCCCTCGTCCTCCCGTCAGGTGGTCCGTCTCACCAGGAGCATCGATGTACCGGGTCACACAGCCATGTTGGTTAGAGTTATGATGGAGGCTGGTTACCGTTGGTACCTAGAGTACACAGTGGAGGAACAACATCGAGATTTAAACCAGAGTCAGTATTAAGATATATCCTTCATATCGTGGAGCTGCAGAGCCGCTTCACTGGACTTATGGATTAGTTGTCACCACATATATGGTAGTTCAGGAGGCCGCCTACACCATGCTGACGATCATGAGGTTTCACCATGGTTTGCTTCAGAACACAGAGTTCTGTTATGTTCCTGCTTCCATGGGAGGAGAGGATGGTTATCTTAGTGCAGCCTACTATGATCATTCCCATGAGGATCCCAGGCTGCAGGTGACCTTTCAGATGTTGGAGAACAGGCACCGTGATGCATGTGCCCTTCGCATGGAGCTTTATGCCACCCGTGCACGTCTTTGGACAGCCCTGACACAGTTGGCACCTATCGTGCAGACAGGCTATGGAGATTTGGAGATGCTGACCCCATCGCGGACTCATCTGCCAGCCCACGTAGACTCACCCGATGTTGGAGGCATCACCCCACTTCGAGGACCGTTGTTGCCGCCAACAAGGGGACCAAGGCCACACCCGTGTCCTTACAGTTTCTAGGGATCACAGGCTAGAGTGTTTCCAGATCCTTAGGTTCAGCTCCTGGGTCACAGGGGTAACCTGTATGAGGCATTCTACAGTGATGCTTGAGTACGTGGATGTTAGTACTAGTATGGTAGTAGTCGTATCGCCACAGTCCTACGTGTCTTGTGGGATATGACCGAGGATGAGAGTTGAGTTCCGGAGGTGTAGATAGATAATGTATAGGAAGCTTGTAATGTCTCCGATGAGTTGTGTCATCTCTCTGTAGTTTGTTTTGATCTTGGGCTTGTACTGAACTATGTCATGGTGTGTATGAATCATGGTGTTCATATGGCAGTTGTTATTACCATGTTGTTTGGGTGTTTACCCTGCATGCCATATTGTCCAGTACATTCCTTATCTCATGTCTAAGAGTTGTTGTCCTCTATGGCTAAGCTGTGGGTTTGTTTTCCCATGATGGTGGCAACTAGGAATAACCCCGTGCCTGCCCCTGAGTAGGGCGAGGGAAGCCAGCCAAGGCAAGAGGATCTGCCACATGCGACTTCTTTGGCAGAAGTGATGATTGAATCTGAAAGGAACAAAAGGGAGACCAACAGGTTTCTAGAACAAATTGAGCAGAACACAGCGTGTGCTCCCCGCAATGATCACTATGATGGTGTGTCCCTCGGTGACTTCGTCAAGCTGTGCCCACCTAAGTATCATCATTCGGTCGACCCACTCGACGCTGATGACTGGCTGTCCAGCATGTTCTGCAAGATCCGGGCTGCCAATATGTCCGAGGCCAACAAGGTGACCTTTGCTACTTACTTTCTAGAAGGACCCGCCAATCTTTGGTGGGAACATTATGAAGCCATGCGTCCCGCAGGCCCCGCACCAACTTGGGCAGAATTCAGCGCGACATTCTATACCCATCACATCCCGGAAGGGCTGAGATGGATCGCAAGAGAGAGTAATTTTGTGCTTTCACCTAGGGCAGGCGGTCAATGGATGTCTATAGCCGTGAGTTTGGCAATCTTGCTCGCTATGCTCCGGACAAAGTTTCAATGGATGCCAAGAAACAGGCTAGGTTCCGCAAGGGACTTAACCCTGAGCTGCGTTGAGATCTGCGCCTGCATGAGTGCACAACCTTCCAGGCTCTCGTCAACAAGGCTATTGATGTCGAGTCTGGACAGACTAACTATGAGGCCACAAGGAAGCACAACTGTGACTTTATCCCCGCATCTGGCTCGGGCTCCAACAAACACCGGGTGTGGGTGCCCAATGCAGCTCTGTCGCCAAGATACACCGCGAGGCCATCCTTCCAGGCGCCTCGCCCAGCACAGCCCAATCCTCCAGCCAAACCATTTGGAGGTCCTCCTGTCAATGTTGCTCCCCGTGCTACCATGCTTTGTTACAAATGTGGGGAACTAGGTCACTACTCTCGTGATTGTCCTCAGAACAATGCTAAGCCCGCTAGACATGGGAAGCTAGGAAAAGCTTTCTATGTGAAGCCAGCTCCTTCTCGTGCACGAGTGAATTATGTCTCTGCTGAGGAAGCCATTGAGGATCCTGATGTTATCCTAGGTACGCTCCTTGTTAGTGGTCATCCAGCTTCTGTTCTATTTGATAATGGGGCATCTCATTCTTCCATCTCAGAAATTTATGCACAGTTGCATAACATGTCTTTTTGTGATGTGCCTACTCCTTTAGTAGTTCAGACTCCTGGTTCAAAGTGGCAAACTTCTAGAGTGAGCCATGATAATGAGATTCTGGTGGATAGGCTGGCCTTCCTAGAATCTTCGATAGCCCTCAAGTCTTCGGACATCAATATCATGTTAGGCATGGATTAGATGAAAGCCCACTATGCTAAGATTGATACTCATACTAGGAATGTTCAACTTACACATCCATCGGGTGAGATAGTTAACGTATACACTCGAACAGCCAAGCGCCAACTCTATTCCCTCAATGCTAGCCCTCTTCCAGAACTAGAAGATATTTTGGTAGTCCGTGACTTTTCGGATGTCTTTCCAGAAGACCTGCCAGGAATTCCTCCTGTCCAAGATGTTGAGTTTGTGATAGAGCTCATTCCAGGGACTGTCCCAATAGCTAGAAGACCCTATAAGATGGCACCCTTAGAACTAGCCGAACTTAAAATTCAACTCGATGAGGCTTTGAAGAAAGGTTTCATCCATCCTAGTTCTTCTCCTTGGGCTTGTCACGTTCTCTTCGTCGAGAAGAAGGATGGATCAGATCGGATGGTTGTGGATTATCGGCCAGTGAATCTGGTCACCATAAAGAACAAGTATCCGCTCCCAGGATCAATGATTTGTATGATCAACTTGCTGGATCCTCTATCTTTTGCAAAATGGATTTGAGGTTGGGATACCATCAAATCAGAATTAGAAACGGGGACATTCCAAAAACGGCTTCGGTACTCGTTATGGCCAATACAAGTACACCGTCATGTCCTTCGGTTTAACGAGTGCCCCAACCACCTTCTCTCGCTTGATGAATTCGATCTTCATGGAGTATTTGGATAAATTCGTCGTGGTTTACCTCGACGACATTCTCATCTATTCGAAGAATGAACAGGAACATGCCGAGCATCTAAGGCTGGTATTGATGAAACTTCGAGAGCACCATCTGTATGCCAAATTCTCCAAGTGTGAATTTTGGTTGCCAGAAGTGACCTATCTAGGCCACGTGATCTCTGGTAAAGGTATTGCTGTCAATCGCGAGAGAGTTCATGCCGTCCTTGATTGGACTCAACCTGAATCAGTTAAGCAACACATGATCTTGAGCTTGCAGCTGTGGTCCATGCACTGAAAACCTCGCAACATTACCTTCTTGGTAATCCTTGCGAAATTTACACTGATCACCAAAGTCTGAAATATATTTTCACCCAGCCGGATTTGAATCTCAGGAAAACACGGTCGGTTGAGTTGATTACAGATTACGACTTAGGGATAACTTACACCCCGGGGAAAGCCAATGTTATGGCTGACGCACTAAGTCGTAAGTCCTATTGTAACAACCTGATGTTACAACAAGGTCAACCAATTCTTCATGAGGAATTTCGGAAGTTAAACCTTCACATTGTTCCTCAAGGATTCCTCTCTAACCTGGTGGTGAAACCTACTCTTACGGATCAAATTATAGAAGCCCAGAAGCATGATGCCGGGATATCTCGGATGAAGAAAAACATTAAGAAGGGTAATGTTAGATGCTTCTCGGAAGATGATCAGGGTTTTGTCTTCTTTGAGAACCACTTGGTGTTCCAGAAGAAGCAACATCTATGACAGTTGATCCTTCAGGAGGCTCATGATTCTCCTCTCACAATTCATCTGGGTAGTACCAAGATGTATCAGGACCTACGCCAGAGGTTCTGGTGGACTAGGATGAAGAGAGAAATTGCTTAGTTTGTTGCTAATTGCGACGTTTGTCGTCGCGTGAAAGCAGAACATCAAAGGCCTGTTGGCACCCTTCAACCTTTAGCTATTCCTGAATCGAAATAGGATAAGGTCGGTATGGATTTCGTTACCGGATTTACCAGGACCAAGAGAGGGAATAATGCTAT
Organism: Hordeum marinum; assembly: GCA_022496015.1. Lineage (NCBI taxonomy): Eukaryota > Viridiplantae > Streptophyta > Magnoliopsida > Poales > Poaceae > Hordeum > Hordeum marinum. The sequence continues at coordinate 228,175,127 of CM039677.1, read as the reverse complement.
CTTTGTGGTCATTGATCGCCTTTCCAAAGTGGCTCATTTTCTTCCTGTTCAGGAGAGTATAACTGCTAGCCAGCTAGCGGAGTTATATGTTTCTCAAATAGTCTCTCTTCATGGTGTTCCATTGGAGATTAAATCGGACCGCGGAAGTATCTTTACTTCCCATTTCTGGGAAAGTTTTCAAACCGCTATGGGGACTCATCTATCCTTTAGCACCGCTTTCCACCTGCAATCAAGTGGTCAACTTGAGCGAATCAATCAAATTCTTGAAGTCATGCTCCGAGCTTGTGTTATATCCTTCGGTATGAATTGGGAGAAATGTCTTCCATTTGCCGAATTTGCATATAACAATTGTTATCAATCAAGCTTGGGCAAAGTCCCTTTTGAAGTTCTCTATGGACGAAGGTGTCGAACACCTCTTAACTGGTCAGAAACCGGAGAGAGGCAACTCTTTGGCCCAGATATGATCCAGGATGCAGAGGAGCTAGTTCGCATTATTCGTGAAAAGAGGAAAACAGCCCAATCTCGTCAAAAGAGCCAATATGATCGCCATCATAAGGCTGTGACCTATGAAGTTGACGAGAAGGCTTACCTTCGGGTTACGCCTCTGAGGGTACCCATCGATTCGGTATCAAGGGAAAGTTGGCTCCTCGTTACATTGGACCTTTTCGCATTCGTCCTAAACGAGGAGAGGTTGCCTACCAACTGGAACTTCTGCCGAATCTTTCCAAGGTTCAAGATGTCTTCCACGTCTCGCAACTCAGGTGTTGCTTCTTGGACCCTGTCCGTGAGATACACCACGAAGCGCTTGATCTCCAAGATAACCTTACATATCGAGAATACCCTGTTCGTATTCTTGATCAAGCTGAGCGTACCACTCGGCGATGGAACATCAAGTTTTTCAAGGTTCAGTGGTCACACCATTCTGAAAAGAAGGCCACATGGGAAAGAGAAGATCGTCTTTGACTAGAGTACCCCTCGCTCTTCCCGACGACATCAAAATCTCGGGACGAGATTGTTTTCAGTGGGGGTGAGTTGTCACATCCCTAGCTAGATGTCATAGGATAGCATGTGTGTGCATCATATTTCAATTTTTGCATCAACATGAACTGGTGGCTAAAAGAAACCCCGAGCTCATATTTGAATCAAATTAATTCAAAGTTGTGAAAACTCAACAAACTCAATATGCCCTTACAAAATGTTCCCTATGTTTGATAATTATGGACGTGATTATAACAGGGGCCGTTTTAAATATTTGAACAACTATAGCAATATAAAAATTATTGAAAAAGCCTCTAAAAATGCCAAATAAAGCATTATCATTATTTTATATTTCGAAATATCCTGAAACTTTTTATTGGAGTTTGAAATATTGATATCACAAAAAATTTGGGGTATTTTGTAAAAGTATTTGTACCTGAAAAGAAAATAAAACAAATGTGAGAATTGGAAAACAAAAAGTAAAAGAACAAAAGGGAAAGGAAACCTACCTAGGCCTAGGGAGGTCATCGTCCTCCTGGCGGCCAGGATGACGGGCATGTGGCTGGAGCAGCAGTTTCTACCCCTGCCAATAGTTTAGCACACTCTTTGTTGCTATTATGGGGGCTAGCCCGCGCGCGGGCATGCCTCCGCGCCGGCAGCTGCCTGCCTGCCTCCCCCTCACCAGCACGAAGGGGATAAGCTCAGAGAGCCGTCCCCATTGCCCACTCCCTCTCGCTCTTGCTCGCCTCTCTTCCTCTCCCCCTCTGTCGCCATGGCCGCCAAAGCTCCGCCGCGTAGCGTTGTCGCTCCAGCTGCTCCCCTGCCTCGCTAGGTAGATCCAGAGCTCCGCCTCGTCGCCCTCTTCCTTCTCACCAAGCCGCGCATCGCTGGGAGGTCCCCATTGCCGCATCCCCGTCGTCTTCAACCTTCGATCACCGGCAAAGAAGTGAAGCTCGCAGCTGCTCCAGGCCTTACCCGAGCCCGCTCTCGACGCCGCTGCAAGCACCGTGAGCCCGTGGTCCTTTTCCCCCCTTTCCCCCCATTCGTTAGGTCGTTGTAGCGCCGGATCCTCTCGGGTCCGAGAGCTCCTCGCCGCCGACGAGGAGGTGGCCATCGCTGTAGCGGCCCAAGCTCGCACCTGAGCACATAGTCGTGCTTAGGATGATCACAGGCAGCTCTAGGAACCCTCAGGTGGCTCGTTCGAGATCCGGCTCAACGAGCCCATGCTCGCCCGAGCTTTGGCAGCCACTGTGGTCATCGTCGGCGCCGATTCTGGCCATCCCAGCCCCTGGGAGGTGTCGGGCTCGATGCGCGCGAGCAAGCAGAGTAGATCGGTGCCCTCCGCCGTCTGTTTGATCGCCGAAGGAGGAATCCCGACCCCCTCCGCCATCCCTGACGTCGCCGGTGGCTCAGCGTTGGCGAGTCAACCAGTTTGACCAGCAGGGGTTTCACCCCTGGGTCACTGGCAAGTGGGGCCGGGCCCTGTTAGTCAAATCTAGGTTAATAATTAAATTAAATAAATTAATTAAGTTAATGGCCCACTGACCAGTGGGCCCTACCTAATCTAATTAGTAATTAGTTAAATGATTAACCCTCTTAGTGATTGGGTCACTAACAAGTGGGTCCCACTTGTCAGGTTTGATCTGCCCTCGTCAGCTGACCTGCTAACGCCATGATGACGTCAGGCTGATGCAATAAAAGGAATTTCTAGTTTTAAAATAATTCCTGAAAATGTTTAAAACTTCAAAAATACATATAAATTAATCTGTAACTCATATGAAGTTAATTTATATATGAAAATATATTAGAAAAATCCAATGAATCTAATGGTGCTATTATCATGCATGTTAGAGCAACCTATGTAGAAGAACATTGACATTTTCTAATAGGTTAATATATGGAATTTGAAATGACGAACGATTTTGAACCTATATTCAAACTCCCTTCAAATTAACTTGGACAATTGCTGCATCAGATCATCCATACATGATGCCATGTCATGATCATGCATCATATTGTTGCACTTGCGTGTATTGATTTCTATTTATCTGCATTGCGGTAGGACCTGCTTTTGAGGATACCCCCGAGTATTCCAACGAAGGAGAGAACCTTCCCGCTACCCAGCAAGGCAAGCAACCCCCTTGATCATTCCGATAATATCCCACTTTCTCGCTCCTGCTCTTGTTTATTGCATTAGGACAAACGTTCACTTGTCTGTCATACATGGTAGATGAACCTATTCTTTTGCATGACCTGTCATTGTCACAGTAAATAGCTAAACCTTGCAACCTAGCATACCTGGTAGATGCTTGTGCCATGATGTGCTTAGCTTACTTTGCCTGCTATGCTTGCTATGCTTAGAGTTGTGTCAGGTCTGTTTCATCTGGGTGATGAACTGGAGTGAAACCATGTTGTTCTGATGTGATAAGCTTACGATGAACTCGATTTGGTAAAGGTAGCGATGAGAGGCTATGTAGCAGTACATAGCGTGTTGTCTCATTGGGACCGTTCTTAGGAACTGAGTACCGTGTTTGTGATCCAAGACTAGATACTATCACACGTTGGGATACTTAATTAACCCTCTCGACTTATCAGTCGCTTAGTCCTTAGTTTAGGAGTTGCAATTAGTTTCTGGTGTTTATAGCATGCTGAAGGCCGTGCGTAGCACTGACCCTAGGGGTGGGTTATGACGCGGTAGGCAGTGGCATGGTGTACCAAGGGTCAACCGAATGGTGGGCTTGGGAACACTGCGCACATCGTTTAGGGCCGTAGCGGAAACTTTGGCCAGACTTTCGTGCGGGTTCAGTCTCAAATAGGCGATAGCCTACACTAGAGGTCTTATGTGGTTAACGGTCATGGCCGACTCCCTCCCTGGGCTTCCGCTTGAAGTTTGCTATGGTGCATGGTTTTATGAGCCCACAGTGATAAGTGGCGAGAGTGTGTGTGAAGAAGTACACCCCTACAGGGTATGAAACTATTCGAATAGTCGCGTCCTTGGATATGGACTACTTGGATAACTTATGTTGTTCATAGATAATCAAATGGATACTCATAAAAATATCAAGACAAGTGTGAGTACCGTGGATGGCACTCTCCCAGGAGAGGGAAGTGAATACATGGTGGTGTATTGTCATGGATTTAGTGGACTCGTGTGCGATATCTAAAATGAAAACAAAGAGTTAAAATTGTGTAGTGTAGGTTAGCCATTAGTCAAAGCTGGCATTGCTGCATAAACTCCACCTCTCACCTTGTTGATACATGAGCATGAATAGACTAGGTCTGTTTTAAAGACTTGTTGAGTACGTTTGTACTCATGTTGCTTAATAAATGTTGCAGATGAGACCCAGGACCCATCAGGTGGGTTCTTTCTAGATGTCGACGATCCCGAATAGCTGGTGTCCCAGCTATGACCTATGCCCTGTGGTGGGCTGTAGATAGTCAGGGCATGTGCCTTTTTACCCTTTCATCTGTCTGTACTCGAGTGTTGGGTCATGTGACCCTACATGTAAGACTTGTTTGTATGACTTGAGTGTCGGGTCATGTGACCCCTACCTCTAAGAACATATTATCCAAGGCCCGTCTGAGCCTCTTAAATAAAAGTTGTTGTATGGTTATGTTGTGATGCTATGGTTCTGTCTATGCATATCGGGCATGTCGTGCGTATGTGTGACGTGCAAAGGTATGTATGGGACCCGACACCTAGTCATGTGCCCTTAGTAGTACTCTTTATGGGAAACTGCCTCTTTGTGCTTCCACCGAGCCATGGTAGCTTGCTACTGCTCTAGACACATTGATTGACCGACATGTATCCTTCTTTGCTACTGTGTCTGTCCCTTCGGGGAAATGTCTCGTAGTGTAATTGAGTCCCTGTAGCCTGCTACGACTCGTCTACGTGCAGTGATGGCATTTATATCACATGGCGTAATGGAGTCCTTGTAGCTTGCTATGACTCGTCCACACACGCTTGAGGCCGACACCTGCATTGCTAGGTTACGTATGCTTGTTTCCGTACGGATGTGCCGCTAGGTTCTATGACTAGTCATGTTGGCTCGGGTTCTCTGTCATTTGATTGCCAGTGACATGTTCACATACATGAGCTAAAAGACGCAAACGATCCCGGCTAAGGTAAGGCTGCAGCCGTGGAGCTTACCGTGTGTGAGGCCGCAAAGTGATGTGATATGTTACAGTCTGGATTCATATGACTTAGGATCGGGGTCCCCACAGCGTTGGTATCCGGAAGCTTCATCAAACGTGGAGTACAAGCCATGCCTCCGGAAGCTTCCATCCTGGAGATAGGGTCTTCCATGAATCCTGTGTTCAGTAAATGGCCCACATAGTCCGGCCCATAGAAATTGGTCGGCCTCTTGAGGACCCCTTAATCCAGGACTCCCTCAACTTGGGTATTACATACCGATTCAGTTGCTAATGTTAGTAACTCAAGAAAAAGCTATGGAACAAATGGAGACTAGCTAAGGGAGAGGTGACGCGTGTGTTGGAAGTGTTTCAAAGGTTGATGTGATCACCATAGCACGCTCTCTCTACCTTCGGGATTAGTGTTAAACCAGAATAAATGTTATTTCGTGTTTGTGTAGTGCATGAACATGATTAGATCGTGTTTATCGCAATACGGTTATGCATTTATGTCGGAAAATAATAGTTATTCTATTTAAATAAATAACACCTTCAATGGTCATCCACCCAATGTGAATGGTTTATTGAATCTCAGTCATAGTGATACACATGTTCATAATGTTGATGCCAAAAGATGCAAAGTTAGTAGTGATAGTACCACATACTTATCGCACTGTCGCTAAGGTCATATTGGTGTAAAGCGCATGAAGAAACTCCATGCTAGTGGATCTTTGGACTCACTTGATTTTGAATCGGTCAAGACATGCATACCATGCCTCATGGGTAAGATGACTTAGACCCCATTTTTGACTTGATGGAGTGTGCATGTGACTTATTGGAAATAATACATGTTGATGTATGCGGTGCAATGATGTTGTGGGAAACGAGCACCTATGGGATCCCTTTCGGATCCGCAGGGGCCAGACGCGGGCAAAGAGCCGGTCTGATGAACAGCACATGGGGAGCTTTTACCCAGGTTTGGGCCGCACAGATATGTAATACCCTACTCCTCCTTGGATGTATTGATCTTTTTCTAGGGTTCTTGCTACAAGAGCGCCTTGGACGGCTGCTACAGGAGCTCGATGACCTCTACTTGTCTACTCACCTCAAAGTGGGGGTATCCAAAGGTCGAAAAGCCATTTTCTATAACGCCCTGGGCCTCCTTTTATACTCAAGGGTATCCCAACAGTGGCGTACAGTATGCACACGAGATGCACAGTGCAATAGTGCTATCGCACCTAACTCTGGCGGAGTAGGACAAGAGCATTTAATGCTCCATCGGGTGCCTCAGTTCGTCAGTGGGACGGGACGGAGGCCAGTCCCATCGGTGCCGCTCAATCCCCCTCCAGCATCGATGCCGCGACACGCGTCCAGGAGAATCGACACCTGTCTTGTGCGTTGGCGGTGCTTGCTGGCGTTTGCCTTGCCGGGGACGGGGCTTTGCCTTGCCTAGAGGCTCTACGCCTCTCTCGGCAAAGGCTTGCCAGCAGCCTTGAACTTTTGTGCTAGTGCTTGATAATCTTCCTCTGGGCCCTGCCGTGGAGGTAGCTGCTACAGCCCGTGCATGACTAAGGGGCACTAGGTAGCCCAAAAACTCTAGTGCACCGACAGTAGCCCTCGGGCCTGGGCCATTCACGTCGCGAGGCGTTGTTGGGCTAGGCCCAACCAGTGCACGAGCACGCGTGGTAGGACCTTCCAGCCGCAGCCATTGCGCCCGACGCACTTCCCCACGACGCCCATCAAATGTGAGTGGTGGGATACGTGTGTGGCGTGGTCGTGGCATTTTAAATGATCTCACCAGGTCCAGTCCACACGTGCACAGCATGCATAGCGGGGAGCCAGCAGCGGATGCCCGTGATTTAAAGTCCCTGAAAAGGGCAGTAACTACGGTGCCATGGATTGGGGAACGGGGCGGTTGTTGTTCGCTCCATGATCGAGGGCGCCGCTATTGGATGAAGTGGGCTGCGTCCTTTGGAGTGGGGGAGAGCCAGCCCCCGCACTTCCACCTATAAATTGGGGGTAGCGGGGGCGGTCCTTATCCAGCCTCCTCCTACCCCTCGAATGCAGAGCTCCGCAGTTCGTCTTCTCCTCATCTCTTCAAGCTTTAGGCAGAGTTCGCCCTCAGCCATGACCAGGGGGTGAGGGCGGCCGCCGTCCTCCGCCTGGAGGAGGAGCTCCCATCAGGTTCATGTTGTCGCTTCAGCCACAGAGGCGGCAGGCGGCTTGGTCCGGCGTAGCGGAGGAGGTGCGAGGGGTTGCGGACATGTTGGGAGCCGAGGTAGGGGGAGGCAGAGCGCCGCTCCATCCCCTCCTTCGAAGCCGGGAACCTCTATTGGGGAAACCCATGCTGAGCAGACGACGCTAGACTTCGTCCTTGAACTGGGCTGCCCCCTCCGGAGCCACCTACGCCTCCCATGCCACTTCGCCATGGCGATGGGGCCCGATGAGCCGCCCTTCCTGTGGCTGTGGGCGGCGGGGTGCTACAATGGCGCGACGCGGGTGGTCGCCGAATACCCCGCGTGCCACATCATGTTCCTTAGGCGCGGCTGGAAGACCTTCGCCCACGCCCACAACATCCAGGTGGGGCATGTCCTTCACTTCAACAGGACGAAGGTTGACATGCTCTCCGCCAAGATTTACGGGAGGTCCGGCGTTTGCCTCAGCTGCTGCAAAGAGAGCACGAGCAGCACCAAAAGCCTATCCTCCAGTGAGAGTGACGGGGAGGACAGCGACGAAGACGGCGACGATGAGCCCGGTCCTCGGGCGGTCAAGTCGGAGCCCGAAGATTCGAGTTCGGACTGACCGCCAGCCGCACCATCATCGCCAGCCTCATGCATCTCCCCCTCTCGGCAGGATGTCGTTGCCGGGTGCTTCGGTCCCGGGCACTGCATCATCTTCCAGCGGCCCATGGACTACGGCTTCTGGGAGGCCACATTCCCCCTCACCACCCGCTCTGGCCCTCTCCTCTACGCCATGCTGGCCTAGGAGGGGTCAGGCTGGGCTTCTGCCAGGGGCCTCTCGCCATCTTTTTCTTCTTGTATCCTGCCTCTCCTTTCCATATTTTTGTTCTTGTAATCTCCCCTAGGGGAGAAAGTCAAATAAAGATGTACTCAGGGACAAGTGATACTTTATGTAAATTTCACCTCATTGGAAAAATTGTATGCTATCTTCCTTGTCGAACCGTTTTTGTTTTATGGAATTTTTTCCTACGCCCTTTTTTGGAAGAATCTTGCCGACGCGCGTAGCCCTACCGCGAGCGCTTTGAGGAACGGATCCTTAGCAGCCTACTGGCGGTGCCACCGCTAGCAAGATACCTTGGTGTCCTTGGTGTGGCTATTCAAAGCGTCGGCCTTGCTCGGAAAATGGGGTAAGGGCGTGAGCACCTTAAACTAGCATCGTTGAGCAGACTCAAAAATAAACAAGAAGCGCGGGCGAACTGACTTAAGCCATTGAGCTATGCTGAGCACAATGAGGGAACAACAAATCACGGCAAGGTTCCCGTGCATGCAGGTTTTCCACACAGAAGTCAAAATTGCTCAGGGAAAATAACTTTACAGCATAAGTTCATATGGGGTTTTCACAACTTATCTTTTCGTTGTTTTTTCTCCTTCCGGCAAGTTTTCTTTGGGATGTCGTCCATAGGTACCCGTACCATCATTCCGACAAAGCTGCATGCGAGGGCTTCTTCTGTCCTTTCGAGAAAAAGAAAGAAGAGAAAATATGGACATAGAACCTTGGCGGTTCGTTAGCTCTTGTCGGGATTAGGCGTAATGCAACATTCTGGATAACCATGCACATGAGAAAACATGGAAATCGAACAGAATGGCAGAACACTTATCTTTATTTAGCTATGCACGGGGTCTGAGGCTGGCTTTGTACCAAGGATTACATGCTTCTGCGGCAAGACTTGGACAAAAGGTGTTTGCTGGGGCTGGCTCGGCAACTGCGCCTCACGGGTAGAACTTTCGAAGATGTTCGATATTCTAGGAGTTGCTCACCGGAATGCCATCTTCGGTCTCTAGGCGGACAGCACTGGGCCTGGTGACTCGTACCACCCGATAAGGGCCTTCCCACTTTGGCATCAACTTGTTTGATTCTTGGCGGACTGAACTCGCCGAAGAACAAGGTCGCCTTCTCAAGACTTCTCGCATTGACCATGCGGCTATGGTAGCGGCGCAAGGCTTGCTGGTAGCGGTCCAACAAATCGCTAGGAGCCATGAAATCCGAGATATGATCCATGTATAAAAACCAAGTATGGACTTTGGTAGACTTGCCTAATTTATGACAAGTCGATAAGTACAAATGGATCTTTAAGAAGACATACATTGATGGTAAATATCACCATTCATAAAGCTCGACGTGTCACAAAGAGGATTTTGACAAGTTCAAGGGGTTGACTACGATGAGACTTTCTCACCCGTAGAGATGCTAAAGTCTATTGGAATTATGTTAGTAGCAACTGCATTTTTCGATTATCCAATCTAGCAGATGGATGTCAAAAACAGAGTTTCCTTAACATTTTCCATGAGGAAAGGATGTATGTGATACAACCAGAAGGTTTTGTCGATCCTAAGGATGCTAAAAGGTATGCAAGCTCTGGCGATCCTTCTATGGATTGGAGCAAGCATCTTGGAGTTGGAATATATGCTTTGATGAGGTAATCAAAGCTTTTGGGTTTATACAAATTTTATAAGAAACTTGTATTTACAAGAAAGTGAGTGGGAGCAATATATAATTTCTCATAAGTATATGAGGATGACATATTGTTGATCAGAAATGATGTAGAATTTTTAGAAAGCATAAAGGGTTGTTTGAAAGGAATTTTACAAATAAAGACCTAGATAAAGCTACTTAAATATTGGGCATCAAGATCTATAGAGATAGATCAAGACGGCTGACAAGACTTTCAATGAGTACATAAATTGACATGATTTTGAAAGAGTTTGAAATGGATCAGCCAAGGAAAGAGTTCTTGCCTGATTTGTAAGGTGTGAAGTTGTTTAAGACTCAAAGCTCAACTACGGCAGAAGAAGGAGAAAGGATGAAGGTCGTTCCCTATGCCTTAGTCGTAGGCTCTATATAGTATGATATGCTGTGTACCGCACCTGGTGTGTGCCTTGCCATGACTCTGTCAAGGGGTACAAGAGTGGTCCAGGATTGGATCACTAGACAGTGATCAAAATTATCCTTAGTAATTAGAGGACGAAGGAAATGTTTCTCTATTATGGAGGTGATAAATAGTTCATCGTAAAGGGTTATGTTGATGCAAGCTTTGACACCAATCTAGATGACTCTGAGAAGCAATCCGGATACGTATAGTGGACCAATCATTTGGAATAGCTCTGAGTGGAGCATGGTAACATCGTCTACATTACGACATAGAGATTTGCAAAGTACACATGGATCTGAATGTTGTAGACCGTTGACTAAAACACTTCCATGAGCAAAACATGATCAGTACCAGAACTGCATGGGTGTTAGATTCATTACAATGTAAATCACATAGTGATGTGAGCTAGATTATTGACTCTAGTGCAAGTGGGAGACTGTTGGAAATATGCCCTAGAGGCAATAACAAATTGGTTATTATCATATTTTCTTCTTCACGATAATTTTTCATTATCCATGCTAGAATTGTATTGATTGGAAACTCAAATACATGTGAGGGTACATAGACAACACTGTGTCCCTAGTGAGCCACTAATAGACTAGCTCGGTGATCAAAGATGGTCGAGGTTTCCTGGCCATAGACATGAGATGTCATTTGATAATAGGATCACATCGTTAGGAGAATGATGTGATGGACAAGACCCAAACTATAAACGTAGCATATGATCGTGTCAGTTTATTGCTATTGTTTTCCCCATGTCAAGTATCTATTCCTATGACCATGAGATCATGCAACTCTCTGACACCGTAGGAGTACCATATGTGTATCAAACGTCACAACGTAACTAGGTGGCTATAAAGGTGCTCTATAGGTATCTTCGAGGGTGTCTGTTAGGTTGGCATAGATGAGACTAGGATTTGTCACTCAGTATGACGGAGAGGTATCTCTGGGCCCACTTGGTAATACAACATCACAAGAATCTTGCAAGCAATGTGACTAAGGAGTTAGTAATGGGATCTTGCATTACGGAACAAGTAATGAGACTTGCTGATAAAGATCTTGAACTAGGTTTGGAGATACCGACTATCGAATCTCGGGCAAGTAACATACAGTTGGACAAAGGGAACTGCATACGGGATTGTGTGAATCCCTGACATCGTAGTTCGACCGATAAAGATCTTTGTAGAATAAGTAGGAACCAATATGGGCATCCAAGTCCCTCTATTGGTTATTGACCATGGAGTTGTCTTAGACATGTCTACATAGTTCTCGAACCCACAGGGTCTACACACTTAACGTTCGGTGACGATTTGGTATTGTTAAGTTACGTATGTTGGTGACTGAAGATGGTTCGGAGTCCAGGATGATATCCCGGACGTTACGAGGAGTTCCAGAATGGTCTGGAGGTAAATATTTATTTGTGGGAAGTCATATTTTGGCTATCGAAAAAGTTTCAAGTTTTTCCGGTATTGTACCAGGAAGCTTTCGGAAGGTTCCTGAGGGTTCCGGAGGAGTCTAGAAGGATCCCCCCCAGCCCCTAGTAGTGCATGTGCCGTAAGGGGGCGTCCAAGCCTTGTTGGGCCAGACCCAAAGGGCCCATGCACCTAGGGGTAGGAAACCCTAAAGGGGAAGGCACCTAGGAGGTGCCTTGGGGAGGGAGTACTCCTCCCTCCTGGCCGCCACCCATTTCCTTGGAGGAACGTGTAGGGATGCTCTCCATCTACCCCCTCCCATATATAGAGAGAGTGAGAGGGAGGGCGGCAACACCCTAAGGCATTGGTGAAGCACTCCCTCTCTCCCTAGATTTGTTTCTCCATCGAAAACGCATCTGCGGCAGCGCTTGGCAAAGCCCTGCTGAGATTGCCCCACCACCACCACCACCACGCTGTTGTGCTATTAGAGAACTCATCTACTACTCTGCCCTCGCTTGCTAGATCGAGGAGGTGGAGACGTCATCGATCTATATGTGTGCTAAACACGGAGGTGTCGTCTGTTCGGCGCTGGATCGAGAAAGATCATTATTGGATCACGGGACAGATTGCGATTTGGATCGCAGATACGTTCAACTACATCAATCGCGTTTCTTAAAGCCTCCAGCTTAGCAATCTAGAAGGGCATGTGGATCCTCTCCCTCTCATAGTTGTTGATCACTACAGATAGATCATAGATGCCTCCAGCTTAGCAATCTAGAAGGAAATTTTTGTTTCCCATGCAACTTTACCCAATAGAAATTGGTGTAGGTAGTAGAACCACCTGAAAGACATTTTCCGATCAATCTTTTTATGTATTCCTATAAGCTTCACAAAAATGCCTAGAGTTCATACTAAAATAGCACCAATGATACATATCAATCCACCCTTGGGTCACCCAGATACTCCTATCACACCTCAAGGAACCGTGGGTAAATTATGCGACATGCCTCAAACAATCTCAGATCTATTATATTCAATCCAACACAAAGAACTTCAAGCGGGACACCAAGATTTCTATCGGAGAACTTAGTATGAAAACATGCAATCAACCCCTATGCATAGATCCCCAAGGTCACCGAAATCCGCAAGTTGATGCAATAATATATATGAAGTGAATCACTTGAATACCACATTACCACTATGGGTATCCGAATGCAAGACATACATCAAGTGTTCTCAACCCAAAATATTCAATCCAACATCACGAGATCTCAAAGGGAAAGATACAATTCATCACAACAAGATGAAGGGTAGAAAACCATATGATTCGACTATATTATCAAAGATCATGATACATCAAGATTGTGACATCTCAAGAACAAGAGAGAGAGAGAAAGATATTGAACACATAGCTACTTGTACATACCCTCATCCCCAAGGGTGAACTACTCCCTCCTCGTCATGGGCTCCGTCGGGATGCTGAAGATGGCCACCGGTGATGGTTTCCCCTCTGTGGTAGGGTGCTGGAATGGCTCTAGATTCATTTTTTGTCCATACAGAGTGTTGCGGTGGTGGAGCGGAAGTTCTGTCATTATTTGTGGGGCTTCTGTGATTTATAGGATTTTTCAACGACGGAATCACGCGCAACGGAGCAACATGGGCCCCACAAACCACCAGGGTGTCACCTGGGGGCGCGCTCCCTGTTGGCTTGTGTCCCACGTGTGGCTCCTCTCTGGTAGTTCTTCCCTCCAATATTACTTATTTCCTCTAAAAAATCATAAAAAAGTTCTGGGAGATTCTGAGAACTTTCATTTTCTGCACAAAAACAACACCACGGTAATTCCGTTCAAAGCACCGTCAGCCCGGGTTATTTCTACATAAATCATATGAAGTGCATCAAAACTATATGAAAATATTGTAAAGATAGACAAATATGGCATGCATACTTCATAAATTATCGATACGTTGGAGATGTATCAACATCCCCAAGCTTAATTCCTACTCGTCCTGGAGTAGGTAAATTATAAAAGAAATAATTTATGAACTGTGAATGCTAGCACAGTGAATAGTTATCATTTCTGTAACTTTTCTAGCATCATAACCAACAACTTTTTCTCATAAAAATCATCATGATAGAGTAGCAATACATTCACATGTCATGGTTCAAACAATGCATTCTCTTGAAACATAACAACATATGTTCTTAGTCATCAAACTATTTTAATGCATCATCAAGTCTAAGTAAGAGCTCCACATACTCAACTATCGTATAGTCTTAAATGATTGCTAATACTCAAGGCATATTTTTATTGCAAACAAGATCCATCAAACACAAAGAAATATAGGATCTTAAAGTTATGCCTCCCAACATACTTATCATAGAGATAATTGTCAACAATAATGAATCATGATCAAATATATTTGACTGGATATATATGTTTGGATCTTTCCCCACCACATGATGCTTGCCAACTAATAGATGGAGGTTGGAATAAGAAATTGACTCAACATTAAAATTAAAAACATGGAAGTAAATAGATTGTCCCTTCATAGAGGGAACCATGGGATTTGCAGAGCTGTCAGGGCTCATTGTTTAAAAACAGAGATGAATATGTAATTTTGGGTGGTGTGCCTTTCCTATCAATGTTATGACAGAGTTTTCAATATCTTCCATGCAAAATACATTATTGGCAGTTCACAAACAGAATTTAAATGGCTAGTTGTATGCACGGGTACCATCGAAACAATCAACTTTCTAGGGGGAGTTCTTATTTATTTATTTTTGTATTATGCAGGACTGGGCATCCTTTTTACCATCCTCTCTCTTGCAATGACAAGTGAATAAACACTCATCTTTAGAATAACTCTCTTACTATGGAAGATCATGACCGTCTCGTCACTCCATGAGCGGTACGAGCACACAAAACGAATGCCAAGACATCACGATGCGGAGTGCCATATCCGCATTGGCCCGCGCCACTGAGGCCCTCCAGGAGTTGAGTCACGTCCGTATGAGCTTCAACCACCATGCCAGCTAGCACATAGAGCGAGGCTGCACCACAGCCGGCCAAAGGACACGAACCAGCTCCAGGCTGGCGCCCTGAAGCTGGTGCATGACCCGTACCACCATGTTCATGAGGGCATCCATGGCGATGCCCACCTCTCTGACCGTCCAGACAGCAAGCATCCCGATGGGTCTCCATGGCTGCCTCTGGAGTCCCCTGTGTCTCGAGAAAGATTCCTGGGGGAGAAGATACGCAACTAAGACAAGGAACCAAGCCTGAAGTGGCGAAGGCAAAACTGGACAACAAAACTTACGAGTAATGAGTCGGTCGATCGCTTGTGCCTCCTCCTACATCGCATGCTCCTTCATCGACCACACACAGGCTCGGCGGTCATACTCCTCCTTCGCTAAGCGGCTCCTAAACCACCAACTCCAGCAACACGTCCTTGGCCTTCAGCACCTAGAGGTGACTCGTCACCTGATGGTGGACTACCTCTTTGCTTGCAGGTGGACTACCTGTTTTCACAACCGGAAGCACTCCGCCGACAGGAGATGACACTATTGGCCGGCTCGGGCTAGCCAGCGCCGGTCATCATTCGACTCGTCGGCGGAAGTTTCACAACGCGCACACATTTTGATCAAGAACCACGAATAGAATAAAAAAGCATGAGTGAAGGGATTTGGCCCGCCTGCGCCGCAGCTGGCCCGAATCCCACGACTACACCTAGTGGGTACGCTGACGTGCCCCCATTGAAGAGATTTCAGCTACATAACTCATGCATGCTGCAGATCCGCCTCTGCGACGACCATCCAGCCTTCAGCCTCCTGATACCCAGCATCTTGTTTAATGCAAGAACCCGGTCGTGTAGGGCCTGCGAATATTAAAGCTGGAGTGATGTTGCATGTAGATTCGACATGGCTACTCCACAACCGGCTCAAGTCTCGGGGGCTACACCCAATGGTGCGCTAGCGCGGCCCCATTGGAAAGCTTCTACTAGAAAACAAAGGAAAAGCAAAGGGGCAAATGTGTACTGCCACTGACTGCTCCAGGTGGAAAGCCGATCATGGGCCTCCCGGGCGGCCTGTTGCGTCTTCAGCTGGCAGACGGCGAACTCGGGGCGAACCGTGTTCACCACTGGTTGCATCGCTGTCCATCGCCGAGGTATCCTACGAATGAGTCCTGGAGCCGATGCTGGTGCCGACCGTAGCCCGTGCCCTTGGCATCACCATGAGGGTCACGACCCCGGTCTGCAGCGTGTCTCCGGGCGCCACGATGCTAGGACCCATGGGCTCGACTGCTGAGCCGTTTTGGGGGGCCCTCCAGCACAAGATCCCCAACCTACAAGGCGCCGCTGCTGAGGGAGTCCTGGATTGAGGGGTCCTCGGGAGGCTGACCTATTTCTTATGGGCCAGACTATATGGTCCGCTTGCCGAGCATTGGATCAATCAATGGCCCTGTCTCCAGGAAGGAAGCTTTAGGAATCATGGCTTGTCCTTCAAGTTTGATGTAGACAATAGGAATGTTTATCTTTTCGATGTGTACCCTTGGTGTCTATATAAGTCGGGGGGTTTTGGGTTGTACACAGAGGACAACACATCTAGAGTTTAGCTATTCGATCTCGAGGTAGATCAACTCTGTAACCCACATATCATCAATACAATCAAGCAGGATGTAGGGTATTACCTCCATAAGAGGATCCGAACCTGGGTAAACATCGTCTCCTTCGTCTCTTGTTACCATCGATTCTAGTCTCACACCTCGGGAACCCCTACTAGAGATCCACCGGTTTTCACACCGACATTGGTGCTTTCATTGAGAGTTCCGTTGTGATCACCCAAGGAATGGATGGCTCGCCTTGTCATCAACGAGGAGTTCTGCAACATGGACGCTTTCATCACCGTACAGATCTTCGCCTTCGATAGCATTGTGCTGCACGCCGACCTGACCGGCCATCTAGGTCATGTCGGCAGTTTTGCCCCTGATCAAGAGGTCATATTGGGGCACCTAGAGTTCTCCATAGACTCTCGGGGCGACTTGTCACTAACTGAGCTCATAGTCTCGCCTGCCATGCCCAAAGACTCCAAAGCTTTAACCTCGGATTCCTCTTTTGGTCACACCCATGGGATTAACCCCGGCAATGACCTGACTCTTAGTCCTTATCCGACCATAGTGCCAGATGACCGGATACTTCTTCTTGCCGAGCACTCCACTCGCTGGACGCGTCGGAGGCAACTCTGAAAGCTCCGAGCAGGTTGACCCGATCGAGCTCTCGACACTTAACGAGTGTCACACCCTATGTTTTGCCTCATGACTAAGTTCACCTGACTCAAATTAGGGCCAATTGAAACTTTTTTCTGTGCTTGTGATGCTTGACTTGATTGATGATTGCTTGATTGCTTGTTGGTGCTCCATATTCATAAAATCCCTCCTACTCTCAAAACTCATCTCCTTGCTCCAAATATTTGCCCAACGATCATTCCATGTGTATAGGACATAAAACTATTTTTATAAAAAAAAAATTTTGTCCAAACTGGATTTATTCAAATTAGGTTTTTCAAAACCCTGAATTGAAGTTTGTACTACAAGTCCTCCAATTGGGTGGATTGTTTTTCCACAAAGGCATTATTTGAAACCTACAATATATAAGACTTTCCAAAACCACAAAATATTATTTTTCTATTTAATTTAAAGGCTTTTTCTTAAGGGCAGAAATGGTCTTTTATAGGAAAATATATATAAATGCTTTAAAAATATTTGATAAAACTGAGGGAAACTGAATGGACATATATTTCCATATATGTGAGTTTCAACACATGGTAATGTTCAGAATCATGGGTAAAACCCTCAAAACCCTTTTTGCCCAAATCAAGCTTTTGAAATATTTGTATGAGAAATATTATCAAAGAAATCCAAGAAAATTCTAGAATGTCATATATCACATATCTGATCATCTTGCGAAGTTTCATCTCAATCCCAATTGTTTGGATTCATCAACATATTCCAAAACCCTCTCTGTGCAGATCCAAACTTGAGAAACTTTACATTGCCAACTTTCTCCTATTATTCTAAAACCTTGTGGACATGTTCTAATACTATAATAATGCATCCATGCCAAGTGGTGCATCAAGGAGAACAATTTAACTTGTCCAAATGCCCCCAAACCCCATTCTGCTGATTTAAAGAATTGGAAAGTTTTGCATTGTCAAGTTTCCCCATTTGGTCCCAAACTTTTTGGGCATTCTCTAACATCCAAATAATGCCACCACACAAACTGGTGCATTAAGGAGAATAGCTTAGCATGACCAGATCTATAGAAACCTATTTCTGCCCATTTCTAGGATTTACTAAGTTTGTATTATCAACTTTCTTCATTTGGGCCCCAAACTTGTGATCAACACCAAATAGACTTGTAATTTAACCCTCGTAAATATCAAGGCCATAGGATTCTTATACCTAGCCCAGTCACAGCACAAACACCTTCAGCCATAAGCTTGTGGACAAGGAAAGTCGACCCAAAAAGATTCTCCTTCCCTCCATCTTTTTACCACATCATGGACTAGCCCCCTTCTACCTCGAGTAACATTGCCATGGACTCTGCTTAACTAATTGGGGGGGGGGGGGGTAAATCCCTCATATTCCCTCTCTTTTTACCATGGCAACACCTCTTCTTCCTCTCTCCCATTATTTTGTACACATAAATTCCCGCAAACTCTACCACAACTTCAATTGCATATTGATGTATTCATACAAGCCCAAGGATGGCATGCTCATGTGGAAAATGTGAGCAAATCATCTGAACCTAGATTTTGGTAGTAAAAACAGCTTTGAACTGCAAGTGCCCTGTAGACTTCTTTACCCGAGCTCAAACTTGGTGTACTTATAGTCCTTGGATACCTAAGGCACCTAGAAAACATTTAACTTCTTGATCCTTTCAGTAAAATCCCCTCAACTAGCACCCAAGTTTTGATGTAGAAAACTTAACCTGAGTAATAACCAAACCTAACTAGCTGCATGCATGCCCCACATCTCGGACAAGCCCTGGACTTGCCTTCGCGTGGTGACTACGTTGTTCACATGCAGAAACGGCACTCTGACACTTGTCCTTGCCTAATCAGAGGCTCCCTACAGCATTTGGCATCGTGGTGTTTTCCCCCGAGACCGCCTCAACATCCATGACACAGCAGTGGTGTCGGGCCCCTCCTCCCTTGCCCTCCTCTATCCTCTGTCGTGCATGCCTAGCACCGCTCCGCTCGGCCAGTAGAAGGCCTCGCATCCGCGAGCTCTTGAGGGTGCCCATGCTCACCCCTCCCTGTCCCAGCATCGCGTCCACGAGGCCATAGACACGGCCCAGAGTGCCAATTTGGCCTCTGGTGTTGCATGTGCCATGGCCATGGGCATCGTCCACGGAATGCTATCGCCAGGCCATAAAGGTGGCCCCTGGCCCCGCAACCTGCTCCTTCGACCTCAAGCTCCTCCCTCAAACACCCCTATACTCCTTGGTCATCCACCCCTGGCCCCCATCGAGTCCCATGGCCGAAACCTTGCCAAGCGACATCGGCTCCAATTCGAGCTTTACATGCCTCCCCTCTGCTTAGTGTTGCACCAAAGCAACCTCTGCATCCCCATGATCCGATCCCGTGCCTCCTACTCTTCTCCTTGTGGCTGAGGTGCCGTGCCGACCATGAACGGAGGCCTTCTCCACCACAGTGGACACTGCACACATCCCAACCTCCCTAGGGCCCGGGGACAGCACAGGCGGATGTGGCTCGCCTCCCCGAGCGCACTGTTGGTCGCAGCGCTGCTGAAGACGGTCTTTGCCGCTGGGAGTGAGCGTCGGAGCAGCTCAGGTCCGCCTCCCCTGCTTCTCTAGCCGTGCAGGAGGTGGAAGAACGTCCTGCGGGCGGGGCCCACCTCTCAGCAACCTAGCCGGTCGGACCCGCTGGTTGAAGTGGAGATGGCTCACCCGCGACCGCCTCCCTGATGAGAAGTTGCACTCTAGCTAGTATGCCTTCGACGTGTCCTACTTCGCACGCGCAACCGAGCAGTTGGGCCAGCCCACTGCGCCTCGGTGCTAAGTTATGCCCTACGCGTAGCTTAGGCCCATATGCGTAATTTCCTTTTTATCATTTTTGTCCAGTAAGACAATAGAAGTTCCTAGAATATTCAAATCAACTCCAAATTATATGATTCAAGTTTCTATAGATTCCTAAATAATCATGATCTATCCAAAAATGTAGTTCATGCATTTTTCCCACAAAATTTTCTATAGAGTTCAAGTTCAAATTTGAATATGAACTATGAAATGCCCCACTTGTAAAAAAATAGAGCTCTCATATCAACTCCTAATGTAGTGATTCAAACTCCCAGAGGCTTTAAATGTCATTCCCTATTTGTCTAGCCAAGTTTAACATTTCATCATGCACCTATTATGCTTGACCAAATAAATAGCTCCCTTTTTCCATTATTCCATCTTAGGAAAATCATAGGTAAATCATAGCAACTCAAATCCAGTGAAACCACTTCCATCGTGTTTCAATAATCATGCCCTATTTGTTAGGCTCATCAACTCATTTTTGTTAAAACATTTTCTGTGGACACCTTATAGGACTATAAATTCCTACCATTCAAAACTCCCCCTTGACCCACATCCAGCAAAACCTCCTTGGTTATTTTTCTCATGACTAGAGGTGCCCTAGAAAAATAAAACCCCTATTCAAAGAGCACTTTTATTTTCTGCTTGTTGCGTTGCTTATTGCGGTTGTTTCTAGTGATAATTGACGAAGTAGATGAAGTGCTCGGAGTGCATGAGAAGCATGTGAAGACCTCGAAGACTTGGATAAGCCAGGCAAGCAGCCCTTTGACCATGACTATGAGCCCTTTTATTGCATTTCATATATAGCACTTGTTGTTTTGATGAAGTGATCATGATGATGAGGTACCCCCTTTGGAGGGATGCCTCTGATACTTTACTATTGACACTTGCATCGTGCATGACCCTACCATCCTTATGAGGGTTGTGCGGGTGGTAGTAGTTAGGTTGTTAGTAGATCCTACGCTAGTGGGAAGGTAATATGCATGGTGATGGAAACATAGATGATTTCAAAGACTTTTAGAAAACCCCATCGGGTGCCGCTAATTCCCGAGGGTGTTGAGTTGGGTAACGACTTGAGAAAGGAGTGGTGTACCGGAATAGAATGTGTGTGTGTTTTCGAAAACAGAGGGTTTGAGATTTGTCGACTGTCCCAACCTTACATGTAGAACCATGATACCCCTTATGGGACGGGGCTTTGTTGACTACTTTGATGGGTACTAGCATAGATCCCACATTACTAGTGGCGGGAGTGACGTGGTCACTCTCGATGCGGGGTCATGCCGGTAAGGATGATCATGCGCTGTCTTCACAGGCACCGGGCACACCATTGGTCCCTTCATGGATGGTACGATCTAGAGTGAGGCTCGTATGATGTACATCATGAGGGATGGGTACCAATTGAGTATATTCTGTGTTTAGTATCATCAGGGGAAAGGCATTGTTCGGGTGCTTACCTCGGGTATGTTATATACCGTGAGTCGTGGATGACACGGAAGTACCCCGAGTCTTGTGGGTAAAGTGTGCAACCTCTACAGAGTGTAAAACTATTTGAATAGTCATTTCCATAGTCAAGGATAGATGGGTGGTGCTTCTTAAACCACGTCCAGATGTTTTCGCAAACATGTTTTGTGTGCATGACATAGAGATGATACTTGAGATAAGTCAAATGACTTGATGTGATGACTGAACATGAGATGTTCAACCCCCTATTTATGATGATATATGTAACTTGTACATATGGATATCAGCCAACTATTGATGCATGCTTACATAGTTACTTGATCATGTCATTACATTCAAAATTAGCTTTCCGCAAAATACCTACTTAGTCTTATATCATGCATCGTTATACCTTGTTCCACAACTTGGATTGCTTGCGAGTACATTCAAAGTACTAATTGTCTTGCATTTTATTGGCCAGGCAAGAAATGCCAGATTATGATGAGGAGTATCTTGGTAACGAACATGCGAGCTAGGACGCTTCCGAGTCAGAATGCTTGTAGGGTTAAGGCAGATGGCATGGGTTCACGCTATTATTGAAGATTTCCGCTGCAAGTTTATGAAGACTTGGCCATAAAAGGCCATATTTTAGCACAAACGGTATGTAATGGATGTAAGACTCATGTTATACAGTTTTTGTGTGTTTAGTGAGCATTGATCTCCGGGACCACTATGCACGTACATTCGGTGATCATGACTTATGAGTAGGGGTCCCCACAGAGCTGGTATCAAAGCCATCCTGACATTAGGATGACCTTAGTTAGCATGGACGTTAGTTAGGACAAAACTATTTTCCAGACCCTTCAAAAATGACTTAGATAACCACTATAATTCTCACCTCTCCTAAAAATTTCAAAGGAAGCAAAGGTGTTTGCCTTAGCACTCCGTCATTTTTTCTCCTAGCTCTCCTCATCTGCTTTTCAAAACTTTCAAACGGTCGCTACTACCCTTGTGCCCCTGACCACTGGATTCGTTAAAAATCCTCGTGGGTAACCCGGAAGGAAGACATCTTTCCAGATATTTCCCCACATATCTTGGACACAAGTTGGCGACACTAGACAAGGAGCTACCAGAAGAAGATACCTTCTCGCAGGATTAAGGCATCAAGACTAGGAAGATGGTGATACCCTCGACACTGCCCTAGGATGATGCAACCTTGGCCTACAATGATCAGGGCATAGCAACCACCGGCAGATGAGAACCTCGCCATTTGGTCCGACTCACTATAGTGAGCAGGAAAAACGGTTCTCTTCATCTACCTCTGTTGGTGTCGATATTATCATCAACGTAACCGAGAGGTTATAACTCTATCATGCCTTGTTGATGTCATTGCATAAAAGATTGCCCACTTGGAACTCTCGACACCGTGAAGGATAAGATGACATTTGCACGATTACGAAGACCACGGAAGACCCGTCAACAACAGCCATGAGGAACCACCTTCGTCATCAACTCAGCAGACGCGAAGCTGTCAAGGACTTTTTAGGCACAACCCGAATCATTTCGACGAACAACAACCAGAGACATTGTGACACATGAAGAAGACCTAGAAGACCGAGCGGACTCCTGTCCAAGACACGAAACAAGCACGACTACTGAGTCCGAGGACCCCTAGGGTAGGATAGGTCGTGTGTCACCTATGGGAAGCCGAGTCCGTATGATGGTTCAGATAGAACCATCATTGTGTGTTGCTTGTTTTTGCTTGTTTCTGCTTGGGTAAAGGTCGCACTTTTGCCCTAGGAAACAAGTACGCGACTACATCACCTACCTTACCTTAATGTTTGTATTTTACCTTTTCGTCACTAGATTGATTGCACTTGCACTATACCACCCCCTTAGGCACTCTCCTCTATGCTAATTTCCCTCTTCCCCCTTTCGTCAAATGAAGACTGGCAAGACAAGATGGATCAAGGATCAACCTCGTCGCACAGCTAGCGTTAAAGACCAGGACTACAACGCACTTAACCATACGGAACCTCGTCGACCTATACTTTTTGCTCAAGATTGGAAACCCCTCCCTAGCCCAACCTAGACCTCACAATCTCCCACAGCTCAAACCTTTGATCACGTGTTTAATACACGGATTTGCTAGATCACCTAATGAGCATCAATAAGCCCTGCTTACCACTGTGTTCATTACGGGACTAGTGATCATAGTGAACAGACACATTACCTCCCTAAGCCAGGACTTGAACTGATGATGCCATAGGGAAGATTGTTCTGAGGATACATAACTATTAAGCAATTGATTTGACGAGGTTGTACTAGATATCTTGAGGAAGTGGTTGTGTAACAGCCTAGAACCGATGCTCCAGATGATTCCAGAAGATTCCCCTTTCTTTCCGTTTTCGTCATGTGTTTCGTTTGGTTGTCGCATTCATCATCGCATCATTCACATCATCTGCATAGCATCAT
Source organism: Hordeum marinum (assembly GCA_022496015.1). Classification (NCBI taxonomy): domain Eukaryota; kingdom Viridiplantae; phylum Streptophyta; class Magnoliopsida; order Poales; family Poaceae; genus Hordeum; species Hordeum marinum. The sequence continues at coordinate 228,151,484 of CM039677.1, read as the reverse complement.
CACTCGTTTCCGAAAATCTTGCATTCGTTCGTAGTTGTCGGTTCTTTCCGTTCTTGACGTTGCCGGTTCTCTCCATTCTTGTCGTTGACCATTTGGAGACCAACCACACACGCACGCGCCTGTGGCATCGATAAAATATTTGTTTTAAGTGCGCGTAAAATATTCTCAGATTGGGTCGGAACTTGGCGTGCGGGCTTGTTATAACGTAGGTAGACCGCTTGTCAAATTCCGTCGCGATCAGAGTTCGTTTGATATCCCAATGGTGGTCGGAGCCGCACCGTCATTGGTTTATTATCGGACGTTTTCGATGTTTCAACTCGTGTCATGGGCCGCGCAACCTCTCTCTCATCCCCACCTGGCCCAACTACTGAGCCACTAGCCCATCTAAGTCCCCCCTCCGTTCATGGTCATCGGATCATGATCGGACGGACGAGACCCATCCACCCCCTAGTGCCTCTCCTAAATAAACCACCTTGTGGAGAGAGCCTACCACTATCTAGGGTTTTCCCCATGCCAAATTGCAGCCACCCCCTACCAAACTCTAGCTGCTAGCTCCACCTCCCTCCAATCCCGCAGCCCTAGCCACCCAGCCAAATCTAGCCCCCAGATCTGAAATCTGGGCTCACATTTGCCCAAAAACACACCTACCGGACATGTCCGACGGCCAACCCGCACAATGACCGGCGACCACCGGGCCCGAGCAGCCCTGCCGCACCGCGCCGCCTGCCCCAAACCCTAGTGCAGCCCCGCTGCTAGCTCGCGTCACCCTGCGCCGTGCCCGCCGCTAAATTGCCCACCACCACGCCGGCCGTAGCTGCTGCCGTCAGGCTAACATTGTCACCCGGGTTTGGTGCCCGCCCTCCGGATCTGCCTTGCTCGCCGGAGCTCAACCCCGTACCGGTCGGCCACCTCGCGTCACCGCCACGTTCCGCCGCCCGACACCGGAGTTCCGGCTTGGGATCCTTCGCTTCCCTCGACCCTCGCCCGTCCCCGCCATCTTCGCACGTCCCAGAAGGATCGGCGGCACCATCAACCATTCTCAGGGCCGCCGCCGGCCAAATCTGGACGGGCGCGTCCTAGATCCACCGGTCCCTCGATCCAAAAGCGGCCCCGACCCACTTGCCTCTCCTCGTCCCGGGTTGATCTCGTCCCGGATGGCCCGAGGTTATTTTTTTGTCTAAGTCCAACATACTGCGGGTTTCAACATCATATTTGCATTCTGTGTGACCTGTACCTCTTTAACTGTGCATCGTATTTCATGTGTAACATATGAAAGTTGATCTACTCGACATGATCTACATGACCATAACATTCGTATGAATTCTAGGAGGCATATAGGTATTGTTATCTTTGTTGTATAAGTGCATATCATCGTAATCTAAAACCTGTTATCTTATTCAATGTTGTGTGGATGATTGCATCTCACCCATAGGCCTTTTGCATGTGGTGTCTCCATGAGTATTGCTCTATGTGATGTCTATTTTCATGCCATCCCTCTGTTTGCTAGGTAGGACTTCATTATCATGTTTATTTCCTTCTCTCAAGTAGCCATCACATTAATACCTGAAATCTGTTAAGGAAGAGTTCCGTTTAGTGAGCATCATATTAAGCAAACCATGCATCCTATGTGATTTTGGCAATGTTGTGATTTGAAGTGTGTCATGTCTAGTTGTTGTTAGAGTCCTTGCCATGACTATAATTGATTTGTATGATAATGTCATTGCCATGTCAACATGCTGTAAAATACTGTTGTTTTGAGGGTCCAAAATATTTGTAAGTCTGAAATCTGCAATATTTTGTTGCTGTCTTGCCATGTGTTTTGCTAGTGATGTAGAACTCTTATGGGGTTGGTGTAATGGATTTATTTATAGTCGATAATGTCTTTTAGTATGCTGTTAAGTTTCATGCCATAATATGACCTGTAGCATATAGTTTTACTACTGTCGATATGCCTTCGTGATAAAAACTGCACTGTCAAAAACTGCTATTTTCACTAAGTCTGAAACTGTTTTCAAGTAGCCATCTTGTTTTGAGTATGATATGTGAAGATGAAATGAAGTGTGTGTTATATGCTACTGCCCCATGTTTAGTTTGTGCATTTTAGTATCTTGTAGCTTGTTGTTCTCATGTGTGCGAAATGCCATGTTGCTGTTTTGGAAAGATTTCTTATAAAACTTGTGTTGGTTGTTGTTGTTGAACCGTAGCTCTGTTTTGGACATGCCATACATGAAACTTGATTCGAATTTCATGTAGTATCAAAATATCTAGCTGCATTCATGATTTTAGGTGTTGTGGTTGTCATTCTCATACATTTTGCATTCATGGCATATCCATCGTGTGTTGCTCATATCTTTTAGCCCGTAGCTCCGTTTGAGATGTTCTATATATGTAGGTTGGCTAGAAAAACGTGTAGAATCTCATGACACACTTTATTTTTCATTTTTAATAAATATAAAATATGGTTAGTTCAGATCTGGACCAATTTCTAAATTAACATATGGGGTCATTTTGGAAATGCTATAAGTTGTTTCCGGCCTCATTTAAAATGCCTAGATGTTGTAGTTGGTTATGCTTCACCATTTCCCATGTTTAACAACATTTAATGTTGCAGAGTAAATAAACAAGACTCAACTAAATACTTGATTGTGGAGTTTCGTCAATATGCAACCCGTTGCATATTGAGCTTCACTTAATGTGTAGGAGTTGTTTGATGTGCTTTGCCATGCCTTGCATATTTAAACCGGACATGCATCATATTTGTTTCCGCATGGTGTCATGCATACTTTATGGTGTTTCTCGTGTGTTGATTGTTTGTTACGGATTGCTTCTTCTCGATAGAGTCCCGAACGTGTTCGGAGTGTGAGGATTCGTTCGACTACGTTGGATCGTCTTCTTCATGGACTAGTTCTTCTTCCGAGCGGGATCTCAGGCAAGATGGCACATTTCCCTGGATACCACTACTATCATTGCTATGCTAGTTGTCCCATTTTTATCATTATGTCCCGCTACCTACCACTTGTTTGTCATCCCTCCCAGTATTTCCATGAAAAGCCTCTAACCCTCCACCTTCCTAGCAAACCTTGTTTGGCTATGTTACCGATTGCTCAGTCCTTCTTATAGCATTTCTAGCGGCAGGTGCAATTGCTTCCAAGTGACAACATGTTCATTTCTTTTTTGTTATCATAATATTATTGCTATTTAATTTAATGCACATATATACTTGGTAAAGGGTGGAAGGCTTGGCCTTTTGCTTGGTGTTTTGTTCCACTCTTGTCGCCCCTAGTTACTTGTGAACCAGTGTTATGTTCCACACTTGAGCGCTCCTAACATGCTCGGGGTTGTTATGGGGACCCGATTGATTTTCTTTTTAGGATAAAGCTTGTATGGCAAGGCCCAACATTGGTTCTACATTTGCCTAATAACTAATAAAATTGCATAGGGACACGCCGGCACCCGCGTATCTTTAATCAACCCCCCGGCCAGTGCTCCTCATGAGTGTTCGTCCAAACTAGAGTCATGTGCGGGGCCAACCCGGGGCAACTCGGGAGATTTCTATCAGGCCACTTTATGATATGCTCATCCGGTTGTGCCCTGAGAACGAGATACGCGGCTCCTATCGGTATTGTTGGCATGTCGGGTGGCCTTGCTGGATTTGTTTTACCTTTCTCGAATGTCTTGCGTGAGGAACTCTGATCTTCTTCGTGCTATCACGAGGTGTCGGATTTCCTTTGGAATTGCCTAGGATGACCACGAGATCTATGGTCGAGGTTATTCCCGCGGCATGTGGTTAATTTATGATGGATTAGTTGGAGCACCCCTCTAGGGTTAAATCTTTTTGAGAAGTCGTGCCCGCGGTTATGTGGAAAACTTGGATATTTTTTTTAACACCCGGTCATAACAAACTTGAAGTAAACTGTAATAAAATACACCAACTGTGTGTGTAACCGTGATTGTTTCTTCTCGTGAACCCTTATCCGGGAGAGAACATGATGGGGTTATGTTTGACGCAAGTAGGTGTTCAGGATCTCTTAGAGGTCATTACTAGCTCACGACCGTTATTCGTAGACCACCATGCTTTATTTTCTGTACTCGTAAGTTAGCCACTCAAATGAATGCTTAGTCGCTTGCTACAGCCTCACCACTCAACCATATCTCACCCATTAAGCTTTAATAGTCTTGATACCCTTGGAAATGAGATTGCTGAGTCCCTGTGGCTCATACATTACTACAACAACAGTTGCAGGTACAGGTAATGCGATGATTTGACGTGAGCGTGACGCTTGTTTGATTTGGAGTTCTTCTTCTTCTTCATCAATCTAGGATGGGTTCCAGGTGGCAGCCTGCGATAGCAAGGATGGATGTCTTTTTATCATTTGTTTTTGGTCCGTAGTCGGACCCTCCTCTTCTAGTATGATACTTGACTATGTTGTTGTATTCATGTGACTCTAATGTAGCTTGTGGCGAGCGTAAGAGAATTCCATATAATCATCTCTTTTGTATATGTACTCCTAATGATATCCATTCTTGCAACACGATGAGATGCACGTCTATCCCTGCGAGGCCCTCATGCCGAAATAAGGATAGGATCGCATCTTGGGCGTAACAGGTTGGGACCCCCTCTAATGGATTACGAGGTTTAACGTTGGTATATCAACTTGGTGGATCAAGATTGATAGAGTAACATAACTTATGTCTCCCTTGAGTAACATGGAATTAGTAGGACAAAAATGATTACAAGCTGAAATTCTTGGTGGATTAATGACTTGACTTGGGCCAGTAATATTGATAGTGGTATGATAGTGACTGGAGTAACTAGTAGGAAATTCTTACTAGATGTAAACCTTGGATTTAAATAGCTAATTATAATAGGTGCTCAAGATCAATCAAACCACATGGTTCAGAGTAATTTGGATTTATTTCGGTGATGTTGATCTTGATACCATGTTTCTCGGTGGAAGAAAAACCAGAAATATTGGTTTGTTGTTAGAATTGATTCAAGGATCTATATGCACCTAACATCGAAGTTCACTAGATCCTCATGATGGGAATTGATGGTTATACTATGATAAGGTAGTTCTTTCTAGAATTTGGGGATTTAGAAAATTTGGAGATCTTTGGAACATCACTAGTATTGGATTTGTAGTAGTAATAGGCCATGTAATAATGGATGGTATTCGTGGAACGATTAAACCATATTCATTTGGAAGGAAACAAGATCTTGGATTCGTATATTGCGTGTTTCCTTAGCATAGAGATGCAACACCTTAGACCTTGGATATATTAGCTGAATACTTGGATTTGTAGCACCACAATCAAGCTTAGACGCTTGTATGATTTCCCGAGGATTTTTACATAGGGAAATATATGAGTAGTTATAGTGTATGTATGAGAGTATGGGTTGCCCTTATCTTAGAACCATGGTGATACGCGTAGCATAGTTGTTGATGGAGATGACTTATATGAGATGATACCATCAATGCTATAGGATGATTTGATTTGGAGAAATAGGAAGGATTATTGGCATCTAAAGAACTATGATCGAGGATAAGATGTTAGACATTCACTCACATCCTAAGCTCCTTGAAACCCCGAAGCTTTACCAAACCATGACACGGTCGGAGTATGACCCTAGGCTCTGGCTCTAAGTCAAAAGAATATGGTCCATAGCTCACCTTGACCACCAGCGACCCCTTTCCATAAGGAAAGTGGACATACGGAACTAGATTTTGATGGAACACAAACTCCTGGATAAGTAACCATCCAAAACAATGCTCGCTCCTCTCAGGCATCTCATGAGCAATGTGTTTGTGTGAAAACTTGGAGAAATATGTTGTTTTCGTCATAGATGACATAGTTATTTAACCAATGAGAGAAAGGAACACCTTAGTCCTGTTTGGACCAGCACCAGGAACACCAATTGCCATGCCTCTCAAGTATAAGGCCCCACCTTGAGAAGGGTTGGACTACTTGATGTACCCACCATACAGCCGAAGACATTCCTGCCCAAGCAAGTTGAAGAGCCACTACGGTTGAGAAACCATGACGAAGAAGAAGAAGCAAGAGAAGTCAACCACCACTCCTCTGCCGGCTACATCAACTATACTATATCAAGAAGCATCAACGTCCAAGCAGGATCAAGCCCTTGGAAATATGAGGATTAAAGGCCCCTTGTCGTAGGAATCACCCATCTGTTCTTGACTAAGAAGGAACTAATAAGTTGATACCACCCCTCACTGCTTTGATGGTGTACGATGAGCATGACGTCCCTCCTCCCTTCACATGCCTGGAATTGAGTGGACGACTGTCATGACTTCGTTACCATCCCCTTTTGGCCCAATCTAGAGCGTAAACCCTGACTCGATCATGGTAAACCCCCTGTCAAAGGTAGTTCACCCCACCTGCCAATCCCTAGACCTTGGGGAGTAGATAGTTGTTCTATACTTCTGGATAGTCAGCTTATTTAGAACCTCTCAGAAGCCTTCCCAGGTGGTAGAACCCGTTTTGGCACCAAGTCTCCATGCTTAGTCTTAGGGGCGAGACTCAACCAAACATTCCCACAAATGGCTATGGAGAGACCAGTAGACTAGACACTCGATGACCCGCTAGAAATGTGCTTCCATGACAATGTAGAAAAATGGCCGAAGATGAATCTAGAACATACCTGGGCAACTTACTCAAGATCCTCAAGGATACCACGCCATAGTAGAAGCAACATGGAACGTGAAGACTACCTCACTTGTAAATTCCCACACCTTTTTATGCCTAGCTTAGGAATCTCGGGGACGATATTCTTGTAAGGGGGGTAGGTCTGTCACACCCTGTGTTTTGCCTCATGACTAATTTGACCTGACTCAAATTAGGGCAAATTAAAACTTTTTTCTGTCCTTCTGATGCTTGACTTGATTGATGATTGATGATTGCTTGATTGCTTGTTGGTGCTCTATATTCATAAAATCCCTCCTACTCTCAAAACTCATCTCCTTGCTCCAAATTTTTGCCCAATGATGTGTATAGGACATAAAACTAGTTTTATAAAATTTTATTTTGGACAAAATGGATTTATTGAAATTAGGTTTTCCAAACCCCCTAAATTGAGGTTCGTACTACAACTCCTCAAATTGGGTGGATTGTTTTTCCACAAAGACTTTATTTGGAACATACTATATATAAGACTTTCCAAAACCACCAAATATTATTTTTAAAGATTATTTTTCTATTTTATTTAAAGGCTTCTTATTAAGGCCAATAATGGTATTTTATAGGGAAAAATTGTATAAATGCTCTAATAAATTTGATAACATTTAGGGAAACTCAGTGGACATATATTTTCCATATATGCCAGTTTCAACACATGGTCATGTTCAAAATCATCGGCAAAACCCCTAAAAACCCTTTATGCCCAACTAAAGCTTTTGAAATATTTATATGATAAATATTATAAATGAAATCCAAGAAAATTCTAGAATGTTAGATATGACATAAGTGATCATATTGACAAGTTTCATCTCAATCCCAATTGTTTGGATTCATCAAAATATTCCAAAACCCTCTTAGTCCAGATCCAAACTTGAGAAACTTTACATTGCCAACTATCTCCTATTAATCTCAAACCTTGTGGACATGTTCTAATACTCCAATAATGCATCCACACCAAGTGGTGCATCAAGGAGAACCATTTAACTTGTCCAAATCCCCCAAACCCCTTTCTGCTGATTTCAACAATTGGGAAGTTTTGCATTGTCAAATTTCCCCATTTGGTCCCAAACTTTTTGGGCATGCTCTAATATCCAAATATTTTTGGGAATGCTCTAATATCCAAATAATAGCACCACACAAAGTGGTGCATTAAGGAGAATAGCTTAGCATGACCGGATCTATACAAACCTATTTCTGCACATTTGTAGGGTTCACTAAGTTTGTCTTATCAACTTTCTTCATTTGGGCTCAAAACTTGTGATCAGCACCAAATAGACTTGTACTTTAACCCTGATAAATATTTAGGACATATGATTCTTATACCTATCCCAATCATAGCACAAACACCTTCAGCCACAAGCTTGTGGACAAGCAAAGTGGGCCCAAAAAGCTTCTCCTTGTCTCCATCTTTTTACCACAGCATGGGCTAGCCCCCTTCTGCCTCCAGTAACATTGCCATGGCCTCTGCTCAATTATTTGGGGGGTAATTCCCTCATATTCCCTCTCTTTTACCATGGCAGCACCTCTTCTTCCTCTCTCCCATTAATCTATGCACACAAATGCCCTCAAACTCTACCACAACTTCAATTGCATACTGATGCATTAACCCAAACCCAAAGATATCATGCTCATGTGGAAAATATGAGCAAATCATCTGAACCTAGATTTTGGTAGTAAAAACAGCTTTGAACTGCAAGTGCCCTGTAGACTTCTTTACCTGAGTTCAGACTTGTTGTACTTGTAGTCCTTGCATACTAAGCCACCTAGATAACATTTAACTTGTTGATCCTGTCAGTAGAATCCCCTCAACTAGCACCCATGTTTTGATGTAGCAAACTTAACAGGAGCAATAACCTAACCTAACCAGCTTCATTTGCCTTGAGACTCCACCAGTGATCTCTAGTATGCGCGCCCCACACCTCGGACAACCTTGGTCGACCAAAAAGATGCCTTGGACATTCCTTGGCGCGGTGACTACATCGTTGAGATGCAGAAACGGTGCTGTGCCACTTGTCCTTGCCCAATCAGAGGCTCCTGACAACATTGGGCCTCATGGTGCTATCCCTCGAGACCGCCTCGACGTTCATGACACAGCAACGTGTCGAGCCCCTCCTCCCTTTCCCTCGTCTCTCCTTTGTCGCGCATGCCCGGCGCCGCTCCGCTCGGCCAGTAGGAGGCCTCGCACGCGCGAGCTCCTAAGGGTGCCCCTGCTCTCCCTCTCACCCCTCCCTATCACAGCACCGCATCCACGAGGCCATAGACACGGCCTAGATTTCCAATTTGGCCTCTGACATTGCATGCGCCATGGCCGTGGGCATTGTCCAGGGAACGCTATCGCGTGGCCATAAAGGTTCCCCCTGGCCTCGCGACCGGATCCTTCGACCTCATGCTCCTCCCACAAACACCTCGTATCCCTAGGTCATCCTCCCCTGCCCCCCATCGAGCCACATGGCCAAAACCTTGCCAGGCGGCATCGGCTCAAATTCGAGCTTTCCATGCGTCTCCTCTACTTAGTGTTGCACCACAGCAACCTCTGCTTCACAAATTGGAAATTCCCCAGGCTAAATAAAATTGCATGCAATAAGTAAGTCTCCTCCCATGCACCACTCAACTTTGAGCGGTAGGAGGTACTCATGAGTACGTCACGTTAATGTTTGGTGTGGAATTTGACCATGATCTTAGTAACACATAGCAGATTAACTTAACTCACCTTGGTCAAACCCCTACCGACGCGGCTCATAAGTGATGGACCACATGGACAAACTAATGTGCCTATCACTAATAAACGCACGAAGGATTATTGTCCGAGGGACCACCACCATCGTGTGCACATGACGTGCCTTGTTTAAACGTTTTCAATGCACAATTTTGATAATTTGGGGGCGGCAACTACCTCACAAAACGGAAAATCCCCCACATTGAGGCTAGTGCAAACTAAGTGAACGGAAAGAGCCCCCCACCCCCTGCACGGCCATCACCGGAAACACCACTTGGAGGCGTGTCAAACTATTTTTATGCAGAAAACATGTGACACATCAGTCTGTGTTATAGTTATAAAATGCCCATATATCATTCGAAAAATATGGAATAATTGAGTTTCCAAGAATTCATTGGGTGAAATCATATGTCCCCTTGGGTTCATGTGTTTAGTCGCCATGCAATAAATGCTAAGGAACCTCAAACATCTTGGCGTCATGGAAACCATTGAAAATTTTGGTTTTTAGACAGCTCTCCATCAAACATCAAAAAATCATTTTAAATTGAAGTGGATCCAAAAATCAACTGAAAATCATGAAACTTGTGAGTCCGTTTCATGATATACTCCCTCCTTTTTTCGGTTTATAGGGCTGAAATCTTAAATGTGATCAACCAAGGTGAATTGTGAGTGAATGCCACTAGTTTTAACTAGCCAATGAAATATTTCACACATTTTCAATTTCCGAGACAATAATATAGCATTCTCCCTCTCATTGGACTTGCATGGTGCATGTAGAAAAATATGCTTGTATAGCCAATAATTTCCTTTCTCTTATCTCTATGAACTAAATATGGCGTGAGACTCAAAGAACTTTAACTCAATTAGACTCAAAATATGCCTAGTATGATGGAAACCTAAATTTTTTTAGATGAGCCCTATAAACCGGAATGTCAGAAATATTTCATTGGCTGGTTAAAACTAGTGTCATCCACTCACAATTCACCTTGGTTGATGAGATTTCAGATTTGAGCCCTATAAACCTGAAAGGAGGCAGTAGTGTGCCAATTTTTGATACAGTTCTATTACAAACAGGATCTTCTTAAAGGTTGGTGCTTTGTATGCACACTTGTCATGTTACCATCACGTACGATTACAGTATTCAACCGTGTGCATTGTTCCCAACAAAATATTACGTACCACCACGAGCCGCATCTGCCGTCCGAGCAGATGTGAGCCGATGGAATGCATGATGCGAGTATTCCATGGCTCAGGATGACCTTGCCGCCGTTCCCAGTCATAAACGCTCTCTGAAGTGCATCAGATGGCTACGAACTGCACCATCAGAGGGAGTGGTGATGCGGGGGTCAAAGACGGGGCCGGCTATGTAACTAAGCCTCTCTTGATGCTGGGCGACGAGGTTGCCCTCCCGGCCGATGAGATCTCGCATGGATAGAAGCACAACAATGACATCGTAACCCCGTCATGCCTCCCTAGCTGGAGGCGGTGCTGCACATAGACTACTATGACAACGACGGAGAACAGGTTAGACACCCCTATTTTGGAGTATATCATAGGGTATCTCTGATTAGTTCTGATTTCCGTCTTTTTTTGGAATTCGTCCGGGGTTCATGTTATTTCAATCCATGTAATCAGAGTAAGATTCGATAGATCCGTGTTAGTGTGTACATATTGATTGTTTGGTAGGTATATGATAAGTGACTGGGATAAGTGACAACCGTACATATGATTATGCTAGTATTATATCTAAGGTTTATAGTGATTCAATGGTTGACCTTTACAAATGATCATTTTGGTAATAATCGGTCTACATAGATGACTGTACATGTACCCATTTGTAAATAAACATTGTATTTGAGCATGTCGATCACTACTTTAGTGATAATGTGGAGTAGTACTTACTTGAAAGTTCGTTGTTTGTTTGAAGATAATTGGTTCATGCATTTAAGGTCATTAGTTTATAATTTTGTTGCACTGAATTGTTTGTGATATCATTTTATGCATATTATTAATCAATGTCATGATTTTTTATTATATGTATAGGTGTTATCTGATGACATTCGCAGTGATAAGTACGACCAGAGACGGTACAAGTAACAAAAGCTCAAGCAGCTCCATGAGGGAACGCATTATCGTTGTATCAGGACTCGGAATGGGGGCTTCAGATGCCCGTTCTGCGCCCAAAGACTTAACACCGTGTTTGCAAGTGTTCTGGCACATGCTAGAGGACGATTCGTTGGCTCTTTCAAGGATAAGTATTCTCAGAGGGTGGTGCACGCTGCATATGCGGAGTACCTTGAGAAAGTTTACGTTGTTGGTGGGTACGTTTACGATGGAGTTATATATACATGTCTTGATGGCAGCACTACCCTAGCTATCTACAGTTTGTGCGTCTTATATTTCTACTTGAGTATGTTTATTATGTGTTGATCTAGATGTCGGCGAGACTCTGTTTTAATATGAACTAGTACATAGAGCAATGTAATTGCAGTCTTGAGATGGAAATAGTTTGGTTGATGGAATATTAATGCTTATCTTAGAGTGACCACACAATTTACTACTAGCAAGTGTTTGCCTACACCATGCACAACTACGTTTTCGTGTTGGCAGTTTTTTTACACTATGCATATTACGGTAAAACATGCTTGACTTACCTGCAAACTTGTTGAATGCGGTAAAAAATTCAGGTGTCACACGGAAGGATGAAATTTCGAACCCCTAAACTTGGTTAACTAACATTGTGGCGTGACACGCGTGTGTCCTGATTGTCCAGAATGCATTCCCGCATATCGATCATCTACGGCAGTAGGATTTACACAGTCACGGTAGTCCATTTACACCATAGTGACAATTGTCGCAAACGGCTGTGTTTATTGAATTGTCGCCTCCAAAGCACTTTATTATTCTGGCTGAGAAAACTCTCACCATAGTCTCAACTTAGCAAAACACACACCGTCCTTCCCATTCGCACCCGCACTGCATATTCCACACCCCTGCTTAGTGTTGAACTTGTACGCTGCTTTAAGTCATTGCACACGCATCTTTTTGGTTAACCATTTGCCAACTAGCGCCCCAAATAATGGGAGCTTCTTCAAGCCGACGCGTGGCCAGACAAGCTGGATGGGAGGTTGTGCGCGTTTGCTCGTGGGAACGTGCTCACCAACGATATGTTGGTGGCACATCGAGCCACCACATGACCAAACGAACCGTCGGGAACGCTTGTTCGTGTGTTGGTCAAGCTTCCACAACAATCCTCCGTCGGGAGCTCCCAGTGGCTGCTGACGACGAGCCACAATTGACCATTCATGCCTACGTTGACACCCACGTAAGGTTCAAGAACCTCGCAGTGGTGTACACCAACGACCCGATCTGGGTGGAAAACTCTGTCCACCCCATGGAGCAGTTACTTGTCTATGACAAGTATAAAGTGGTCGGCTTCAACCTTGAGTAAACTAGCGGTCGTGCCAGGCATGATCAGAAGGTTGCCGTCGCCCAGCCTTGCATGGTCCATTACGTCCTCGTCTACTACTACTGCCTGTCCATAAGGCCTTGCGATTGACTTGCCAGGTTTGTCAACAGCCCCGACTACATATTCGGTATGATGGACACCGCCAACAATGAAAAGGTTCTCAAGCCGACTGGCTTAGCCTGCCGGAATCTTGTGGACATCCAAGGCATGTACAAGATCTTGGGTGATGAGGAGAAGCATAAGGACTCCTTGGTTTACCTCGTCATGTCCATCAATGATGCCTACTACAGAGGTATGAAGGATGTCTGCAAGAAGAATAAGGGTGCTTTGTTGGGGAACGTTGCATGGGAAACAAAAAATTTCCTACGCGCACCCAAGATCTATCCATTGTGATGAGCATCTACGAGAGGGAGAGTGGATCTACATACCCTTGTAGATCGCTAAGCGGGAAGCATTAAGAAATACGGTTGATGTAGTTGAATGTCTTCGCGATCCAAATCACCGAGCGTCCCGCGATCCAATCATGATCCGTCCCGATCTAGCGCTGAACGGATGGCACCTCCGCGTTCAGCACACGTACAGCTTGATGACGATCTCCGCCTTCTTGATCCAGAAAGAGGGAGCGGAGAAGTAGACGACTTCTCCGGTAGCGCAACGAGCTTGCGGCAATGGTGGTGGCGCAATTCTAGCAGGGCTTCTCCGCTGAAACCGATCTAAAGGAGAAACTATGACCTAGAGGAGAGGCAACACATGGCGTAGGGTTTCTTGATGTATCCCAGGTGCTAGCCTCGCCCCTCTATTTATATGCTAAGCTCTGGGGTCGAAACTTGGAGAAAAATCCTCCTCAAGGTCGGTTTTCCCGCAAGGCAAGAGTCCTCCTTGGACTCCAGGACCAGACGCCAAGGCCTCCGTTAACCAGCCTTTGCACCTTCCTAAAACCTCATGGGGTTTACCCCTTGGCCCAAATAAAGTGTTCCTGTACCCCGAACATTTCGGGAAACATCCGAAACTATTTCCAGTGAATTCCGGAACCCTTCCAGAGACCAAAAACTATTATCCCATATATCTATCTTTACCTCTGGACCATTCCGGAGCTCCACGTGACGTCCGAGATCTCATCCGGGACTTCGAACAACCTTCAGTCACCACCATACATAACTCTATACTACCGAAATGTCATCGAACCTTAAGTGTGCAGACCCTGCAAGTTCGAGAACTATGTAGACATGACCGAGACACCTCTATGGTCAATAACCAATAGCGGGACCTGGATGTCCATATTGGTTCCTACATATTCTACGAAGATCTTTATCGGTTAAAGCTCTATGTCAAGGATTCAGTCAATGCCGTATAACGTTCCCTTTGTTCTTCGGTATGTTACTTGCCCGAGATTCGATCGTCGGTATATCCATACCTAGTTCAATCTCGTTACTGGCAAGTCTCTTTACTCGTTACATAATACAAGATCCCGTGGCTAACACTTACTCACATTCTTTCCAAGGCGTGTTGTGATGTTGTATTACCGAGTGGGCCTTGAGATACCTCTCCGTCACACGGAGTGACAAATCCCACTCTTGATCCAAGCCAACTCAACAAGACACCCTCGGAGATACATGTAGAGTACCTTTATAGTCACCCAGTTACGTTGTGACATTTGATACACACAAGACACTCCTTCGGTGTCAGTGAGTTGCACGATCTCATGGTCATAGGAATAGATACTTGACATACCAAAAACAGTAGCAATAAACTGACACGATCATATGCTACGTTTATAGTTTGGGTCTTGTCCATCACATCATTATCCTAATGATGTGATCCCGTTATCAAATGACATCTCATGTCCATGGATAGGAAACCTTAACCATCCTTGATCAACGAGCTAGTCCATTAGAGGCATACTAGGGACATGGTGTTGTCTATGTACCCACACATGTATCTAAGTTTCCGATCAATACAATTCTAGCATGGACAATAAACGATTATCATGAACAAGGAAATATGATAATAACTAATTTATTATTGCCTCTAGGGCATATTTCCAACAGCCTCCCACTTGCACTAGAGTCAAAGGTTCCATTCATATTTCCAACTGCCTCCCACTTGCACTAGGGCATATTTATTTCATAGCTAAGCAACCATAGCTCCTATGCATATGGTTCCTTATTGCAATTTGTTCTATGTGATGTTCTCTATCATGCCATGCCATTCATTTTCATGTAAAACATCTACATCATGTACATTTGTTTCACTTAAGTGGCCTTGGTGTTAAATTAGTTTTTCTGTTAATAGAAAGTTCCATTTTGCTAGAATCATACTAAGCAATGCATGCCGCATTTAAATTTGTGCCAATGGAGTAATTTTAAGTGTGGCATGTCTAATTGTTGGTAGTATGTTTTCACGCCATGAAATCCATGTTTAGTTATAGTTTTCATCATGTGAAATTGCTTACTCAATGCTTCTCTTTGGAGATGTCAAAATAATTCTGTCTGAAACTGTATAGTTGTTCGTTGTTTTTCCATGTGAATTCCCATTGATCTACGTTGGAAATATGCCCTAGAGGCAATAATAAATAAGTTATTATCATATTTCCTTGTTCATGATAATCGTTCATTATCCACGCTAGAATTGTATTGATCGGAAACTCAAATACATGTGTGGATACATAGACAACACCATGTCCCTACTATGCCTCTGATGGACTAGCTTCTTGATCAAAGATGGTTAAGGTTTCCTAGCCGTGGAAATGATATGTCATTTGATAACGGGATCACATTATTAGGAGAATGATGTGATGGACAACACCCAAACTATAAACGTAGCATATGATCGTGTTAGTTTATTGCTACAATTCTCTTCATGTCAAGTATATGTTCCTATGACCATGAGATCATGCAACTCACTGACACCGGAGGAGTATGTTCTGTGTATCAAACATCGCAACGTAACTGGGTGACTATAAAGGTGATCGATAGGTATCTCCGAGGGTGTTTGTTGGGTTGGCATGGATCAAGACTGGGATTTGTTACTCCGTGTGACGGAGAGGTATCTCAGGCCCACTTGCTAATACAACATCACAAAAAGCATTGCAAGCAATGTGACTAAGTGTTAGCCATGTGATCTTGTATTACGGAACGAGTAAAGATACTTGGCGGTAACGAGGTTCAACTAGGTATGGAGATGCCAACGATCGAATCTTAGGCAAGTAACATACCAGAGAACAAAGGGAACATCATACAGGAATAACTGAATCCTTGACATAGAGGTTCAACCGACAAGATCTTCATAGAATATGTAGGAACCAATATGGGCATCCAGGTCTTGCTATTGGTTATTGACTATAGGGGTGTCTCGGTCATGTCTACATAGTTCTCGAACCCGCAGGGTCTGCACACTTAAGGTTTGGTGACGTTTCGGTAGTATAGAGTTATGTATGGTGGTGATCGAAGGTTGTTCAGAGTCCCAGATGAGATCCCAGATGTCATGAGGAGCTCCAAAATGGACCATAGGTAAATATTGATATATAGGAAGTCCTGTTTTGGTCACCGGAAAAGTTTCGGGCTCATCGGTAGTGTACCGGGGGTGCCGGGAGGGTGCCGGGGGACCATCGGGAGGGGTATTTCGACCCAAGAGGCTACAGGGGCTGTGTGAAGAATTATACCAGCCCTTAGTGGGCTAGACTAAGTCCCACCAGAGGGCCATGCGGCTAGAGTGGAAGGAGAAGGAAAAAAGGCCAAGGTGGAAATACTTTCCAAGTAGAATAGGAGGAATCCTAGTCCTACTAGGATTGGAGGAGGATTCATCCTCTCCTGCTTGCGCCAAAGGCCAAAGGGCTGGCCCTCGTGCGCCAGCCTCCTCCCTCCCTCCTCCTATATATACTAGAGGTTTTGAGGGTTTTGAGACATAGAAAAATAGCCACATGCTGCCCTCTCCTATAGATAGTAGTTTCTCCTCTAGATCGGTTTTCAGCGGTGCTTAGGCGAAGCCCTGCTGGAATAGCTCCACCACCATCGCCGCAACGTCGTTGTGCTGCCAGAGAACTCATCTACCTCTCCGCTCCCTCTTGCTGGATCAAGAAGGCAGAGATCATCATGGAGCTGTACATGTGCTGAACGCCGAGGTGTCGTCCGTACGGTGCTAGATCGGAAGGACCGTGATCAAGATCGCAAGACGATTCGTGATGAGATCGCGGGATGGATCATGCTGAGATCATGGGATGGATCATGATTGGATCACAGGATGGATCGTGATGAGATCGCGGGACACTCGCCGATTTGGATCGCGAAGACGTTCGACTACATCAACCGTGTTTCTTAACGCTTCCCGCTTAGCGATCTACAAGGGTATGTAGATCCACTCTCTCTCTCGTAGATGCTCATCACCATGGATAGATCTTGCGCGCGCATAGGAAAGTTTTTGTTTCCCAAGCAACATTCCCAAACAGTGGCATCATGAGCTAGGTCTATGTGTAGATGAGATCTCGAGTAGAACACAAAGGAGTTTGTGGGCATTGATGCTTAGATTGCTTCCTCCCTTGGTCGTGTTTTGGTTCAGCGGTATTGTGGGATGAAGTGGCCCAGACCAAACTTAATTATACGCTTACAAGAGACCGGTTCCATCGACTGACGTGTAACTTTGTTGCACAAAGATGGCTGGCAGGTGTCTCTCTCTCCTACTTTAGTTGGATCGGATTCGATAAAGACGGTCCTTGAGAAGGTTGAAGAGCAACTTATGTATCGCCGTTGTGGTTTTGCATAGGTGAGAATCGTTCTTGCTAGATACCCATAGCAGCCACGTAAAACATGCAACAACAATTAGAGGACGTCTGACTTGTTTTTGCCAGGTATGTTGTGATGTGATATGGCCAATTACATGATGAGATATATGTGATGGATGAGATGATCATGTGTTGTATAGAATATCTTGACTTGTATGTCGATGAGTACGGCAACCGATAGGATCGATAGGGTTGTGTTTAATTATTGTATGACCTGTGTGTCAATCATTAAGCTCTATGTAATGCTTTACTTTATCGCTAAGCGGTAGCAATAGTAGTAGAAGCATGGTGGGCGCGACAACCCCGATGGTTACACATTGATGGAGATCAAGATGATGGAGATCATGGTGTCATGAACGTGATGATGGAGATCATGTCGGTGCTTTATGGATGGACATCAAAAGCACAAGTTCATGGCCATATCATGTCACTTATGATTTGCATGTAATGTTAATCCTTTTATGCACCTTGTTTTGCTTAGGACGACGGTAGCATTATAAGGTGATCCCTCACTTAAGTTTCAAGATAAATTGTGTTCTCCCCGAGTGTGCACCATTGCGGAAGTTCGTCGTGTCGAGACACCACGTGGTGATCGGGTGTGATAGACTCTACCTTCACATACAATGGGTGCAAGCCAGTGTTGCAGATGAACAACACTCGGGTTAAACTTGACGAACCTAGCATGTACATACATGGCCTCGGAACACAAGAGACCGAAAGGTCGAACATAAGTCATATAGTAGATATGATAACCATGATGATGTTCACCATTGAACCAACCCCAACTCACGTGATGATCGGATTTGAGTTGGTGAATTTGGATCATGTATCACTCGAATGACCAGAGGGATGTCAATTTGAGTGGGAGTTCTTAAGTAATATGATTAATTGAACTCATTATCATGAACATAGCCAGTAGTGTCTTTGCAAATTATGTTATAGGTTACTAGCTCAGTCTGTAGCTCCCTTCAATTTTTATATCGTCCTAAAGAAATAGAGTTGAAAGATAATGGTAGCAATATTGTGGACTGGGTCCGTGATTTGAGGATTGTCCTCATTGTTGCACAGAAGGCTCATGTCCTTAATGCACCGCTCGGTGTGCCACCCCCTCTAGTGTCCTTTGTAGATGTTGTAAACATTTGATAGGCACGTTCTAATGACTACTCGATAGTTCAGGTGTCATGCATTACGACTTAGAATTGATGCTCCAAAACGTTTTGAACGTCACGGAACATATGATATGTTCTAAGAGCTGAAATTATGATATCAGGATCATGCCCGTGTTGTGAGATATGAGATCTCCAACAAGATTCTTTGCCTGCAAGATGAAGGAGAATAGCTCAATCGTCGAGCATGTGCTCAGATAGTCTGGGTGCTACAATCGCTTGAATCGAGTGGGAGTTGAAATTCCAGATAAGATAGTGATTGATATAGTTCTCCAAGTCACTACCACTAGGCTACTAGAGCTTCGTCATGAACTATCAAATGCCAGGGATAGAAATGATGATCCCTGACCTATTCACGATGTTTGAAATTGCAAAGGTAGAAATCAAGAAGGATCATCAAGTGTTGATGGTTAGTAAAACCACTAGTTTCGAGAAGGGAAAGGGCTAGGAGGGAAACTTCAGGGATGGCAAGACAGTTGCTACTCCAGTGAAGCAACCCAAAGTTGAACCCAAACCCGATACTAAGTGATTCTTTTAAGAGGAGAAAGCTCGCTGAAGCAGAACAACCATAGATACTTGGTAGATAAGAAGGGTGGTAACGTCGACAGAAGTATATTTGATATATGTGTTATTCATGTGTAGCTTGCTAGTACTCCTAGTAGCACCTAGGTATTGGATACCGGTTCAGTTGCTAAATGTTAGTAACTTGAAATAAAAGCTACGGAATAAACGGAGACTAGCTAAGGGTGAGGTGACTATGTGTGTTAGAAATGTCTCCAAGGTTGATGTGATCAACATCACACGCTCTCTCTACCTTCGAGATTAGTGGCGAACCTAAGTAAATGTTGTTTGGTGTTTGCGTTAAGCATGAACATGATTAGATCGTCTTTATTTCAATACGGTTATTCATTTAAGTCAGAGAATAATGGTTATTCTGTTTACATGAATAATACCTTCAATTGTCATGCACCCATTGAGAATTGTTTCTTGAATCTTGACCGTAGTAATACACATGTTCATAATATAGATGCCAAAAGAACAAAGTTAATAATGATAGCACCACATACTTGTGGCACTGCCTCTAAATGTCATATTGAGGTAAAGCGCATGAAGAAAAATCCATGTTGATGGATCTTTGGACTCATTCAATTTTGAATCGGTTGAGACATGCGGACCATGCCTCTTTTTCCGGCTTGATGGAACAGGTAAGTGACTTATTGGAAATGATACATGTTGATGTGTGTGGTCCAATAAATGTTGTAGCGTGCGGTGGATATCATTATTTTCTTACCTTCACTGATGATTTGAGTAGATATAGAGTATGTTTACTTAATGAAACACGAGTTTGAATCATTTGAAAAGTTCAAGCAGAATCAGAGTGAAGTTTGAGATCATTGTGACGAGAAGATAAAATGTCTACGATATGATTGTGGAGGTGAATGTCTGAGTTACGAGTTTGGCATACAACTTTAGACAATGTGAAAGTTGATTCACAACTCACGCCACCTGGAACACCATAGTGTGATGGTGTGTTCGAATGTCATAGTCGTGCTCTATTGGATATGGTGCGAACTATGATGTCTCTTATCGTTTTGCCACTATCGTTTTTGGGGTTATACATTAGAGACAACTACATTCACTTTAAAAGGGGCACCATCTAAATCTGTTGAGATGACACCATATGGTTTGGCAGAAACCTAAGTTGTCATTTCTTAGAGTTTGGGAATGTGACACTTATGTCTGATAAGCTCGAACTCAAAGGGGACAAATGCATCTTCATGGAATACCCTAAGAACAATTGGGTATACCTTCTATCTTAGATCTGAGCACAAAGTGTTTGTTGCTAAAATGGGTCCTTTCTCAACAAAGAGTTTCTCTCGAAAGAATTGAGTGGGAGGAAGATAGAACTTGATGAGTTTGTTGAACCTTTGTTTC
This sequence comes from Hordeum marinum, assembly GCA_022496015.1. Lineage (NCBI taxonomy): Eukaryota > Viridiplantae > Streptophyta > Magnoliopsida > Poales > Poaceae > Hordeum > Hordeum marinum. The sequence continues at coordinate 228,130,725 of CM039677.1, read as the reverse complement.
AGCCATAGAGTTGCACAGCGCAGAAAGATGTTTCTGTAGAGCCTGCGATAGTTGAAGAGGAAGTTAATGATGATGATCATGAAGCTTCAGATCAAGTTACTATCGAACCTCGTAGGTCGACAATGACGCGTACTACTCCTGAGTGGTACGACAACCCTGTCTTAGAGGTCGTCTTATTGGACAACGATGAACCTACGAACTATGGAGAAGCAATGATGGGCCCTGATTCTGACAAGTGGTTAGGGCTATGAAATCCGAGATAGGATCCATTTATGAAAACCAAGTATAGACTTTGGTAGACTCGCCCGTTGGACGGCAGGTCGTTGAGCACAAATGGACCTTTAAGATGAAGACAAACGCCCATGGTAAATATCACCATTTATAAAGCTCGACTCATCACAAAGAAGTTTCCGACAAGTTCAAGGAGTTGACTACGATGAGACTTTCTCACTCCTACGATGACAAAGTAGCTGCGTTTTTCAATTATGAAATCTGGTAGATGGATGACAATACATCGATTCCTTCCTTGAGGAAAGGTTGTATGAGATACAACCAGAAGGTTTTGTCAGACCTAAGGATGCTAAAAGGTGTGGAAGCTTCAATGATCCTTCTATGGACTGAAGAAGGCATCTCGCAGTTGGAATATATGCTTTGATGAGGTGATCAAAGTTTTTGAGTCTATGCAAAGTTTATGAGAAACTTGTATTTCCAATAAAGTGAGTGGGAGCACTATAGTGTTTCTGATAAGCATATGTGGATGACATATTGTTGACCAGAAATGATGTAGAATTTCTGGAAAGCATAAAGGGTTGTTCGAAAAGAGTTTTTCAAAGGAATACCTGGATAAAGCTACTTAATAGTTGGGCATCAAGATCTATAGATATAGATCAAGACGTCTGATAAGACTTTCAATGAATACATACCTTTACAATATTTTGAAAGAGTACAAAATGGATCAGTTCAAGAAAGAGTTCTTGCCTGATTTGTAAGGTGTGAAGTTGAGTGAGACTCAAAGCTCAACCACGATAGAAGAAAGAGAAAGGACGAAGGTCATCCCCTATGCCTTAGCCATAGGCTCTATATTATGCCATGTTGTGTACCGCACCTGGTGTGTGCCTTGCCATGAGTCTGTCAAGGGGTACAAGAGTGATCCAGGAGTGGATCACTAGATAGCGGTCAAAATTATCCTTAATAACCAGAGGACTAAGGAGATGTTTCTCGATTATGGAGGTGATAAAGAGTTTGACATAAAGAGTTATGTCGATGCAAGCTTTAACATCAATCTGAATGACTCTTAGTAGCAATCCGGATACGTATAGTGGATTAGCCATTTGGAATAGCTCCAAGTGGAGTGTGGTAGCAGTGTCTACAGCAAGACATAGAGATTTGCAAAGTACACATTGATCTGAAAGTTGCAGACCCATTGACTAAAATACCTCTCTCAATTGCAAAGCATCATCGAGCCCCAAAACTCATTGGGTGTTAGATTCATAACAATGCGAATAAAATGGTGATGTGAACTAGATTATTGACTCTAGTGCAAGTGGGATACTGTTATAAATATGCCCTAGAGGCAATAATAAATTAGTTATTATACTATTTCCTTGTTCATGTTAATCGTTTATTATCCATGCTAGAATTGTATAGATCGGAAACTCAAATACATGTGTGGATACATAGACAACTCCATGTCCCTAGTATGCCTCTGATGGACTAGCTTGTTGATCAAAGATGGTTAAGGTTTCCTAGCCATGGACATGAGATGTCATTTGATAATGGGATCACATCATTAGGAGAATGATGTGATGGACAAGACCCAAACTATAAACGTAGCATATCATCGTGTTAGTTTATTGCTAATATTTTCTGCATGTCAAGTATATGTTCCTATGACCATGAGATCATGCAAATCACTAACACTGGAGGAGTACCTTGTTTGTATCGAACGTAGCAACGTAACTGGTTGACTATAAAGGTGCTGTAGAGGTATCTCCGAGGGTGTCTGTTGGGTTGGCATGGATCAAGACTGGGATTTGTTACTCCGTGTGACGGAGAGGTATCTCAGGGGCCACTCGGTAATACAACATCACAATAAGCCTTGCAAGCAATGTGACTAAGTGTTATCCAAGGGATCTTGTATTACAGAACGAGTAAAGAGACTTGCCCGTAATGAGGTTCAACTAGGTATGGAGATGCCGACGATCGAATCTCGGGCAAGTAACATACCGTAGAATAAAGGGAACAGCATACAGGATTAACTGAATCCTTGACATAGATGTTCAATCGATAAAGATCTTCGTAGAATATGTAGGAACTAATATGGGCATGCAAGTCCCGCTATTGGTTATTCACCGTAGAGGTGTCTTGGTCATGTCTACAAAGTTCTCGAACCCGCAGGGTCTGCACATTTAAGGTTCAGTGACGTTTCGGCAGTATAGAGTTATGTATGGTGGTGACCAAAGGTTGTTTGGACTCTTGGATGAGATCCCAGACATCACGAGGAGCTCCGGAATTGTCTGGAGGTAAATATTGATATATAGGAAGTCCTGTTTTGGTCATCGGAAAAGTTTCGGGCTCATCGGTAGTGTATCGGGAATGTTGGGAGGGTGTCGGGGGACAATCGGGAGGGGTATTTCGACCCAAGAGGCTACATGGGCTGTGGGAAGAGGTATACCAGCCCTTAGTGGGCTGGCCTAAGTCCCACAAGAGGCCCATGCAGCTGGAGTGGCAGGAGAAGGAAAAAGGCCAAGGTGGAAAGAGTTTCCAAGTAGGAAAGGAGGAATCCTAGTCCTACTAGGATTGGAGGAGGATTCCTCCTCTGCTCCTTGCACCAATGGCCAAAGGGCTATCCCTTGTGCACCATCATCCTCCCTCCCTTCTCCTATGTATACTAGTGGTTTTGAGGGTTTTGATACATAGTAAAACAGCCATGTGTTGCCCTCTCCTCTAGATCGTAGTTTCTCCTCTAGATCGGTTTTCAGCGGTGCTTAGGCGAAGCCCTACTGGAATAGCTCCACCACCATCGCCGCAACACCGTCTTGCTGCCGGAGAAATCATCTACCTCTCTGATCCATCTTGCTGGATCAAGAAAGTGGAGATCGTCATCGAGTTGTACGTGTGATGGACGTGGATGTGTCGTCCGTTCGGTGCTAGATCGGAAGGACCGTGATCAAGATTGTGATAAGATTCGTGATGAGATCGCGGAACAGATCGTGATGAGATCACGGGATGGATCGTGATTGGATCGCGGGACAGATCGAGATGAGATCGCGAGACGCTCGGCGATTTGGATCGCGAAGACGTTCGACTACATCAACCGCATTTCTTAAGACATCCCGCTTAGCGATCTACAAGGGTATGTAGATCCACTCTCCCTCTCGTAGATGCTCGTCACCATGGATAGATCTTGCGTACGCGTAGGAAATTTTTTGTTTTCCATGCAACATTCCCCAACATCAACTTCATGACGGCGGGCTAAGGGGCTATGCCGATGGTGACAGTATTTTGGAGCCCTGTGACCGGCCGAGTCAAGCCACCATTTTCATGGCAGGCCCGGCACCGGCTTCCAATGGTGCGACCTCCGGAGCGGCGACTGGTGTGGCCCCACCCAATGTGGAACCTCCAAAGATGCTGGCTCAAGTTTTGCAAGAGTTCATGGAGGAGCTGACGAATCTGATGGCCACGGAAGTGATAGCCAAGAATCAGGCGGAGCACAACGCCGAGATTAATCGGATCAAGGAGAAGATGGCTCAAGTCCAGGAGGATATCAATGCAACGCAAGCTTAGATGAATGCCGAGTCAGAGCGTTTGAGGGTGGAGGCTCTCCGTTTTGGTCTAGTTGCGTGCATCGGAGGCGGTTCAGCATAGAAGGACTCAAGTCGGACTACCTATCCAGCCTCGGAATCTTTTCAACACTCCTGGGGCCGGGCCAAGTATGACGCTAACGTTGACCAAGGCAGCAGAGGCGCCGTGGTAGTTAGACCCGCCATGGAGGAACAGACCTTTGTCGGGGCACGATGTGACGCCACCTGGCCATTATTCCAACCCGGTGGAGAATATGATAGCAGCGGCTGCCAGGCTTGATGCCTTCCCCTTAGCTGAGGGAACGCCGTTTGCTGAAGAAGCAAGGAATGCGATTAAGCTGTTGCAGACAACGGTGGCTCAGCAAGAAAGGTACACACACAGCCGAAGCCGGGTGCACTCTATGCCGGTTCATAGTCGTGGCTACAGCCGGCGCTTTGAGTCGCCGGCGGTTTCTAGCAGCGAGCAGATGCGGAACCTGCCCAATAACAATACACCTGAGATGGACATTCAGGGGTCTATGAATAGGGGTCGAGCTCCACGAGGACCAACACCGGTGATGGATTACCCGGAGGTCCCTGAGCCAGCACCGGCAACACCCGTTAGCGCTTCTTACAAGGGATTTGGTGTGCAGTGTCTCACAGCGGATCTAAGGATTGCACGTTTGCCCAAGGACTTTAAAGGGCCATGGAAGGTGCCCTTTTACACGGCGGATCTACCCCCATAGGCTTGGATCGAAAGCTATGAGCTTGCTATGGAGATGTTGGACGTTAATGAGGCAGTTTGTGCAAAATACTTCATCATGATGTTGGAAGGACTGGCCCGCACTTGGTTATAGGGGTTGCCACCCAATACAATCACGTCTTGGGCCGAGTTGAAAGCACACTTCCTCAAGTATTTCAAAGGAACCTGCAAGCAACCAATGACGATTGTGGATCTGGATCATTGTGTGCAGCGAGAAGATGAGTCGGCCCATCATTGGGTGTGGCGGGTTTCGACGGTGATCCACTCGTCTGAGAATATTTCAGCATCCCAGGCGGTTCTGATTTTGGAAAGGAACTTTCACTTTGTACCCCTGAAACAGAAGCTCAGGCGGTTAAAGCGCTCTTATCAGGATATGGGTGAGCTCATGATGGATCTCACCATATATGCGAATTCCGACACTACCAAAGACCCAGACTCCAACGATGAGAAGTCAGGTCAGGGTAAGAGGGGTGGCAATGGTAAGAACCAACAGGGAGGTGCTGGGAACGGCAGCCAAGGCAAGTAGAAGAACCCGGATGGCGGGTTAGAGTTTGTAGCGAACACCAACGCTGGGAATGATCTTCCTAGGGGCAACGGAAATTTTAGGCCGCCGTTCAACAGAAATAAGGCACATGTGCCTTACAACTTGGATGAGGCGCTGAACAGACCATGCCTGGCACACAGCCAGCCGAATAAGGAGGTCACCCATACTTCGAAGGATTGCAGCATCATGCGCCAATTTCGGGAGCGCAGCCTTCATCAAAATCATAACAACATTAACGGCCCGTCAGGCGGCTCAGGTCCGGGCGGCTCAGGAGCCGGTTTCAGTGCCGGCGGGTCAGGTTCAGGTTATCAGGGTCAAAACATTAGAATCGGGGAAACCAAGGAAATCATCAACAGCAAGGCAATGGTGGTCAGCAACAGAATAACCAGTCAGGATATCAAAGCAACCCGAAACAACTTAGTGGGAGGCAGTATCATGTCTTGGACAAGCGGGATCAGAAGCTGTGCAAGAGAGCGGTCAATGTGGCCACGCCGGCTCTCCCATGATACTTAAAGTGGTCGGAGTACCCGATTACGTGGAGCCGGGAGGATCACCCGCCACGAGTCGACCATCCGGGTCATTTAACTTTGGTGGTCGCTCCTCAGGTTGGAGGATACAAGTTCACAAAAGTGCTCATGGACGGTGGTAGCAGTATCAATATCCTATACTACGACACCTTCTAGCAGATGGAGTTAACTAACAAGGCTCTTAAGCCATCATCGACCGTCTTTCATGGGGTAGTGTCAGGTAAGTCAGCCTACCCAGTGGGGAAGATTGCCTTGGAAGTAGCGTTTGGAGATGAATTCAACTACAGGGTGGAGACCTTGTGGTTTGAGGTGGTGAAAATTAAGAGCCCGTATCATGCTCTGTTTGGCCGGCCGGCTTTCGCAAAGTTTATGCCCAGGCCTTGTTATGTCTATCTACAACTCAAGTTGTCGGCTCTCAACAGAACGATCACGGTCCATGGTGATCGAAAGGTCGCCATTGAATGCGAGGAAGGAGACGCGGCTTATGTAGAGTCAAGCTGTGTAGAGGTAGAGGTTAAGTTCTAGAAAGATAACGTTGACCCGGCGGATATGACTCCGTTGAAGAAGCCTAGTACAGAGTCTGAGCCGCCCCTAAACTTTTCAGCAGATGACACGAAGCTGGTGGATTTCACTCCGGCCCACTCATCCAAGAATTCACAATCAGGGCTAATATGGACACCACATAGGAAGGCGCGCTCATTGAATTCAGCTGTGAGAATCGGGACATCTTTGCATGGAAGGCATCTGACATGCCGGGTGTACCGAGAGAGTTCACTGAGCACCACCTTAATGTGGATCCTAAGTTTAAACCAATTAAGCAATTCCTCCGCCATTTCAACAAGGAACGACGCAAAGCGATTGGGGAAGGGGTAGCCTAGCTATTGGCGGCAGGGTTCATCGTGGAAGTATTTCACCCATAATGGTTAGCCAATCCTGTGCTGGTGCTCAAGAAGAACGACACATGGTATATGTGTATAGATTACACGGATCTTAACAAGGCAACGTTTGCTCTCCCTCGTATCTACTAGATTATTGATGCAACGGTGGGTTGTGAGAGCTTATGCTTCCAGGACGCCTACTCAGGCTATCATCAGATCAAAATGGCAGTTAAACACCAAGAGAAGAGCTCATTTATAACACCCTTTGGACCTTTCTCATATGGGTCTATGTCATTTGGGCTCAAGAGTGCACAGGCGACTTATCAATGTTGTGTGCAGACTTGCCTTCATGGTCAGATTGGGCACAATGTTCATGCTTACGTGGATGACATTGTGGTTAAGTCAAGAAAGAAGGAGATGTTGCTGGACGACCTGAAGGAAACATTTGATAACTTATGGGCCTATAAGATGATGCTTAGCCCGGCTAAATGCGTCTTTGGAGTTCCTGCAGGCAAACTTCTCGGATTCTTGGTTTCAGAGCGACGAATTGAAGCCAAACCGAACAAGATAAAGGCCATCACGTCACTATCTAAGCCGACGCGCATCATTGATGTGCAACACTTGGCGGGTCGTATTGCCGCCTTAAGCCGCTTTATCAGCCGCGTGGGGGATAAAGCTATTCCTCTGTACCAGATGATGAAGAAGACAGATGACTTTGTCTGGAGTAAGGCTGCGGACGAAGCTCTTGAAGCGCTTAAGAAGGAGTTGGTTGAGCCACCTATCTTTCCCACTCTGGCTCAGAAGGAACCCTTGCTCCTTTATGTGGCGGCTAACAATAGGGCGGTCAGTGCTGCGATTGTGGTAGAGCGCAAGGAGGCAGGGAAAGACTAGCCAGTCCAGAGGGCGGTTTATTATGTTAGTGAGGTGCTTATAGAATCAAAGCAAAGATACCCACATGGGCAGAAGCTAATATCCGGGGTGTTCATGGCAAATCGTAAGTTGAAGCATTATTTCCACGGAGACCAAAACATGGTGGTTAGCTCTGCTCCGTTGGGAGATATAGTTCAGAATCGAGAAGCCATTGGTTGAATTGCTAAGTGGGCTCAAGAGCTTGGTCCTCTCAATTTGAAGTATGTACCTCGCACAGCTGTGAAGTCTCAAGCATTGGTTGATTTCATAAATGATTGGACGGAGTGTCAGTCGCCGGAGGAAAAGCCGGACAACACGTATTGGACAATTCACTTTGATGGATCCAAATAGTTGGAGGGATCAGGAGCTAGAGTTGTATTAACTCCCCCCCAAAGGTGAGAAGTTTTGTTATGTATTACGGTTGATGTTTCCTTGCACGAACAATGCAACGGAGTTCAAAGCTTTGCTTCATGGACTTCGTGTGGCTAAGGAGATGAACTTTAGCTAGGTTAGGTGCCTTGGCGACTCAGATCTGGTGGCACAACAGGTGTCAGGCACGTGGGACTCCAAGGACCCGCGGATGGCGGCTTATCGCCAAGAGGTAGATATCATTGCTGGACATTTCAAGGGTTATCAGGTGGATCATATTGATCATCGTAAGAATGAAGCGACGGATGCATTGTCAAGACTAGGCTCTCAGCGTAAGCCGGTGCCGCCTAACACTTTTTTGGATGTAATTTATCACGCGTCTGTTAAGCTACCTTCAAAGCAGGATCTAGCTATACCTGACCCGGAAGGGCAGCTCATGGCGGCTTTACATGCTATTCCGGACTGGACATTGCCGTACATGGCATACCTGACCCAGGGCGAGTTGCCTGAAGATGAGACTCTGGCGCGGCAAATCATGAGGCGTTCTAAATCCATGACCATCATTAATGGAGAGTTGTAGAAGTGCAGCGTCACCGGCGTCTCTCAGTGTTGCGTCTCTCAGAAGGAAGGGAAGGAAATTTTATATGAAATACATGCTGGCGATTGCGGACATCACACTGGGTCAAAGTCTTTGGTGGCTAAGGCTTTTCGGCATGGCTTCTTCTGGTTGACGGCTCATAAGGACGCAGAGGATCTAGTGGATAAGTGCGACGGGTGTCAGAAATTCGAAAGATGTGCTCATGTGCCAGCATAGGAGATACGGATGATACCAATCACTTGGCCGTTTGTGGTATGGGGGCTTGCCATGGTTGGACCTTTCAAATGGTCTAAGGATAAGAAGACCCACCACTTAGTAGCAGTGGATAAATTCACCAAGTGGGTGGAGGCTGAGTTGGTCAGTAAGTGTGATGCGGCCATAGTGGTTCCATTTGTCAAAAAATTGATCTACCGATTTGGATACCCTCATAGCATTATCACAGATAATAACAGAAATTTATCCAAGGGGGCTATGAAGGAGTTCTGTTAAAGCAAGCACATCTGACTTGATGTTTCTGCTGTTTCTCATCCGTAATCCAATGGTCAGGCGGAGCGGGCCAATCAGGAAGTCTTGAGAGGTATCAAGCCCCGGCTTTTGGTTCCTTTATAGAGGATGTCGGGTTGTTGGGTTGAGGAGTTCCCATCCGTCCTTTGGAGCATCAATACTACACCTAACAGTTCAACGGGTTTCACGCCCTTTATCATGGTTTACGATGCGGAGGCTGTGTTACCAAGTGACATACGTCATGACTCGCCGTGGGTGGCAGCTTATGTGGAAGCTGACAATGAGACAGCGCGACAGGATGCATTGGATCCTCTAAATGAAGCACACGATCTTGTAGTAGCTCGATCCGCGATTTATCAGCAGGACCTGCGTCGTTACCACAGCCGCAGGGTCAAGACCCGGACGTTCCAAGAAGGCGACTTGGTATTACGTTTGATTCAAGATCAGACAGATGCGCACAAACTATCACCCCCATAGGAAGGGCTTTTCATGGTTAGCAAAATCATGAACAATGGGTCTTATTATCTTATCGACGTACGAGACGAGTCACGTACCTCCAGACAGGAACTCACCGGCTGTAGAACATCGCCCATCTATGGCCTTACTATACTTGAGTCATTGACTCCTATCTTTTTACATACATACTTAATTGTATTTATACTTCTCATATAATAAAATTGGCATCCCTGCAAGATGGGGCCTCTGCCGTTTTTCCTTTTTGCATTACAAATTTGTAAATGATGCACACCTCTACATGGTCACTTGGGGGCTTCCAACCCGCCGGATTTAGCTTGCACACCCTTTTTGACCGGCTCTTCAGCATAAAATAGCACCATCGTGCGACGACTTACAAGATGGCGGTCTGGAAGATGGTGGCTTACTTATCGGCAGCCCACGCGATGGCGTTGTGCAAGATGGCGAAAGATTTAAAGCCACTCAAGAGGAAGAGCGGCCACATTGCGAGCCGTTCAAACATGGGTGCACCGCCTGATTAATGAAAGATTTAAGGTCACTCAACCGGATGAGTCGCAACGTTGCGAGCCGTTCAAACATGGGTGCATTGCCTTATTCATGAAAGATCTAAAGTCGCCCAAGAGGACGAGCCACCACGTAGAGAGCCGTTCAAACATGGGTACCTGATAGTCGTTTGGGGGCTTTCATCCTTCCGGGTTAAGCTTTAAACCCACTCGATCAGCTCCTCAGCCACTGCAAGGCAGGTCTTGGACCCAAATGTCAGGAGGGGGTGAAGGTTGCCCCCGGCCTCTTGATCGTCTCTTCAGCCACTATAACATGGGTCACGGACCCAGAGCAAGAACAAGAGTGGGTGAAGGTCGAACCCGCTCTTGATTGGATTTTTAGCTGTTGTAAGGCCGAGTATACCTGCCTGTATGTAGTTGCCGCTCGTTGAGGGGTGCAGCAAGCTGCCGACTCACCACCAGCGAGGGCCTCATATAGCGGCGAGGGAAACTCTCTCATCTGCAACGTACTCTCCGCCAAGTGGACCGTCATACTGTTAAGCAAGTGACACTACAGGAAACAGATATTTTGTCGTCCGCCATCCCGCACGGCAAAGGCATGAATCCCGGACGACAAAGGCTTTGTCGTCCACCAGCGGACAGCAAACCGTCCGGCTGAATGAGCCACGGTAAAGGCCTCTTTGCCGTCCACTGGCGGACGGCAAAGACCTTTGAATCTTTGTCGTCCACCAGCGGACGACATAGGGCCTGGACGGCACACGTGGCAACTTAGCTCCGTTAGGGGGCTTAACGGTGTGCTTTGCCATCAGCTGGCAGACGACAAAGACCTTAGGTCTTTGCCGTCCGCCAGCGGATGGGAATGAACCTTTTTTCTTTGCTAGCCTAGGTGGGTTCTTTTCCATCCGCTGGCGGACAGCAAAGACCTTAGGTTCTTTGCCGTCTGCCAGCTGACGGCAAAGAACCCACCTGGCCAGCCCCAGTTTGCATAGGTAGCTGCCACGTGGCCACTTTGCTCTCTGCTGGCAGATGGAAAAAGCCTTTGCTGTCCGCCAGCAGATGGCAAAGTGGCCATATAGCCCCTGTTTTTTTGTTTTTCTTAAAATCGTTCAATTTGACAGAATGTTCATATATAACCAACATATACATATCCAACATACATATCCAAAACATACATATCATTCAACAAGTTCCAACAAGCATACCAAATAAGTTCCAACAACATATACAAGTTTCGAACAACATATCCAACATACATATCGAAAACAAGTGTCCAACATACATATCCAAAACAAGTTTCCAACATATCCAATAAACACAAAGGAAGAAGAAGTAGAAGAGTACACTCCATTAATGCAAGCTTCCTCATCTATAGTACGAAATATGAGAGTTAGAAGAAGAAGACGCTAGGTAGAAGAAAAAGAAGAAAAAGAAGAAGAAAAAGAAGAAGAATTTATCTTCTCTTTCTTTTTCTCCTCTCCTCTCCTCTTATCCAAGGTAGTAATGTCATTTTCTAGCTAACTAAGAATATCAAGTCATTTTGGAGGAAAAAATGCTAAGTATAGGTCATTTTAGAGCTATCCTAGGTAGATATACCCTTTTCTAGCTAACTAAGCATATCAAGTCATTTTTGAGGAAAATAAGCTAAGTATAGGTCATTTTGGAGCTAAGTATGAATTTGTTAATGAAAACACTTGGAAAAACTTACCATCAACACGGAGGTGAAGGACCGGTAGGGTTTGTGCCAGGGTGAGACGTAGAAGGACCGGTCGGGGTTGCGGCAGATGCAGAAGGATCGGTCGATGCTTGTCGGGAGACACACTGCACCAAAGATCATTTGCAATGTCTCCTTAGCATGATGCAACTCAAATGTGATTACTAGTAACTAACGACCATTTAAATGAAACTCACCATGGGTGCTATAGCAATATGGGGCATCGACGGAGGGGTCTGACCATTGTTCTGGCACACGGTCTGCACTTTTGTTTTCATGAGTCATTCATATTAGTTAGTGATGAAACGAACATTACGTGCATCATTTGGCTAATATGCAAGAGAAACTTACCACGAGGAGCTCGTATAGGGCCCGATGAGACGCGTCGTTCCGGTTCCTCTCCTCCTCCAACAGCCTAGCCGTCCTCTCCTCCATGTCCCTCTCACTCTGTGCCGCCTGCCTGTTTGCCGCTGCTAGAAGCTCTTGGGCCCTAGCCTCAATGGCAAGCTCCATTGTCCGTGGACGAGGCCTTATCTCAGGATCAGAGCTCGTCTGGCATTTCTCTATCTTTGGGAGAGTTCTAGGACAACGTATCAGTCCATCCCCAATGGCTATCGAGCCATGGGGCCTCCCACCACCAGATATCATCACGAGCTCTGCATCAAAAGGACTCTGGCTCGGGTTGAAGTACTCCCCTTTCCTCGCCTTCCCCTCATCTCTGTACCTCACGAGCTTGTTGTGGGAGGAGATGTTGCTGAAGCTCTCTGGATGATCGAGGTCATCCTTAGAGAATGCCTTGGCCTTCTTGTACGAGGCAGTATGGGCCATGGCATAGAGGTCGAGCACAGGTGGCACCTCCTTCTTGTTTTCTCGCGCCTAAAAGAGGTGAACAAAATATTAGTTAAGGGCTCAAGCTAGCATGAAGAATGAAATTGCATGAATCATGAAGCAAACCACATACCCATTTATCCCCGTACTCAAACAGGTTGGAGCTCCCCTGATGGTGTGGCACACCTCTCATTTGGGCATGCTTCTCCTTGACCTTGTTGTGTTCGGCTAGCCATTCGGGAGAGCACCACTCATCCACCAATGCCTCCCAACAGTCCATCCTATCCGCACACCATCTCAGGGGCACCTAAGTTAGACAAGAGAAATTTCAGCGCTACACCTACGAATCAAATCAAAGAAACTAAGTACAAGGCCTTAAGTATAGATAATTACATTCATAAACTTCTCCTTACTCAGATAATTTTTGCGGCACTTCTTCTTGGCCCTCTTAATGTTACTCGAGGCATAGTAGTCTCGAATAGCCATAAGTTCTGAAGTAGGCGCTTGCACTTGGCTTCAAGAACAATAGCCGATGTCGCCTCGTCTTCCTCAAGACACCTGTAAAAGGTCTGCAATCGAACAAGACAACACATTAGACACTGATTAGTACAATCACTAGTTATTGTTGATTTTTAATTCTGTAAAGGAGAAATTACCCAAAAGCAACGGATCACAATGTCAGCCACCGTCTCGCACAAGACACTATCGACCATCTCCTCCAACAGAGCCGGGGCAGCCTTGTACAGCTCCCAGGTCAGTGCTACCTGTCGAGCCTCACCCTCACCGGGCAACTAGACCTTCCACGGGAAGTGGTGCTAGAGAAGCACACCAAGGACCTGGTTGGGCCTGCGGACACCACACTCGTATTTCCAACCCCTGCAGTATGACAAGGCCAACACATTAGATATTAATTTGAAGAAACATGAAAGCAAAAGGTTAAAAAAGAGTAAATGCACTTACTTCTTCGCATTAGACGCAGTCAACCACCTATGCTCGCGCGTCATCGGCACAGGAGGCAGCTTTGTACAACCACCCTCGTAGACCTTCTTGCCCTCCTCAACCAGCTCGGCCTTGCTATAGGTGTCCTCAGACAAGTAATTGTCCTCGCCACCATCAGCATGGCCACTAGCCTCCGGAGTCATGTGGGACGAAGACTCTAGGACCCGAGTCTCCTGGGATGAAGACTCTAGGACCGGAGTCTCCTGGGACGAAGGCTCGGTAACCCGAGGCTTGTGGACCGGAGTTCGAGACGGGTCCAAGTCAGACGGGTCCACCTGAGACGGAGCACTCATGTGGTTGGGAGAATCAGCTGGGGGTGGCGGCGAGGAAGGCGCAGCAGCCTTCCTTCCTCTAGCACCTCTCTTCGGCTTCCCATGACCTCTCCCGGTAGAAGAAGAAGCGGCCTCCGGTGTCTGCATGCTGTGTACGAGCGCTCTCCGGAGTTGCTAGGGTGGAATAATAGCACCCCTCCCAGCACGCGCCGAGGAAGGAGGCTCAGAGCCCTCTCGACCCCCGCCCACCATCTGTCAACACGTGCAATGACAAAGAGTGAACGAAATTCGTTCAACATAAAAAATTGAATACCTAATAACATGAACTAATTAATAATATATATGTACATAATAGTAATTGGTATTACATCGTGGGTGGATGTACATCGGTATAATGCGTGTGTGACTTTCGGTTCGTCGAGGCTTTCCTTAAGTAACTCTCATATCTCATGGTGTGTTGGTGCGCTCTCTCACACTGATATGGTGGTGTATATATGTTGGTGGACACTCTCTTACAATAATAGTTCGACCGCCGGTGATGGACGCCCCACCTCTTCTCTTCTTGCGCAATATATCAATGAGTATATCGCTAAGAAGATAAGAACGATGAGGCACCCCCACGACAACAGTCGGGTTTCATCCATCAAGAACACACATGAAAGTCACACAAGGAGCAACGACAGACCAAAAGTCACACACGCATTATACCGATGCGAAATATTTAAATCCACCTGATCAACATAAATATGTTGTTTTGTATAACAAAATCGAAAAATATATGACCTAACTCATAATTCACAAATGTATGACATTTTTCATGTCGGGGTCGGGGTGTCTGCGGTGTCATGTCGGAGTAGGGGTGTTGTGTCGTGGTCGAGGGTGCCGTGTCGGGGTCGGGGTGTCGAGGTGTCATGTCGGGGTCGGGGTGTTGGGGATGTCGTGTTGGGGTAGGGGTGCTGTGTCGGTTTAGGGGGTTCCTCGACGTCGATGAAACCCTAAATAGCAAATATCATCGGTGCGAGATACATGTGGCGCTCGGCGTTGAACACTAGATCCACATCCCACAAGTGACGCCGGCGCCCGGTGTCCCACGCGCAGCAATAGTTCTGGGGGCCGATGACGGTCGAACATCTTGGCAAATTTGTCTGGCAACCTCTGCGACGAGGATTAAAGCCAAGTTTTGAAACTTCAAACAACCAAACCGACTTGAGTCAGTTAGGGTGTCTCAAGTTTCAACACTTGGCTTTTAATCGTCATCGTAGAGGTTGCAAGACAAATTCGCATAGGTGTTCAACCGCCATCGACCCCGAGAACTATTGCTGCGGGACGCCGGACGCTGGCGTAACTTGTGGGACATGGATGTATTGTTCGACACCGACGACCACATGTATCTCGCACCGACGATACTTGCTATTTAGGGTTCCACCGACATCGGGGGTGTCGTGTCCGGGTCGGGATGTCGGGGGTGTCGTGTCGGGGTCGGGGTGTCGGGGGTGTCCTGTCGGGGTAGGGGTGTTGTGTCGTGGTCGGGAGTGCCGTGTTAGGGTGTCGGGGTGACTTGTCGGGGTCGGGGTGCTGTGGGAGTCATGTTGGGGTTAGGGTGTCGGGGGTGTCGTGTCAGGGTAGGGGTGTTGTGTCGTGGTCAGGGGTGCCGTGTCAGAGTGTCGGGGTGTCGTGTCGGGGTCGGCGTGTCGGGGCTGTCGTGTCGGGGTCAAGGTGTCGGGGGTGTCGTGTCAGGGTAGGGGTGTTGTGTCGGGGTCAGGGGTGCCGTGTCAGGGTGTCGGGGTGTCGTGTCGGGCTCGGGGTGTCGGGGTGTCGTGTCGGGGTCGGGGTGTCGAGGGTGTTGTGTTGGGGTCGGGGTGTCCGGGGTGTCGTGTTGGGGTCCGAGTGCCGGTGGTGCCGTGTCAGGGTCGGGTGTCGGGGGTGCCGTGTCGGGGTCGGGTGTCGGCTATGTTGTGTCGGGGTCGGGGTGCTGTGTCGTGGTCAGGGGTGCCGTGTCCGGGTGTCAGGGTGTCGTGTTGGGGTCGGGGTGTAGGGGGTGTCATGTCGGGGTCGGGGTGTCGAGGGTGCCGTGTCGGGGTCGGGGTATCGGGGTGTCGTGTCGGGGTCGGGGTGTCCGGGAAGTCGTGTCGGGGTAGGGTTGATGTGTCGTGGTCGGGGGTCCCGTGTCGGGGTGTCAGGGTGTCGTGTCGGGGTCGGGGTGTCGGGGTGTCGTGTCGGGGTCGAGTGTCGGGGGTGTCGTGTCGGGGTCGGGGTGCTGTGTCGTGGTCGGGGGTACCGTGTCGGGGTGTCGGGGTGTCGTGTCGGGGTCGGGGTGTAGGGGGTGTCAATTCGGGGTCGGGGTGTCGGGGGTGCCGTGTTGGGGTCCTGGTATCGGGGGTGTCGTGTCGGGGTCGCGGTGTCGGGGATGCCGTGTAGGGGTCGGGGGTGTCGGGGGTGCCGTGTCGGGGTCGGGGTGTCGGGGATGCCGTGTCGGGGTGGGGGTGTCGGGTCGGGGTCGGGGTCGGGGTGTCGTGTCGGGGTCGGGGACAGGGTTTTTCCTCTTTTTTTCTTTTCTTCTTCTTCCTCTTCTTCCTTTTCTTCATTTTCTTCCTTTTTTCCTTCGTCTTCTTCTTCTTCGTCCTTTCCTTTTTTCCTCTTCTCCTTCTCCTCCTCTCCTCTTTTTTCTTCTTCTTCTTCCTCTTCTTCTTTTTTCTTCTCCTCCTCCTCTTCTTCTTCTTCCTTTCCTTTTTTCCTCTTCTTCCTCTCCTCCTCTTCTCGTTTCTTCTTCTTCTTCTTCTTCTTCTTTTTTCTTCTCCTCCTCCTCTTCTTCTGTTTCTTCTTCTTATTATTATTTTTTGTTCTTTTCCTTTTTTATTTTTCCTTTTTTTCTTCTTCTTTTCTTCTTTTTTTCTTCTAGGTTTTTTCTTTTCTTCTTTTCTATCTAAGTTTTTTCTACCTAATAATACTAACTAATATGAACTAATAACTAACTAATATAAAGTAACTAATATCAACTAATAAAAACATAAAAAACATAAAAAGGGGGGAGGATGGAGCTCACCGGAGGGGGGGCCGAGGCGACGGCGTGGGGTGGCGGAGGGGGAGGGGCGGAGCGGGGTCGTCGGAAGGGCTGCGGGGAGGGGGCGGTGGTGGAGGAAGGCTGCAAGGAGGGGGTGGCGGCGGGAGGGCGGGGCGGTGGTGCTGAGAGAGAGAGGGAGAGAGAGATGTGAGAGAGAGTGGCGCGGGGGGCGAGGCTGAAAGTTAAGTTCATTTCTTTGCCGTCCGCTGGCAGACGTCAAAGAGGGTAACTGTTAGTCCGCCCCCGCCATGACATTGTGGGCCCTCCTCACCTCTTTGTCGTCCGCTAGCAGACGGCAAAGAAATCTTTGCCGTCTGCTGGAAGTGGAAGATGGCAAAGAGCTTGACCTAGCCAGTGTCGTGCCCCATGGGGCCCACTTTGGTCTTTGTCGTCTGCCAGCAGACGGCAAAGAAGTGCAGATGGCAAAGACCCTCTTTGCCATCAGCTGGTTCTTTGTCGTCTGCTTTGGAAAGACAGACGGCAAACAACCACTTTGTCGTCCGCCAGCGGACGACAAAGAGTTGGCAGATGGCAAATTGTCTGATTCTAGTAGTGTGACACCCTTAAGGTTCAAATGATGGATTTATGTCACGTGAGCAGTAGCTTATGAGCCTGGGTCACTTACCCCGCTGCAAATTTTGGTTTGTCGCCCCCTTAACAGTTAATCTCGCTTGGAGACCCTGAGCCGTGCAAGATTGGCGGTCAATCTCGTTAGGGACCCTGCACTGTTAGGTGGTTCAAAGCAACAGTTCCCCCTAGAACGGACAGCAAATGAGTTTTCAAAAACCAAAAAAAGGGGGACAGAAAGGCCATCATGCATTACATCACATGTTGCATCATACATATTGCATCATACATTGCGTCATATATTGAATCATACATTGCATTCATGTCATAAGTCGGGCCAGAGCAAGATTGTGAAAGATGAATCAAGGCTATATTAAGATCTCCGGGTTATGCTTTTCCAAAGCTGCCCAGGCAAACATTCCAGAGTATTCTGTTTGGTTTTTTGCAGGGTCTATCTCTAAAGATGAGTCGCCATTAAGACATAAGAAGATTGCAAGATATATTACAAGGCTCTCCAAGAGACCAAAAGACGAAGAACTTAAACTTTTGCACTTGGCAGCTCAGCTAGACGGGTTGCATTCAGTTGGGAACACGACATTTAACTGGCTGACGGGTCATCCTGCGCTGGGTCTTCGGGCTCTTCGATCTGAAGATGATCCACATCCCAATTGCAGTTTAGTAAGGCTTCTAATTATGCATTGTCGAAAAGCGGAGACGGATCAACATCAGGGGCGAAGAGCGTCTGATGGCATGTAGGGACTAAGTCTCTGGCTTCAAAGGTCGGGCAGCGTAGCCATTGGTTGTTCTCGTCATAAGTCGCTTGGTAAGGAGTCAGGTTTGTCTCGTCAACCAGTATGGAGGCAAGCAACCCGGAGGCCTTAATGCATTTGGCATAATTCGCTTTGGTAAAGTCTGAGCCCTCGTCCTTCCTGGAAAGGAAGTCATTCATCATTTCTTCTGCGGTTAGCTCCGGAGCAAAGGCCAGGGACCGGCTCAGTGCAGCTATAGCCCCTCTCCTGGTGACTGATCCCCTCATTACATCCACTAGCTTCGGCAAGGTTGATAAAGTTTCTATGACGCCCTTCATAAACTTGGGGACATACTTGGCCGTCATCATGGCCTTGATGGTATAGAGGTCTGTGCTGTAGAGTTGCTCAGTCAAAGCATAGACTGCTTTCAATTTCATCAGACTATCAGAGGATAGCTAGCGGCTCTTCTCGCCTGCAAGAAAAGGTTAAAGTTATAAGCCACCCGGCTGGTACATCTTAGATAAGGAAATCTTTAAGACGTATGTGCTTACCAAAGATAGTGGCAGTCATCTTTGATATATGATCTTTGAGAGTCTTTAGCTCCGATGATGCAAGTTTTAGCCGCTCTTCAGTGTCAACAGCATGCTTGGACAAGGCAGCTTGCTCAGATTCATCAGTCTTTTTATAGGGAGTAAAGTCGACTTGGAGTTTTTCCAGCTGTTCGACAGCCACCCGTAATTTGTCTTCTCCGGCGGCTCGGGCGTTTTGTTGCATGGTCAAGTTTTCCCTTAAGCCGGCACGTTCAGACTCGGTTGTGTCTAGCACCTTCTATATTACACAAGTAAAAGGTTATAAGGATTAAGTCATTAAGGTGGAGCTACGCTTTGATACAAGTCGCAAGAAGATTGCAAGCATATACTTGGCACTTGGGGGCTAATGTCTGTGTTTTCATTTTACGCCTAAAAGTGAAAGATCCGGCTCATCATTATCATAAAGCTCTGGACTTGGGTGCTACACCCGGCGAGCTCTTCAAATATGGAAGATCTGGCTCATCATTATCATAATGCTCCGGACTTGGGGGCTACAATTGGATCTATGACTGAGTATAAAGTATCGGCTTATATGCAATTTAACCCGGTACTTGGGGGTCACAGGTTAAGCTCTATGCTGTATGATTAAAGGTTTGGAAGACCCGATCTATTATTTGCAATATTAACTCGGCTCTTGGGGGCTATGTACGATTGTAAGAGAAACTCAGAGGATGAAAGAAACCTCATATTTTTCTTCATCAAGCCAACAAGTTTGCTCTCCATATTGCTACTTGCAGACAGGCGGTTCTGACAGCCGACGTGTAAGTCACCTGCAGTCATCTTCTCCAAGATAGGGAACTCAAATTCAAGCTTCTTGGGAGAGCAAGTAGCAACTTTACTGGAATGCCTTGCCAGAGTATAATGTGTTGGGGATTGGTAACCCATCCTAGTGATGGCGACATCGGGGAAATACGAGTCTTCAGCGGTACGATTGGGCGGCTTAGGGTCAGCTGCTGGACTCTGGGAAGCCGTTGTGTGATGATCCGCCAACTCTAAGGGTGGGGGAGATGGCTCAGGTGTTTCCTTGTTAGCCTCGGAAGTTTTAGCATGAGGAGAGAGGGATGGTTCAGTAGGATCCGGCTGTTGAACGGTAGGAGCAACGGTAGACCCGCCTAGCTTCCTATGTTTCGCTTGCGCCCTAAAAGTACAAAGAATCAACACACGGTGCAAAGGTAATACAAGCAATATACACACGGCAGAGGTGAAGACATACTCTGGGTTGATCTTCATGGGAGGAAGTTTGGAGGCAGTTGAGTCGCCAGAAGAAGGAGGTGATTCCTACAAGTTATATCAATAAGATGCAATAGTAGGATAACATTACAGAAATATAAGACATATATTGGGTTTCTGATAAGTACCTCAGCAGGGCGTTTCTGCGGCACCGGGGAGTTAGGTAAGCCGGCCATAAGATCCTAGAGCCGGCGCTCTGGGTCTGGCACCGAGAGTCATGTTGTTGTTTTTTCAAGAAAAGTCGGGATCTAAGTACGCAAGAGGATGCGAGAAAGGAACTTTCCGGATGACCCGTCATATCTTTGCTTGTGGGAAGATTTCTGAGTCGGAAGAAAGATAAGTTACCTTAGGGGCGTTGGCGTGGCTTTTCTGTGTTTCCTCCTATGTACAGTCATTGTCAATAAGTTGCATAATAAGATGGCCAAGGTAATCAAGTTCTACCTCTGAGTCGTCAAGTTCAAGATATTTTTGAGCCGATGTTTTCGGCTTGCGGCCACGGGTGTTACCCGCCTGAGACTTCTTCTTCAAAGGGGGAGTGTATTTCTTCTTCGAGAAGCTAGAGCTGGCCTGTAGGTGAAACTGCCAAAAGGGGTTAAAGGTGCCATATATACAAAGGTCAAGACAAAGAGAAAGCAAATTTGAGAGCCACCCTTACATCCGGAGCTGGGTTTGCGGAGCAGAAAGGTTTTAACCCGATTGAACAGCAAGTTTCTTGGGATTCGTGAGTAAGTCCTTTGACAGGAGAGGTGATGTTCTCTTCTGTTAGTGGTGTGTGGCTCAAGCACAAAGGATCATTCACATCGGCTGTGTACTCGCACATAAGGCTATCACACCGGCTCAGTGGTAAGACCTTCCATGAGAACCAACACTAGGTTAAGTCGATTGTCGTCAACCCGTTCGCCAGAAGGGCTTTGATTTTGGAAAAGGCCAGAGCATACTTCGCTCGTGCCATAGCGGACATCCGGTCTGGAAGTTCAGTGGAAGTGCAAAGCCGGGTAGGACAATAACCCAATAGTGGATTTTCTCCCTCTTGTGAGGTGTCTTTACAATAGAACCAAGTTCTGTTCCAGTCTTTGGGATGGCTTGGCAGTCTGACCACCGGGTAAACTAGATCTCTTCTTCTTTGGATGGAGACTCTGCCAAGCTCTAAGCTTGGACTGGATGCCACTTCTGTTTGGCGGTTGACATAGAAAAATCACGGAAGAGGTCGAAAGACGGCTCTTCTTGCAAGTAAACTTCACAGAGGACTTGAAAGTTGCACAAATTGGAGACAGAGTTTGGGGCAATGTCTTGAGGATGCAGATTAAAGAAGTGGAGGACATCATGTAAGAACTTTGATCCGGGTAGGCTGAAACCACGCGTAAGATGGTCGGCAAAGATAACAACTTCCCCCTCTTGTGGTATTGGTCTCTTCTCTATCCCCACAACCCGCCAATGAATAACATTCTGAGTCAGCAACGTGCCTGCCTCTACATAGTCCAGTAAGAACGGTTCAGAGACTCAAGTGCTGACACAGTCACAGGATGAAGACGCTCGAGACATGATGGCGGGTCAAAAGCTGTGAAAGGGGCAGGACGCGACGGGTCAGAAAGTGACCAGACAACCAAGACGACTGATGAAATTAAATGCTATGATGTTAAGCTGTCGGCACAATTTATCGGAAGAGCCGAAGATTTGATGGTGGGTTAAGTGAACAATGACATGGTGCAAATATTTCTAAGGACATACAAACAAGTTTTACATGTTATACTCAAACTACAAAATCTACAGGCAAGGGAAAAACCAGATTTAATTCAACCCTAAAAGGGGAGCCGAGGAAGAGAGAACAATTTAGCGCAAGAAAGGGAACAGATGGCAGATCTAGGTTGGACTATTGTGGATTTTGCACGGGTGGACGCGATGGATAAGCAGCATCGCAAGATCTAAAGGGCTACTCGTCGGTTGGCATTATGAAGACGAATAGGCATGCTAATGGAGTCCGATGAACTCGACAGGATTCGAGTGGGAAGCTACAGATCTAATGGAGGATGAAAAGAGTACCTTAAAGATGCGGCGGACTCGGGTGAGAGTCTGGAAGCGTTCAGGTTGATGCAGCGGCCAAGGTCATTGACGACAATGAGGCTCCACCGGCGCAATGGATCTCAGGAGCGCTGGCGTCGGGTGGAAGAATAAGAGCGGTGGCAGCGGAGAAAGTGAAAAGACCCCCTGGTTGCCCTATTTAAAGAGATGGGGGGCCAAACGAGGCGCGCGGGGATCAAGACGTGAAATTATAACTGACCAAGACGGATGCCTCGATTTTCGGAACGACTGTTACTTGATAGGATCTATGGCATACGTCACATAATCTTTGCGGCATGTATGAAGGTGATGTCATGGCAGGTTATGTGTTCTCCTATTCAGGTGACAAGAGAGTGAGACTCACCGCTGGATAGAAAACGGAGATTGACATGATCAAGCTCAGATCAATGTGGGGTCTAATGTTGGGGATATAACCCCATGGTAAGATCCTCCCAGGAGGGGTCGGGTCATACCTGGCGGCTCATTAGTGTATGGCTAGAAGAGGAAGATTGGGCTACACGGCGCGTCACCATATAGGCTGGGACGAAGGCTGAGAGTCGAGGAGAAGATACAAGATCCGGGCGGGTAAGCCGCCTGGACACAGCCTCCCAGAGTTGGCAAGGCGGCATAGAACCGGAGTCAGACACGTTGTAAGAGTCGTTTTGAGATTTATGTAACCTAGGGTCTTGACCTCCTATAGAAAGGCGAGACCCGGGGATGGCTGAGACAGAAACCAATCAATCGAGATCTAGGTCAAGCGAATACGCTCCCTTGTAATCGATACTCCAATCAATACACACAAAGCATGAAGTAGGCTTTTACCTCATCTCGAGGGGCCAAACCTGGGTAAATCTGTGTCTTTTTTCCCGACCAACCCCTTTGATTCCACCGCCTTAGCGATGGGCTTGAACCTAAGTCTTCGGACATCTGTCGTGACAAAACCATGACACCAAGGGTGGACCGATCTTCACGAATTGGATGTGGATTTGGGGAAGAACACGAAGAACACGAGGGGAAAACATGGAGAGATCAAAGGGGAAACACTCTATTGGACAAGATTCACACACCAAGTACTCCTACAATCACAAGCAATACATGAGGTGCATCAAGATCCAAGAACAACAATGTAAATAAGGATACATGGGTAGTCCATCCAAATCTGTAGGATACATGGGCCTCGAAATCTGTAGTCAGATCTTCCCGCAAAAGGGGTCTTGACATCCTCTAGGGATTTTCTCAGGTGGAGGCCTCGGTCTCCATGAGAGAAGTAGAGGAAGGAGCAAAGCTCATGTATGAATGAGCTATCACTTTGCTAACCCTAGAAATTAGGAGGGGTGGATTATATATAGTGCTAGCCACGAAGGGGTAAGTGAGAGGGAGATACATGGGCCTCGGGCCCATCATGCACGCAGGCATGTCCGGATGATCTAGACGGGAGTTCGAATGATCTGGGCATCTTCTGGATGATCCGAACGGGGGTCCGGATGATCCGGCTTCAAATTGCATTTGGGTGTCGTAGTCGGACAATTGTATCGATGATCCGAACAGTGGTCCGGAAGATTTGGGCTCCTTCCCGGGCGCCGGTCCGGATGATCTGGGCTAGTGTAGACTTGCACTTCTTCTTGCTTCTAGGCTTGGTTGTTCTTCCATCTTCTCTTCCATGCTTCCCTCACGGATGATGTAGTCATACGTAGGTGCTGGCACTCGTCCCTGTCCTCCGCGAAGCTCTGACAATACCTATGGATGCACATGAGAGGAGTGTCAACTCGTATACCATACTCGAAGGGGTCAAGTGAACACGTGTAAAGGAGATGATTCACCTTTATGTATTCAAAGTAGATGTTGCATGTGTCACTTGCCAATGGGACTCTTGCCATGCTGATGTCCCTAGGATGTTCTACATCATCCCCTCCCCCTTGGGAAAGATGCATCCTTGGATCATGATCCAAATCACCGTGGGAAAGAGATGGTGACGCCATGTAGGTGTGGACGATCACCAAACGCTCATCATCATAAAGCTCTAAAGGGGCTCTCTCCAATGTCTCCATGTCTAGGACTTCCTTTAAAAGGAGGAAATATGACAAACACTTGGAAAAACAAATGTGGTTAGCGTTAGTGCAAAACAAAGCATTCTAGTTGTGATTCACCGAACAAGTGTTGCTATCGTGCATATCATATGGTGTGACAAAGTATTGTGTCATGGCATGAAAACATATAAATTGAGCACAATGTAAGGCATCATGAAAGCAACTATGCAAAGGCGAGGTAGGAATACAAATATGTGTGACAATATAACAAGCATCTACCTCATGGTTATACAATCATGCACAAAGCAATCAACGAAAGTTCTATGGTAGGCATAGGAATCATTCACAACCCCAAGTAAAATGAAGTGCTTAAACACATGGTGGAATCCAAAGTGCAAGACACTCCAAGCTTAATGTGCATCCGGTGTAGTGAACATAAGGTGGCACTCAACACAATAGAAAGAGCAATTGGTCATCATGCGTGAGGCAATCAAGTCAAGCATGTAGCAAGCAATCGGACATCGCATATGTGAAGAAATGACATTTTTGCAACCAAACATATGATAGGAGCAATCAACCCACAAGATGGATGCAACGCACAAGGTATATATGTAATGATTCATGGAACAATGGCAATCTTGAGTGAAAGCAATATCTCTAACATGTGTGCAAGTAAGTGGTCCAAGATGATGAATATGTGTCATGATACAAGCAACACAAGTAGGATGAGCCACAATATCCATGCTCAGGAATGATGTCACCTCAAAATCGTGACCTTGTGAGTCCGTCACAATGCTGATGCACAAACAACTGTGATGTAGAAACGCGTCGGTGTAGCATGGCTTGCTTTCAAGAGCTCGAATGGTCAACTCACGTGAAGTGAAGGTTGATAAGTAGTCAAAATATCCTACACATGCACAAACAAAAGCAAAGAATGTATATGCAGGGTATATAAACACGTCATCCATCGTGTTGGTTCTCTTCACTTGCACATAATCGTTAGGATCACAAGTGCATGAATAATATGATGCAACAATGGCAATATTCATGGCTCTAGGCATATGATGCAACGAAGGAAGACAAGGATGCTTCACGTCAAAGATGTCAAAAGCTCCAATGATATGCGAGAAAGCTATGGGGGCAATCAAATTAACAATATTAAAGGAATTGTTGCACTCAATACATGGAAAATCAAGCATGAGAAAGGCAACACATGGAGACATATGACAATATGCAATATCAATCATGTGTGAATCATGGCAATGGTCGTCATAAACCGCATGAAAGGAGCAAGTAATAATCATTGGTGATGCAACATAAGAAAGCACAGTGATCATGTCATGCAAACTAGTAGTGCGAAGATGCAACATACTAGAGGAAATCATGGCAACCATGTCACGTGAGCAAATAGTAAGCATATGCAATGCATATGACATATCGCAAGCACGGAAATAAAGCATGATCAATTTATCATTATAGGCATGGGTCACAAAAAAAACATGGCAATAGCAAGGAATATCTCCACCAAGCTTTAAAATACACATACAAGTCATACAATCCAGTGTCATGTGAGATACAAAGCATATCATGGTCAGACAATGCATATCAAGGTCATACAAATGAGCATATGATGCAAAATTAACATCGAAATTTGGGCATAAGAAGTGTAATGGACAATAACCCACAACCATGTGAGGGCCCTATAGAAGATATGTGTGAAGTCTTTGTGCTAAGAGGGTGGGTGGAGGGTAAGCACTCCATGGTGGCATAAGTTTTCGTTGCTCTATAGAGCTCTTTTTCGTCAACTCGTGCGCTTACAAGGTTGACGATGTATCATGTGTACCTACTGTCGGTGTCAAAACCGGCGGATCTCGGGTAGGGGTCCCTAGCTGTGAGACTAGGAACGATGGTAACAAGGGATGAAGGAGACGATGTTCACCTAGGTTTGGGCCTTCCTATGGAGGTAAAACCCTACGTCCTGATAGATTATCGTGATGGTATGAAGGTTATAGAGTTGATCTACCTCGAGATCGAATAGCTAAACCCTAGATATGTTTCTTTGCCCTATAATCTAAAATCCTCCAGATTATATAGACGCCGAGGGTATGTAAGGTTTACACATGGTCAGTTTCACATCGAAGGAAAAAACATGCCTATCTACTATTTCAAACTTGGAGGACATGCCACGACTCCTGAGGCTTCCTCCCTGGCGATGGAGCCTTTGATCAATCCAATGCTCATTAAGTGGCCCACAGAGTCTGGCACATAAGAAATAGGTCGGCCACCCGAGGACCCCTTAATCCAGGACTCCCTCAGTAGCCCCCGGACTAGCCTCCAATGCCGAGGTATAATATCCGGACAATCTTGCATGCAGAAGCCTTCGGCTTGCGAGGCTAGTCCCTCTATCCCTTCTTGTCCGGCATCGATCATGTCATATGTGAAATCCCAAGCGTCACGAACTTGCGGGGCCCATTCTAATAACTTTCAACGCCTCTCGATCCTCGTGAACCGAGGGGAGACGAGTGGTCCCGTAGATTTTTACAAGACTGCCCCTCCCACAAACGAGGCATCACCCATTTAAATAAGCTGAATCGTGTTTTGGGCCACATCATCTTCCTCCACATTAGAAAAACCCTCTAGCGAGAGATCACCACAAAAACATGGCGAGCGCCCCTAGCTCTTCCTCTCGCCCTTACAGCTCTCGTCCCGGGGATTTGGCAAGCTGCTCCGTATCCCTCCTTTGATTGCGCAACCTCGGTGTCAGATTTAGGGCTCAGCAAAACCCTTAAGGTTCGAACACAGGGGCGTGTGCAAAAGTTCCCTGTGGCCTCGCCCAACCTAGCTCGCTACTCGATAGTTACTACGACGAACTCGCTCGATGCCGAAGAAGAAGATGAATGCGAAAGTTTACCTAGGTTCTGGCCGCTATCAAGCGTAATCCCCTACTCCTGCTTTGGTGGATATTCTCTCGTGGAGGTTTGGGTGGATCAACTAGTACAATGGGCTTGAGCCTCGCGAGGGCGCTCAAGATGGGTTGTTGGCTCTCCGCCTTGTGGTGGATGCATCCAGTGGCTAAGTGTTGGATCCCCCCTATGGTGTAGCCTAGCCTCTATATATAGCAGCAGCCCTGGTCATCTTCACTTATCACAATGGCGGGAAGGGATCTCACAATGGTCAATTTTGAAGGGGGACAGGAGTACATCCGCGCCCTGTCCAAAGGCGGTCTTTGCTTGCAAAGTAGTTGTTGGTGATGCAAAAGTGGGATCGGCGATGACATCCTTCTTCCGGGGCTCGTGGTCTTGGTCTTGTTGCACCAGAAGGGAAACCTTTGGGCGGTGCTTTGGGAACCCGCGTACGTCCTTGCTACCTTTGTACCAAAGAAGAAACTGCGCCGCCTGGCATGCTGGCACCCGCCTGTCCTCCCTTGTGTCACCTTTGATTCCTGAGGCCGAGCTTTGCATGGAGATCTTCCCCGCTCAGGAGGGGGCCTATGGAGGCCCATCCTTGCTGGTCTCGACGCTGTCATTCCATGTGAGCCCAGGGTCCCCGCGAGCCTAGGGTCCTCACGAGGGCCTTGTCTTGAGTAGTGCCGCGCCAGGATAGGCCTGGCTGACGAAGTGGGCCATCTCCTGGGCTATAGGAAGGTATTACTAGGTACCATCGGGCCCAAGGAGCGCTCAAGGTGGCTTCGGAGTGAAGCTTTGAGGACAGAACGAAGCATTGTGGGCCCGAAACGCCTGCGGGCCAGGCTTTACATGCGTTGGATGCCCATGCGGCTACGCCTCCGCTTCCCGAAGGCGTCAGGAACCGCCCAAGTCGAAACGCCCAAGTCAAAACGCCAACGCGAGCTATCATTACCTTTCCTTGAATGTTGTCGATTCCCTGGGATTCCGGCCCTTGGGCCACGTGGATGTGACCCGACTACGTCAGATGAGGCGATGGGAGGCAGAATCACGCGTCGATCGAGCTAGCCCTTTCAGCGCCCGAGGGGCGCACGTCACCTACTCTCCCACGACGCCTCGTGGCCTTGATCCCACCTATAAATCCGCCTCCTAGTGGAGGAGCCTAGTCATTTTGGAGTCACTGCCTGCTACCTCAACTCCAGATGAAACCCTCTTCCTCTCCTTAGCTTCTCCCTTCCCCGGCGTATTGTGGAAGCACCGCCGGTGAAGGGGAGAGTGCGGGGTTGTCAGCCCCCTCGCTTTCCTCCGGAGGTAGCGGCAGGGTGCCATCGGAGTCGGTGCAGATTAGCCGGTGCTGGACCTGTTGGGTTCTACCATAGGTGCATCGCATGCGAATTAAAACTTTGCTACGTGTAGAACATCCAAGAACATGCTATGGAGATGGATAATAGATCTTTACCACTCGACGCCCAGTGCCGTGCAGCGGAAGTAGAGGTGGGGCAGCGCGTCCACATGGTATGTCTCCTCCTCGTCCATTCTCCCTCGAGCAGCAGGTCCGATCTCCCTCAAACAGTCGGTCCGCCGGATCCCGCGTACAGGTTGGCCGGAGCGGCGCAAGTGCACCGCCTCGAACGGTATCCGCATGTGCAGGAGG
Organism: Hordeum marinum; assembly: GCA_022496015.1. Taxonomy (NCBI): domain Eukaryota; kingdom Viridiplantae; phylum Streptophyta; class Magnoliopsida; order Poales; family Poaceae; genus Hordeum; species Hordeum marinum. Next base: position 228,102,225 of record CM039677.1, on the reverse strand, counting down.
AACACATCGTGTGGCGGACTGCAAGGTCTGATCACACAGTCGGTGGCGAGTGGAGGTGGCTATTCACAACACATGCAAACCCTAATGTCGGCGCCTAAGCGATCCACCGGATGGATGTGCCGCACCTCCACTATATATAGGCATCCCGCGGGGGCTCAACCCTCGGGCCTCGCACGGATCCTAAAGCCCACGTGTTCCTTCCTTTAAGCACGCGACCCTTTAGGTTCTTGTCCACTTGGTCGCGAGTCAGATGACATCCGACTCGACTAGTCGGTAGCGGCCTCTAGCAAGACGTACCGACTCCAAGTGTCCGATGACGCTAGTTAGGCGAACCTGTACTTCACACTTCTATTCCCTTTGCCACACAATATATGTTGTCGTGCACAAGGCGCCTTGGTCATCCTTGTTGATGCATGACCTCTTTCTTGTTCGGGTGAATCCGACCAACACTTCGGATTATCTCATAATCCTCGTCACATGGCCATGCTTATCCAGGTCGGATCACCCGAGGGGCCCAGAGTATATCTCTCCTAGTAGGAGGGGCAAATCCCATCTTGCTCGACCATGTCTCGCAGCATGGGGCTGGACAAGCCCGAAACCTACCTTTGTAACTACCTAGTTACGGAGTAGCGTTTGGTCGGCCCAAAGCAAGTCTGTCACCATCCTGAGTACATGCGCCAGTGTGATAGCTTGGCTTATTAGGGTTGATAGGCTACTCATATCAATAATGAATTCCTTCTTTTTCGGGAGCCCATTCAAACAAAACTCCCATGTTAAGCGTGCTTGGCTTAGAGTAGTTCTAGGATGGGTAACCAACTGAGAAGTTGGCCCCGGGTGCGCATGAGTGAGGACAAAGTGTGCATAAAAGACTACTATTGATCTGTGTGGCCAGTCTAGATCCTGCCAAGAGTAACAACTACCGGCGGGTGTGTCCGGGACGTTACAAGTTGGTATTAGAGCCGACCCTCGCAATTACATGGATGTTTGTCAACAGGTGCGCGGTCATGTTATTCACGAAGTTGGTGACCCTTCGTGGCACACAGAATGACACATGTATCCGACTGGAAGCACAGGCGTTTTTGCCAAGAGGGAACGTTCCTGTGACCCGACGAGGACGTCGGTTCCTCTAGGTGGTGGTGTATGAGATAGCCTGGCTTATTAGGGTTGATAGGCTACTCATATCAATAAGGAATTCCATCTTTTCCGGGAGCCCATTCGAACAAAACTCCCAGGTTAAGTGTGCTTGGCTTGGAGTAGTTCTAGGATGGGTGACCGATCGGATGTTGGCCCCGGGTGCACATGAGTGAGGACAAAGTGCGCAGAAAAGACTAGTATTGATCTGTGAGGCCAATCTAGATCCTGCCAAGAGTAACGACTACCGGCAGGTGTGTCTGGGGTGTTACAGCTAGCTCAGGTCTTAGGACATAGAACGTATATTGTACTAGAGACTCACAGATGACCTATCGCTACGTCTCGTAGTTGGGTGTCTCCAACTCAGACCTTATCTCGACTTGAATCAGACAACGTCGAATCTGAGCAGACCTTTCTGAGTCCACATTATCCGGCTAGTGTCCAATGCTACATGGTCAGTGAGATCGGACCATCCACCATGTCATACGCTAGTCTAACTGGCTGCACGTCCACACAGCCCTTTCGACTACGGACCATTTAGGACAGTCATCATACAATGCATACTCTCACAAACAAGTCACATACTAGTTAATACACATCAGTGATAATGTCCAAGGACTATCTTTATTCATAAACACATAGGAAATATCATCATACATGATTGCCTCTAGGACATATCTCCAAAAGGACCATGGTGGAGGAGTGAGTGTTCCGTCGCCTCCCTTTCTCTATGCTTGATATGTCCAATGTACTGGGCTTAACCGTCTCCTCCTTCCAGGGTGCCGGCGGCCAAGAAGCACAAGCGCGTAGAGCTCTCAGAGGAGGTGGACGCACTGCGCGCCCAGTTGGCAACTGCCGACGCAGCCTTCCAGGCTGCCCTTAGGGGCAAGGTGAAGGCAAGGGTAGAACTGGCGTCTCTCCAGGCCCATGTCCAAGAAGCGGCTAAAGGCGTGCAGGTCGCGCGGGATGAGGCGGCCTACGCCAAGATGCTGGAGTCCTAGTGAGCCAAGCAATATCTCTACAGCGCCCACCGCATGGCTGGCAAGGTGGAAGGGTTCGTTGTGGATGACACCGCCCTCCCCAATGTGCAGGGCGATGGGGGCTACCTCGAGTTTTTCCGCTGGGTGGTGGACGCGCTAGAGACCGGCGTCTCCCACGTGAACGCGGATAGCTAGGCTGACGCACCAGACCTCATGGAGCTTGCATCCACACATGACTTCTCCAACCTGCCCCGCCTCGTCCCGTAGCTCGACCTCCAACGCATGGTGGAGCGGGTGCCCGAGGGGATCCTATGGCCTCTCCGGGACGGGGAGCTCCTGCATGTGGATGCCCTAGTCACACAATTCATCCAGGTGCCCTCTCCTAGGGGAGAAGGCGTCCCCGATGGAGTGGCGGCCATAGACTCGGACAACGACAGTGACTCCTCTGCCTAGATCCCCCCTGCTTCTTCCTCCTGGTACCTGTAATAGCTTAAAATGAACTTGGCCCCTGTGGGCATTAACCTTTTGCACATTACCTATGTTTTTTCTTCTCTCGTTTGATTCTCCATTGGCTACTCGTAGTTGTTTGATTTAGTCTTCTCGTGCTAGCTTGGCACCGTTGCCGATACGGCCTAATGACGGTGGCTAGTCGGGTCCGCGGAGTCCCCATTCGGAGGGGAAGCCCGTGGCTGCCAACCCCAGGCTCGTGGCTTAACATCCCGTTGCCGCTGGGCCTCTGTTCTGGTGTTGCCTCCCCTGTCGCTCCAGGCCCCTAGGGTGCTAGTAATCATGCGTAGTTGGCCCGTAATACCCGCGTCCTCACATTAGCGCATAAAAATCTCGCCTCACCCTTGGTGCGCCATTGGATCAGGAAGCTCATGCTTGACTCGGTAGTGTACTTAGCTTGCGGGATGTGGATGACCTTGTGGCACGGTTGGGTTGTCCAGTGTTGGGACGCCGATCCAAAGCCATAAGAATCCAGTCTATAACACATCACATCACTTTGCGGTCTCACGCAAGGTTATCTTCACGGCTGCCACCTTACCTGGGCCGGGACCATTTGTGTCTTTTGACTCACGTATGTGAATGTGTCGCTAGCATTCAAATGTCAAAGAACCCGGGCCGACATGACTAGTCGTAGAACCCAAGTGCAACATCCATATAGGGACAGGCATACGTAACCCAACAATGCAGGGGTCAATCATTAGCGAGTGTAAACAAGTCGTAGCAAGCTACACGGACTCCAGTACACCGCGGGACATTTCCCCAAAGGGACAGGCACAGCAGCAAAGAAGGATACATGTCGGTCAAACAATGTGTCCAGAGTAGTAGCAAGCTACCAAGGCTCGATGGAAGCACAAATAGGCAGTTCCCCATAAAGAAGGATACTAAAGGCACACAACTAGGTGTCGAATCCAATACATACCGTTGCACGTCACATGTACACACGACATGCCCGATATGCATAGATACAACAATGGCATCACAACATAACCATACTACATTACAACATCACAACATAACCATAACCGCTTCTAATGTTCTCCTTGATGTACTAGCATGACCCTAATTATATGTCAGGTGTTATGATTAGAACATCAAGTAAAGGTCGGACTTCGGGAATACTTAGGGTCCATGAGTAATAACTTCTAGAGCAAGTCATACAAGGTCCTCATGGGTAGGTGGCCAAGTTGTTGATACAAGATATTATAATAGTAGGTCTTCCGGATAGGTATGTTAGCCACAACATCCCCTTGCTGGGTTATAGAGAGACCAATATTATAATTCTTGGATAATGTCCCAACCATTATATCTGCATGAGATTTAGATATGGTTGGTGTCGGGATATTCTAGACTTAGCATGTCTGAACTGGAAAGTTTGCAACACAAATCGACGAGATGACGTTGCGGAATTCTCAGGAGATGAACTACGGAAACCAACTCCAAAACATCAGCTGGATTGCAATGCCCACACGAACACAGTGTCTAAGACAATTGTGAGCATATGGGGATCTTACAACAAAACACTACCGAGTTTGGGTTAGGAACCATCATTGCGGATAACGAAGTCGGGTGCAAGTCCGTCTGGTACCTTCGCGAGTATCACTTAACTTCTTTTTCTTTAACAAGTCAATGAGGGGCTTGGTGTGTTAGGGAATACATATGGAATGGAGGTAATTAATCTGCCAAACCATAATATACATTCGCACATGCATGAATGACTTAAGATGATTCCAAATAAACAAAACAAACTTTCTCGAGTTCATGAAGGCAACTTGCACCATATGCACATGAACTTTGAGTAAGTCACTTCTTACACCAAACATATACTTCATGTACATGACACGAAGATATTGCCTACAAAGTTTCCAACACTAGCTTCATGTTCATCATGAGTTACGGAACAGGTGAAAAATGTTGTCAATGGGCTTAACAACAATTCGTCGAGATATCCATATAGATGAAATTCCACAACTATGGAAACAAGGTGATAGCATTGGTCAGACCAAAAGATATAACGGTGTATGCTCGAGGATACATCCATGGGAAAACAACATTAGGAAGCTCTTCGGTTCTAATTTTGATTTGACAATAGCCCATGCTCAAATCAAAGGTTGAACAAGACAATAGTTGCAACAATTGATCACAAGAATCAATTGATGAAGATATCCTCTTTCTTCGACACCCACAAAAGATATCCTTTGGAAAATAACTAAGTCAGGCAAAGCTTTTTATCTTCTAACTCTCCAAGTTGTTGCTTAGCTTGACCAACTAGTTCAGGGGTATCCAACATAGATTCTTGGAGAAGGGGTGATTTATAGAAAAACTATCGTGATCACGAACTCAACATAACGGTCAAGGAACACCTTGGTAATACTTCCGAGAAGATATTTGAAAAATCATGACCCACCGACATGTTATAAAGCTTGAGAACAATCTTGTTTTTCAAGGCAAGACGATAAGATCAACAGAGCAAAGGATTGACACAATCCGAACTCTTTGATCGAAAAGTGCACCATGGATAATGGACTAGGTATCATGATCAATCTTAGTATGATGATTCAATGACCATCATACCAAAAGTGAGATTATTGTCCATTAACTACCAAGCAACAAGGTTGCTAGCAGTATTGATTACGCACATCACGATTCACTTGTCGGTGTTCTGGTTACAGAAAACACAGAGACCGGGGAATGAATGATGATGATGATGAGAAGTATCACTACATCAAGATTTGATTAGGGGGAGTGTTGTTCTCATGATAATCTTGACATGAAGAGGGTAATACCTCAAGGTACAACAAAGCAAAAGCTGAATTGGCATTTTGATCTACGGAATACAAGAATAGACGACATTGATAACACAATGCATGACATACTCTTGACTATCCATTGATAGTTAAAGGTCAGAATCCAATTGAAGAAGGGCAACTCAAGAACACCTGATTTTTCCTGAGTTGTAGATGCATGTATTGAATATGTCAAATGGAGTTCAACATGTTTCTTCAGATAACCCATGCAGAAATGAAAGAATTGGCAGGCTCACAACTACGAAACAGAGGACTCTTCACGAGCACTCTTGTTGTGAAATTAATATCACAAAGAACTTCTGCCATAATGGATCATGGTATTGGAAGAATGATATACCACAAACCTTGAGGACTATAACAAGGTTACTAATCATCCTAAAGGAACGAGCAAATACTATCAACGGAAGTGAACAGAATGATTCTTGGGTTCAAGAACCCAGATACAGAATACCTATTGACTAAGTGGCATCACAACATGCTTTTGATAATGATAGCCAGAATTATCACAGTGGAAACAAAAGACACAACTAAACTATTGGGTGGTTCACTGAAGCAACATGGTTTCCTAACACTTCAAGAAACACGTCAAGGTAATAGAGTACCTCAACTCAACAATTAGTTTGCTTTGTCTGGCCTAAAAAACATTGAATCAAGATGAAAGGGTTTTGCAATTGCATCAGAAAATTTAGAAACCTTGGATAACTCGGACAACATAAGGGCTGTACGGGCATGAAATATGAGGCAACCTGCACAAGAAAACCAACAACATGACATTGAATTCTTATGGAAACACTGATCCAGGAAGATAACAACTTTCCTATATGTCTCAAGCATAGTAACTCGTCTTCCTAATGGATAGATAAGAAGGCCTAGTTTTTAATCCCCGTAAAAAAGAAGAGGCTGACACAGAATTACAATGAGACGAGGAAAGGAGTAAAAAGAGCCTTACGTTCCCTTCCACAATCAATTCCCTTATATAACTAAAGCAGTTCTAGACTCATCATCAACCAGTTTAGCTTGGTAATCCTACAGGCAGTCAAGCTCTGATACCAACGTTGTAGGGACACCGATGCTAAGCCATAAGAATCCAGTGTGTAACACATCACATCACTTTGTGGTCTGGCGCACGGTTATCTCCATGGCTGCCACCTTACTTGAGCCGGGAGAGTTTGCGTCTTTTGACTCACGTATATGAATGTGTCGCTAGCATTCAAATGTCAAAGAACCCGGGCCGACATGACTAGTCATAGAACCCAAGTGGCACATTTGTACAGGGACAGGCATACATAACCCAGCAATGCAGGTGTCAATCATCAGCGAGTGCAGACGAGTCGTAGCAAGCTACAAGGACTCCAACACACCATGAGACATTTCCCCGAAGGGACAGACACAGCAGCAAAGAAAGAAACATGTTGGTCAAACAATGTGTCCGGAGCAGTAGCAAGCTACCATGCCTCGGTGGAAGCACAAAGAGGCAGTTCCCCATAAAGAAGGCTACTAAAGGCACACAACTAGGTGTCGAATCCCATACATACCGTTGCATATCACACGTACGCACGACATGCCCGATATGCATAGATACAACCATGGCATCACAACATAACCATACGACATTACAACATTTGTTTAGAAGGCTCGCAAGAGAGAACTCAATAGGATGTTACAAGCAGGGGTCACAAGACTCGCCATTCAGAGCATTCAAACAAACAAGCGGAAGTTTAAATATGTCTGGCTACAGACATCTACAAAAGTGGATGGAAGAGCCTGAAAAGCTACAACGACCCTACAAAAGGAAACAGACCTCTGTCTGGGATTCCCAAGCTAATCCGGTCAACATCGAACTTCACGTTGTAAATACCACAAATGAGACTGACGTCTCCTCTACAAAAACATAAACTAAGCAAACGTGAGTACAAGGGTACTCAGCAAGACTTACATCAGATCTAACTACATATGCATCGGTATCAAAGAAGGGGTTTGTGGAGTTTATTTCAGCAAGCCAGCTTTGACTCTTGACTAACCTATACCACGACTACAAGTGCTTTCTTTAAGGTCGGATAGCGCACATACGTCCACATATTCACCATATCAATACACCACTCTGGATTCACTTTTGTCTCCCTACGAGAAGGCCACCATAGCACTCACACTTATCTTGCGTATTTTAGAGTATCCACTTCAAGTTTTCTATGAACCACATAAGTTCTCCAAGTAGTCCATATCTAAGGACGCGACTATTCGAACAGATTCATATCCCTGGAGGGGTGTGCTTCTTCACACATGATTTCGTCACTTATCACCATATGCACGTCGTGCATCTCCGCAACCTTCAAGCGGAAGCACTGGCATGGAGGTCAGCCACGACCGTCAATCACACAAGACCCTAGTCCAGGTTTATCGCCTATTTGAGACTGAACCCGCATGGAAGTCCGGCCGAAGTTTCCGCTACGGCCTCAAACGATGTGCGCAGGGTTCCCAAGCCCACCCTTCGGGTGCCACTTGGTACATTGTGCCAATGTGCCTATACCGCATCACAGTCCACCCCGTCGAGCGATGCTATGCACGGCTAACAACACTTTTCCTACAAACACCAGAAACTAGTTGCAACTCCTGGACAGAGATCTAGGCGATTAATAAGTCGAGCGGGGTTATATGTCAGGGCCCAACGTGTGGTTGTAATTGTCTTGGATCACAAACATACAACTCAGTTCTTAAGGACGGACCCAATGGACAACCCGCCATGTACTCCTACATGGCCTCTCATCGCTACCTTTACCAAATCGTGTTCATACACTTGGCTCTCACACGGAAGGACGTGTACACTGCCATTCCGATTCATCACCCAGATGGATCAGACCCGGCATGACACGACTCTAAGCATAGCAGGCAAAGTAAGTAAGAAAGCATGGATGAGTAAGCACAACAAGGCTCAAGGAGTTGCTACTCATGCTAAGTGGTTTCAACTATTTACTGTGGCAAAGACATGTCATGCAAAGGAATGGGTTCAACTACCGATGGCATGTAACAGTTGAATGGTAATTGTCCTAATGCAGTGAAAGAGAGCAGGAGCAAGAGAGTGGGTTCATATCAGTATGCTCAAGGGGATTTGCTTGCCTGACAGTTATGAAGATATTACTTCTCTTCATTAGTGTCAATGTTCACATCGTCAGGACCAGCGTCTACCGAGAGGGAACAATCACCAGCAAACACAAAGGAACATCATTCAATGAAATGTAAAACATGATGCATGATATGACAACTTAAGGTACTAAATTCACCTAGAGGTATAATTAGCCAAGTTGGTTGAAGTGGAATTCAAACAAGTTTGAATTCCACCTCCAAATGATATTTCCTATATTGACCTAATCATAAAATGTCCTACTTGGTGATGTTAACTTGTTCAAACATGCATAATAATGGCATAGATAGATTCATTTGATTTTTCTGATCATTTATATATATATAAATTATTTTCATTTGAGTTATAGATTATTTTCTATGATTTTTAGATGTTTTAAAAAATTTCTGGGATATTTTTATTAAATAAATTATTTACTACGTCAGCATGACATCATGCCTGCGTCAGCAGGTCAAAGGGCCGGTCCAGGTCAATTCTAACTTGCAGGTCCCACATGTCAGTGTCACAACTTTTAATCAAGTTCAATTATAAGCCTAACTAAAATTAACAGGGCCCGGGCCCACGCGTCATTGTCACATGAGTGTCATTAGCGGGGCAATTAAGTCCTAATGACGTCGCCATGTCAGCATCACCGGCGACGACCATATCCCACGGCGAAGGCATGCCGGAGTTGCTCCTCCCGTGACCAAATGTCGCGGGGATGGATGCCTTCGAGAGCTGCTGCTTGCACGCATCCCTGGATGGTCTCAGAGGTCGTTGGGGTTGCATTGACCGGCAGCAGCGGCAAGTTCCAGCAGCGGCGGCGGCGCTCGGACCAGCACGGTCCGATGGCTACGGTATGCTAGGGGGGGCTAAGGGGCTAGGCGGCTCCCTGGGATTGTCCGAAGCCTGGGGGAGTGCTTTCCTACGAACAATTCAAGCTCAGGCAACAACGCGATGAGCACGACGGTGGCAAACTCCTGTCACGATGGGGAGGCAAGCTAGACGACGCGCGGGGGTGAAGGGGAAGGGGAGGAGCAAGAGGGGATCACGGGGGTTCGTCTGGAGTCGGCGGCGAGGTTGGGGACCTTCAGGACGGAGTGAATCGACGGCAACATCCGCGAGCATTGACGGTTAAGACGGCAGCATCAGGGCATTGCGGTGCTCCCGGCGAAGCATGGCTCGGCGAGAAGGACTTGTCGGTCGAGGCGGAGCTCAAGGACTCACTAGGGAGGAGAAAGCTGACAGGTGGATGTCGTTTAGCGGCGGCCTGGCAATGGCTGTGGCGGCCATCAGAGTGGGGGGGATAGACAGAGCGAGGGGAAGAGAGAGAGGTGAATGGGGATGAATGAGAGACCAGGGTGGTGCCCGGGAGGGGGGGTCGTGGCATTCTCGGAAGGTCCGGAGCGTCGTGCTAGAGGCAGGAGGTGGCAAGGCGTCGTCGGCGAGCTTGCCACAGCTCTGCCTGTCCTCCTAGCATGGGGAAGAAGATGACTGAGCCCCTGGTGGGCTGGGCCTCTTCTGCAACTTAAGCCCAGGTACTATTTCCCTTTTTTCATTTGTTTTCTTTTCTATTTATTTGCTATGTGCTTAAAATGTTTGGGAAAAAATCATATAGCCAAAATCCCTAAAACAACTTATGGGATATAAATGGAATATTACCAAGTCCCACAAAAAGTTTCAGCATTTTTGGAACAACTAAAATATTCATACTGGTTTATTAGTCATTTTCAGAAACTTCCCTAATTTGTTAAATTTTCCAAAATAATTGTTAATATAAAATTCACCCTTGATATGTGGTTGCCAACATTTATCAAACATGGTGAACATTTTATTTTATTGATTTTATAAAATTTAATTATTTGTGAAAACCAAAGGTAGCTAAATATTTCCTACAATAATCTTCAGTGGTTTCAAATATTTCTACTGAAACATAAAATTTGTTGGTTTGAACCAGTTAATTTTTTTAAGGAAAATCCCATTGGATAGGATTTTATGAAGGTCGTTTTGGGTTCATTGAAAATTCATAAATATTATAATTGTTTGGTTAGGTGAAGTGCTAGGGTTTTTGTTAATCCCCATTTCATGTTGAAGAAAATTAAACATGATGCCATGATACCAATGCACTATTTACAAGCATAAATCTAGGGTTGTGACATCCAGGTACTCCGCTGCTCTACTTGGGGCACTTCTTCCTTGCTTACGGATGGGGCGCGTTGGGGGCCTTTTCTACGCTCTGTGTCTGCAGGTTTTAATCCCGCGCATTTCCCTACCACCGTAGTTTACAACTGGACAAGGTCGCAACCATGAGGTGAGGCCTCGATAATCACGATGCCGACCGACTTAGCAAGCACGACATTGAGGGTGCCGAATGGCTATACAACCGGTAAGGATCTTGAGTCGTGATGCTCAGGAGTCCCCTTTGACACTCAAGAAGATATACGTCGACAAGTAACAGTCCCGCACATTTCCGTGGTATACCATCGGATCACCAAGGACGCAACCACGAGGAGAGTCCCTGACACCTCGATGCCGACCGAATCACCAAGGATGACATCGACGGTGCTGAGTGGCTATATGACCAGTAAGTCTCTTGAGGAGTGATGACGAGGAGCCCCCCTTGATGCTCGAGCGGCCCCCATTCCGCTCTGCCGGGTTTTGCCTCTAGAGGCCCAAGCACTGCCCCCCCTGAGACTCCTTCTTGTGACGTCGCGCTGCAATCGGAGCCCCCGAGTGGGGGTCGGCCATCAAAGCCCACGAGTCACTAAGGCGACATGGCCTCACTATCTAGGCGAGGGATGCCCTGGTGTAACATCCCAAACTTTGGAATGTTATAATAAATATTAGAATGAATGTTTGTTTGATTGAGTGATTGAAATTGAGTGAAAATTTGAAACTTTTGAAAACTTTTGAATGAGAGGGAATAAAATGACTTTCCCATGTGATTTGAATTCCATTTTGAAAATATTTCAAAATCAGAAACTTTATGCAACTCAATGATTTTCATGAGAGAGGATAAAAGGACTTCCTCAAGTTATATGAAATATGAGTTGGGAGTTTAAAATAAAGATATGAAAACTATTTGAGAAATTCTCATATGGAGTTTCATTTTTCCATATTTGAATTCCCTATTTGAATTTGTAAGCATTCAAACGCCTTGACAAAGTTTTTGAGACGAATAATATGACAATCCAAACCAGGGGTATTTTTGTGCAGTATTTGAACCATAAAACCCATGGGGTTATTTGAAAAATATTTGCAAAAATAAATAAAGCCATTTAGGCATTTTCTGAAAATAATTTTTTTAAACTATTTAATTTGGCCATGGGAAAATGTCCATTAAATGGCATTTATTTCCCTGATCATTTAGATATATAAAATTTATTTTTCTGGACTAGTTTTGAATGCCTTAATGTTGTTTTTAATGATCTGGTATTTAATAAAATAAAGGAATTAACGCGAGTTATTAAAGCCCACCGGCCCAGCCCCTGATCCATCCCCCGAAATCACTCCGCAACGGTCACCGCTGACCACGTCCGCTCTCTCTCTCTCTCTCTCTGAAACCCTGGCCCCACCGACTGATCCCCAAACCCCGCGGTCATCCCCTCCATCATCCCCTCCTGTTCTCAACTTCAGGAATTTACTTGCAGTTAACAAAAATATTTTTTTTTAGTTTATTACTTTAGTGTTATAGGAACCTCTACCTTTTTTTCAATTAGGTATAGTTTATTAAAAACAAATTAGTTAGTAATATTTCTTTTAACAAAAATTTTAAGTAATTAGATTCTGTTTTCAAATAAAGTTTTAGTAATTCTTTTCCGTTAAGAAATGTTTTGTTAATAAAAAAATAGTTTTATAAAAAATAGTTTTAGTAATTCTTTGTGGTAGGAAACTACATTCTTCAGCATTATGTAATGTTTTATAAAACAATTTAGTTTTAGTAGTAACTCCTTTCACAAATGTTTTAAAAGATTTTCTGTTAAGTATTGTTTTGTTACTAAAAATAGTTTGTCTTGTTTTATATTAGTAGTAGCCACCAAAATTTAGATGCCCATTATTTAGTTTTCTTTGTTGTATTGCTCTAGTATTGCTAGTTGGTTTCTTATTTGAAAAATATTTAAAATAATTGTTTTATAAGTTCTACTTTCTTTTAACTTAGTTGTTTTATACTTTATATTATATTATTTTAATATTTTATTGTTTTACTTAGCAAACACTTATGTTGTTAAGGATGTTGTTTTCATAGTTTTACTTGTTCCTCAAAAGTAATTCTTTTTGCTAGTAAAATATTTACTAAAATAATTTTATTATATTTTACTTTGTTTTTGTTTTTTTACTATTTGCAAATAGTTGTTTGTAGGGGAAAACTACCTTAGTTGTGTTTATGTAAACCTTGTTGATTTTAACTTTTGTCTTAAGTATTTCCTTCATCAACCTTGTTACTTTTGGTTCTTGTGTTACATGGTGATTGCTAGTATTGATTGCTAGAAGTGTTTGCTTATAAATGCAATGTTTGTTATTATAGATTTCATCGGAGAGTGACGTTTAGTTCTATCAAGTATTTTCTAAGAGCGATACTTATCTTCATCAACCGTACAGGCAAGTTCACTTTGACCATCTATTTCATACCTATGTTTTATTGCATGTAGTGACATCATTCGACAAATCCCTCCCGTAGTGCTGTTGAAATTCTTGTAGTTGAGTAGAATGCAGGAGGTAGGAACCCACCACTTGTTACTAAAGCCCCAGGAACGCTAGTTATTTCAATGCTATGCTAAAGTAGACGGGGTCTGGTATGAGTGTTCGTAAGTGGTGTGAGAAGAAGGACTCCACGTCAAGACTACAACTTCATGAAGGCATCTTCACGTCCTGCATCTTCAAGACCTCAAGACTTCGAGACTCGTGAAACAAGTTTTTCAATACACACTACTGGGTGAAGGATGGAATTGATGGGCAGCCTGGAGTAACCAGTGGATGGCCGGGATGCATGGGGAAGTGCCATGACATCTTGCGGAAAGCTTCACCCAGACTCAAAGAGATGGATGAATACTTCATGCCCGGAAGCTTACCTGTGTAGCCACAAGTCATTATGGGCTCTCGCTTGGTTGATCTTTGTTGTGACTCTGTCTAGGCAGTGCTACGAGATGTAGTCGACGTTAGGATTGGATGGGCACTGTCGGATAGTCAGGGAAGCACTCTGAAAGACCATGTTTCGTTCATCCTGTTCTCAAACACCAGGCAGTGCGAGGACTTACCAGGAGGGAACGAATCTTGTGGGTAAAGTACACAACACTCTACAGAGTTAAACCCAATCGGTTAGCCATGTCCCCGGTTACGGACAATTTGAGCTTTTAGACTTGGACCTATCTCTGAACTCTCAACACTGGACTGATAATTAATTGTGGGCAACTTAATGATCCTTGTGGGCATTTAGACATTAGTTGGAGGAACCATGTCATGATAGGTAACTCTATAGAGAAATTCCCGATATTCCTTTGTTGTAGGAAAATAAAATCAGCTTTTACGCAAAAACTCAGACACAGAGCCACAAAGCCTTTGCATATAGAATAGCATTTATTCTTCTGTTCTGTTATGGTGATCTTGCCAGTACATTCCATGTACTGACCTACACGGCTGCAATGTATCATGTTGCAGATACTCTTCTATGACGGGTAAGAGTACGATTCAGGGTTATGGTCCGCACTCAACCTGTCATTGGTGTTATTGGGACTCCACTCCCGTTGACTGTATCCGCTGCTATTTTAAGGTATATATCAGTTTTACGTTAATTACATGTGATTGCACTTTGATATATACATTGATGTACTGTGTGTGCTAGCATGCTGATCCAGGGATAGCACAGAAAACACAGAGGCTTGACTCGTTTTGAGTCGGGTCACTACAGAAATGGTATTAGAGCACATGTTGACTCTAGGACGTGACCCTAGACCAATGGAAAGCCCTAGGACAGAATATCCCTAAAACTTTATCTTCTAAAAAGATTCTTTACTTCTTGTCTTCTCTGATTTTTCCAAATAGTCCTTCTTACCTAAATTAGTTAGAATACACCCTTCCTTTTTGACCACACGAAGGATCAACTGAAGCCCTCCAAGAAGGACAAGATATCAGACAACTGGTGACCAACTCCAACAAAGATGTATTCCATTATGGAAGAGCTACACAAGGATTGAAGATTATACAGATCTGAAGAAATTGAAGACCATGAAGAATTTCCAAGATATTATGCCCTAGAAGACCAAACCCCTATTGTATACTTACGTTAGATGCGATGATTTGTGAGCCGTCATTTGTGTGTAATTTATTTGACAGCCACAAATAAAATCTATTTTCAAACCATTGTTTGTATTGTGTGTATCCCCTCCTTTCTCTCTCTCGCATCTCATCCCAAAACCTTGAACCCAATAGATGACGAATGAAGCTGGACTTGTGTATTTTGGATCAATGACTCGGTTAGAGACGGAGGAATGGATTCAGACCATGGAGAATCATCTAAGGAGTAACCTTATACAAGGAACAAGATGGTCCAATATGCTTTTCGGTACTTTGCAGAAGGTGTTGCAAATTGGTGGAAGATGCATGAAGCTATCCATGATAGTCAAGCATCAATCACTTGGGAAGAATTCAAGAGGACTCTGCAAAAGTCTCATGTTGTTACCAACACCCAGAAGCCCCGTTGCAAAGATGTGAAGAAGATTTGTGCATGCAAGATATGTGGAGGGATACGACACACCCAGGGAGAACACAAGGAAGGATGCCCTCATTGTAAAGAAAATCACCCTGCTGAGGAATGACCAACTAGGCAGGTGACATGTTTCTTGTGTGAAGGAACCAATCACTACCCTGCTCAATGCCAAATGTACCCCAAGGTACAAGAAGTCATCAAGCAGCAGAAGGAAGCCATGGAGGAAGCCTTCACAGAAAATTCAGGAGAACTTGTGATGAAGGAAGATGTTGAAGACCCTCATGGAGAAAGCCTAACCACATTTTACTCCAATACCGGCTATTCATGTGGAGAAGAAGGACATTTCTCACAGGACTGTACGAAGGAAATAAAAGAGTATCTGAGAAACTTCCCGACAAAAGAAGTGGAGTTTGATCCACAGGAAATTGAAATTTTAATTGGAACAAAGGAGCCCAAGAAGAGAAACCGAAGACGTCCTCAGAACAACCCAATTTCTGTAAAGAAGGATCTAAGTCAAATCATGTGTTACCGGTGCAAGAAGACAGGACATTACTCCTATACCTGCCCGGAGAAGAAGGCTAAACATGAGTAGTCTGAGTTTTGGATTTTGGAAGTAATAAATGTAATAGGTAGCACCCTTATCATTTTGAAGTTATGTAATGGAAGTCTTAGAGTTGTAATAAGTTCATGAGATCAATGGAATTTATGGTGTCATGATTCTCCTATGTTGAATTACATGAGTTGTTACTCTATGAACAAAGATCTCCGACCATTTTCGAGGATATGAGAAAATATGGTCTATGCAAGCATGAGTACATTTCATTTTAAGTGTGGTAGTACCCACAGGGATAAATGAATGAAGAAAATACCATTCATATTAAGGAGTTTGGATAACAGAATACAGGTGTAGAGAATGTGGAACCACATCAAACTATCTGGATGATCACCTTTGTGACAAAGTGCTTTTGAAGTTGGAATATTGGAGAAAAGGAATGATGGTGATGAAGCCATATCCAAGGTTAAACAGACCAATGAAAAGGAAAATAGATTTCGCTGAGTGGAATCTAAACAAGAATAAGTCTGTGAAGAGTATAATGGAGTGAACCGAAGGTAATATTGGTATATGGAACGATAGTAACCCCAAGAGTGAGTTAAAGCTACTCAAGTGAACCCACAATGTCACTGACCTCAGGATTGATAAGGATCAAGCTCCACCTTTATGAAGGAAGAAACTTGGAAGAAGCTACGACTGATCAGCAAATGTTTTCTTAGGAGCATACAAAAACCTGAGAGTAGTGAAGAAAACGATAGATGCTTTTGCTTAGCTTGCAGAATCAATGGATTTATCCGAACTTTGTTCGTTGACAAGAGAAATTTCTGCAACGCTTGTGAGGAAGCCCAAGTGTTATCATACGAGATTCACTAAACCTTATACAAGGTAATGATTTCAGTGCGGCATGGATTGATCACCATGACGACTTACTCTTATCATTTCTCTTGCTATTCGGAATGGTAAATCTGAGTGAATTACCCATAGTAAAGAGACGACGTTCCTTGAAGCTTTTGATTAAGCCTTAGAATGGTATGATGAAACCCCTTCTACCTGACAGTTGCTGTCACACGTAGGCAATTTTCGGTGAGGAATGAAGCCACAACCCATTTCACTGCAGGATAACCACAAATGGTAGACCACCATGAGATCGTCGATAAGTTACATAGAATAAACGCGAGACTTATCAGCTAAGAAGACTCAGTATTGGAGGATATACCTTTTGTTATGAGAACACAAGGTTTTGACTTAAAAGGAAGAGCCTCATCGAAGGAGCTATCGTGAAGTATGTGAATACACAGATGCACCCAGAGGACTGTCAAAATTTTCATGGACCAATAACTCTCATTTTAAGTGTGGTAGACCCACACTTCCAGGTCAATGGAGTCTTGTTGGAAGACCCCACACCTTCTTGGTCAGTGGATTTGCTAGAAGACTGCAAAACCTAACCTTTTCTTTCTAGCCCATCCGAATCTCGAGGACGAGATTCATTTTAAGTCTGGTAGTTTGTAACATCCCAAACGTTGGAATGTTATAATAAATATTAGAATGAATGTTTGTTTTATTGAGTGATTGAAATTGAGTGAAAATTTGAAACTTTCGAAAACTTTTGAATGAGAGGGAATAAAATGACTTTCCCATGTGATTTGAATTCCATTTTGAAAATATTTCAAATTCATAAACTTTATGCAACTCAATGATTTTAATGAGAGAGGATAAAAGGACTTCCTCAAGTTATATGAAATATGAGTTGGGAGTTTAAAAGAAAGATATGAAAACTATTTGAGAAATGCTCATATGGAGTTTCATTTTTCCATATTTGAATTCCCTATTTGAATTTGTAAGCATTCAAACCCCTTGACAAAGTTTTTGAGAGGAGTAATATGAAACTCCAAACCAGGGGTATTTTTGTGAAGTATTTGAACCATAAAACCCATGGGGTTATTTGAAAAATATTTGCAAAAATAAATAAAGCCATTTAGGCATTTTCTGAAAATAATTTTTTTAAAGTATTTAATTTGGCCGTGGAAAACTGTCCATTAAATGGAATTTATTTCCCTGATCATTTTGATATATAAACTTTATTTTTTTGGACTAGTTTTGAATGCCTTAATGTTGTTTTTAATGCTTTGGTATTTAATAAAAGAAAGGAATTAACGCGAGTTATTAAAGCCCACCGGCCCAGCCCCTGATCCCTCCCCCGAAATCACTCCGCAATGGTCACCGCTGACCACGCCCGCTCTCTCTCTCTCTGACACCCCGGCCCCACCGACTCCTGCGGGCATCCCCTCCACCGCGCCCCTGACTTTGCCAGCGAGTTCATCGCCCCGGATCTCGCCGTCTTACACTCTCCCGACCCCGCACCTTGCCTATATAAGAGCCGGTACTCTCCGCTCTTCGCCCACCCCGAAACCCCCTCTTCCCTCGCTAGAGCGCCCCATCGCTGCCTCGCCGGAGCTCTGCCTCCTCCCAAAGCTCTCGAAGCTCGTGCTGCTCACCACCGTCACCCCCTCGTCTCCCTTTCGCCACCAGCCATCCCCGGAGGATCTCCGCCGTCGATTGGAGGCCACGCCATTGCCGGAGGACCGCCGAAACACCGCCCCCGATGACCTCGTCGCCTCGGACTCACTGGAAAAGCTCCATCGCCGGCGACCCCTTCTCGGTGAGCCTCTCACCCTTCCCCCTTCGTTCGATCTCACTACAATGGCTAAGATTAGATCAATTAAATCGCCAAACCGTTTTTCTTCTAGCGTTCGGCCATCTGCTCGCTAGCTCCCACACGCACACAGCCTTGGCCAATCACAGAGCGCCACGTAGCTCTTAACCGTTAGCTAGTCAGTTTTTCGTTTTCTGTTCTGTTTTAGAAAACAGAATGATTTCCTTTTTTGTTTTTGTCATATCTTTCATGTTTGTAAGTGTTTTAATTTTATTCCTTTTGCATTGTGTCAAAAATTTGTTCTAGTTTCTGTAGATACCAAGTTTGACCATATTTGAAAATTTAAAATTGAATTCAAACAGATTTGATTCAAATCTTGTTTTCTGAATAACTTGAGCTTAATAATATTTTTTTGATTGATTCTTTTTGCTACTTGTCACTAGTGATCTTAGTTCTCAGTAGGCGAGGTTTGAGAATTATTTGGATAAATTTTATTAGTGTTCTAAAC
Organism: Hordeum marinum; assembly: GCA_022496015.1. NCBI lineage: Eukaryota > Viridiplantae > Streptophyta > Magnoliopsida > Poales > Poaceae > Hordeum > Hordeum marinum. The sequence continues at coordinate 228,083,268 of CM039677.1, read as the reverse complement.
CAAAACAGAATCTGTTTAGTTTCCTATTAGTTTAATTTCTTTTGTTTTATTCTCGAAATCAGAATTTCTTTTAACTTATGTTGTACATTTCATTAGTTTCTGTTGTTCTCAACTTTAGGAGTTTACTTGCAGTTAACAAAAATAATTTTTTGTTTAGTTTATTACTTTAGTGTTATAGGAACCTCTACCCTTTTTTCAATTAGGTATAGTTTATTAAAAACAAATTAGTTAGTAATATTTCTTTTAACAAAAGTTTTAAGTAATTAGATTCTATTTTCAACTAAAGTTTTAGTAATTCTTTTCTGTTAAGACATGTTTTTTTAATAAAAAATAGTTTAATTTACTCTTTGTGGTAGGAAACTACATTCTTCAGCATTAGGTAATGTTTTATAAAACAATTTAGTTTTAGTAGTAACTCCTTTCACAAAAGTTTTAAAAGATTTTCTGTTTAGCATTGTTTTGTTACTAAAAATAGTTTGTCTTGTTTTATATTAGTAGTAGCCACCAAAATTTAGATGCCCATTATTTAGTTTTCTTTGTTGTATTGCTCTAGTATTGCTAGTTGGTTTCTTATTTGAAAAATATTGAAAATAATTGTTTTATAAGTTCTAATTTCTGTTAACTTAGTTGTTTTATACTTTATATTATCTTATTTTAATATTTTATTGTTTTACTTAGCAAACACTTATGTTGTTTAGGATGTTGTTTTCATAGTTTTACTTGTTCTTCAAAAGTAATTCTTTTTGCTAGTAAAATATTTACTAAAATAGTTTTATTATATTTTACTTTGTTTTTGTTTTTTTACTATTTGAAAATAGTTTTTTGCAGGGGGAAACTACCTTAGTTGTGTTTATGAAACCTTGTTGATTTTAACTTTTGTCTTAAGTATTTCCTTCATCAACCTTGTTACTTTTGGTTCTTGTGTTACATGGTGATTGTAGTATTGATTGCTAGAAGTGTTTTCTTATGAATGCAATGTTTGTTATTATAGATTTCATCGGAGAGTGACGTTTAGTTCTATCAAGTATTTTCTGAGAGCGATACTTATCTTCGTCAACAGTACAGGCAAGTTCACTTTGACCATCTATTTCATACCTATGTTTTATTGCATGTAGTGACATCATTCGACAAATCCCTCCCATAGTGCTATTGAAATTCTTGTAGTTGAGTAGAATGCATGAGGTAGGAACCCACCACTTGTTACTAAAGCCCCGGGAACGCTAGTTATTTCAATGCTATGCTAAAGTAGACGGGGTCTGGTATGAGTGTTCGTGAGTAGTGGGAGAAGAAGGACTCCACGTCAAGACTACAACTTCATGAAGGCATCTTCACGTCCTGCATCTTCAAGACCTCAAGACTTCGAGACTCGTGAAACAAGTTTTTCAATACACACTACTGGGTGAAGGATGGAATTGATGGGCAGCCTGGAGTAACCAGTGGATGGCCGGGATGCATGGGGAAGTGTCATGACATCTTGCAGAAAGCTTCACCTAGACTCAAAGAGAAGGATGAATACTTCATGCCCGGAAGCTTACCTGTGTAGCCACAAGTCATTATGGGCTCTGGCTTGGTTGATCTTTGTTGTGACTCTGTCTAGGCAGTGCTACGAGATGTAGTCGACGTTAGGATTGGATGGGCACTGTCGGATAGTCAGGGAAGCACTCTCAAAGACCAGGTTTCGTTCATCTTTTTCTCAAACACCAGGCAGTGCGAGGACTTACCAGGAGGGAACGAATCTTGTGGGTAAAGTACACAACACTCTGCAGAGTTAAACCTAATTGATTAGCCGTGTCCCCAGTTACAGACAATTTGAGCTTCTAGACTTGGACCTATCTCTGAACTCTCAACACTAGACTAATAATTAATTATGGGAAACTTAATGATAGTTGTGGTCATTTAGACATCGGTTGGCGGAACCATGTCATGATAGGTAACTCTATAGAGAAATTCCCGATATTCCTTTGTTGTAGGAAAATAAAATCAGCTTTTACACAAAAACTCAGACACAGAGCCACAAAGCCTTTGCATATAGAATAGCCTTTATTCTTCTGTTCTACTATGGTGATTTTGCCAGTACATTCCATGTACTGACATACACGGCTACAACATATCATGTTGCAGATACTCTTCTATGATGGGTAAGAGTACGATTCAGGGTTATGGTCCGCACTCAACCTGCCATTGGTGTTATTGGGACTCCACTCCCGTTGACTGTATCCGCTGCTATTTTAAGGTATATAACAGTTTTACGTTAATTACATGTGATTGCACTTTGATATATACATTGATGTACTGTGTGTGCCAGCATACTGATCCAGGGAAGGCACAAAAAACACAGAGGCTTGACTCGTTTTGAGTCGGGTCGCTACACCCGGAGAGGGTCACAACGTGCGTCTTCTTGCAAAACACCGATCCAGAAGAAAGAGAACTCAAGATTGGTAAATGAGAAAGCAGCAAGAGAAAAGTCCCCACCCCTTTTCTTTAAATTTAGAGCTCTAAGCCCTTCAAACTTCGTTTTAAAAGTTGGCAGTCTAAACACAAAAAGAAAGCAAGCAAATGCCGCGTCCGACACCTAGGCTAGTCTTTGTCTTCCCCCAACACTGAGCGTAGTGCATCCACGTTCCATGGGAATATCCATTGATGGGCAGTGTGGACTTCTCCGTCAGCGTAGAGCTATGGTTCTACATTTCGTGGGTGGGAACCCCTCCGTGTCCTCGGCGGGCTCTGGGCGTATATTGCCCGCTCATTATTACGTGAGAGTGTCATGGCCATAGATAGCTAGGCAAGCCCCGGGCGCCAGGCCCGGTAGCTCGCAACTCCGTCAAGAGCTATCCCGTGCATTTCTGCTTGTTTGCACACCCCTATGACCCAAACCCAAATGCATTGTTCCCCGTGTAGCCGTAGGATTGCGCTCCCATGGCCCAAACATGAGTACAATGCATCCGACACAGACATAAGGGTGTTTTCTCAATGAAGACGCCTTGTGAGGTGTTTGGGCGGTGACCGTGTGCTGCCTCGGGAGCCTCATGAGGTCCGGACTCCCGAGGCCGTGATGATGTTTCAGTTGCCACGGGTGGCCCGTGTTACCTGTGTCTTACTGCCCTTCCCTTGGGCATTATCCCTGACACCTCGGGGTTTAGCTTGGCGATGCATGCTTGTGGGGGCGACAGCTCGCGCTGCCCCCCCCAGGGGTCCAGTTCCGTCCTCCCTGTTTCTCCATCTTGTGTTGTCTCAACTTGGCGCTTCTCCGGGGGAAACCCCCAAGCCCGGCTCAGGGAGGACTTCCGAGGCTTTCCCTACCCTTGGGGATGCTGGTGTCTGTGGCAGGCGCCCTATCAGGGCCGTCTGCCCTAGGCATGATGTAGCATGGTACGTAGGGCTCCACATATAGATAGATGATTTGTCAAGATTGTTGTATACTTCCTGTGCATGATTTGGTTGTGGTTTAAACCTTGATGTAGCTTTTGATATATGTGTTACAAGATGACATGTTGCTATTTGTGGACAGATTGTGTGTGGAGTTCTTTTGAGGTTTGTGGGAGTTATACTCCATTGTTTTGCATGTTCTTCGGGTCTATTATTGATTGATCTCATTCTTGGCATGGATTTTCTTGCTATGAACAAGGCGTATGTTGGTTGTCAATCCAAAGAAGTCAAATTGACTCATCCTTCAGAAGACGTGATCATTTTCGCAGCTTGAGACGACATGATTTATCTCTTTTCTCTCAATGATAAGGGTGAAATCTTAGCCATTTCTCTGATTCTGGTTGTTTGTGAGTATGAAGATGTCTTTCCAGAAGAATTTCCAGGAATGCCTCTACACCGTATAGTAGAGTTTTTGACTGATCTCGAACCCGGAACTGAACCAGTGTGCAAGCATCCTTCTAAGCATGGCCCCAAAGAGATGAAACAATTAAAGAAACAACTAGCTGGACAAGAAAGTCTGGGTCTGATCAGACCAAGTTCTTCACCATGGGGTTGTGGTGTTCTTTTCGTCAAGAAGAAGGATGGCCCGGGCCGACTTTGTGTCGAACACTGTCCATTGAATAAGAAGAGAACCAGGAACAAGTACCAGCTTCCCAACATCAATGAGTTGTTCAGCAACTTAAAGGTGCCAAGGTTTTCTCGAAGCTAGATCTTCACATGGGCTATCATCAGATTCGCATCCGTGAAGAAGATATTCCAAAGACTGCTTTCAGGACGAGTTTTGGCTCTTGTGAGTACACCGTCATGTTGTTTGGTCTTGCTAATGCCTCTACGACCTTCTCCAGAATGATTAACTTCATATTCTCTCCTTTCAAAAATGAGTTCGTCTTGGTGTATTTGGATGGCATTCTTGTTTTCTCGGAGACTGAAGAAAAACATGCAGATCGTCTCTGACTTGTTCTTGACAAGCTAAGAGAGCATCAATTCTATGTTAAGTTCTCCAACTGTGAGTTTTGGTTCAATGAAGTGGTTTACCTTGGGCACATCATCTCTGCCAAGGGCATCAAGGTGCACCTTGAGAAAGTTGAGGCCATCTTGAAGTGGTAGCCTCCTCACAATGTCAAGCAACTTTGTAGCTTCCTCGGGCTTGCAGTTTGCTCTAGAAGATTCGTGGATAACTTATCTAAAATTCCTTAGCCTCTTTCCCACCTCCTCTAGAAGAATGTCAAGTATGCTTAGTCTGCTGAGTGTGATGTGGCGTTCAATACACTCAAGGAGAAGCTGACTTCAGCTCCAGTTCTTGTTCCTCCTGAGGAATCAAAGACTTTCCAAGTGTTTTTTGATGCTTCCCTCCCAGGTCTTGGTGGCGTTCTCATGCAAGATAATAAGATTTTTGCTTATACCTAGCGTTAGTTGAATCCTAGCAAGAGGAACTACCCCACTCACGATATTGAGTTGGTGGCAGTTGTTCATGCTCTGATCACATGGAGTGTATTGTTGGGAAGACCAGTTGAGGTGTTCACCGACCACAAGAGCTTGAAGTACATTTTCACTCAACTGAATCTCAATCTTGGGCAGACGCATTGGGTGGAAATGATTGAGGAGTACAATCCGAGCATTGAGTACAATCCTACAAAAGCAAATGTCATTGCAGACATGCTCAGTCGAAAGGCGTATTGGAACAGTCTAGTATTGAAGCATCTTCAACACGAGCTTTGTGAAGCCTTCCACAAGCTCAATCTCCAAATTGTTCCTGAAGGATTTCTTGCCAATTTTCAAGTCTCTCCGACTCTGGAAGATCAGATTCACCAAGTTCAACTTCTTGATGCTATGGTGAAGAAATTGAAGAAAGGTGTGGCCAAGAGCATTCCGCAGTATAAGTGCTTTCTTGTTGATGACAAATATATCTTGTTCTTCGAGGACCGTCTGGTGGTTCCCAAAGGTGATCTCAGAAAGCTTATCATGGATGAAGCACACAACTCTCTCCTCTCCATTCATCCAGGCAGTTCCAAAATGTATCAGGACCTCAAGCAAACCTTCTGGTGTTCTCGCATGAAGCGCGAGATTGCTCAGTTCGTGAACGAATGTGATGTTTGTCGTAGAGTGAAGGCGGAACATCAATGTCCAAAAGGTCTCCTTCAGCCTTTGCTTATTCCAGAGTGGAAATTCGATCATGTTGAGATGGATTTTGTCACCGGATTCCCTAAGTCCAAGAGAGGCAACGATGCCATCTTTCTGGTTATCGACAGGCTCACTAAAGTTGCCCATTTCCTTCCGGTCGAAGAGTCCATCTCGGCAGCTCAGCTGGTAGAGCTGTACACTTTAAGGATAGTCTCTTTGCACAGTGTTCCGCAGCTCATTTCCTCAGACCATGGATGCCTCTTCGCTTTCAAGTTTTGGGACTCCTTCCAGACTGCTATTGGTACCAAGGTCCGTTTCAGCACTGCCTTCCATCCTTAGTCGAGTGGTCAAGTGGAAAGAGTCAATAAAATCCTCGAAGACAAGCTCCGGGCCTATGTGATGTCTTTCGGCATCAAGTGGGAAGACTGCCTCCCGTTCGCCGAGTTTTCATACAGCAACAGCTTCCAAGCTAGTTCCGGAAAGGCTCCATTCGAGATTCTCTACAGCAGGAAGTGTCGCACCCTGCTCAATTAGTTTGAAACTGGTGAGCGTCAAATTCTTGGAAATGACATGATCACTGAAGCAAAAGAGATGTGTCGTGTCATTCGTTAAAATCTCAAAGCAGCTCAATCCCGCCAGAAGAGCTATTCTGATAACAAACATCGTGATGCCTCATTTCAAATTGATGATTTTGCCTATCTCAGAATTTCTCCCATTAAGGGCACTCAACATTTTGGCATCAAATGGAAGCTCGCTCCTTGCTTTATGGGTCCTTTCAAAATTGTTTGCAAGAGGGGTGACCTTGCCTACCAACACGAGCTTCCTCCAAATTTCTCAACTGTTCATGACGTGTTGCACGTCTCTCAACTCAGGAAGTACTTGAAGACTGCCAAGCGTACTGTTGATCTCCAAGACATTGATCTACAAGAAGACCAATCCTATCGTGAGCATCCAGTTGTTGTTCTTGAAGAAACCGAGCGTAAGACTCACAACAAATAAATCAAGTTCCTCAAGGTGAAGTGGTCTCATCACTTCGACAAACAAGCCACTTGGGAACGTGAGGATCTTCTCCGTTTCGAATTTCTGGAGTTCTTTCATTCTTAGATCTCGGGACGAGATCCTCGTGTAGTGTAGGAGAGTTGTAACAGCCAAAGAGTAATTTGAGTAACATATTTTGGCCTCCTGAGTTTTTGGAATCATGGCATCATATTCATCATGGCATCTTAATTGCATCATGATTCCTCATGTTGGTGGTGTGTGGTGAGTGTGTGTCTTGTGATGTTTGAGTGTTTGTGGCACATGTGTGTTTGGGTGTGTAAAACATCTCCACTATTTTTCTCAAAAAAAACCTTGCAATTTCTCTAGAACTGTGCCCAACTATCTCTCTTTATTAATATTGCAACACATGATGATTTTACTTGCTGGTTCACCTCATGAAAAATGTTGCCACCCTCTAAAATATTCTCTTATGATTTGTTAGTCTGCTCTCTACCATGTTTTTGCTTTCTCACTTTTTTCAAATCTTGCAAACAGGTTCTATTTTATATTATAAGTGAATTATAACCAAATGGTATATGACCGGTAAGGCTCCTCAGGCGTGATGCTTAGGAGCCCCCCTCGATGCTCGAACGGCCCCCATTCCGCTCTGTCGGGTTTTACCTCAGGAGGCCCAAGCAATGGGGCCCCCTGAGACTCCATGATGCGACGCCATGCTGCAATCGGAGCCCCCGAGCGGCGGTCGGCCGTCAAAAGCCATGAGTCCCTGAGGCGATAGGGCCTCGCTATCCAGGCCTAGGGTGCCGTGGAGAGGGTCGCAATGTGCGGCCTCTTGCAAATCGCCGATCTAGAAGAAAGAGAACTCAAGATTGGTAAAAGAGAAAGCAACAAGAGAAAAGCCCATGTTCCTTTTCTTTTAAATTTAGAGCTCCGAGCCCTTCAAACTTCGTTTCAAAAGTTGGCAATTCAAACACAAAGAAGAAACCAAGCAAATGTCGCGTCCGGCACCTAGGCTAGTCTTCGTCTCCCCCAGCGCTGAGCATAGGGCATCCACGTTGCATGGGCATAGCCATTGATGGGTAGTGTTGACTTGTTCGCCAGCGCGGAGCTGTGGCTTCCACATTGTGTCGGTGGGAAACCCTCCGTGTCCTCGGGGGGCTCCGTGCGTATACAACCCGCTCATTATTACGTGAGAGTGTCACGGCCATAGATAGCTAGGCAAGCGCCCGGGCGCCAGGCCCGATAACTCCCAACTCTGTCAAGAGCTATCCTGCGCATTTCTACTCGCTTGCGCACCCCTACGACCTAAACCCGAATTCATTGTTCCCCATGTAGCCATAGAATTGCGCTCACACGGCCCAAACATGAGTTAAATGCATCTAGTGCAGCCGTAAGGGTGTTTTGTCGATGAGGGCGCCTCGTGAGGCGTTTGGGCAGTGACCTTGGGCTGCTTTGGGAGCCTCGTAAGGCCTGGACTCCCAAGGCTGCACTGATGTTCAAGTTGCCGTGGGTGGCCCGTGTTTCCTGTGTCTTGCTGCCCTTTCCTAGGGCATTATCCCTGACACCTCGGGGTTTGGCTTGTCGATGCTTGCTTGCAGGGGCGACAGCTCACGCCGCGCCCCCACGGATCCGGTGGCGTCCTCCCTCTTTCTCCGGCTTGTGTTGTCCGAACTTGGCGCTTATTCATGGGAAGCCCCAAAACCCGACTCAGGGTGGACGTCTGGGGCTTCCCCTACCCTTGGGGATGCTGGGGCCTGTGGCACGATGTAGCATGGTATGTAGGGCTCCACATAAGGGTTCGGTCCTCCTTACTAGCCATCCTATGGGGGTGCCGGGAATGATCCCTCCAGGCGACGGTGGGGCGTCGCCCTGCACACGCAGCCCAGAGACTCTCCTGCGTCGAGCCTCTGAGCGAAGTTGCCTACCTCTCTTGCGGCCGCCCGGTGGTCCGCATGCCACATGACGTGGGTCGATTCCTCGACGATCCAACGGGCCTCCACCCTTGTTGTTTGCTTGCCCGAATGCCTATGCCATTTGCTCCCTACGTAGGAAGGCGCGCTCTCGCCTGGTCTGTTCGGGTTGTTGAATATCCACTCGGTCGTGGGCATGCGCGTTGGCGTGCACGTGTGGTGCCCCGTTTTTCGCTTCGTGGGCCCGATCGTCATGGCTGGACTGGGCCCCAAAATCAGTTACCAATATTCGAAGCAGGAGGAGAACGGCGTGCGGCGGGTCTCGCCCAAACTTGCCTAGGGATGAAGGAGGGGCGCTGTTGTCGGGCCGGGGGGTATGCACAATGGGCAAACCCCCTATGCCCGGATAAGGGTGAGGAGCCACGACCCTGCATGCGACGACGACCATCCCCGCAACGTCGTCGGCCCACGCGTCGAAGGCTCCATGCGTCGGGCGGTGGCGGAGCATCTCGCTTGCCAGTAGCAACGTGTCACGCGCGTCGAGATCTTCCGCGTAGGTGGGAAGCGACGCAGTTGTTGAAGGTGTCGCCCGTATGTCGCGCGCTTGGGCAGCGTGAGGGGTGGTGAAGGCGGAGGCGACACTGACGGCCTGATACTGCCCGCGAAGCACCAGGCCGCTAGGATGCGGGTTCCCGGTGGTAGCGGTGGGTTCGACGGAGGCTAGTCTACTGTGTCTAGGCGAAGCTCGTTTGGCCTCGGCCATTGGAGTGGCGAGGTGGAAGAAGAGCTTGGCTCGAAGAAGACTTCGACATGCACCCTACTTGGCATGCCAAATGTCAGATTTTGTGCTCCGCAAAACCCTCAAGGTTCGAACACAAGGGTGTGTGCGAAGGTTCCCTACGGCCTCGCCCAACCTAGCTCGCTACTCGATGTTTACTATAGAGAACTCGCTCGATGATGAGGAAGACGATGAACACGACAGTTTTCCTAGGTTCGGGCCGCTGTGAAGCATAATACCCTACTCCTGCTTTGGTGGATTGCCTCTCATGGAGGTTTGGGTGGATCAACTAGTACAGTGGGTTTGAGCCTCGCGAGGGCGCTCAATATGTGTTCTTGGCTCTCCGCCTTGCGGTGGTGCGTCAAGTGGCTAAGTGCTGGATCCCCCCCTATGGTGCGGCCTAGACTTTATATATAGCGACGAATCGGGCCTCTTGCCTTATCACAATGGAGGGAAGGGATCCCACAACGGCTAATTTTGAAGGGATCCCACAACATTCACGCCCTGACCAAAGGAGGTCTTCGACTGCAAAGTAGTTCTTAGTGATGCAGCGGTAGGCTCGACGATGACATCCGTCCTGCGATGCTCGTGGTCATGGTCTTGTTGCACCGGAAGGGAAACCTTTGGGCGGCACTTTGGGAACCCGTGTATGTCCTTGCTCCCATTGCACCAAAGAGGAAACTGCGCCGCCTGGCGCGCTAGTGCCCGCCTGTCCTCCCTTGCGTCACCTTTGACTCTTGAGGCCGAGCTCTACATAGAGATCACCTCCGCAAAGGAGGGGGGCTGGGGACGCCCATCCTTGCTGGTCTTGACGTCATCCTTCCTCACGATCCCAGGGTCCTCGCGAGGGCCTTGTCTTGAGTAGTGCCACTCTAGGCTAGGCCTAGCTAACGAAGTGGGCCATGTCCTGGGCCGCAGACAGGTAGGACTGGGTACCCCCATTCCCAGAAAGCCGACACTCGGGACCCAAGGGTATCTTCGTTCCTCACATCTAGCGGTTACCCATGCTGGTTTGACTTCTTTAAATAATGAAGCTTTGCAAATAACTTCCCTTATCCTCAAAAGGGAGAGCAAGTATGCTTCGTGCCCTTCCTCTTGCGTGGTCTGGGGTTCCCCATTCATCCTTTCTTGAGGGGATTATTGGAGTTCTATCGGATCCAGCTCCATCATCTTACCCCTGGGTTTATTTTGCATATATCGGGCTTCGTCGCCCTTTGCGAGATGTTTCTAGGCTGCGAGGCACACTTTGGATTGTGGAGGAAGTACTTCTACCTCGTCCCCCGTACTCGGGGTAAGACAATTTGAGAGGTCGGAGGAGCCGAAGTATTCCGCAAAACTGGGATGCGTTATCCAATGGGGACACCGAAGGAGACCGAAGATTGGTCTTCGAATGGTTCTATATCGAGGACATTCCCCTATTTGATCCAGCTCGGAAGGGTTTGCCCGAATACTCTAATGCCCCCTTGAAGAAAAGGTACAACTAGCGGCAGACGAGCACATCCCAAGAGGATGGTGCCGAAGTGGAATGCTTGGCTGCCCACGTGAGGCTACTAGCTCATCACAAGCTGACCAAGAGAGACGTAATGGATGCTGCCATCACCCGTTGTGTTTAGCCTCTTCAGCAAAGAATACATCCTTTGTGGCGTTACAATGGGACAAGCAACACCACTCGCTGCCGATGGCTGGGCCTGTCGGATTTCGGGCTCCGCAAAACCCTCAAGGTTCGAACACAGGGGCGTGTGCGAAGATCACCTGTAGCCTCTCCCTACCTAGCTCGCTACTCGATGGCTACTACGGCCAACTCGCAAGATGACAAGGAAGAAGATGAAGACTACAGTTTACCCAGGTCTGGGCCGCTGTGTAGTGCAATACCCTACTCTTGCTTTGGTGGATTGCCTCTTGGGGAGTGTGGTGGATGAACTAGTACAATGGTTTTGAGCCTTGCGAGGCACCTCTAGTGGAGTTCTTGGCGCTCTGCCATGTCTCGTGGTTTGTTTGGTGGTTCTATTGTGGATCGTATTCCCCTCTATAGTTTGACCAAGCCTCTATATATAGCAGTGGCCCGGATCCTCTTCCCTTATCACAATGGCGCGAAGGGATACCACAACGGAAAAATTTGAAGAGGGACAGGAGTACATCCACCCCCTATCCAAAGGTGGTCTTCGCATGCAAAGCATTTGTCGATGATAGCGTGGTGGGCTTAGTGATGACATCTACCCTACGGTGCTCGTGGTCATGGTCTTGTTGCACTGGAATAGAAACCTTTGGGCGGCACTTGGGAACTTGCGTACATCCTTGCTCCCTTTGCACCAAAGTAGAAACTGCACCGCCTAGCGCGCTGGCCCCCGCATTTCCTTCCCTGCATCATCTTTGACTCCAGAGGCATGGTTCTGCACAGAGATCTCCAGCACTCTGGAGGGGGTTTGAGGAGACCCGTCCTTGATTGTCTTGGTGTTGTTCTCCCTCGCGAGCCTGGGGTCCTCGCGAGGGGCCCTGTATTGAGTGGAGCCGCGGCAGGGCGTGCCTGGCTGACGAATTGGGACATGTCCTGGGCCACAGGCAGGCGGGGCTGGGTACCCCCATTCCCAGAACACCAAAAATAGCCACCGCGCCCAAGGCACGCTCAAGATGGCTTTGGGGCGAAGCCTTGAGGACGCCCCGAAGCGCTGGGGGGCCCAAACGCCTACGGGCCAGGCTTTACACACGTCGAACGCGTGAGCGGCCACGCGCCCGCTCCTCGAAGGCATGAGGAACCACCCCAAGTAAAACTGATGTCACACATGTGTGCAGCACCGGCCATCTTTACCCTTCCTTGAATGCTTTTGCCGCCTCGGCCTACTCCCCTTGGGCCGCGCGTATGTGACCCTTTGGAGGCGAGGGGGTGCCGGTTGGCAGCTGGTTGTACATAAGTAGGCGAGCGTGAGAAATCCCTCCACACACCTTTGTCTTCTTCGCCTCCCAAGTTCCAAGCCGCCGTTCTCCCAATCATGGCTTCAGTGAGGAAGCACTCTATCGCTGAGAAGGGGAAGGCCCCTGAGGAGAATTTTGCTTCACCGCTGCCCAGGAGGGGTCCCTGTCGTCCCCGAAAGCACGCCGGTAGTAGTTCCCCGTGGGCACGATTGTGCTCCAGCACGACCCGAGGTTATCGTTGGTGGTAGCAGTGTCGCTCTGACCAGCACGGGCGCCCGTAGTACTCAGGGAGGTGGCGCCCGCGGTGGGAGTGCGGCGGTGGCAACCCCACCACGACGCCCGCGGCTCCATAGGGCCGATATGGCCCAAGACTTTGTGGTGTGGGCGGAGAGGCCGGAGGCCGCCTTGATTCAACTCTCGAGCTCCTTTGCAGCGGCGCTGCCGGCCAGGGGGCCTTACGGCCAATGGCTGTAGGCCGACGGCTTCTACAGCACGGCATCATGGGTGGACGTCGAGGTCACCCCAAAGGGTTATGTATACCTGACCCGCTGGTGGCAGACGTTTGCCAACGCCCGGGGCCTGGTGGGGAGGCGTACCCTCCACTTCAGGTACGACGGGGTGGCCACACACTTCGTCAAGGTCTTTCGTGGCTAGGGCGAGCGCCTGGGATGCTGCCCAGAAGATGTCGGCCACAACGATCTTAGAGATGAGCTTGCCCTTCGTGAAGGGCACCGCTTCTCTAGCGACAGCGACACCCCCACCGAGGTGAGACCAAGTGACAACAGTGATAGCAGCTAGGATGCGCCACCAAGCCGGCACGCTCGGACCTCGGGGGGAAGCCAGCGGCCACGGCGTCGCTCCTCTGCTCCTGAAGTGTTCGCGCCGACGCACCTCCATGGGCCCTTGAAGCAGGACGAGGACACCAACTGAGCGCTGATGCACGGGCCCCAGAGCTCCCGAAGCGGCAGCCCCCATGGGGGGCTTTTTCTTTATTTTCCTGATCCTGCAATCAAAAACAAAGAGAGGACCGACGGGCGTGGAATGAACATGGGCGCTTGCCTCTTTTATTTGTGCTAGTGTTACGTGTCCTGGCTTTTGCGTTTGCGTTAATTAAGGCGGCCTTCCGGTTGCGATTAGGGTACTTAGCTTGGCATGCTCATTGTAGGCTCCAGGGGAGGTGTGGCTATGGCGCTTGGGGAGTCCTGACGTCCTGTTGACTTATTCTTCTTACATGTGAGGCAGGTTGGGATCCCTTTCAGCATTCTGTGTCTGCATGCCCCAGTCCCGCACATTTCCCTACCACTGTAGTGTACGAATGGCTAACGACGCAACTATGAGGTGAGGCCCGACACCCACGATGCCGATCGGATCACCAAGGATGGCATCGAGGGTGCCAAGTGGCTAAATGACCGGTAAGGCTTTTGAGGCGTGATGCTCATGAGCCACCCTTGACGCTCAAGCAGCTCTACGTCGACAAGTCCCAGTCCCGCACATTTCCCTACCACCACAGTGTACGACCAGATCACCAAGGACGCAACTACGAGGCAAGGCCTCGACACCCTCAATGTCGACCGGATCACCAAGGACGGCATTGAGGGTGCTGAGTGGCTATATGACCAGTAAGACTCCTAAGGCATACTGCTTAGGAGCCCCCCTTAACGCTCAAGCGGCTCACCAAAGAAATTTTTTGTTTCCTACCCCGAAAGGGGTGGGCCTCCCGAGGCTCTGAGATGGCGCGTGGGGTCATGAATGGAGCCCCTGAGCGAGTGTGAAGCGCCACACGCCTACTAACTTGTCCGGGAGTACCATGCGAGGATCCGGGCACCAAGGCCTTGGCGAGGTGTGACCATTGTGCACCCCAGCGCCCGCTCGCGGGGTGCGAGGGGGAGGGGAGGAGGCGAGTGCCCGTGCGGAAGAGAGAAAACCCAAGATGGGAAATGGCGATGAACACAAATCCCTGACTCGTTTCTTAAAACATGGTTTGGAAAAAGCCCCGAATTTTGTTCCAGGAAAGTTGGCAAATTGAAATTCAACAAGAGCAAATAACAGTCGCGTCCGGCACCTAGACTAGTCTTCGTCTTCCCCCAACGCTGAGTGTAGGGCATCGACATTGCATGGGCATAGCCATTGATGGGTAGTGTTGACTTCTCCGCTAGTGCAGAGCTGTGGCTGCCACATTCCATGGGAGGAACCCCTCTGCATCCTCGGGGGGCTCCGGGCTTATACAGCCCACTCATTATTACTTGAGAGTGTCACGGGTAGATCTTCCGTTGGTGCTGGATGTTCCAGGCATTCTGGATGGGGACCCCACCCTAAGTCTTCAAGCGCACGGCACCAGGCCAAGAGACATGAGCAACCTTGAACGGGCCCTCCCACATGGGCGAGAGCTTGCGCAAGCCCTCCCTGGAGAGAACCAGCCTCAAAATGAGGCATCCGACTTCGAGTGTCCTATTGCAGATATTACAACAGTGATAGCGCAGTAGCGCTTGTTGATACCTCGCAGCTTAGAGCGAGGCTTGGCGATGCACCTCCTCCCCGAGCACAAGGTTTGTTCCTCGTGCGACATCTTTACGCTCCTCTTCAAATGCCAAGACCCGTGGGGAGTGGTGCTTGACCTCATGGGGGAGGATGGCTTCGGCTCCATAGACGAGGAAGAATGGGTCTTGCCAGTGGGCTTAGTCATGGTGGTGCCGATGGACCACATCCCAGACTGGAGCTCATCGACCAAACCCTTGTGCAAGCCTCCAGTTTTTTCTTGAAGCTCCTTGTCTTGAGGCCTCGCATGACTCCTGTGTTGGCGCGCTCCGCCTCGTTGTTGCTTCTGGGGTGGGCTACTAAGGCGTAGAAAATCTGCATTCCAAGGTTAGTGTAATAAGTCTGGAAGAGTTACTCGTGAACTGCGAACCGTTGTTGGTGATGATGCGGTTGGGGGCGTTGAATTGGCTCACGATGCCCCTAATGAACTTCATGGCCGATCCAGCCGGGATGGTGCACACTGGCTCCAGCTTCGCCCACTTGGTGAACTAGTCGATGGAGACGTAGGGGTAGCGGTAACCGCCCGCTGCCCGCGGGAAGGGCCCCAGCATGTCTAGCCCCTAGACCGTAGTGGGCCAGGAGAGTGGGATGGTCTGGAGGCCTTGGGCGGGCTAGTTAATTTGTTCAGCGTGGAACTGGCAGGCCTCGCAAGACCACACCAACTCGATGGCGTCATTTAGCGCCGAGGGCCAGTAGAAGCCCGATCGGAACACCTTTGATGTAATGGTGCACGATGAGGAGTGGTGCCTGCAGTCCCCTCCATTGATGTCTGCCAGCAGCTTGCACCGTTGCTCCTTGGAGATGCATCGCAGTGCGAGATCATTCGGGCGCCTGCGATACAAGTCGTCGTCTTGCAAGAAGTAGGCTATGCCCTGCCACGCTACACGCTCTGCATCTACCTCCTTTTCTGGTAGCGTGCCATGAAGCAGGTAGGCCCTGAACTCCAGCATCCAGTCGCCATCCTGAGGCTCCAAAGCCGGGAGCAGTCAGGCTCCTAAGGCCTGGCCAGAGTCTAGAGCTGCCAAGGGCGGTGCTGGTGGGAGCTGCTCACTTCATGGTGCCGGGTCCTGAGAGGGTGGTGTCGCAGCGAGTTTGAAGAGCAGCTCATCGAAGACGCCCAGCTCTTGAGGCTTGCATCGCGATGCCCTTTTGGCGATGTCATCGGCCTCCTTGTTTGCACCGCATGGGATGTGCTGCAATTCTAAGGCCTGAAATTATTTTTCGATCTTAGGTACCTCTTCCAAGTACGCCTCCATATGCTCGTCTTTGGTTGTATACTCTTTGTTGGAGAAGTTGACAAGGATCTTGGAATCGCCCATGATGGTGACGCACCGAACCCCTAAGACTTTCGCTGTGTTGAGGCCTGCGATGAGGCCCTCGTACTCCGTGATGTTGTTGGAGACCTTCTCTCCATGCTAGAAACAGAGGTGCACAGCGTACCTGAGCTTGTCTCGTGCTGGGGAAGTGAGCATGACCCCAGGCCCTGCTCCCATCCGCGTGAAGGCTCCGTCGAAATGCATGATCCATCCCTCAGGTGTCTCATCACCGGGGTTGAGGGACTGGTTTCCGTCCTGCCCCCGGTCGGGGGCGTCGGTCAACTCTGCCATGAAGTCCGCCAGGGGTGCCCATTTGATGACCCTGGTCATGCTAAAATCTATGTTGAAGACTAGTAGCTCGATGTTCCATTTGGCGACTCTTCCTGCCGCGTTGGGGTTGTAGACGACCTTCTCCAGGGGGTATCCGGAGACAACCTTGATGGGATGCCCTTAGAAGTAGTGGCACAAGTTTCTCGAAGTGACAAGAAGCGCTAGGAGGAGCTTCTGTTGCATGGGGTAGAGTGAGTGTGCGTCCTGTAGCACCGTGCTAACATAGTAGGCCGGGTGTTCGACAAGGGTGACGTCTCCCATGGTGTCCTGTCCTGTGGCGGGATCAGGAGGCTTGGGCGCCTCGGGCGCCGTCGGAGTGGTCGGGACCTCATGAGGGTTGTGCGCTTCGAGGGTTGCTAGAGGGGCCGGGGCCTCCGAAGCTCCAACTTGAGTATAAATGGGATACTTGGGATTCTATGATTCCCCTTGTTCCATGCTTGGGTCCCCACTTATGCCCGGTGATGTGGCACGGGTGTTGGCTCGCTCCTCCCTGACCGCCACCAATGTAGCACCGACGGAGTGGGGTGGCAACAAGGTATAGTAGTAGTGGCTCCCGGGGGCGAGGTGCCACCATTACCGGCGGTCTCATGAGGTATTGCTTGAGCTCCTCGAAGACATCATCTACCTTCGGGGACCATTCGAAGGGGCCCTTTCTTTCCATGATCTTGAAGAACAGCAGGGCCCGTTCACCAAGCTTGGATATGAAGCGTCCCAGGGAGGTCACGCAACCCGCCAATTTTTGCATTTCCTTAAGGGTCCGGGGCGTGGTCATCTTGCTTATGGACTTGATCTTCTCCGGGTTCACCTCCATTCCCCGGTGTGACACCACTCCTCGAAGACAGCATCTGCCTCCAGGGACCATTCGAAGGGGCCCTTTCTTTCCATGATCTTGAAGAACGGCAGGGCCCGTTCACCAAGCTTGGAGATGAAGCGTCCCAGGGAGGTCATGCAACCCGCCAATTTTCTCATTTCCTTAAGGGTTCGGGGCGCGCTCATCTTGCTTATGGCCTTGATCTTCTCCGGGTTCACCTCCATTCCCCGGTGCGACACCAGGAAACCGAGCAGCTTGTGCGAGGGAACCCCGAAGACACACTTCTCGGGGTTGAGCTTCAGGTATACTTCCCTCAGGCTGGCGAACGTATCCTCCACGTCCTCGATAGGGTCTTGGCCCCTTCGGAATTGACCACGATGTCGTCGACGTAGGCTTCTGCATTCCTCCCGACCTGCAGCCCCAGGGCAATGTGCATCAGCCATTTGGATCTGGTGGTAGCCCGGGAAGGCGTCCAAGAAGCAGAGGAGGTCACACTCCATGGTGGAGTCAATGATCTGGTCGATGCATGGCAGCGGAAATGGGTCTTGGGGGCAGGTTTCATTGAGGCTCGTGAAGTTGGCACACATACGCTCCTTCCCGCACTTCTTCGGGACGACCATCGGGTTGGGAAGCCACTCCGGGTAGTGCACCTCCTAGATGACCCCAGCCTCCCTCAGTTTGCTGTCCTGCTGGGCAATGTACGCCTGCTTCTCCTAAGCTTGCCTTCTCGCCTTTTTCTTGACTCGGGGCGCGTTCGGGCACACCATGAGGTGGTGCTCGATCACGTCCCTCGGGACCCCCAGTAGGTCACAGGCGCTCCACACGAATGCATCCTTGTTCGCATGGAGGAAGCAACCAATGCTTCCTCTTGAACCTGGGGCAACTCTGCGCTGATGCTGAAGGTAGGACCCGGGCTCCCTTCGTCCACAGGCACTTGCTTCGTCTCCTCCCGACTCTAGGAGAACGATTGTCCCTTCTTTACCGGTGCGACGTTGAGGACACCGCTGGAGTGCTATGTGGCCTCCACGGCGTCCCTGGCATAGGGGCGCGTTGCGGCTGCCGCATTGTAGGTGCGCTTGAGCACATGGGACGCACCCTTGACATTTTCCACGACAGTGAGGATGCCACCACTCCCGGGGATCTTGACGATGTTCTAGCCCGGGTGTGTTGGTGCCATGAACTGGGCGAGTGTGGGGTAAACGAGTATCGCATTGTATGTGAGGAGGACGTGGGCGACGTCAAAGACGACCTGCTCGGTGCGGAAGTTGGAGTGGTGCGGAAGGTGATGGGGAGGCGCACCCGCCCCATGGGGATGACAAATCCCTCGACTACCCCGGCGAAGGGCCTTCAAGGCGTGAGCCAATTGCAGGGTAGCTACAGCACGTCGAAGGTCTCCACGAAGATAACATTGAGGCTGGTGCCACCATCTATGAGGGTCCTGGAGACAGCCATGCCGCTTATGGTGGGCATGCACAACATGGGGAGCCTCCGGTGGTTCTTGTCCTCTTGGGGTGGTCGGATGGGCCGAAGGTGAAGTCGATGTCCGGCCACACGCGGGGCGGCATGAGCTCAGGCTGCAGCCAAACTGCTCCTATGTGGTGGAGGAACTTCTTGACCTGGCGGTTGGAGGAGGGTGCCTATGTCCCGGCGAGGATGCAGGCGACTGCGGAATCGGCTCCACGTGCCCTGGCGCCACCGTGCGCCAGGTGCCGGCTGTCGTCGGGGATCTCATCCGCCATGGGGTTGCTGAACCAGGGCTTGACTGTCACCGCGAGAGGGGAGGCTTCTACACGCCCCCTACCTGGCGCAACAAATGTCGGATTTCGGGCTCCGCAAAACCCTCAACGTTCGAACACAGGGGCATGTGCGAAGATCCCCTGCAACCCCTCCCTACCTAGCTCGCTACTCGATGGCTACTACGGCCAACTCGTACGATGACGAGGAAGAAGATCAACACTACAGTTTACCCAGGTCTGGGCCACTGTGAAGCGTAATACCCTACTCTTGCTTTGGTGAATTTACTCCCGGGGAGGTATGCTGGATGAACTAGTACAATGGTTTTGAGGCTCGCGAGGGGGCTCTAGTGGAGTTCATGGCTCTCTGCCTTGTCTGGTGATTCCTCTGGTGGTTCTGTGGTCGATCGGATCCCCCTCTATGGTGTGACCTAGCCTATATATATAGAAGTGGACCGGGTCCACTTCCCTTATCACAATGGGGGGAAGGGACCCCACAACGGCCAAATTTAAACAGGGACAGGAGTACATCCGCCCCATGTCCAAAGGTGGTCTTCGTGTGCAAAGTGGTTGTCGATGACAGCATGGTGGGCTCGGCGATGATATCTACCCTGCAGTGCTCGTGGTTGTGGTCTTGTTGCACTGGAATGGAAACCTTTGGGCAGCACTTCGGGAACTCACGTATGTCCTTGCTCCCTTTGCATCAAAGGGGAAACTACACCGCCTAGCGCGCTGATGCCCGCATGTCCTTCCCTGCGTCATCTTTGACTCGTGAGACATGGTTCTGCATAGAGATCTCCGCCACTCTAGAGGGGGCCTGAGGAGGCCCGTCCTTGATGGCCTTGGTGTCATTCTCCCTCGCTAGACTAGGGTCCTCGCGAGGGGCCTTTGTCTTGAGCAAAGTCGCGCCAGGCCATGCCTGGCTGATGTAGTGGGCCATGTCCTGGGCCGTAGGCACGCGGGGCTGGGTACCCCCGTTCCCTGAACGCCGACAGGGCCCTACAAGTCAAGCAACATTGCAGCCGCACTGGCCGACCTATACAAAGGGGAGAAAGAAGATTTTGTTCGGCTACCGACCAAGGAGGGCTACTCAAGTTACAATCCCATTGAATGGGTGAGCTTTTCGATTCTGTGAGCTGAGTTGGGGTTTTCCATTTGCCCCATTTTGACCGAAGCCTTTAATCTATGTGAAGAGGAATGG
This sequence comes from Hordeum marinum, assembly GCA_022496015.1. Taxonomy (NCBI): domain Eukaryota; kingdom Viridiplantae; phylum Streptophyta; class Magnoliopsida; order Poales; family Poaceae; genus Hordeum; species Hordeum marinum. The sequence continues at coordinate 228,063,201 of CM039677.1, read as the reverse complement.
AGGAGCTTTTTCGAGACAATTAACTGTTCGGGCCACCAACCCGAGAACTATTCTCGTGATGATGATCCCGGATTTCATGACGACCCGGAGCGTCAATTGAGTTTGAGGACGGGTTCCTTTACCAAGAGAGCCTCGACCGATCCAAGATGGCTATCATAGTCGATTTCCCCGGATCATTCCCTTCCCCTATTACAGGCAAGAAGAAGAAAAATTCTTCTTGCAAAAGGAAAGTATTGTCCATCAACTCAAACACATTGGCTTCTGCTCCCAAGCGTCGTTGTTCCGTGCGACGAACATCGATTATGGTGGCAATACCCAGACTAGGTAGCAACAGGGATCCGTCAAGTGAGCCGGTTTTGGGGACTGGCTCGACCACTCGATCAACCAAAAGGTACTTTGTTCGGCTTCTTAATTTATTATTACGATCGATAGGGCCCCATAGGAGATCTCATGTCAAAATACTCAGGCAACAAGTTCAGCCATCTCCTATTGAGGATATTACCGGGGTGCCCGGCAATGCTCACGAATCCAGATCTTCTACTCATGCTGAACACGCTACGAAGGTCCTTGTGGTCAATCATGCCCCTAAAGACTGTGGGTACGTGGTATTAGTCACTAAATACGAGGACGGAGGCGATGAGAAGCCCTGTTCCACCCATCGTTTTCTGAACAAGAGTTCAACGCTCTACGCTCGGCTGACGCACATATCGGAGCTGCCCGAGGTGTGTTGTGGGAAGCCGGGAAACTGATATCGTCCAGCCTGTAGGTGAGTGGTTGGGTATAATAATCTGGACACACATGTAAACCTAGTAGCCCTCGAGCATTGAATTGGTCGGAACGACCGAATTAAGGGTCCACGTATTGTTGTACTGATGATGTAGGCCTCAAGGCAGCTGAACTAGCAACTCACCAATGAACTAGAGGCAAGACGAACACAGTTGGAAGCCATGAAGAAGGAACTTGAGAAAATGAAGAATTTTACCTGGGTGGAGCATGGTGAGTATATCTATTCTGCTAATCTTACTATATGATCCCATGCTGACGCAAGGGTACTTCGTAGGAGTTGAATCAATAGGGCAGTTGCAAAAAGATTTAGATGTAGCCCGAGAATCTCAGAGGTACGTCGAGTCCGAGCATGCGGCCGCCTGTCTTTCGTTGAAACGAAACATGGAAGAGAAGAAATGCCTCCAAGCGGAAAACGAGCAGGAGGTCGAAGAAATTGAGAGTTTAAAGGCTCTATTGTCCCAGACCCAAGAAGCGAACCAGAAATTACAGAGGGCATGTTTGGTAAGTGCAATTATAACATCCTAGGATACCTCTCATACGTTAGGTGTAACAGATATGCCTTGTCTCATGTATAGGTCTCCTAACCAGACCACCTGAAGAAGAGATCAGATCCTACCGGGGAAGCCTTCTAATGGAATTGTCCGCCCTTCATGAGCGGGCTCAGAAGGCCATGAAGAGCATGATAAAAGTGCTATGGCCCACCGAGCAACCTTTGAAGGTGTTGACCGAACTGGTTGATCGGCTCAAGGGAGCCTGAAGTCGGATCGAGTTATGGAAGACATCGGCCTGCCAGGAGGGAGCATGAGAGGCATGGGCAATGATCAAGACTCGATATACCGACCTTAACCCCGAGCATATGGCTCGGGTTGGTCCAGCAGGGCCTGGTGGGCAAGAAGTGACACTTCATTGGCTCTCGTAGGAAGATTGCGCCCTAGATGCATTAATAGACAATCTCGTGCAGCCATATGAGTGATTTTATGTAACTATATACTTTAAACCAAAATTGATTCGTCTGTGATGTAAACTCTATCTTAATCGGCCATCGACTTCGACCTCCCATGCAAAGAGCTTGGAAGTGTTCCTTATGAAATATCCCTTGCTAGGAAGGAATTCCTTCAAGGAACCAGGCAATCCAACCATTTGGTGCGAATAGACAGAAAAATGCACAGGGAGATATGTTATATTACATTTTAGCATAAGAAACATCTTCCAAATAAAACAGTACCTCTATTGATACCTTTCTTCAGACTGCTACGTAAATTGTAGATAGTAAGGCCGTATAGTGCTAGTAAGCAACTAATTGCTCTTTTTTTAAAGAATGTCAGATTTCAGGCTCCGCAAAACTCTTAAGGTTCGAATACAGGGGCGTGTATGAAGATCCCCCGCAGCCTCGACCTCCCTAGCTCGCTATCCGATGAACACAACAAAGTACTCACCGGATGATGATGAGGAGAACGAAACGATAGTTTACCCAGGTTCGGGCCACTTCAAAGCGTAATACCCTACTCCTGACTTTGGCGGATTGCCCCTCGAGGAGGTGAGGTGGATGAACAAGTATAGTGTTTCAAGGCCTCTTGAGGGCCCTCGGTGGTGTTCGAGGCTCTTTGTGGTTTTTGTGGTTGGCGTGCGGTAGAACTGGTCGATCCATTCTCTACAAGGCAGCCTACCCTCTATATATAGCGGTGGCCCGGGTTCTCTTCCCTTATCTCCATGGCAGGAAGGGATCCCACAACGGCCAATTTTGAAGGGGGACAGGGGTTCATTCTCGCCCTACCCAAATGCGGTCTTCACCTGCAAAGTGGTTGTCGACAGCGCAGGGACGGGCTCGGGGATGACATCCGCCCTGCAGGTCGGGTGGTTGTGGTCTTCTTGCACTGGAATTGAAACCTTTGGCCGGTGCTTTGGGAACCCGCGTACGTCCTTGCTCCCTTTGCACCAAAGGGGAAACTGTGCTACCTCACGCACTAGAGCCGGCTTGTCCTTCCTTGCGTCACCCTTGACTCTTGAGGTCGGGCCTTGCATAGAAATCTCTGCCGCTCTCGAGGGGGCCTGAGGAGGCCCGTCACCAGCCTTCCGGTCTTGATGTTGCTCCTCCTCGCGAGGCTTGGGTCCTCGCGAGGATCTTGTCTTGGATGGCGGCCGCGTATGATCCCATTTGGTTGATAAAGTGGGCACGCCCTGGGCTGCAGGTAGGCTGGTCTGGGTACCCCCGTTCCCAGAAGCCGACAGTAGCCCCCGGGCCCAAGGCGCGCTCATGATGGACTACGGGCGAAGCTTGGAGGATGGCCCAAAGCACCGCGAGCCCCAATTGTCTACGGGCCAGGCTTTATACGTGGTAGCTCGGGGACTTGTCATCCCCTCTTCTCCCCATCGAACCGACCATAGCAAGGTTTGCGGAGACGCCCCCCTCTTGCCTCCTAGCCGTATTTTTCTTTGTCAATTCCGCCGCCCGTTTTCCCTTCCCACGCGACTCCAACCCCTTCTGTTGAGTTCCCGTGCGTTGCATCATTTCCCCCCTTTGTTCTCCTTGCCATGTTTCCGGAGGGGTAAAAGGCAGAGGCTTGAGGGGTCCAACCACCGCAACAACGCCCCAGCCCGCGATGTGCCAGTTGTAGGTGGTGATCTTCGAGGGGTTGGAGAACGTCCAACTGGTAGTCATGGCAGGCTCCAACAAGTGGGGTACCACCAAGATCTGGCCAGGCTCGCGGGCTCGTGGCGAGATGGCGGCCTCCATTGTTCCCCTTAATATCCATGCTCTCCTCTCCGGCATACTGCTGCCATTTTCAAGGTTTCTCATCGCTGGGCTTTCGCATTACCACATCCGCATGCTCCACCTTGACCCTGGTTCTCCTGTTCTCCTCTCGGCCTTCACATTCCTGTGTGAGGCCTTTGTTGGTGTTTCCCCCTTGGTGGCCTTGTTACGCTATTTCTTCTCCCTTGAGTTGGCTTCCGAGGAACAGTGTTCCGGCTGCGTGTCCTTGAGAATGGTGGATGCATCGATCCGAGGGGCCCTCGATGCCGAACTCTCCTTGGAAGCAGTAGGGTTCCAATGGAAATGGGTGTATGTTGAGACCGCCGAGGCTGAAGCTCTATTTCAACCCCCGCCGACCCCTGCACCGCCGACTCGCGGGTTGGTGCGCTAGGACCTTGCTGATCCCAGGCTTGCGTCGGTCCTAGCCAGGCTAGAGAGGCTGAAGCGGGTGGGCGTGATGATGGCGATGGTGGTGTGAGAATTCACTCGCCGACGAATTACTTCTCTTCAACGCCACTCCCATCTGATGTGGGCCTTCGCGGGTCCCCGCGACCCAATGAGGATCCAGGTCCCGCCTCTTTCCTCTGACGTCCTGTGAGAGCTTCTTCGCTGCCTGACTGGTGGTGAACCTGGCGAGTTCCCACGGGATGGTTTACCCTTGTACAACTTCAAGGGCCGGGAGGCTCTCACCACGAAGATGTCGCACTTCTATGAGTGGGGATTCCTTCCTCGGGGGAGGCACGCCATCGAGGAGCCTAGCTCCCGGAGGTTCCGGCCTACAAGATCTCAGGTTACGCCGCCTCCTCCGCGATTGGGATGGGCCATGCCTTGCCACCCACTCCCCCGGGTCGAGCCAAGGTCGGGGACAGCGCCTAGTCATCAGTGGAAGTCGCCGTCCCTACCATTGATCGTCAATCATCGGTCGCCAGCCCTTCGCCCCCAGGTCCTCGCGTTGGCCAGAAAAGGAAGACACCCAGGGATTGTGGCTCCTCAGTGCCATGGGCTCCGGTGAAGAGGAAGTGGATCGCAATAGACGTGTAAGTGCATGTATCCCCCCTTCATCCTTCTTCTCAGCAACTTCCTTATGAACCTTTTATCCCGTAGGCTCGCCACCGGTGATGGGGGAGGCGGTTCGGTGTCGCCCGCTCCTGCGACTGCCGAGCCTCTGGTGGTTTCTTTTCTCATATGCCGTGGGGTTCAATCCTCCGAGGCACCTACGCCTGAGCCTGTTTTGACACCTAGTGTCCCTGGCACGAGTCCCCTGCGGTTCTCTTTGCCAGGGCCGGCTCTCTAGAATGGGGGCACTTCCCCTACCCATGGCCCCTTCCGGGGTCGTGCTGCGCCGCCTCCCCGAACCCCCTTTGGTTGGTTATGTGGGGCCCCAAGGGCATTTCCTTCTTCCAGGGCGCCTCTACGTGAGCGCCCAGCCTCCGAACATAGGTTTGGGCTGGGAGGCCCCTCACCCACCTCACCCTCTCACCATGGGGAAGGTGGGAGTTTTGGCTGGCCGCTTGAGCCTGCCAAGGACCTGAGCACAATGCCATGGGGTTTGCTCCACACCGCGGCAGACGCACTTCAACACCTAGGGATGGGGCTTGTTATCAATGAGGCCCGCTTGGAGGAGGAGCACTGGCGCCTTGCGCTGGGGTGGCACCATCTTGAGGTTGTCGTGAACCTCGGTCGTCTACAACGTGAGCGCGCCCATACGAAAGGCAGAAGGGTCCCTTGCTGTGGCGGTGGAGGCCTGCGAACATGCCCTTGCCGAGGCTCTGGAGGCCGGTCGCCGATGCAGGGACTCTGAGGATCGCCACGAGGAGCTCCAGACCCTCAACGCCAACCTTGAAAGGTAGATCCAGCTTCACAGAGGCACACTCATGGGCCCGCAGGCCGAGCTTCTTCCTACCGGCGCGAGCCCCCTGGCGCGTGTCGACTCGCTGGTGTTGGAAGGGCTGGAGCAGAGATTGGAGCAGGAGAGGCTGGAGGTGAGGAAGCGTCTAGCATTGTTTGTCGAGGAATCCCTCGTCTCCTGCAAGGCAAGGTTTCAGGAAGAGGTTGATAGCAAGGTGGCGGATATTCGTAGTTCCCTTCTTCAAGACTACCACGCGAAGATGGAGCTCCAGGAGTCCTGGTTTTTCAAGCGGCGTGATTCCCTGAAAGGCAAGGTTAAGGACCTCAAGAAAAGGTTAGATCAAGTGGAAGGCGCCGGCATGCCGCAATGGACGCTCAAGCCACCACCCAAGCCGAGCTGGCTTTCCTTCACAAGCAAGTAAGTGGCGTGACTTCCCTGGTAAAGAAGACTTTGGACGAGGCAGCCCGGACCTGCGGCCTCTAGCGTATGCGCTCCTAGATGTTCCAGTCCCTCGAAGGAAGGGCCAGGCGTGCTCTGGACGACATATGTGGTGCGAGCGTCCCGAGCCCCTTGGTCCCGAATGATGCTGGGTACCTGGACTTCTTCTCCAAGGTCGTTGAGTGCATTGAGGGGTGCAACGAGAAGACCCGTGTGCTGGTGAGGGAGAAGAACCACGACCTCCTCGCTCAGGCAGTCTCGCGCATCTTCAGTCACCTCCTTCATTTTGAACCGCACTTCAATTTCAGTGCGGTGCTGGGTCCTATGCCCAATGCGGCTCACGCTGCCCTTGACGAACGGGTCAAGGACTATGTGGACGACCTGATAAAGGGGCTTGCTTCCGACGAGGCCGGGGGCGATGCCTGAGCTGGGACACACATGGCTGTCTTTGGGTGGTAGCGGTGAGACTTTTGGCGATGGCGTGTCCCTTTGACCATCCTTCTTATTCTCCTAACGGTGTTATGCGTGAGGCTTAATGGCTACTTTTATGTATTTCGATTGTACCTTTAAATATGTTCCCTAACGACGGGATGTGTAACGCCGTGCTCCTTTCGACCGGGGTCGTCACCAGTCCGGTTTTAATGCCGGCGGGATGGCGATGATTCAGTTGGCCCTCGTGGTTCCATCAGGGGCATTTCTTTTGTGCTCGTGGAGTGGTTTGGGGGCCCTTTTGGCACTCGGTGTCTACAGGTCCTGGTCCCGTGCATTTCCCCACAACTGTTAGATACGACCGGAGAGGACGTACTTCACGAGGCCAGGCCCCGATACTCCTGATGCCGACCGGAAATCATGGACGACACCAGGAAGTCGAGTGGCATTATGACTGGTACAACGAATGAACAAAGAGAAAAAGTCCCCGCCCTTCTTTTATTTTAAAACATAGGATCACGAAATCTCCGAGCTTCTGACAGGCTCAAGCACAAAAAGGGGGCCATCGAAGGCTGCAAGTCGAAATACAAAAAGAGCGAGAAAACGGCTGTGTCCGGCTTTTTAGGGTTGTCCCCGCCTTCGTCTTCCCCCAGCGCTGCGCGTAGGGTATCCACTTTGCATGGGCATAGTCAATGATGGGCAGTGTTGTCTTCTCCGCCAGCTCCGGGCTGTGGCTGCCACATTGCATGGGAGGAACCCCTCCACGCTTATTGTTACGTGAGAGTGTCACGGCCCTAGGCAAGCCCACAAGCCCATGGCTTTGTGGACCTTAGCCTCGTCTTGCCACATTGCGTGAGGGGAAACCCTCCGTGTCCTAAGGGGGCTCCCAACATAGAGCCCGCTCATTGTTACGTGAGAGTGTCATGGGTTGATCTAGGTCCCGAGGGTGTATGCGGAGCCCCATGCCTCGTAGGCACGGAGCCCACGCGCAGCCCTCGGGCTCGTCGCGGTGTAGTGTACGCTGCCCTGGGCGATCCCTCGAGCGTAGGTGAAGCCCCTTGCGCTCTCTGGCTAGAGAGCCTGCCCTAGTAGAAGGTTTTGAGTTCCCCGGGCACTGCCCCAGCATGCCTCGCTCGGGCCCCCGAAGTTCAGATGCCGGTACTCTAGGCCCTACCCCTAGGTCGGGCGAGCCATGCCTGGGACATGGGCGAGTACATGTTCGACCATCATTACTCGAGTGAAACCTGTCGTAGTGACATGGGTGTATGTTCCACCCTCCGTCCCCAAGTGAGTGTCGCGTGCCACGGAGCCAAGGGCATATGTGCTGCCCCAAGCCTCCAGGTTGGGATCCTTTGGCTCAGGGAGATGGGCGTGTGTTCCACCCTCTGTCCCCAAGCTGGGGCCTCTCGTTCCAGATACGAGGGTGCATGTTCCACCCTCCGTTCCCATGCGAGCGACCCCCGGTCCCCAGACCCAAACGTCTGCCCAAAGCAGCTTCCTGCCAGCGGGCGTGCCTCATAAGGCCAGCCCCGCGAGCCGCCCCCGTGAGGTTGTACGTACCTCTCTGCGCGAGGGCTCCTCGCGTGGTCGCGTGTGTGCCTCCTACTGCCATGATAGCAGGCGCTGCTCTCTCTGTGGCCCGGACGCACGACAACATGGTCGTTGTCGAGTTGTGTAGGCCCCCAGGCACAGACGTAGTCGAGCCTCCAGTCCCCCTCCCTGGTTCCTGAAAGCGTGTCGGGAAACGCGAAGCCACACCCCCCTCGTGTGGTCGGGGTCCATGCCCCTGGCGGCTTGAGCTATGCTCCACGAAAGGGGCGGGCCCGGCATAGGTGTTCTGAATGCGCACGTGTGGTCTAGGCGTCGTGGCCTCCGATTGCATGGGTCCATAGACGCGGGCCCCGCGAAGGTGCACTTGGGCTTCGTTGGCGGCAGTGTTGCACTCATGGGCACACCTGGGCCCGTCGGCACGGCGGCGGCGAGTGGAACGTTGGCGCCGAAGCTCATGCGCCACGAGGAGTGCGACATGCCTTTGCATTGGGTCTTCGCAAACTCGAAGGAGCGGCGGCACGGCCTGAGCACGAGGAAGGGCCGGGGCGACGGGGGCGTGCCGAGCGACCGATGGAGGCGACAACCCCCAATGCATGTAGGGCATCCGACCAGTGTTGACACCCGCCAACCGAGTGGCAGAGCGCCGCTGGGCATTCCGGCCCGCCTGTGCCGGCTGCGTCACGTGGGCAGCTCATCGCTGCGCACGGACCAGTCGTCCTCCTGCCATGAGTGCAACGAGCATCGGCCGGTCGGGGCCTGAGAGAGATTTCAACATGCCCCTACCTGGCGCATCAAATGTCAGATGTCGGGCTCCGCAAAACCCTTATGGTTTGAAGACAGGGGCATGCATGAATATCCCCCGTGGCCTCGACCTCCCTACCTTGCTATCCGATGAACACAACAAAGAGCTTGCCCGATGACGAGGAGGAGAACGAACACGACAATTTACCCAGCTTCGGGCCGTTGTGAAGCGTAATACCCTACTCCTGCCTTTGGTGGATTGCCTCTTGAGGAGGTGAGGTGTATGAACAAGTACAGCGTTTCGGGGCCTGCTGAGGGCCCTCGGTGGTGTTCGAGGCTCATTGGGGTTTTTGTGGTCGGCGTGTCGTAGACCTGGTTGTCCCTTCTCTACGACAAAGCCTACCCTCTATATATAGCGGTGGCCCGGTTCCTCTTACATTATCGCCATGGCAGGAAGGGATCCCACAACGGCCAATTTTGAAGGGGGACAAGGGTTCGTGCTCGCCCTGCCAAAAGGCGGTCTTCGCTTGCAATGTGGTTGTCGATAGCACATGGACGGGCTCAGCGATGACATCTGCCCTGCGGGATGGGTGGTTGTGGTCTCTTGCACTGGATGGAAACCTTTGGGTGGTGCTTTGGGAACCCGCGTACGTCCTTGCTCCCTTTGCACCAAAGGGGAAACTGCGCCGTCTGGCGCAATGGCGCCCGCCTGTCCTTCCTTGCGTCACCCTTGACTCCTGAGGTCGGGCCTTGCATAGAAATCTCTGTCGCTACGGAGGGGGCCTGAGGAGGCCCGTCCCCTGCCTGCCAGTGTTGATGTTGGTCCTCCTCGCGAGGCTTGAGCCCTCGCGAGGATCTTGTCTTGGATGGGGGCCGCGCCTGATCCCATTTGGTTTATGAAGTGGGTCGTGCCCTGGGCCGCAGGCAGGCAGGTCTGGGTTCCCCCGTTCCCAAAACATCGACAAAGAAACCCGAGTAATGGCGATAACAACCATAATTTTTGTTGTTTCCGTCATAGCCGACCAATTTTCTGCTGAAGATAGCTAGATTTTGGCTTCACCTGTCTGAGGTACGTATCCAAATAACACGGTCGTAAAAATTGCAGAGGTGCCCCCTTTAATCTCTAGCCGAACAATCGGGAACGTAGATGGTAAACATAGGAGCAAGGCAGCCTAGCTTGGCAAAAATATCAGTTCAAATTGTGGAATAGAATGGCTTAAAAATCAAAAAAGTAAATGTGCATACATGATGAATGTGAATAGATGCTTAGAATATAAAATCATCGGCTTCGGGCAGAAGCCCCTAGGTGTTGTGTTCGGATTTAAAATTTGAGGATGTATGCCAAAAAATCTTTATACAAGATCGGTTTAGCCGAACTTAGACTTGGGAAGAAAAAATATCCAAACCTGTCGAAAATCAAGGTGGGAAGGGACAGAAAAATAAAGAAAGGGAAAGAAAACAAAAGTTAAAGGCAAAGAGTATGACGACGCCGGTCTAGCCATAGAAGCGCCGAAGACGAGTTGCGTTCCATGGTTTGGTTTGAGGCAGTTATCCAATGGGTGTCAAAGACGGTAAGCCCCTCAGGCGAGTACTTCGTCAATTATGAAGGGGCCCTCCCATTTAGGGTTTAGTTGATGCTTCTACTTCTACGGGAGCCATAAGACGAGTTCACCCACATTATAAGCTTTTGCCCCGACCTCCCTACTCTACTAACATCGGGCCTGCTATTGATAAAAAGTAGAATGAGCCCGACCTATGTCGTGCTTTCCTTCTAAGGCGTCTAGGTCATCCTGCCGATCTAACTCGGCCTCCTTTTCCTCGTACATGCGCACACTTGGTGCGTCGTGATTAATATCGCATGGGAGGACTGCTTCTGCCCCATAGACCATGAAGAATGGTGTGTATCCCGTTGATCGATTCGAGGTGGTACGTAGGCTCCACAGAATGGAGTCATGCTCCTCTACCCAATGGCAGTCGGACTCATGCAGAGATTGGACCAAACGTGGTTTAATACCACTCATGATGAGGTCGTTGTCCCATTTGACTTGTCCATTGGTCTACGGCTGATACACCGACGCGTAATCAAGCTTAATGCCCATTTCTATGCACCAGCTTTTGACCTCTTGGGCTGTAAAGTCGGATCCATTTGTCTGTTATTATACTATGAGGGATGCCGTAATGGTGTACCACACCTGATAGAAAGTCGATTACTGGTCCGGACTTGGCTGATTTGATAGGTTTTGCTTCTATCCATTTAGTGAATTTGTCAACCATGACCAGTAGGTATTTATTCTTCTTGGTCCCCCTTTACGTGGTCCAACCATATCCAGCTCCCAGACCGCAAAGGGTCAGGTAATTGGAATAGTTTGAAGACCTGTTGGGGGCTTGTGACTTTGATTTGCAAAAAGTTGACACCCCACACAATGCTTGACAAGTGACTGGGTGTCCGTTCAAGCGGTGGGCCAGAAGAAACCAACCCGAAAGGCCTTGCTTACTAAGGCCCTTGCCGCTGCATGATGGCCGCCCATTCCTACATGGGCTTCGGCTAAGAGATGTTGTCATTTTTCCTCAGATACGCATCGTTGTAGTACTCCAGTCGTGCTTTTCTTGTATAACTCACCCTCGTGGACTTTATAGGCTTTGGATCGACGAATTGTGCATCACGCCTCTGTATGATCGTCGGGGAGTTCTTTGCGAAGAAGTTAGGCAAGGAAGGGTTCGGTCCATGGTGCGATTACTGCCATGACCTCATGAGGGGAGGGCGTTTCATCCATTACGGAGCCGCCGATGATTTGGTCGTCTGGTTCCTTTATAGGGGAACAACCTCTTCCATGCTCGTGAGAGTGACACCCTTATTATCGTCCTACCAAACCATTGATGGCTTAAAGAGCCGTTCCAGGAAAGTGTTTTTTGGGACAAGGTCATGTTTGGCCCCCATGTGGGCCAGTATGTCAGCGGCTTGGTAGTTGTCTCTAGTGACATGATGGAATTCTAGCCCCTCAAACTGTGCGGATAGCTTGAGGACGGCATTTTTGTATGCCGCCATCTTCAGGTTTTTGGCACAGAATTCGCCGTTGATTTGGAAGGTGGCCAAGTTGCGGTCTGCCCGCACCTCCAGCCATTGTATGCCCATTTAAGCAACATCTGAAGACCGTGCAGAAGTGCTTCGTATCCGGCTGGATTGTTGGAATCATCATACATGATTTCTAACACGTATTGGATGTTGTCGCCTATGGGGATGTGAGAATAACTCCAGCCCCTAGTCCGTCCAATGTTTTGGATCCGTCGAAGTACATCATCCAATGGGGGTATGTATTATATTAGCTGGGGAATCTGCAAGCACCTGAGATTTAATAGGTCGTCATGGCTTGTAGGCCATTTCAAAAGGAAGGATATCAATGGCCCATTTTGCTATGCATCCGGTGGCGTCCGTGTTGTTGATTATATCTTTCAGGGGTACTTCGGATGCCACTATAACTGAACACTCTTGAAAGTAGTGTCTTAGTTTCCGTGATGCCAAAACTACTATATATGCTATCTTTTGGTAATGCAGGTATCTGTTCTTGCACTATTAGTACTTCTGATACAGAATAGACTGGCTTGTATATCCGGAATTTGTGTCCCTCCTCCTCTCGTTCAACGACGAGCACTACGCTAACGACTTTGTTGGTGGCCGATATGTACAATAACATTGGTTCACTAGCGCCTGGTGTTGTGAGTATGGGGTTGCTTGCGAGTAGTGTTTTAATTTCTTCTAACACAGCCGTTGCTTCATCGGTCCATTCAAAATTGTTGGTCCGTTTAAGCAACCTATAGAGCGGTAAAGCCTTTTCACCGAGGCGGGAGATAAAGTGGCTTAGCATCGCCACGCAACCCGCCAACCTATGGACATGCTTTAGCTCTGTGGGAATTGCAAGTTCCGATAGGGCACATATCTTAGACAGATTCGCTTCTATTCCTCTATCGGAAATTGAAAGCACAACATGCTCACTTGGTGTTTTTGGTAATTCATGACAACATACATTGTCTCTTTTACTAATACTTTCATCTAGTGTATTTTAGATAATAGTCCATGGAGAAGTTGGGTTGGCAAAAGGATTGTGGAGATTATGGAATTACCCCAAGATTCAAGGAAATAGGTTGGCCAAGCTTCAAGCAAGAGGACTCTACATTTTACATTTGTGAGAAATCACTTTGAGTCCATAGGAAAGCTAATTCTATCAAAAGGGGGTAAAGTTTTGTTGTTGACCAAAATGCGCATACGTGCACAAGTGATAGTCACCAAAAACATCCACAAGCTCTCCCACCGAATTCTCTCTATAGCCAAACATTCAAAATTGGTGCAACCAACTTTCCTATCCCGGTGCCACCGATTCCTAACCCTAGACAAACTCAGCCAAACCCTAACCCCTTTGGTACAGCCGACACTACTTTCAGTGCCATTGAGTTGGGTTGCCAACTTTCTGTTACACAAGTTAATATTTTCGGTCCATCCGAGAATGTCGAGTCGGCGTCACCGAGTTTGGTAATTTTGACCATTCGTCACCTTGTTGGTGCAACCGAGTTTCCTATATCGGTCCCTCTGAGATTCAAAAGTTTCCACCTTTGGTCACTTCGGTACCACTGAGATTTACACATCGGTGTCACCGAGTCTGACTTATTGTGTGCAACCGTTGGATTTTTGGGGATGCCTATATATACCCCTCCACCACTACCTACTCGAAAGAGAAGCACTCAGAACTATTTCATACCTATCCTATTCGGTTTTCTGAGAGACAGCCACCTAACCTTGTGTTGAGATCAAGATCTTCCTCTCCAACCATATGGATCTTGATTTCTAGCCTCCCCAAGTTGCTTTCCAGCAATCCCATCTCTTCTACCAAGACAAATCTATGAGAAAGTGATTGTGTGTTGAGGAGTCTATCATCTTGAAGCACAAGAGCAAGTAGTTCATCGTCATTACCAAACCAATTATCTTTTGGAGGGTGGTGCCTCCTAGATTGGTTAGGTGTCGCTTGGGAGCCTCCTACTTTGTGTTGTGGAGTGAACCAAGAAGTTTGTAAGGGCAAGGAGATCGCCTACTTCGTGAAGATCAACGCATAGTGAGGCTAGTCCTTCGTGGATGGAAGCCGTATAGAATAGTCAAGGTTTCTATTTCGTGGACCCCTATGGGTGGAGCCCTTCGTGGACTCTCGCGACCCTTACCCTCCATGGGTTGAAGACTCCGTAAATGTGGACGTACAATAGCACCACCTATCGGAACCACGGGAAAAATCTTTGCATCTCCTATTGCGTTGGATCTTCCTATCCCATCTCTTTACTTCTTGTGCATTATATTTGTAGACATGCATGTATAGGGCTGTTAGACTAGCTAGACTTGTTAAATGTGTTAAAATCTGCCAACCAATTAACTTGGGAAAAGATTAGGTTTTAAATTCCTGCTAGTAGTCTATGCACCCCTCTCTAGACACTCTTCTAGTGATCCTACAAGTGGTATCAGAGCATTGGTCTCCACTGCTTCGGTTTAATCACCGTGGAGGAAGATGGATGTGTCTAGAGTAGAGAGTTTGAGTTGTAGAGTGCCCATTCTTGATGGAGAGTACTATACTCAATGGAAGAATGCCATGATTGACCTATTTGATAAATTCCATTTGAGAAAATATATTGAAAACCCCTATGTGCTCCCCATTGATGAATTGCATCCCACACACGAAGAGGAAATTAACATGCTTGGTAACCTAAGAGCTGTCAATCTTATTGTTAGAGGTTTACCAAGTTTTGTGCTTTCTCAAATGAAGAACTTTGCATGTGCTTATACCTTATGGACTGATTTGGAGAAACGATATCCAAATCTTTCCTTAGGAAATCTTTATGAAACTCTTCATAAAACTATTGCTTTTCACAAAATGAAGCCAAGCAATCCAAACTTTGATAAATGCTAATTTGAGCTCCGTGATCTTATGCGTGCTAAAGGAGATGTCACCACTATCAACAACATTATCTTTGAAGCCATTTGCATTCATAAACTTGAACATTGTCATGATCACAATTCTAACGAATCTCTTGTTCTTTATAACGAGGATTTTCCACTTGATGATGACAATGTGGAACTTAGCAAAGATGAGTTGTTCGACATCGAATATGAGAAGATCATGAAGAATCTGAGTCTTATGGCAAACTTCAAGGACTATATGTCCGGAGGAAAAGAGTGGATTCTCGACAGTGGATGTACGGATCATATGACTGGTGATAAAGACATGTTCCAAGAGATCACACCTAATCAAGGTCCTCGAAGGTACATGACCTTTGGAGACAACTCTAAGGGTAAGGTACTTGGCCATGGTAAGGTGGCCATATCCAATGATAGCTCAATTCAAAATGTTATGCTTGTTGAATCCCTTGGCTACAATATTTTTTCTGTATCTGGACTTGCCGACTTCGGTTTCAATGTGCTATTCGCGAAAGTAGATTGCCAAGTGTTTTGTCAAGATAATCATAAAATGGTCTTTCCCGGTTTCTGTAGAGGTGATCTATACATTGTTGATTTTACTAAGAGATCCAAGCCACACACTTGTTTAATTGCTAAATCTTCTATAGGTTGGCTT
Source organism: Hordeum marinum (assembly GCA_022496015.1). Lineage (NCBI taxonomy): Eukaryota > Viridiplantae > Streptophyta > Magnoliopsida > Poales > Poaceae > Hordeum > Hordeum marinum. The sequence goes on along the minus strand of CM039677.1, from coordinate 228,048,050 downwards.
CGGCATAGAAGATTAGGACATGTAGGCATGCACAATTTAGATAAGCTAATCAAAGGTAATCATATTCTTGGTGTTAAAGATGTTATCTTTGACAATGATAAACTTTGTAGCACTTGTCAAGCCGAAAAGCAAGTAGGTGGAAGTCATCACGTTAAGAATATTAGACTACTAGGAGACCACTCGAGTTACATCACATGGATCTTTTTGGTCCCAATGCTTACAAGAGTCTTAGTGGAAATTCCTATGGTCTAGTTATAGTTGATGATTTTTCTAGATTTACGTGGGTATTCTTTCTTGATGATAAGTCACAGGTTCAAAATATCTTCAAGAACTTCGCTCACAAAGAGCAAAATCAGTTTGAAGTGACGACCAAGAAGGTTCGGAGCGATAACGAATCGGAGTTCAAAAACACCCATGTGGATACCTTTGTTTGCGAAGAAGATGTCTCACATGAGTTCTCGGCTATGTACACACCTCAACAAAATGGAGTTGTTGAGAGGAAGAACGGGACGCTTATTGAGATGGCAAGAACAATGCTTAACGAATAGAAGACACCAAGACACTTTTGGGCAGAAGCCATTGAAACAGCATGACATGCCACAAACCGACTTTACGTGCACAAGCTTCTCAGTAAAATGGCATACGAGCTACTCACCGGTAACAAACCCCAAGTCGGATACTTTTGGATATTTGGATCAAAGTGCTACATTCTTGATAAGTATCGTAGTAATAAATTTGCTCCTAAATCTCATGAAGGATTCCTACTTGGTTATGGATCGAACTCTCACACTTACCGTGTCTACAACAACTTCACTCAAAAAGTTGAAGAGACGGTAGATGTGAAGTTTGATGAATCTAATGGTTCGCAAGTCAAACAATTGCCAAATGATGTAGGCGATAAGGACCCTTCGGAAGCCATTCTAGATTTACCCATCAACAAGATTCGTCCCATGGAGGTGAAGGAAAGTACTTCATCAACTCAACTGGAAGCCCCTACTTCACGTCAAGGTGAACCTCAACACGACATGGAGGCATCCACAAGAGGTACACGACGAGATGATGAAGAAGAGGAAGTGCATCATGATGATCCACCACAACCAGCTTCACCACCACCTCAAGGGAACGGCACCTTCAACAACAACAAAGATGAAGGAGATGATGATGAAGAAGAAGAAGCTCCACCATCCAACAATTGGAAGCTGACCCGAGTTCGAGCACGAGTGACCGAGAACCATCCCCTAAACTAAATCTTTGGTGATATACAAACAGTGAGAATCACTCGTGGTAAAACCCGTCTAGCTAAGTTTTGTGAGCATTATTCTTTCATCTCTAGCATTGATCCATTTAAGGTAGAAAAAGTTCTTGAAGATGTGGATTGGGTGAACGCCATGCATGAAGAGCTTCACAACTTCGAGAGAAACGAAGTGTGGACACTCGTGGAGAAGCCCAAGGACAAACAAAACATCATCAGAACCAAATGGGTGTTTCAGAACAAACAAGACAAAGATGATGAAGTCGTGCACAACAAGGCTCGTCTCGTAGCCCAAGGACATAAGCAAGTCGAAGGTATGGACTACGGTGAGACATATGCCCTCGTCGCTATACTTGAAGCTATTCATATTCTTCTTGCTTATGCTAATCACCATGATATCACGCTTTATCAAATGGATATCAAAAGTGCATTTTTAAATGGTGCAATTGAAGAAGAGGTTTATGTTAAACAACCACCTGGTTTTGTGAATCCTAAGAAACCTAATCATGTTTACAAGCTTCGTAAAGCCATTTATGGTCTTAAGCAAGCCCCTCGTGCTTGGTACAAATGCTTAACAATGTTACTCATTGAAAAAGGTTTTAAAATTGGTAAAATTGATGCAACCTTGTTCAATAAGAGAGTTAATGGAGAATTGTTTGTGTGCCAAATCTATGTGGATGATATTATCTTTGGTTCCACTAACCCGCAATTTAGTGAAAGGTTTGGAAGGCTGATGTCCGAGAAGTATGAGATGTCTATGATGTGTGAGCTGAAATTCTTTCTGTTTTGCAAATCAAGCAATAAAAAGAAGGAACCTTCATCTCTCAAACTAATTATACCAAATACCTGATCAAGAAGTTCAACATGAAGGAGGGCAAAGGTATGAAAACTCCCTTGCCGACTAGTGGACATGTTGATCTTACTAGGGAGGATGCACCAGTTAATCAAAAGGTTTATCGATCTATGATTGGTTCATTGTTATATCTATGTGCATATCGTCCCAATATCATGCTTAGTGTTTGCATGTGCTCTATATATCAAGCTGCACCTAAACAGTGTAATCTTTTGGCTGTGAAATGAATAGTGTGATACTTGATACAAAAACCAAACTTTGGCATTTCGTATCCTAACGGATCTTCTTTTAATCTTGTTGGGTATTCCGATTTGTACTATGCTGGTGACAAGGTTGATAGAAATTCCACCTCGGGTACTTGTCAATTTTTGGGTAGATCTCTTGTGTCTTGGTCCTCCAAGAAACAAAACTTTGTATCTCTATTTACTTCTGAAGCTGAGTACATTGCTGTTGGATCTTGTTGTGCGCAATTGCTCTGGGTGACACAAACACTTAAGGATTATGGAATTCATGTTAAAAACATCCCATTGTTTTGTGACTATGAAAGTGCTATCAAAATTGTTCATAATCTTGTGCAACATTCCCGAACCAAGCATATTCAAGTTCGACATCATTTCATTCGTGATCATGTTGCCAAAGGAGATATTAATCTTAAGCATGTTTGTGCTAACATGCAATTGGCAAATATCTTTACTAAGCCACTTGATGAGAAAACATTTTGTCACTTGAGGAGTGAGTTGAACATCATTTATGCTTCAAACTTGAGCTAGACTCACCCGGTTGCAAGCAAGGGTATGAGCTTTCTTGTTATTTCCATGAGCCTGTAACTCATTATCATATGCCATGGAATTCTATGCTCCCTTGTATTGCATCTAACCTTTTGTAGGTACTTGGAAGAACTTCATTCCACAAGATTGCTATCAACTCCAATCATAAGCAATCTATTCATTACCAAGTATCCACAACCCCTCTTGATGATGGAAGGAAGAAGACAACGAAAACATATCCTTGAAATATACTTGATCTTAGTTGCAAAATCTTAAGTAGTATCATGTCAATTGGATATATCCATTGTTCTTCCTTGCATGACTAACACTTGTAGGTTATTAGTGAACTAGAACGAGAAGGAATGCTTCCAATTCAAGATTATATTCATCAACCTTGAGCATCCTCAACAAGTTCACCTATGAGCAATAGCATCAACATCTCTCAAAGGTATGTACTCATATCCTTGAAAAGGCTTTACTCCAAGTCATGGGCTAAAGCAACTCAAGTGACATGAAGACATTAAAATGCTTAATCGAATATGTTAACCCCATTTTGAGCTTAATGTAGAGTATGACCTATGATCATGTATTCTTGCTTGGGTCCTAAGTCAATATACTCTAATATAGGTGACCTAGTCACCTCCCATCATCTAGCTAAGTATCTTGTGTGGTTTGCTTTCCGTTTGCATGATCTCTCGTAACCACTCAAATCTTATATATTTTATATCCTTTGTAAAAGCTTCGCATTTCTTTTTGAAAATATTTGTTTTGTCTCTATGAAAACATAAACTTGCTCTCCCATTTGGAGCCATCGATTTAAATAACTCGATGCTACCGAAATTGGCGATGAGCTACACTACACCATCTTAGTACCACTGATTTACTTATTCCGGAGTCACCCATTTTCTTTCTTTTCTAAATCTATCTCTCTTTAATGTTTTCTTTATTGTTATATGTTCTTGTGATATTCTTGTTCCTTCGATGACCCCTTCATTAAAAAAATTATAGGGGGAGAAGAACAAACAATACTTCGGGGGAGAAATTCTTCATTCAATGATTCCCTTAGTTGTTTTTCTATGAACCCTACTTTCAATGACCCTTTTTCTCGAGGATCCCTTCCTTGTCAATGATCCGTGTCACTACTCCTACATTTCACATTTTTGGTATTTATGCCAAAGGGGGAGAATATCAAATCTTCATGCTAAAGGGAGAGTTACATGCTTATGCAAAGGGAGAGTTACCTGCTTATGCAAAGGGGGAGATATGGTTTAGGGGGAGAGGAAAGTACAAAAGTTCACACTTATATAAACAAGAGGAGAACATATTTTGGAGAAAATTCTAAAGTGAACAAAGGAGAACTCTTCACACCCTATCCAATGCCAATATCTACATGCTGAGATTCAGGGGAGAGGATGAACTACTACTTTCATATCTCAAGGAGAGAAAGTTATAAAGAATTTATGCCAAAGGGGGAGACATATTAATCTTAAGGATTGTCATATTTTATATGTTCTCCATATCTTGGCATCCTCTGAGTTCTATTGCTTTTGATTAGTAGAATACTCTTTTGTTTCCTAAAATTATTTTCTCAAGTGTGTTTTTACTACTAGATTGCTCAAGAACTCAAGGTTAGTATATGCATCACATCTTCAATCAAGATGGACTCCTACTTGTTGCACATATTGTTTGCAAGAGTGAAGTCTTGATCAAGGATACACCTCGTTCATATACACTTGATGCATATATCCAAGATACACGTGACTTCTTATATCCCCTCATCCATATGTGTGTCCATGCATTCCAAAGCAACTATCCTTTAAAGGACTGCACACATTTAGGGGGAGCGAATCTAAGTCATGTGTTTCCCAAAGTCTTCATTACATGAATGCATATCTTTATTTGAAGCTTTTATTGTATGTTGTCATCAATTACCAAAAAGTGGGAGATTGAAATCACAACATGCTCCCTTGGTGGTTTTTATAATTCATGACAACATACATTGTCTATTGGACTAATACTTTCATCTAGTGTATTTCAGATAATAATCCATGGAGAAGTTGGTTTGGTAAAAGGATTGTGGAGATTGTGGAATTACCCCAAGATTCAAGGAAATAGGTTGGCCAAGCTTCAAGCAAGTGGACTCTACATTTTACATTTGTGAGAAATCACTTTGAGTCCATAGGAAAGCCAATACTATCAAAAGGGGGGTAAAGTTTTGTTAGTGAACAAAATGCTCATAAGTGCACAAGTGATAGTCACCAAAAACATCCACAAGCTCTACCACCAAATTATCTCTATAGACAAACATTCAAAATCGGTGCAACCAACTTTCCTATCCTGGTGGAACCGATTCCAAACCCTAGACAGACTCAGCCAAACCCTAACCCCTTCGGTATAGCCGACACTGTTTCGGTGCCACCGAGTTGGGTTGCCAACTTTCTGTTACGCAAGTTCATATTTTCTGTCCATCCGAGAATTTCGAATCGGTGTCACCGAGTTTGGTAATTCTGACCGTTGGTCACCTTGTTGGTGCAACCGAGTTTCCTATATCAGTCCCTCCAAGATTCAAAAGGTGCCACCTTTTGTTAATTTGGTACCACCGAGATTTACACATCGGTGTCACCGAGTCTGACTTATTGTGTGTAATGGTTGGATTTTTGGGGATGCCTATATATACCCCTCCACCACTACCTACTCGATAGAGAAGCACTCAAAGCTATTCCGGACCTATCCTACTCAGTTTTCTGAGAGAGAGCCACCTACCCTTGTGTTGAGATCAATATCTTCCACTCCAACCATATGGATCTTGATTTCTAGCCTCCCCAAGTTGCTTTCCACCAATCCCATCTCTTCTACCAAGCCAAATCTGTGAGAGAGTGATTGTGTGTTGAGGAGTCTATCATCTTGAAGCACAAGAGCAAGGAGTTCATCGTCATTACCGAACCTATTACCTTTTGGAGGGCGGTGCCTCCTAGATTGGTTAGGTGTCGCTTGGGAGCCTCCTACTTCGTGTTGTGGAGTGAACCAAGAAGTTTCTAAGGGCAAGGAGATGGCCAACTTCATGAAGATCTACCCATAGTGAGGCTAGTCCTTCGTGGATGGAAGCCGTATGGAATAGTCAAGGTTGCTATTTCGTGGACCCTTATGGGTGGAGCCCGCCGTGGACTCTCACAACCATTACCCTCTGTGGGTTGAAGACTCCATAAATGTGGACGTGCGATAGCCTACCTATCGGAACCATGGGAAAAATCTTTGCGTCTCCTATTGCGTTTGATCTTCCTATCCCATCTCTTTACTTCATGTGCAATGTCTTTACTTTCTGCTGCCATATTTGTAGACATGCATGTGTTGTTGGGGAACGTCGCATGGGAAACAAAAATTTTCCTACGCACACGCAAACCTATCCATGGTGATGAGCATCTACGAGAGGGAGAGTGGATCTACGTACCCTTGTAGATCGCTAAGCGGGAAGCGTTAAGAAACGCGGTTGGTGTAGTCGAACATCTTCGCGATCCAAATCGCCGAGCGTCCCGCGATCTCATCACGATCCGTCCCGCGATCCAATCACGATCCGTCCCGTGAACTCATCACGATCCGTCCCGCGATCTCATCACGATCCGTCTCACGATGTTGATCACGATCTGTCCCGCGAACTCATCACGATCCGTTCCGCGATCTCATCACGAACCGTCTCGCGATCTCGATCACGGTCCTTCCGATCTAGCGCCGAACGGACGGCACCTCCGCGTTCAGCACACGTGCAGCTTGATGACGATCTCCACCATCTTGATCCAGCAAGAGGAGGTGGAGAGGAGAGAGAGTTCACCGGCAGCGTGACGGCGCTCCGGTGATGGTGGTGGAGTGATTCCGGCAGGGCTTCGCCTAAGCGCCGCGGAAAACCGATCTAGAGGAGAAACTGTGCACCGGTGAAACGGGTAGCACGTGGCCGGAAATTCTGTCCAAAAACCACCCAATCCACTAGTATATATAGGAGGAGAGGAGAGGAGAGGCAGCCAAGGCCTTTGGGTCGGCCGAAATAGGAGGTGGGAAGAAATCCTACTTCACCTCCAATCCTAGTTGGAGTAGGATTGCCTCCTATTGGCTGATTTTCCACTTTTTGCTTTAGGACTTTCTCTCCTGCGCCATGGGCCTTTGTGGCTGTTTTCCCAGCCCACTAAGGGCTGGTTATTATTCTCCCACAGCCCATGGACCTCTTGGGGTCGAAATACCCCTCCCGGAGGCCTCCCGGTACACTACCGGCACTCCCGGTACACTACCGGCACTCCCGGTACACTACCGATGAGCCCGAAACTTTTCCGGAAACCAAACTGGGACTTCCTATATATGAATCTTTACCTCCGGACCATTCCGGAGCTCCTCGTGATGTCCGGGATCTCATCCGGGACTCCGAACAAACTTCGGTCACCACCATACATAACTCTACACTACCGAAACGTCACCGAACCTTAAGTGTGCAGACCCTGCGGGTTCGAGAACTATGTAGACATGACCGAGACACCTCTACGGTCAATAACCAATGGCGGGACCTGGACATCCACATTGGTTCCTACATATTCTACGAAGATCTTTATCGGTCGAACCTCTATGTCAAGGATTTAGTTAATCCCGTATAACGTCCCCTTTGTTCTTCGGTATGTTACTTGCCCGAGATTCGATCGTCGGTATCTCCATACCTAGTTCAACCTCGTTACTGGCAAGTCTCTTTACTCGTTCCGTAATACAAGATACCGTGACTAACACTTAGCCACATTGCTTGCAAGGCTTGTTGTGATGTTGTATTACCGAGTGGGCCCTGAGATACCTCTCCGTCACACGGAGTAACAAATCCCAGTCTCGATCCATGCCAACTCAACAAACACCATCGGAGATACCTGTAGAGCACCTTTATAGTCACCCAGTTACGTTGCGACGTTTGATACACACAAGGCACTCCTCCGATATCCGTGAGTTGCATGATCTCATGGTCATAGGAACATATACTTGACATGCAGAAAACAGTAGCAATAAACTGACACGATCATATGCTATGTTTGTAGTTTGGGTCTTATCCATCACATCATTCTCCTAATGATGTGATCCCGTTATCAAATGACATCTCATGTCCATGGCTAGGAAACCTTAACCATCCTTTGATCAACGAGCTAGTCCATTAGAGGCATACTAGGGACATGGTTTTGTCTATGTATCCACACATGCATTTAAGTCTCCGATCAATACAGTTATAGCATGGATAATAAACGATTATCATGAACAAGGAAATATGATAATAATTAATTTATTATTGCCTCTAGGGCATATTTCCAACAGTCTCCCACTTGCACTAGAGTCAATAATCTAGTTCACATCACCATGTGATTCGCATTGTTATGAATCTAACACCCAATGAGTTTTGGGGCTCGATCATGCTTTGCATGTGAGAGAGGTCTTATAGTCAACGGGTCTGCGATATTCAGATCCGTGTGTACTTTGCAAATCTCTATGTCAAACCGTAATCACTGCTACCACACTCCACTTGGTACTATTTCCAAATGGCTGCTCCACTATATGTATCCAGATTGCTACTACTAGTCATCCGGATAGGTGTTAAAGCTTGTATCGACGTAACTCTTTACGACGAACTCTTTATCACCTCCATAATCAAGAAACATTTCCTTAGTCGTCTGGTTACTAAGGATAATTCCGACCGCTGTCCAGTGATCCACTCCTGGACCACTCTTGTACCCCTTGACAGACTCGTGGCAAGGCACACATAGGTGCGGTACACAGCATGGCATAATATAGAGCCTATGGCTAAGGCATAGGGGACGACATTCATCCTTTCTCTTTCTTCTGCCGTTGTCGAGCTTTGAGTCTCACTCAACTTCACACCTTACAAATCAGACGAGAACTATTTCTCTGGCTGATCCATTTTGAACTCTTTCAAAATCTTGTCAAGGTATGCACTCATTGAAAGTCTCATCAAGCATCTTGATCTATCTCTATAGATTTTGATGCTCAACAATTAGGTAGCTTTATCCAGGTCTTCCTTAGAAAAACACTTTTCAAACAACCTTTTATGCCTTCCAGAAATTCTACATTATTTCCGATCAACAATATGTCAACCACATATACTTATCAGAAACTCTATAGTGCTCCCACTCACTTTATTGCAAATACAAGTTTCTCGTAAACTTTGTATAAACATCAAAAACTTTGATCACCTCATCAAAGTGTATATTCCAACTCCGAGATGCTTGCTTCAGTCCATGGAAGGATCACCAAAGCTTGCACACCTTTTAGCATCCTTAGGACTGACAAAACCTTCTGGTTGTATCACATACAACCTTTCCTCAAGTAAACCGTTAAGGAAATGATGTTTTGACATCCATCTGTCAGATTTCATAATTGAAAACGCAGCAACTGCTAACATAATTCCAACAGACTTTAGCACCACTACGAGTGAGAAAATCTCATCGTAGTCAACTCCTTGAACTTGTCACAAACAACTTTGCAACAAGTCGAGCTTTACAAATGGTGATATTTACCATCAGCGTCTGTCTTCATTTTTAAAGATCCATTTGTACTCAACGACCTGCCGTCCAACGAGCAAGTCTACCAAAGTCTATACTTGGTTTTCATACATGGATCCTATCTCGGATTTCATGGTCTCATCCATTTGTCGGAATCCGGGCCCATCATCGCTTCTCCATAGCTCGTAGGTTCATCGCTGTCCAACAACATGACCTTTAAGACAGGGTTGTTGTACCACTCAAGAGCAGTACACGTCCTTGTCGACCTACGAGGTTCGATAGTAACTTGATCCGAAGCTTCATGATCATCATCATTAACTTCTTTCTTCAACTAACATAGGCTTCACAGAAACAACTTTCTGCGCTGCGCTACTCTGATTGAAACAAGGTTCAATAACCTCATCAAGTTCTATCTTCCTCCCACTCAATTCTTTCGAGGGAAACCTTTTCTCAGGAAAGGATCCATTCCAGCAACAAACACTTTGCACTCGGATCTGAGATAGAAGGTATACCCAACTGTTCTTGGCGTATTCTATGAAGATGCATTTGTCCGCTTTGGGTTTGAGCTCATTAGGTGAAAACATTTTCCACACAAGCTTCGCAGCCCCAAACATCAAGAAATGACAGCTTTAGGTTTCTATCAAACCATAATTCACACGGTGTCATCTCAACGGATTTAGATGGTGCCCTATTTTAAAGTGAATGCGGTTGTCTCTAATGCATAACCCTAAAACGATAGTATTAAAACGATAAGAGACATCATAGTATGTGCTATATCAAATAAGGCATGACTACGACGTTCGGACACACCATCACACTATGGTGTTCCAGGTGGCGTGAGTTGTGAAACAACTTTCACATTGTCTAAATTTGTATGCCAAACTCGTAACCCAGATATTCACCTCCACGATCATATCGCAGAAATTTTTATCTTCTTGTCACGATGATCTTTAAACTTCACTCTGAATTTGCTTGAACCTTTCAAACGATTCAGACTTGTGTTTCATTAAGTAAATATACACTATATCTACTCAAATCATCAGTGAAGGTAAGAAAATAACGATATCCACTGCACACTACAAGACTCACTAGATTGCATACATCAACATGTATCATTTCCAATGAATCACTTGCCCGCTCCATCCAACGGGGTCCTTTAGTCATCTTGCCCAAGAGGCATGGTTCGCATGTCTCAACCGATTCGAAATCGAATGAGTCCAAATATCCATCAGCTTGGAGTTTCTACATGCGCTTTATACCAATATGACATTTAGCGGCAGTGCCACAAATATGTGGTACTATCATTATTAACTTTGTATCTTTTGACATCAATGTTATGAACATGTGTAATACTACGATCAAGATTTCAACAAACCATTCTCACTGGGTGCATGACCATTGAAGGTATTATTCATGTAAACAGAATAACCATTATTCTCTAACTTAAATGAATAACCGTATTGCAATAAACATGATCTAATCATGTTCATGCTCAACGCAAAACACCAAATAACATTTATTTAGGTTCGTCACTAATCCTGAAGGTAGAGAGAGCATGCGATGTTGATCACATCAACCTTGGAAACACTTCCAACACATATCGTCACCTCACCCTTAGCTAGTTCTCCGTTTATTCCGTAGCTTTTATTTCGAGTTACTAACATTTAGCAACCGAACCGGTATCCAATACCCAGGTGCTACTAAGAGTACTAGCAAGGTACACATTAGTAACTCGTATATCAAATATACTTCTATCAATGTTGCCAGCCTTCTTATCTACCAAGTATCTAGGGTTGTTCCGCTTCAGCGACCTCTTACCTCATAATAGAAGCACTTAGTCTCGGGTTTGAGTTCAACTTTGGGTTGCTTCACTGGAGCAGCAACTGACTTGCTATCCATGAAGTTTCCCTCCTTGATCTTGCCCTTTTCGAAACTAGTGGTTTGATTAACCATCAACACTTGACGCTCCTTCTTGATTTCTACCTTCGCGGTGTCAAACATCGCGAACAGCTCAGGGATCAATACTTCTATCCCTGGTGTATTATAGTTCATCACTTAAGTTCTAGTAGCTTTAGTGACAGTGACTTGGAGAACTATATCAATCACTATCTTATCTGGAAGATCAACTCCCACTTGATTCAAGCGATTGTAGTACCCAGACAATCTGAGTACATGCTCAACGATTGAGCTATTCTCCTTCATCTTACAGGCAAAGAATCTTGTTGGAGATCTCATATCTCGCAACACAGGCACGAGCCTGAGATCACAATCTCTGCCCCTAGAACATCTCATATGTTCTGTGACGTTCAAAACGTTTCGGAGCCTCAATTCTAAGCCGTAATGCATGACGCACAAAACTATCAAGTAGTCATCGAAACGTGCCTGTCAGATGTTCACAACATCTATAGACAACGCTAGAGGGGGTGGCGCACCGAGCGGTGCATTAAGGACATAAGCCTTCTGTGCAGCAATGAGGACAATCCTCAGATCACGGACCCAGTCCGCAATATTGCTACCAACATCTTTCAATTCTATTTCTCTAGGAACATATAAAAATACAAGGGAGCCACAACGCGAGCTAGTAATCTACAACATAATTTGCAAAGACACTTTGACTATGTTCATGATAATGAGTTCAATTAATCATATTATTTAAGAACTCCCACTCAAATTGACATCCCTCAGGTCATCTGAGTGTCACATGATCCAAATTCACCAACTCGAGTCCGATCATCACGTGAGTTGAGGTGGCTTCAATGGTGAACATCATTATGTTGATCATATCTACTATATGACTCATGCTCGACCTTTCGGTCTCTTGTGTTCCGAGGCCATGTCTGTACATGCTAGGCTCGTCAAGTTTAACCCGAGTGTTCCGCATGTGCAAATCTGTCTTGCACCCGTTGTATGTGAACGTAGAGTCTATCACACCCGATCATCACGTGGTGTCTCAACACGACGAACTTTCGCAACGGTGCACACTTGGGGAGAACACAATTTATCTTGAAATTAAGTGAGGGATCACCTTATAATGCTACCGTCGTCCTAAGCAAAACAAGGTGCATAAAAGGATTAACATCTCATGCAATTCATAAGTGACATGATATGGCCATCAACTTGTGTTTAAGATCTCCATCTTCGAAACACCGGCATGATCTCCATCGTCACCGGCACGACACCATGATCTCCATCAACGTGTCGCCATCGGGGTTGTCACGCCCTGCATGCTTCTACTACTATTGCTACCGTAGCGATAAAGTAAAGCATTACATAGCGCTTTAATGATTGACACGCAGGTCATACAATAATTAAAGACAACCCTATGGCTCCTGCCGGTTGCCGTACTCAACGACATGCAAGTCGTGAAATTCTATACATCACATGATCATCTCATACATCACATATATCTCATCATGTAATTGGCCATATCACATCACAACATACCCTGCAAAAACAAGTTAGACGTCCTCTAATTGTTGTTGCATGTTTTACGTGGCTGCTACGGGTATCTAGCAAGAACAATTCTCACCTACGCAAAACCACAACGGTGATACACTAGTTTGCTTTTCAACCTTCTCAAGGACCGCCTTTGTCGGATCCGATCCAACTAAAGTGAGAGAAACTGTCACCCGCAAGCCATCTAAGCAACAAGTTGCGTCGAGGGAACCGGTCTCTCGTAAGCGTACGAGTAATGTTGGTCCGGGCCGCTTCATCTCACAATCCCGCTGAACCAAAATACGACCAAGGGAGGAAGCAATCTAAGCATCAACGCCCACAAACCTTTTGTGTTCTACTCGAGATCTCATCGAACCATCAACCTGGCTCTGATACCACTGTTGGGGAACGTCGCATGGGAAACAAAAATTTTCCTACGCACACGCAAACCTATCCATGGTGATGAGCATCTACGAGAGGGAGAGTGGATCTACGTACCCTTGTAGATCGCTAAGCGGGAAGCGTTAAGAAACGCGGTTGGTGTAGTCGAACATCTTCGCGATCCAAATCGCCGAGCGTCCCGCGATCTCATCACGATCCGTCCCGCGATCCAATCACGATCCGTCCCGTGAACTCATCACGATCCGTCCCGCGATCTCATCACGATCCGTCTCACGATGTTGATCACGATCTGTCCCGCGAACTCATCACGATCCGTTCCGCGATCTCATCACGAACCGTCTCGCGATCTCGATCACGGTCCTTCCGATCTAGCGCCGAACGGACGGCACCTCCGCGTTCAGCACACGTGCAGCTTGATGACGATCTCCACCATCTTGATCCAGCAAGAGGAGGTGGAGAGGAGAGAGAGTTCACCGGCAGCGTGACGGCGCTCCGGTGATGGTGGTGGAGTGATTCCGGCAGGGCTTCGCCTAAGCGCCGCGGAAAACCGATCTAGAGGAGAAACTGTGCACCGGTGAAACGGGTAGCACGTGGCCGGAAATTCTGTCCAAAAACCACCCAATCCACTAGTATATATAGGAGGAGAGGAGAGGAGAGGCAGCCAAGGCCTTTGGGTCGGCCGAAATAGGAGGTGGGAAGAAATCCTACTTCACCTCCAATCCTAGTTGGAGTAGGATTGCCTCCTATTGGCTGATTTTCCACTTTTTGCTTTAGGACTTTCTCTCCTGCGCCATGGGCCTTTGTGGCTGTTTTCCCAGCCCACTAAGGGCTGGTTATTATTCTCCCACAGCCCATGGACCTCTTGGGGTCGAAATACCCCTCCCGGAGGCCTCCCGGTACACTACCGGCACTCCCGGTACACTACCGGCACTCCCGGTACACTACCGATGAGCCCGAAACTTTTCCGGAAACCAAACTGGGACTTCCTATATATGAATCTTTACCTCCGGACCATTCCGGAGCTCCTCGTGATGTCCGGGATCTCATCCGGGACTCCGAACAAACTTCGGTCACCACCATACATAACTCTACACTACCGAAACGTCACCGAACCTTAAGTGTGCAGACCCTGCGGGTTCGAGAACTATGTAGACATGACCGAGACACCTCTACGGTCAATAACCAATGGCGGGACCTGGACATCCACATTGGTTCCTACATATTCTACGAAGATCTTTATCGGTCGAACCTCTATGTCAAGGATTTAGTTAATCCCGTATAACGTCCCCTTTGTTCTTCGGTATGTTACTTGCCCGAGATTCGATCGTCGGTATCTCCATACCTAGTTCAACCTCGTTACTGGCAAGTCTCTTTACTCGTTCCGTAATACAAGATACCGTGACTAACACTTAGCCACATTGCTTGCAAGGCTTGTTGTGATGTTGTATTACCGAGTGGGCCCTGAGATACCTCTCCGTCACACGGAGTAACAAATCCCAGTCTCGATCCATGCCAACTCAACAAACACCATCGGAGATACCTGTAGAGCACCTTTATAGTCACCCAGTTACGTTGCGACGTTTGATACACACAAGGCACTCCTCCGATATCCGTGAGTTGCATGATCTCATGGTCATAGGAACATATACTTGACATGCAGAAAACAGTAGCAATAAACTGACACGATCATATGCTATGTTTGTAGTTTGGGTCTTATCCATCACATCATTCTCCTAATGATGTGATCCCGTTATCAAATGACATCTCATGTCCATGGCTAGGAAACCTTAACCATCCTTTGATCAACGAGCTAGTCCATTAGAGGCATACTAGGGACATGGTTTTGTCTATGTATCCACACATGCATTTAAGTCTCCGATCAATACAGTTATAGCATGGATAATAAACGATTATCATGAACAAGGAAATATGATAATAATTAATTTATTATTGCCTCTAGGGCATATTTCCAACATGTGTAGGGCTGTTAGACTTGCTAGACTTGCTAAATGTGTTAAAATCTGCCAACCAATTAACTTTGCAAAAGGTTAGGTTTTAAATTCCTGCTACTAGTCTATTCGCCCCCCTCTAGACACTCTTCTAGTGATCCTACAGAAATTATGAATTCGAGCAATTTACCAGCATGAACTCCGAAGACACATTTCTCCGGATTGAGTTGTATATCGTACTCAAGTAGGCTGGCAAAGGTTTGCCTTAGGTCGTCAATCAACTGGCTGATGTGTTTGGTTTTGATGACCACATCGTCCACATATGCCTCGACTATGTTACCGACCTGTTTTGCGAGGCAAGTCTGGATCATGCGCTGGTATGTAGCCCCAGCATTTTTTAGCCCAAAAGGGGTGATGAATGTGGTTGTGGCTTGATTGGATTCCTTCATCTTGATGTGATAGTATCTGGAATAAGTGTCGAGGAAACACAATGAGTCGTGTACGGCTGTGGCGTCAATAATCTGGTCTACGCATGGTAAGGGGAAAGGTCCTTAGGGCAGGCCTTGTTGAGGTCTTTAACGTCGATGCAAAGCCGCTAGGATTTTTCTTTCTTTGGTACCATCACTAGGTTTGCCAACCATTCGGGGTGCTTGATCTCCCGTATGAATCTGGACTCTAGCAGTTTGGCTAATTCTTTACCCATAGCTTGTCGTTTGGCTCGGAAAAGCGGTGCAGAGTCTGCTTAGTGGGATTGAAGCCTGCGATGATGTTCAGACTATGTTCTGCTAGCCGTCGTGGGATTCCTGGTATATCAGAAGGGTGACAGGAAAAGATGTCCCAGTTTTCTCGTAAGAATGCTCGCAGCGCCTCGTCCACCATGGGGTCTAGCGGAGCTCCGATGGACATTGTTTTATTGGGGTCCGTTGGGTGTACCTAAAATTTAACGATTTCATCTGCGGGTTTAAAGGACGTGGGTTTGGGACTTTTGCTAAGGATCATGTCATCCTTGTCTACTATTGAACGGAGTGTAGTCAGTTCTTCTGCAGCGAAGGTCGTAGCTAGTGCCTCGAGGGCGAGCGGTGCTGTTTTATTTTCAGCTCGAAGGGCTATATATGGATCACATGCGACTGTGATTACCCCGTTTGGGCTTGGCATCTTGAGCTTCATATACCCATAATGTGGTATAGCCTAGCATTTTATGAAGGCGTCATGCCCAAGCAGGGCATGGTAGCTGTTGGGGAAGGGCACGATATGGAAGAGAAGTTCTTCAAATCGGTAGTTTTCAGGCTTGCCGAACACTACGTACAGGGTGATACGTCCTGAACAATGCGGCTCTTTCCTAGGAATGCTCCCTAGAATGTTGCGTTGCTATGCTCGATGCGAGATTCGTCGAACTGCATTTTTTCAAGTTATCTTCGTGATAAGGGTTAAACCACTGCTGCCATTAGCACTTTATGCAGCCTGAAGCCATTGACGATGGGGTTTAAGACTAGTGCGGCCGGTGTATGACAGGGTCGGATGGATGGTTGGTCAGTATCTCCGAAGGTGATGGGTATGTCTTCCCATAAACTTGTTGCTGCCACATGATAGACCTGTTCGAGTTCTCTAAGAGCTATTTTCCTCCTATTGCTTGAGGGGAACGTTTCTTAGATCGTCAAGACTTTGACGTTGTATTCTGGTTGCGATGTGGAGCGCCTATTCGATGGTAGTGCCTCGAGGATGGCTTCACCACTTTTTGCTACCTGCTTGACGACCCAGTAAGCTCCAAGGCTATGAGTCGGTCTTGTGTTCAGCAATACAGAATGTATAGGGCATGGTTTATCCACTAGTTCGTCAAGGACAAATCTGATCCTTGTAAGGGGTCTATTTATCTTTTCGGTGGGTTCAAATTCGGCTAGCCCCTCCAGAGGTATCCTCTTTTTCTGATCTCCTCTAGGGTATTAAGTGAAGGTTGGTTCCGAAAGTAGTTGTTCGGCTTGCCAGGTGCTTTCCATGGCACAGTATTTTCGTACCAAGTCCGACAGCTCGGTGAAGTCGTGAATGTGCCGACGATTCAGGGCGTTGAGGATCCCTTCATCATGACCATTGCAATTTATGGTTGCCATTTCTCCTGGTCACTAGAACCTCGTACTTTGTTTCTAGCGAGGAGGAGTCTAGACCAAAAAATGTGAGCCGACTCTCCTGGTAACTGTTTAACATCCAGTAAGTCCGAAGGCTTGGACTCTCCTGTGATGCTTGAGTGCTCGACTTGGGTGGTGGGTGGGAAAACATTGATTTCGCGCCATGATGTGAGTCTAGAATTATGGGTTCCGAGTTGTGCGCTAGATCGCGAACCGATCTCGATCTATCTCCAGAGAGAACTCCACGGTCTAAGTTGCAAGCTAGGTTTCGATGATTGGAGATTGGGGTATAAACCGTTTTTAATTCCGGTCATTGGGGGGCCGAGGCCCCAGCCAGACAGTTGACGGTGGCAACTAAGTGAGTGACCGAGGGTGTGCAAATCTCCCTATCCTTGGGTCTAAGCCCGATTCGGTCATAGACCGGGGTCTGGTCATCAGTCATACGCACGACAAATGGATTGGTCATTCTAGACAGTACGAGGGTGAAGGCCACCTCATAGGTGGGGCCAATGTCTTCGGCGTCAAGGCGTCGAGATCTATGGGGTCCTCCATGAGAGCTGAGGGTTCCATCAAGACAAGCTCTCCCCGTGAATTAGCGACGAACTCTAGGGTTCCGAATCTGATTTCTTGAATGGGGGCGAAGCTTTCGATTTCTTCCATGAATCGGCGACGAACTATACGTCCTGCTTGATTATATTGATGGTATGAAGTATACTTAGTTGATCTACCTCAAAATTTAATAGCTAAACCCTAGATGACTTCCTCTGCCCTATAATCAAAAACCCTCCACCTTATATAGACGTTGAGGTTACCTAGAGTTTACACATGGTCGATTGCACATCGAAGAGAAAAACATGCCTATCTACTATTTCAAACTTGGAGGACACGCCACCACTCTTCAAGCTTCCTTCCTGGCAACGTGGCCTTTGATCAATCCAATGTTTAGCAAGTGGCCCACATAGTCCAGCCCATAAGAAATAGGTCGGCCATCCAAGGACCCGTTAATCCAGGACTTCCTCACCTACAAAACAAGGAGACACGCGAAACAAAGTGTGTGCATGGTAAATATACACATCATCCATCATGATGTGTATGTGCACGTGAGAATTAGCATAAGATAAGGAATGCTTAAAAAAATTGAGTCATGGTATAGGAATATGTCATCCATCATGCAATGATAGTTATCATGCTCAATATGAGTGTGACACAAATTATAGCAAGTATGTGGCACATGCATAGTATTCAGGGGGAGCATGTTGTGAACACAACTATGGGGATAATGCAATGGACGGGATGGAACAAAATCTACTAAAATGTATGAGGAAATTATGGTGGTCCCCTCGTGTGCAATACTGGTAGCATAACATGGATAATACGGAAAACATCCAAAACAATTCATATCCAAAGCATGGTGGTCATGGCATGGCAATAGTGAAGAATTGCGCATGTGATGCAAAGGAAGCATGTCAATATCATCACAAGAAAATGAAATGTCAATAACCATGGGCTTGTCATATATGTCATAGTGCAAATTTGGTTTATTTTAATGGCATATGCATAGTTACTATGATGAGATTGCAAAGATGCAATATCGGTGACCGCATGCATACAATATGACAAGTCAAGCGAATTGTCAAACATGGTGCAACCTATAGAGTTCTCACAAGAAATCCTATGCAATATGGCACACGAGTAATATAGTCCACATGGGAATCATCAAACACATCATAAATGGGCAATTCATCACATGAGTAAGTCGCATAATCATGAAGCACGTCGATAGGTGGATCGACATCATGCAAGCAGTCAATGTCCACTAGTGGGACAAGAGCATCACCTTCACCTATGTGTCACGCCCAAGATGAAACCCTATCCTTCTTTTGGCTCAAGGGCCTCTACGGGGATAGGAGCGCATCTCATCGTGTTGCAAGAATGGATATCATTACAAGTACATGTATAGAAGCGATGAGTATATGGAATTGGCTTACACTCGCTATAAGCTACATCAAGATCACATCAATACAACAACATATTCAAACATCTTATAGAAGAGCAGAGTCCGTCTACGGATGAAACCAAACGATCGTGCTCACATCAAATGATCGTATTACCTATACCTGCAACTGTTGTTGTAGTAATCTGTGAGCCATAGGGACTCAGCAATCTCATTTCCAAGGGTATCAGGACTATTAAAGCTTAATGGGTGAGGTGTGGTTAAGTGGTGAGGCTGCAGCAAGCAACTAAGCATTTATTTGAGTGGCTAACTTATAAATACAAAAAGTAAAGTATGTTGGTCTACGCATAACGTACGTGAACTAGTAATGATCACTAAGTGATCCTAAACACCTACTTACGTCAAACATAACCCCACCGTGTTCTCTCTCGGATAAGGAGTCGCGAGAAGAGACAGTCACGATTACACATACAGTTGGTGTATTTTATTAGAGTTTACTTCAAGTTTGTTATGACCGGGTGTTAAACAAAGTTTCCAAGTTGCCACATAATGATGGGCACGGCTTTCCAAAAGATTTAACCCTGTAGGGGTGCTCCAACTCATCCATCACAAATTAACCACACGCAGTGGGAATAACCTCGAGCACGAATCTCATGATTACTTAGGCAATTCCATTGGAAAACCACAACCTCGAGATAGCCCGAAGTATTTTTGGAATTCCTCACTCAAGACATTCGATAAAGATAAAACAAATCCAGCAAGGCCCCCCGACGTGTCGACGAACTCGAGAGGAGCCACGTATCCCGTTTTCAGGACATGATAGATAAGTGAAGCGTACGGTGGCCTAATAGACATCTCCCGAGTAGCCCCGGGTTAGCCCCCCACGGTGCTCTAGTTTGGACCTCATGAGGAGCACTGGCCCGGGGTGTTGATTAAAGATCCGCGGGTGCCAGCGGGTCCCTATGCAATTTTATTAGTTATTAGGCAAATGTAGTACCAATGTTGGGCATTGCCAGATAGGTTTTATCCCAAAACGAAAATCAAGGGGGTCCCCATAACAACCCCGAGAATGTTAGGAGCGCTCAATATGGAACATAACACCGGTACACAAGTAGTTAGGGGCGGCAAAACTGGAACAAAACACCAAGCAAAAGGCCAAGCCTGTCAGCTTTTACCAAGTATATATGTGCATTAAATTAAATAGCAGTAATATTGTGATAACAACAAATAATGTCCATGTTCACACATGGAAGCAATTGCACCTGTAGCTAGAAACACTATAAGAAGGGCTGAGCAAGCGGTAACTTAGCCAAACAAAGGTTTGCTGGGAAGGTGGAGGGCTAGAGGCTTTTCATGGCAATGTTGGGAGGCTTGACAAACAAGTGGTAGGTAGCGATACATAACGATAAAAGCGGGACAACTAGCAAAGCAATGATAGTAGTGGTATCCAGCGAAATGTGTCATCTTGCCTGAGATCCCGCTTGGAAGAAGAACGATCCATGAAGAAAGCGAGACAACATAGTCGAACCAATCCTCACACTCCAAATGCTTTTGGAACTCTATCGAGAAGGAACAAGCCGAAACAACAATCAACACACAGTAGCACCACAACATATGCATGACATGATGCGGAAATATATATGATGTTGGGGAAAGTAGTAGTAAATCAAAATTTTCCTACGACCACCAAGATCAATCTATAGAAAAACTAGCAACGAGTAAGGGGAGAGTGCATCTTCATACCTTTGAATATCACTAAGCGGAAGTGTTACAAGAACGTGGTTGGTGGAGTCGTACTCGTAGCGATTAAGATTGCGGTGGATTCTGATCTTAGCGTCGAACAACGGCGCCTCCACGTTCAACACATGTGCAGCCCGGTGACACTCCTATGCCTTGATCTAGCAAGGAGGAAGGAGAGGTTGAGGGAGAGCTCCGGCATCACGATGGCATGATGGCGGTGGAGCTACGTGGCACTCCGACAGGGCTTCGCCAAGCACTATGGAGGACGAGGAGGTGGAGAGGTAGGGCTGAGCCGAGAGAGAGAGAGAGATGCGTGTCTCTGGCAGCCCCAAAAAACCCACTATATATAGGAGGAGGGGAGGAGAGGTGCCCCCTCTAGGGTTCCCACCCTAGAGGGTGCGGCAGCCCCTAGATGGGATCTGGCTAGCAGCCAGAGAGGGGAGAGAGGGGGGCGCGCCCCAGGTGGGCCTTAGGGCCCATCTGCACTAGGGTTTGCCCCCCTCCCACCTTGTGCTGTGCCTTGGGACCTTATGGGGGGTGAACCAGCTCACCTAGGGGCTGTTTCCCTCCCACTTGTGGTCCATGCAGCCCTCTGGGGCCGGTGGCCCCTCCCGGTTGACCCCCGGAACCCTTCCGGTGGTCCCGGTATGTTACCGCTGATACCCGGAACACTTCCGGTGACCAAATCCTCACTTCGTATATATGAATCTTTACCTCCAGACCATTCCGGACCTCCTCGTGATGTTTGGGATATCATCCGGGACTCCGAACAACCTTCGGTAACCACGTACACTATTTCCCTATAACACTAGCATCATCGAACCTTAAGTGTGTAGACCCTACGGGTTCGGGAGGCACGTAGACATGACCGAGATACCTATCCAGTCAATAATAAACAATGGGATATTTATACCCATGTTGTCTCCCACATGCTCCACGATGATCTCATCGGATAAACCAGGATGTCGGGGATTCAATCAATCCCGTATACAATTCCCTTTGTCTACCGGTATAACACTTGCCCGAGATTCGATCGTCGGTATCCCTATACCCTGTTCAATCTTGTTACCGGCAAGTCTCTTTAGTCATTCCGTAACACGTCATCCTGTGACTAACTCCTTAGTCACATTGAGCTCATTATTATGATGTCTTACCGAGTGGGCCCAGAGTTACCTCTCCGTCACACGGAGTGACAAATCCCAGTCTCGATTCGTGCCAACCCAACAGACACTTTCGGAGATACCCATAGTGCACCTTTTTAGCCACCCAGTTATGTTGTGACGTTTGGCACACCAAAAGCATTCCTACGGTATCCGAGAGTTGCAAAATCTCATGGTCTAAGGAAATGATACTTGACATTGGAAAAGCTTTAGCAAACGAACTACACGATCGTGTGCTATGCTTAGGATTGGGTCTTGTCCATCACATCATTCTCCTAATGATGTGATCCCATTAACAACGACATCCAATGTCCATGGTCATGAAACCGTGACCATCTATTGATCAACAAGCTAGCCAACTAGAGGCTCGCTAGGGACAAGTTGTGGTCTATGTATTCACACATGCATTACGGTTTCTGGTTAATACAATTATAGCATGAACAATAGACAATTATCATGAACAAGGAAATACAATAATAAACATTTTATTACTGCCTCTAGGGCATATTTCCAATAGTCTCCCATTTGCACTAGAGTCAATAATCTAGTTGCATTGTGATGAATCAAACACATATAGAGTTCTAGTGTTGATCATGTTTTGCTCGTGAGAGAGGTTTAGTCAATGGATCTGTGACATTCAGATCTTTATGTACTTTACAAATATCTATATCTCCTTCCTGAATGTAATCACGAATGGAGTTTAAGCGGTGCTTGATGTGTCTTGTCTTCTTATGAAACTTGGGCTCCTTGGCAAGGGCAATAGCTCCAGTGTTGTCACGGAATAAAGTCATCGGGCCCGACGCGTTGGGAATTACTCCTAGGTCGGTGATGAACTCCTTCATCCAGACTCCTTCCTTTGCTTCTTCCTAAGCAGCTATGTACTCCGCTTCACATGTAGATGCTGCCACGACGCTTTGCATGCTGCTGCACCAGCTGACTGCCCCTCTGTTCAAAAGATACACATATCCGGTTTGTGACTTGGAGTCATCCAGATCTATGTCGAAGCTAGCATCGGCGTAACCCTTTATGACAAGCTCTTTGGCACCTCCATATACGAGAAACATGTCCTTGGTCCTTTTCATGTACTTTAGGATATTCTTGACCGCTGTCCAGTGCTCTGCTCCGGGATGACTTTGGTACCTCCCTACCAAACTTATGGAAAGGTTCACATCTGGTCTGGTACACAGCATGGCATACATAATAGAGCCTACGGCTGAAGCATAGGGTCTAACACTCATCTTTTCTCTATCCTATGTCGTGGTCAGGCATTGAGTCGTACTCAATCTCACACCCTATAACACATGCAAGAACCCCTTCTTGGACTGATCCATATTGAACTTCTTCATTATCTTGTCAAGGTATGTGCTTTGTGAAAGACCTATGAGGCGTCTCGATCTATCTCTATAGATTTTGATGCCTAATATGCAAGCAGCTTCTCCAACGTCCTTCGTTCAAAAACTCTTATTCAAGTAGGCCTTTATGCTTTCCAAAAGTTATAGATCATTTCCCATCAATAATATGTCATACACATATAATATGGCAAATGCTATAGAGCCCCCACTCACTTTCTTGTAAATACAGGGTTCTCCATAAACCTGTATAAATCCAAACGCTTTAATCACCTCATTAAAGCGAATGTTCCAACTCCGAGATGCTTGCACTAGCCCATAGATGGAGCGTTGGAGCTTGCATACTTTGTTAGCATCTTTAGGATCGAAAAAATCTTCTGGCTGCATCATATACACTTCTTCATTAAGGAATGTCATTCTGACGTCCATTTGCCAGATCTCATAATCATAAAATGCGGCAATTGCTAACATGATTCGGACGGACTTCAGCATCGCTACGGGTGAGAAAGTCTCATCGTAGTCAACTCCTTGAACTTGTCGATAACCCTTAGCGACAAGACGAGCTTTATAGACGGTCACATTACCATCCCCGCCAGTCTTCTTCTTAAAGATCCATTTATTTTCTATGGCTCTCCGATCATCGGGCAAGTCCACCAAAGTCCATACTTTGTTCTCATACATGGATCCTATCTCGGATTTCATGGCTTCCAGCCATTTGTTGGAATCTGGGCCCACCATTGCTTCTTCATAGTTCGAAGGTTCACCGTTGTCCAACAACATGATCTCCAGGACTGGGTTGCTGTACCACTCTGGTGCGGAACGTGTCCTTGTGGACCTTCGAGCTTCAATAGAAACTCGATCTGAAGTTTCATGATCATCATCATTAACTTCCTCTCCAGCCAGTACAGGCTCCACAGAAACAACTTCCCGTGTTGCGCTATTCTCCGGTTTGAGTGGAGGTGCAATTACCTCATCAAGTTCTATTTTCCTCCCACTTACTTCTGTCGAGAGAAATTCTTTCTCGAGAAAGGATCCATTCTTGGCAACAAAGATCTTGCCTTCGGATCTGAGGTAGAAGGTGTACCCAATGGTTTTTAAGGGGTATCCTATGAAGACGCACTTTTCCGCTTTGGGTTCGAGCTTCTCAGGTTCAAGTTTCTTCACATAAGCATCGCATCCCCAAACTTTTAGAAACGATAGCTTAGGTTTCTTTCCAAACCATAATTCATACGGTGTCGTGTCAACGGACTTTGATGGTGCCCTTTTTAAAGTGAATGCGACAATCTCTAATGCATATCCCCAGAATGATAGCGGTAAGTCAGTAATAGACATGATAGATCGCACCATATCCAATAGAGTGCGATTACGACATTCAGACACACCATTTTGCTGAGGTGTGCCAGGCGGCGTGAGTTGTGAAACAATTCCACATTCGCTTAGGTGCGTGCCAAACTCGTGACTTAAATATTCTCCGCCACGATCAGATCGTAGGCACTTTATTTTCCTGTCACGTTGATTCTCTACCTCACTCTGAAATTCCTTGAACTTTTCAAAGGTTTCAGATTTCTGTTTCATTAAGTAGACATACCCATATCTGTTCAAGTCATTAGTGAGGGTGACAACATAACGGTAGCCACCGCAAGCCTCGACGCTCATTGGACCGCACACATCGGTATGTATTATCTCAAATAAGTTAGTCGCTCTCTCCATTGTTCTAGAGAACGGGGTCTTGGTCATCTTTCCCATGAGGCATGGTTCGCACGTGTCAAATGGTTCAAAATCAAGAGACTCCCAAAGTCCATCAGCATGGAGCTTTTTCATGCATTTGACACCAATATGACCAAGGTGGCAGTGCCACATATAAGTGGGACTATCATTATCAATCTTACATCTTTTGGTACTCACACTATGTACATGTGTAACATCACGTTCGAGATTCATCAAAAATAAACCATTGACCAGCAGGGCATGACCATAAAACATTTCTCTCATATAAATAGAACAACCATTATTCTCAAATTTAAATGAGTATCCATCTTGCATCAAGCGAGATCCAGATACAATGTTCATGCTCCAAGCTAGCACTAAATAACAATTATTAAGGTTTAAAACTAATCCCGAAGGTTGATGTAGAGGTAGCATGCCGGAGGCGATCACATCGACCTTGGAACCATTCCCGACACGCATCATCACCTTGTCCTTTGCCAGTCTCCGCTTATTCCGCAGCTCCTGCTTGGAGTTACAAATGTGAGCAACTGCACCGGTATCGAATACCCAGGAGCTACTACGAGAAGTGGTTAGGTACACATCAATAACAAGTATATCACATATACCTTTAATGTTGCCAACCTTCTTATCCGCTAAGTACTTGGGGCAGTTCCGCTTCCAGTGACCGGTACCCTTGAAATAAAAGCACTCAGTCTCAGGCTTGGGTCCACTCTTGTTCTTCTTCCTAGCAACTTAATTATCGGGCACAGCAACAGCTTTGCCGTCCTTCTTGAAGTTTTTTTTACCCTTGCCTTTCTTGAAACTAGTGGTCTTATTCACCATCAACACTTGATGCTCCTTTTTGATCTCGACCTCCGCTGATTTCAGCATCAAGTACAACTCAGGAATCGACTTCTCCATAACCTGCATGTTGTAGTTCATCACAAAGCTCTTGTAGCTAGGTGGAAGCGACTGAGGATTCTGTCAATGACCGAGTCATCCGGGAGATTAACTCCTAGCTGAGTCAAGTGGTTGTGCAAACCAGACATTTTGAGTATGTGCTCACTGACGGAACTATTTTCCTCCATCTTACAACGGAAGAATTTGTCGGAGACATCATATCTCTCGACTCGGCCATGAGCTTGGAAAACCAGTTTCAGCTCTTGGAACATCTCATATGCTCCGTGTTGCTCAAACCGCTTTTGGAGCCCCGGTTCTAAACTGTAAAGCATGCCGCACTGAACCAGGGAGTAATCATCACAATGCGTCTGCCAAGCATTCATAACGTCTTGTTCCGCTGGGAGAATGGGTGCGTCACCTAGAGGTGCATCAAGGACATTCAATATTTTGGAAGCTATGAGGATGATCCTCAAGCTACGGTCCCAGTCCGCATAGTTACTTCAATCATCTTTTAGCTTGGTTTTCTCTAGGAACGCGTTGAAGTTGAGGGTGACATTAGCATTGGCCATTGGATCTACAATATAGATTGTAAAGACAATTTTTTTAGACTAAGCTCATGATAATTATGTTCACATAATCAAATTATTTAATGAACTCCCACTTTGATAGACATCTCTCTAGTCATCCAAGTGTCACATGATCCACGTCGACTAGCCCGTGTCCGATCATGACGTGAGACGGACTAGTCAACTATGGTGAACATCTCCATGTTGATCGTATCTTCTATATGACTCATGTTTGACCTTTCGGTCTTCCGTGTTCCGAGGCCATGTATGTACATGCTAGGCTCGTTAACTCAAACTAAGTGTATCGCGTGTGTAAATCTGGCTTACACCCGTTGTATGCGAACATTAGAACCTATCACACCCGATCATCACGTGGTGCGTCAGAACAACGATCCTTAGCAATGGTGCACAGTTAGGGTGAACACATTTCTTGAAATTTTGTTGAGAGATCATCTTATTTAGCTACCTTCGTTATAAGCAAATAAGATTTAAACATGATAAACATCACATGCAATCAATATAGTGACATGATATGGCCAATATCATCTTGCTCCTTTGATCTTCATCTTCGGGGCACCATGATCATCACTATCACCGGCACGACACCATGATCTCCATCATCGTGTCTTCATGAATTTGTCTTGCCAACTATTACTTCTACTACTATGGGTAACGTTTAGCAATAAAGTAAAGTAATTACATGGTGATCTTGATTGACACACAGGCCATACAACAAATTAAGACAACTCCTATTGCTCCTATCGGTTGTCATACTCATCGACATGCAAGTCGTGAATCCTATTACAAGAACATGATCAATCTCATACATCACAATGCATCACATCACATTCTTTGGCCATATCACATCACAAGGTATATGTTGCAAAAACAAGTAGACGTCCTCTAAGTTGTTGTTGCAAGTTTTATGTGGCTGCTATAGGTTTCTAGCAAGAACGTTTCTTACCTGTGCCAAAACCACAACGTGATATGCCAATTGCTATTTACCCTTCATAAGGACCCTTTTCATCAAATCCAATCCGACTAGAGTGGGAGAGACAGACGCCCGCTAGCCACCTTATGCAACAAGTGCATGTCAGGCAGTGGAACCGGTCTCACGTAAGCATACGTGTAAAGTTGGTCCAGGCCGCTTCATCCCACAATACCGCCGAATCAAGATAAGACTAGTAACGTCAAGAAAATTAAAAAGATCGACACCCGAAACAACTTGTGTTCTACTCATGCATATATTCTACGCATAGACCTAGCTCTGATGCAACTGTTAGGGAATGTAGTAGTAAATCAAAATTTTCCTACGACCACCAAGATAAATCTATGGAGAACAAGCAACGAGTAAGGGGAGAGTGCATCTTCATACCTTTGATGATTGCTAAGAGAAAGCGTTACAAGAACGCGGTTGGTGGAGTCATACTCGCAGCGATTAAGATCGCGGTGGATTCTGATCTTAGCGCCGAACAACGTCGCCTCCGCATTCAACACACGTGCAGCCCAGTGACGTCTCCTACGACTTGATCCAGCAAGGAGGAAGGATAGGTTGAGGGAGAGCTCCGGCAGCATGACGGCATGGTGGCGGTAGAGCTATGTGGCACTCTGGCATGGCTTCGCCGAGCACTACGGAGGACGAGGAGGTGGAGAGGTAGTGCTGCGCCGAGAGAGATGCATGTCTCTGGCAGCCCCAAAAAACCCACTATATATAGGAGGAGGGGAGGAGGGGGTGCCCCCTCTAGGGGTCCCACCCTAGAAGGTGCGGCAGCCCCTAGATGGGATCTGGCTGGCGGCCAGAGAGGGGAGAGAGGGAGGCGCACCCCAGGTGGGCCTTAGGGCCCATCTACACTAGGGTTTGCCCCCCCCCCCTCCCACCTTGTGCTGCACCTTGGGACCTTGTGGGGGAGAACCAGACCACCAAGGAGATGGTTCCCTCCCACTTGTGTCCCATGCAGCCCTCTAGGGCCGGTGGCCCCTCCCGGTGGACCCCCGGAACCCTTCCGATGGTCCCGGTACGTTACCGGTGATGCCCGGAAGACTTCTGGTGACCAAATCCTCACTTCCTATATATGAATCTTTACCTCCGGACCATTCTGTAACTCCTCGTGACGTTCGGGATCTCATTTGGGACTCCGAACAACCTTCGGTAACCATGTACACTATTTCCCTCTAACCCTAGCGTCATTGAACCTTAAGTGTGTAGACCCTACGGGTTCGGGAGGCACATAGACATGACCGAGACACCTCTCCGGTAAATAACCAACAGCGGGATCTGGATACCGATGTTGGATCCCACATGCTCCACGATGATCTCATCGAATGAACCACGATGTAGGGGATTCAATCAATCGCGTATAGAATTCCCTTTGTCTACCGATATGACACTTGCCCGAGATTCGATCTTCGGTGTCCCTATACCTTATTAAATCTCGTTACCTGCAAGTGTCTTTACTCATTCCGTAACACATTATCTCGTGACCAACTCCTTAGTCACATTGAGCTCATTATGAGATGTCTTACAGAGTGGGCCCAGAGATACCTCTCCGTCACACGGAGTGACAAATCCCGGTATCGATTCGTGCCAACCCAACAGACACTTTTAGAGATACCCGTAGTGCACCTTTATAGCCACCTAGTTACATTGTGACATTTGGCACACCCAAAGCATTCCTACGGTATACGGGAGTTGCACAATCTCATGGTCTAAGGAAATGATACTTGACATTGGAAAAGCTTTAGCATACGAACTACATGATCTTGTGCTACGCTTAGGATTGGGTCTTGTCCATCACATCATTCTCCTAACGATGTGATCCCGTTATCAATGACATCCAATGTCCATGGTCATGAAACCGTGACCATCTATTGATCAATGAGCTAGCCAACTAGAGGCTTTCTAGGGACACGTTGTGGTCTATGTATTCACACATGCATTACCGTTTCTGGTTAATACAATTATAGCATGAACAATGGACAATTATCATGAACAAGGAAATACAATAATTACCATTTTATTATTTCCTCTAGGGCATATTTCCAACATATGAGGCATGTCCGGTTTAAAATATGCAAGGCATGGAAAATCACATCAAACAACTACTACACATTAAAGTGAAGCTCAATATGCAGCGAGTTGCATATTGACAAAACTCCACAGTCGATTATTTAGTTCACTCTCATTTAGGTACATGACAATACTAAATGTAGTTAAACATGGCAAGAGGTGAAGCATAAGTAAACTATCTATCTAGGCATCTTAAATGAGGCCAGAAACAACTTATAGCATTTTCGAAATTACCCCATATGTTAATTTTGAAATTAGTCCAGATCTGAACTAAACATATTTTATATTTATTAAACATAAAAATAAAGCATATCATGCAATTCTACATGTCATTCTACTCGATTTACATATATGGAACATCTCAAATGGAGCTACGGTCTAAAAGATATGACCAACACAAGATGGATATGTCATGAATGCAAAATGCATAAAATGACAACCACAAACATTTCAAATCATGAATGAAGAAATATATTATGATACTACATGAAATTCTAAGCAAGTTCCATACAAGGCATGCCCAAAACGGAGCTACGGTTCAACCACAAACACCCATACAAGGTTTAGTGCAAATCTGCCCAAAACAGCAACATAGCATTTTGCGCACATGAAAACAACACACTACAAGATCCTAAATTGCACAAACTAAGAATGGGGATGTATCATATAACACACACCTCATTTCATCTTCACATATCATACTCAAAAGAGGCATGGATCACATGGTAGGAAGCTCACAACATGGCTAATTGGAAACAGTTTCAGACTTAGTGAAAATAGCAGTTTTGAAAGTGCAATTTTTATCACGAAGGCATATTGACAGAAGTAAAACTATAAGAAATAGTGCATATTATGGCATGAAACTTAATATCATACTAAAGGACATTACCAACTACAAATAATTCCATTACACCTACCCCAAAGGGGTTCTAGATACGTAGCAAAACACGTGGCAAGACAGCAACAAAATTTTACAGACTCCAGACTCAGAAATATTTTAGCATCTCCAGACAACACAATTTTTATAGCATGTTGGCAACAAGAAAATAACACCTAGACATGCATTTCTATGGCAAGCAAAATGACTGGGTGCTAGTGCACATGTCAAAGGGTATATCTCACATTGGCAACTAATCCAAAATATGCATGGATTAAATAACATGAAATAAACAAAAGGGCATCATGGCAAATGACGTGCACACAAACTTGCTAAAAAGACAAAACTAAATGCACGGATAATTCCTATGGACTTTTCTACCCCAAAATCATATATAACATGTATATGTTGTTGTACAAAAATGTGCCGCAAATAATTATGCAAAATTAGTTATTTATTGATTTATTTATAAACCGAGTGTCACATGCTAATTCGTGCACCGAGCGTTACATAGGCAGAGGAGAAATACCTCACATTGCATGTCTGGCCCGTTGGTGCAGCTGGGCCGACGCATCAGAGGCGAGGCGGGCCGAGGCGAGGCCCATGCGAGGAGGCGCCCATGGTGGCGCTCGCTAGGGGCTCTCCCTCAGGATCCCACGCGACAAAGGCAAGGCGGAGGCGGCGATGCTACTCCGGCGGGAACACGGCGGCCTGGGCGACATGGAGGTCAGGCACGGGGTGGGGACAAGCGGATCTCGTGCCTCCCTCGCCGGATCTGGTCATCGGAGGTGCGGGGCAGCGATGAGTGACCCACGGTGAGCTCTACAAGGGGTGGCGGCCATGGCAGCTTGGCTGCACGGTGGTGCGGGCGGCGCCCTCTTGTGGGCGGCGGAGAGCCAGAAGGTGCTCCAGCGGCTGCAGGGCACCAGCATGGTTCGCTGGCCGGCAACGGGTTGGGTCCCTAATGAGGCCTGCGGACGGGCTCAGGAGAGCTAGGGCATGGGCGTGGGGAGGCTTGGGCACTCACGAGCGGCGGCGGGCGACTACGGCCCGGTTCAGGCCCGGGGCGGGCCTGGATGGGCTTCGGCGGGCTTCGGCTACTAGAGGAGAGAGGAGGTGGGAAGGCTGGCAGCGGCGCGGATTCCGAGGAGGGCTAGGGTTGCCCGATTTGGACGCCTAGTGGTCTATAAATAAAATTTTGGGGCAAGGTTAGGGGGGTTTCATCTGTTTTCGGACTGTGCGATCTCGATCAGACGGTCCAGAAGCGGAGGGGTGCTAGCAAGGCTAAGTGGGTTGTGTAGAGGCGGTGTGGGCTGGGGAGAGAGGGAGGTTTGCGGCCTGTGACATGAGTTTTATAAACCAAAAACGTCCGCCGAATAAAATGAAGACGGTGCCGCTACGGTTGACCGTCCGGGTATCATACGACCTCTGATTGCGACAAAACTTGGCAGATGGTCTACCTATAATATAACAAGACCGCTCGTGAACTGCCAACCCAATCCGAGAATGTTTTGTACGCACTTGAAAAACAATATTTTTAACGATGTCGCAGGCGCATTCGTGTGTGGTTGGTCTCGAAACAGCAAATGATACGAACGGAGAGAACCGACAACTACGAACGGATGCAAGTTTTCAAAAACGAGTGACGATGCTAGGCAGATGATGCGAATGATGCAATGATAAATGCAACAACCAAGTGAATCACACGACGAGAATGGAAATACAAGGGGAATCTTCTGGAGCGTCGGTCCCGGTCTCTTACACTATATTACCTTTTTTGATTCCACACATGTGGTGTAGGTGAGGTGAAAAATATTGAAGAGAGATAGCATGAACTTGATGAAGTCTTGAACTAAACACCGGTAACAATGTGAAACGAATGGGCATACTACGAATAAATTGAATCAATGAGAACAAAGAGAACATGATCTGCCTAACACAAAACTTCAACAAGGCACCAGTAAGAATTGAGAATGAAGGAGGAAACCTCAAACGAAGATATATCAATTGAGAAGAATTGGAGAAAGAAAGCCAAATGCTAAGAGCAAGGAAATCTTCCAAAATTATGGCCTTCGGAGGATCAGGCAATGAAACAACTTTGGAATGACCCAAATATATATGCAAAGAATTTCTCATGATCAAAACAATTCGAGAGGATAATAACAAGCTTGTCCCATAATCTTCAAGAGAATGGACACAGATTTAAGTGACACTCTTCTTTGGTCTTCAACGATTAGAATGATGATGACGAACACCACGAGATATTATTGAGACACTCTGGAACAATGAATAAGGAAAGGCTAAGCCAATGATAAAATAATTCGAAGCGATCTTGGAGGAGGAATACGAGTGATGGGATTCATTCTTATAGGATAATTGTAGTGAACTTGAGATATCCAGGAACAAATAGAAGAGTCGGGTAAGATCCTAGAACAAACATGTGGGTTATGGGTCCACATACAAATAAAACATTGTTGAAATGATTGCTTAGCAAGGGAGATTGAGTTGTTATAAATAAAGAACTTGATGAGGTGAGATACTCGAAATAACTTAAGAGGATTTCGAATGGAAACACGAATCTTCTGAGATATCTTTGCCACTCCGGATAGAATAGAGAGAGGAGAATGAAGAAGAGATACCTGGAAAAGAATTTTCAATACAATAAAGCATTGGACAGATGACGAAGGATATGATGGACACCGAAAGCATGAATTGAATCCACTGGGGAAGAAACAAGAATGACGGATGAAGAGCTTAACACTCAAGCATCTTCAGACTGAAGCACTGGGTACAATAAAGAAGAAAAGATAGTGTAGGCATCAATGAAAATAAAAGGCACTTGGATTATAAATTAATCATTGAAGAAACGGGCGGGAGGGTGGGCAAAACAAAGAAAACTAGATAGATGAAAAGAACTCCGGTAAAATAGGAGGATTGATCTTGCAAAATATTAGAGAGAATTGAATTATCTTGAAGAGAAGCACTCTGGATGGAAAAGAGTTCATACGACAACTTCAATGAGCAAAAGGATTAGTTTTCCCATATAAATATGAGAATAGCTCTTAGGAAAGATATGAAATCAACACTTGACATCGTAGCAACTCGAATTATCATACTACGACAAAACAAAGGATGAGGCTAGCAATTTAAGCCGAAAACGAATACAAAACCCATTATGCATTTGTTTAAAGGAAAATCCTAGGTGACTACTGTTGGGGAACGTTGCATGGGAAACAAAAAAATTCCTATGCACACGCAAGATCTATCCATGGTGATGAGCATCTACGAGAGGGAGAGTGGATCTAAATACCCTTGTAGATCGCTAAGCAGGAAGCGTTAAGAAACGTGGTTGGTGTAGTCGAACGTCTTCACGATCCAAATCGCCGAGTGTCCCGCGATCTCTTCACGATCCGTCTTGCGATCCAATCACGATCCGTCCCGCGAACTCATCATGATCAGTTCCGCGATCTCATCACAATCCGTCCCGCGATCTCATCATGATCCGTCTCGCAATCTTGATCACGGTCCTTCCGATCTAGCGCCGAACGGACGGCACCTCTACGTTCAGCACACGCACAACTTTATGACGATCTCCGCCTTTTTGATCCAGCAAGAGGGAGCGGAGAGGTAGAAGAGTTCTCCGGCAGCTTGAAGGCGCTCCGGAGATGGTGGTGGAGCTATTCCGATAGGGCGTCGCCTAAGCATTGCAGAAATCCGATCTAGAGGAGAAACTATGCACTGGAGGAACGGGTAGCACGTGGCTGACAAACTCTGTGCAAAAACCCTAAAACCTCCAGTATATATAAGAGGGAGGGAGGAGAGGACTTGGTGCAATGACCAAGCCTCCTTGGTTCGGCCGAAGTGGGGAGGAGACGAGGACTCCTCCTCCAATCCTAGTAGGACTAGGATTCCTCCTTTTTTGCCTTTTTCCACATTTTTCGCATTGGGCTTTTCTTCCCTAGCCGCATGGGCCTTGTGTGGGACTTACACCAGCCCAGAAAAGACTGCTATTTATTTTCCCACAGCCCATGAAGCCTCTTGGGTCGAAATACCCCTCCCGGTGGTCTCCCGGTACACTCTTGGCACTCCCGGTACACTACCGATTAGCCCGAAATCTTTCCGGCGACCAAAACTAGACTTCTTATATATCAATCTTTACCTTCGGACCATTC
Organism: Hordeum marinum; assembly: GCA_022496015.1. Lineage (NCBI taxonomy): Eukaryota > Viridiplantae > Streptophyta > Magnoliopsida > Poales > Poaceae > Hordeum > Hordeum marinum. Next base: position 228,013,250 of record CM039677.1, on the reverse strand, counting down.
TGGAGCTCCACGTGACATCTGAGATCTCATCCAGGCTCCGAACAACCTTTGGTCACCACCATACTTAACTCTATACTACCGAAACGTCAGCAAACCTTAAGTGTGCAGACCCTGCGGGTTTGAGAACTATGTAGACATGACCGAGACACCTCTATGGTCAATAACCAATAGCGGGACCTAGATGCCCATATTGGTTCCTACATATTCTATGAACATCTTTATCGGTCGAACCTCTATGTCAAGATTTAGTTAATCCCGTATGATGTTCCCTTTGTTCTTCGGTATGTAACTTGCCCAAGATTTGATCATTGGTATCTCCATACTACTTCAATCTCGTTACCGGCAAGTCTCTTTACTCGTTCCGTAATACAAGATCCCATGACTAACACTTAGTCACATTGCTTGCAAGGCTTATTGCGATGTTGTATTACCGAGTGGGCCTTGAGATACCTCTCTGTTACACGGAGTAACAAATCCTAGTCTTGATCCATGCCAACTCAACAGACACCCTCGAAGATACCTGCAGAGCACCTTTAGAGTCACCCAATTACGTTGCGACGTTTGATACACACAAGGCACTCCTCCGGTGTCCGTGAGTTGCATGATCTCATGGTCATAGGAACATATACTTGACATGTAGAACACAGTAGCAATAAACTGACACGATCATATGCTACGTTTGTAGTTTGGGTCTTGTCCATCACATCATTCTCCTAATGATGTGATCCCGTTACCAAATGACATCTCATGTCCATGACTAGGAAACCATAGCCATTTTTGATCAACGAGCTAGTCTATTAGAGTCATACTAGGGACATGGTGTTGTCTATGTATCCACACATGTATCTGAGTTTTCGATCAACACAATTATAGCATGGATAACAAACGATTATCATGAAGAAGGAAATATGATAATAACTAATTTATTATTGCCTCTATGGCATATTTCCAATAGTCTCCCACTTGCACTAGAGTCAATAATCTAGTTCACATCACCATGTGATTCGCATTGTTATGAATCTAACACCCACTGAGTTCTGGGGCTCGATCATGCTTTACATGTGAGAGAGGTCTTATAGCCAACGGGTCTGCGATATTCAGATCCGTATGTACTTTGCAAATCTCTATGTCAAACTGTAAACACTACTACCACACTCCACTTGGTACTATTCCAAATGGCTGCTCCATACGTATCCGGATTGCTACTAAGAGTCATCTGGATTAGTGTTAAAGCTTGCATCGACGTAACTCTTTATGATGAACCCTTTATCACCTCCATAATCGACAAACGTTTCCTTAGTCTTTTAGTCACTAAGGATAATAATATTGACCGTTGTCCAGTGATCCACTTCTAGATCACTCTTGTACCCCTTGATAGACTCATGGCAAGGCACACACAGGTGCGGCACACAACATGGCATACTATAAAGAGCCTATGGCTAAGGCATAGGGGACGAAATTTGTCCTTTCTCTTTCTTCTGTCGTTGTTGAGCTTTGACTCTCACTCAACTGCACACCTCACAAATCAGGTGAGAACTCTTTCGCTGACTGATCCATTTTGAACTCTTTCAAAATCTTGTCAAGGTATGTACTCATTGAAAGTCTCATCAAGCATCTTGATCTATCTTTATAGATCTTGATGCTCAACAATTAGGTAGCTTTATCCAAGTCTTCCTTTGAAAAAATATTTTCAAACAACTATTTATTCTTTCTAGAAATTCTACATCATTTCTGATCAACAATATGTCATCCACATATACTTATCAGAAATTCTATAGTTCTCCCACTCACTTTATTGTAAATACAAGTTTCTCGTAAACTTTGTATAGACTCAAAAACTTTGATCACCTCATCAAAGTGTATATTCCAACTCCGAGATGATTGCTTTTGTTCATAGAAGAATCACTGAAGCTTGCACACCTTTTAGCATCCTTAGGACTGACAAAACCTTTTGGTTGTATCACATACAACCTTTCCTCATGTAAACCGTTAAGGAAACTATGTTTTGATATCCATCTGCCAGATTTCATAATTGAAAAATGCAGCAACTGCTAACATAATTCCAACAAACTTTAGCATCGCTACGAGTGAGAAAGTCTCATCGCAGTCAACTCCTTGAACTTGTCGTAAACTTCTTTATAACAAGTCGAGCTTTACAAATGGTGACATTTACCATGAGCGCCTGTCTTCATTTTAAACATCCATTTGTACTCAACGACCTGCCGTCCAACAAGCAAGTCTACCAAAGTCTATACTTGGTTTTCATACATGGATTCTTTCTCAAATTTCATGGCCTCTAACCATTTGTCGGAATCCAGGCCCATCATCGCTTCTCCACAGCTCGTAGGTTCATCGTTGTCCAACAACATGACCTCCAAGACAGGGTTGTCGTACCGCTCAGGAGCAGTACACATCTTTGTCGACCTATGAGGTTCGATAGTAACTTGATCTGAAGCTTCATGATCATCATCATTAACTTCCTCTTCAACTAACGTAGGCTTCACAGAAACAAATTCCTGCGCTGCGCTACACTCTAGTTGAACAAAGGTTCAACAACCTCATCAAGTTCTATCTTCCTCCCACTCAATGCTTTCAAGAGAAACTCTTTCTCGAGAAAGGATCCAGTTTTAGTAACAAACACTTTATGCTTGGATATGAGATAGAAGGTTTACCTAACTTTTTTTAGGGTATTCTATGAAGATGCATTTGTCCTCTTTGGGTTTGAGCTCATTAGGTGAAAACCTTTTTCACATAATTGTTGCAGCCCCAAACATTAAGAAATGACAGCTTAGGTTTCTACCAAACCATAATTCACACGGTGTCATCTCAACGGATTTAGATGGTGCCCTATCTAAAGTGAATGTAGTTGTCTCTAATGCATAACCCCAAAATTATAGTAGCAAAACGATAAGAGACATCATAGCAAGCACCATTTTCATTAGAGCACTACTATGACATTCGAACACACCATCACACTATGGTGTTCCAGGTGGCGTGAGTTGTGAAACAACTTTCACATTGTCTAAAGTTGTATGCCAAACTCGTAACTCAGATATTTAACTCCACGATCATATTGCAGACATTTTTATCTTCTTGTCACGATGATCTTAAACTTCACCTCTGAATTTGCTTGAACCTTTCAAACGATTCAGACTTGTGTTTCACTAACTAAATATACACTATATCTACTCAAATCATTAGTGAAGGTACGAAAATAATGATATCCACCGCACGCTACAAGACTCATTGGATTGCATACATCAAAATGTATCATTTCCAATAAATCACTTGCCCGCTCCATCCATCTGGAAACGGTGTCCTTTGTCATCTTGCCCAATAGGCATGGTTCGCATGTCTCAACCGATTCGAAATCGAATGAGTCAAAAGATCCATCAGCATGGAGTTTCTTCATGCGCTTTATACCAATATGACATTTAGCGGCAGTGCCACAAGTATGTGGTACTATCATTATTAACTTTGTATCTTTTGGCATCAATGTTATGAACATGTGTAATACTACGATCAAGATTCAACAAACCATTCTCACTAGGTGCATGACCATTGAAGGTTTTATTCATGTAAGCAGAATAACCATTATTCTGTAACTTAAATGAATAACCGTGTTGCAATAAACACGATCTAATCACGTTCATGCTCAATGCAAAACACCAAATAACATTTATTTAGGTTTGTCACTAATCCCGAAGGTAGAGAGAGCGTGCGATGTTGATCACATCAACCTTGGAAACATTTCCAACACACATCGTCACCTCACCCTTAGCTAGTTCTCCGTTTATTCCGTAGCTTTTATTTCAAGTTACTAACATTTAGCAACCGAACCGGTATCCAATACCCAGGTGCTACTAGGAGTACTCGCAAGGCACACATCATTAACACATATATCAAATATACTTCTGTCAATGTTGCCAGCCTTCTTATCTACCAAGTATCTAGGGTTGTTCCGCTTCAACGACCGCTCTCCTCATAATCGAAGCACTTAGTCTCGGGTTTGGGTTCAACTTTGGGTTGCTTCACTGGAGCAGCAACTGACTTGCTATCCAGCAAGTTTCCCTCCTTGCTCTTGCCCTTCTCGAAATTAGTGGTTTGACTAACCATCAACACTTGATGCTCCTTCTTGATTTCTACCTTCGCGGTGTCAAATATCGCGAACAGCTCAGGGATCATTATTTCTATCCCTGGAGTTTTATAGTACATTACCAAGTTCTAGTAGCTTAGTGACAGTGACTTGGAGAACTATATCAATCACTATCTTATCTGGAAGATCAACTCCCACTCGATTCAAGAAGTTGTAGCACCAACACAATCTGAGCACATGCTCAATGATTGTGCTATTCTCTTTCATATTACAGGCAAAGAATCTTGTTGGAAATCTCATATCTCGCAACACGGGCATGAGCCTGAGATCTTAATTTCAGCTCTTAGAACATCTCATATGTTCCATGACGTTCAAAACGTTTTGGAGCCTCAATTCTAAGCCGTAATGCATGACCCACTAAACTACCAAGTAGTCATCAGTAAGTGCCTGTCAAATGTTCACAACATGTACAAACGATGCTAGAGGGGTTGGCGCACCGAGCGGTGCATTAAGTACATAAGCCTTCTGTGTAGGAATGAGGACAATCCTCAGATCACGGACCCAGTCCACAATATTGCTACCATCATCTTTCAACTCTATTTCTCTAGGAACATATAAAAAACTCATGGGAGCTACAGCGTGAGCTAGTAATCTACAACATAATTTTGCAAAGACACTACTGACTATGTTCATGATAATGAGTTCAATTAATCATATTACTTAAGAACTCCCACTCAAATTGACATCCCTCCGGTCATTCGGGTGATACATGATCCAAATTCACCAACTCAAGTCCGATCATCATGTGAGTTGAGGTGGTTTCAATGGTGAATATCATCATGTTGATCATATCTACTATGTGACTCATGTTTGACCTTTCGGTCTCTTGTGTTTCGAGGCCATGTCTGTACATCCTAGGCTCGTCAAGTTTAACCCGAGTGTTCTTCATGTGCAACACTAGCTTGCACCCATTGCATGTGAACGTAGAGTCTATCACACCCGATCATCATGTGGTGTCTTGACACGACGAACTTTCACAACGGTGCACACTCGGGGAGAGCACAATTTATCATGAAATTAAGTGAGGGGTCACCTTATAATGCTACCATCGTCCTAAGCAAAACAAGGTGCATAAAAGGATTAACATCACATGCAAATCATAAGTGACATGATATGGCCGTGAACTTGTGCTTTTGACCTCCATCTTGAAAGCACCGACATGATCTCCATCGTCACCGACATGACACCATGATCTTCATCATCTTGATCTCCATCAACGTGTCGCCATCGGGGTTGTCGCGCCCACCATGCTTCTACTACTATTGCTACCATTTAGAGATAAAGTAAATCATTACATAGAACTTAATGATTGACACGCAGGTCATACAATAATTAAAGGCAACCCTATGGCTCATGTCAGTTGTCGTACTCATCGACATGCAAGTCGTGATAATCTATACATCACATGATCATCGCATACATCTCATATATCACATAATGTAATTGGCCATATCACATCACAAGATACCCTGCAAAAATAAGTTAGACATCTTCTAATTGTTGTTGCATGTTTTACGTGGTTGCTACGAGTATCTAGCAAGAACAAATTCTCATCTACGTAAAAACGACAACGGTGATACACTAGTTGCTTTTGAACCTTCTCAAGGACAGCCTTTGTCGAATCCAATCCAACTAAAGTGAGAGAAACTGGCACCCGCAAGCCATCTATGCAACAAGTTGCGGTTGAGGGAACCAGTCTCTCGTAAGCGTATGAGTAATGTTGGTCCGGGCCGCTTCACCTCACAATACCGCTGAACCAAAACACGACCAAGGGAGGAAGCAATCTAAGCATCAACGCCCACAAAGTCTTTGTGTTCTATTTGAGATCTCATCTACACATAGACCTAGCTCTGATACCACTGTTGGGGAACGTTGCATGGGAAACAAAAAAATTCGTACACACACACAAGATCTATCCATGGTTATGATCATCTACGAGAGGGAGAGTGGATCTACATACCCTAGTAGATCGCTAAGCAGGAAGCGTTAAGAAACGCGGTTGGTGTAGTCGAACGTCTTCGCGATCCAAATTGCCGAGTGTCCCGTGATCTCATCATGATCTGTCTCGCGATCCAATCATGATCCATCCCGCGAACTCATCACGATCCATTCCGCGATCTCATCACGATCCGTCCCGCGATCTTATCACGATCTGTCTCGCAATCTTGATCATGGTCCTTCTGATCTAGCGCCGAACGGATGGCACCTCCGCGTTCAGCACACGTACAAGTTGATGGCGATCTCCACCTTCTTGATCTAGCAAGAGGGAGCAGAGAGGGAGAAGAGTTCTCCGGCAGCATGACGGCGCTCCAGCGATGGTGGTGGAGCTATTCCGGTAGGGCTTCGCCTAAGCACTGCAGAAATCCGATCTAGAGGAGAAACTATGCATTGAAGGAACGGGTAGCACGTGGCTGAAAAACTCTATGCAAAAACCGTAAAACCTCCAGTATATATAAGAGGGAGGGAGGAGAGGACTAGGCGCAATGGGCAAGCCTCCTTGGTTCGGCCGAAGTGGGGAGGAGAGGAGGACTCCTCCTCCAATCCTAGTAGGACCAGGATTCCTCCTTTTCGGCCTTTTTCCATCTTTTTCCCTTTGGGATTTTCTTCCCTAGCCGCATGGGCCTTGTGTGGGACTTACACCAGAACACAAAAGGCTGGTACTTATTTTCCCACAGCCCATGAAGCCTCTTGGGTCGAAATACCCCTCCCGGTGGTCTCCCGGTACACTACCGGCACTCCCGGTACACTACCGATTAGCCTGAAACCTTTCCGGCGACAAAAACAGGACTTCCTATATATCAATCTTTACCTCCGGACCATTCCGGAGCTCCTCGTGACGTCCGGGATCTCATCAGGGACCCTGAACAACCTTCAGTCACCACCATACATAACTCTATACTACCGAAACGTCACCAAACCTTAAGTGTGCAGACCCTGTGGGTTCGAGAACTATGTAGACATGACCGAGACACCTCTACGGTCAATAAACAATAGCGGGATCTAGATGCCCAGATTGGTTTCTACATATTCTACGAACATCTTTATCGGTCGAACCTCTATGTCAAGGATTCAGTTAATCCCGTATGATGTTCCCTTTGTTCTTCGGTATGTTACTTGCCCGAGATTCAATCGTGGTATATCCATACCTAGTTCAATCTCATTACCGGAAAGTCTCTTTACTCGTCCCGTAATACAAGATCCCGTTACTAACACTTAGTCACATTTCTTGCAAGGCTTATTGTGATGTTGTATTACCGAGTGGGCCCTGAGATACCTCTCCGTTACACGGAGTAACAAATCCCAGTTTTGATCCATGCCAACTCAACAGACACCCTCGGAGATACCTATAGAGCACCTTTATATTCACCTAGTTACGTTGCGACGTTTGATACACACAAGGCACTCCTCCGGTGTCCATGAGTTGCATGATATCATGGTCATAGGAACATATACTTGACATGTAGAAAACAGTAGCAATAAACAGACACAATCATATGCTATGTTTGTCGTTTGGGTCTTATACATCACATCATTCCCCTAATGACGTGATCCCGTTACCAAATGACATCTCATGTCCATGACTAGGAAACCATAGCCATCTTTGATCAACGAGCTAGTCTATTAGAGGCATACTAGGGACATGGTGTTGTCTATGTATCCACACATGTATCTGAGTTTGCGATCAACACAATTATAGCATGGATAATAAATGATTATCATGAATAAGGAAATATGATAATAACTAATTTATTATTGCCTCTAGGGAATATTTCCAATAGTCTCCCACTTGCACTAGAGTCAATAATCTAGTTCACATCACCATGTGATTCGCATTGTTATGAATCTAACACCCACTGAGTTCTGGGGCTCGATCATGCTGTGCATGTGAGAGAGGTCTTATAGTCAATGGGTCTACGACATTTAGATCCGTATGTACTTTGCAAATCTCTATGTCAAACTGTAAACACTACTACCACACTCTACTTGGTACCATTCCAAATGGCTGCTCCACTATATGTATCCGGATTGCTACTAAGAGTCATCCGGATTAGTGTTAAAGTTTGCATCGACGTAACTCTTTACGATGAACCCTTTATCACCTCCATAATCAGGAAATGTTTCCTTAGTATTTTAGTCACTAAGGATAATATTGACCGTTGTCCAGTGATCCACTTCTGGATCACTCTTGTACCCGTTGACGGACTCATGGCAAGGAACACAGGGGTGCGGTACACAGCATGGCATACTATAAAGAGCCTATGGCTAAGGCATAGGGGACGACATTCGTCCTTTCTCTTTCTTCTGCCGTTGTCGAGCTTTGAGTCTCACTCAAATTCACACCTCGCAAATCAGGCGAGAACTCTTTATCTGACTGATCCAATTTGAACTCTTTCAAAATCTTGTCAAGGTATGTACTCATTGAAAGTCTCATCAAGCACCTTGATCTATCTATATAGATCTTGATGCTCAACAATTAGGTAGCTTTATCCAGGTCTTCCTTTGAAAAACTCTTTTCAAATAACAGTTTTTGCTTTCCAAGAGTTCTACATCATTTCCGATCAACAATATGTCATCCACATATACTTATTAGAAATTCTATAGTGCTCCCACTCACTTTATTGTAAATACAAGTTTCTCGTAAACTTTGTATAGACTCAAAAACTTTGATCACCTCATCAAAGTGTATAGAAGAATCACTGAAGCTAACTCCTGAATTTTTTCTGGTTATGCAATCTGGTCCAACTGATACACGGAGCAATTACTGAATAAATCACTCAACTCGTAGCAATAATACTACACCTCTCATGTATCACATCCGTCAACACATAACTAGACAAACCTTGGAAACTCATGAACCTCAGACACCCATAATCACAACGATGCTAGATATGAAAGTACATTTGGACGCTCTCCCCAATACTGGGTGACGCAAAACTCCTTTCACCACTAACGATGTTGAAGCGATTTTGATCGTCTTCTTCCAGAGATAATAAGGAAACTAAATGATAGCGTGTGTGACAAGAATCTCCTGGATCTCAACTCCCGGGGAGACTTCTACCCCAAATTGTCAGGAGGCACCAAGAACAAAATCCATGTCACAATGACATCGTAGAGGTTACGAAATACCCGTGTGATCCTATAAAGTTTATTGAGAAGACGGGTGGAATTAAAATTCCAATGTCAGTATCCCTCACCAAAGCGACGAATGGAAGGGGACTAAAAAGAATCCCTACTCTCCGATATATATAACTATATTGAAAATAGTTTTTTCTATACTCGAAATGGCCAAGTTCCAACAATCAAGGTGGCTCCTAGGTCGGTACTGCTTTGATACGAACTTGTAATGCCCAAGATGTAGTACCATCCTCATCCGGGCTCGAGGGCCTTGACAACGATGGAAGCACATCATGTTGTTTCACAAGAATGGATACCATCACAAGTACATGTAAAGAGGATATGATTATATGGAATTAGATTACACTCACCACAAGCCAAATCATGATCATATCAAATGCAAACATCCATTGCAATCATCATAAATAAAAGTAGGGTCCCATAACGGACAAAATCAAATGATAAAAGTGTCATCCAACCTTGCTAATTCCAGGCTTCTGCCCAGGAACCCATCCTATGATCGTTGAAGAAGAAGGAGAACTCCAAATCAAGCAAGCATCGCTCTCACGTCAAAGCATCACATTACCTATACCTGCAACTATTGTTTTAGTAATCTGTAAGCCATGGGGACTCAACAATATCATTTCCAAGGGTATTAAGACTAGCAAAGCTTTATGGGTGAGGTATGGTTAAGTGGTGAGGCTGCAACAAGCACTAAGCATTAAACTTGCAGCTAACGTACGATTAAAAGAATAAGAAGCATGATCTATGCATAAACGCACGTGAACTAGTAATGATCAAGAAGTGATCCTGAACACCTACTTACGAGCCATTCATAACCCCACCGTGTTCCCTTCTTTGTTCAAACCTCACAAGAAGAGATAGTCATGGTTACGCACACGGTTGATGTTTTTTAATTGAGTTTACTACAAGTTTTTTATTGTCGGGTATTATAAAATTTCCAAGTTGACACAAAACCACAGGCACGACTCTCAGAAAGATTTAACCTGTAGGGGGTGCTCCAACTCATCCATCACAAACTATCCACAAGCTACGATGGAAAACCTCAACCTCAAGATATCCCAAAGTATCCTCGAAATCCTGATGCACAAGACATTTGAGAAGGGTAAAACAAATCCAGAAAGACCGCCCGATAGGCGAGATCCCACTAGGAGCCGCGCGTATATCTTTTTCAGGGCACTACCAGATAAGCTAGTGTACATGGCCTGATAGAAATCTCCCAATTTGCCCCGACAATGCTCTATTTAGGACCAGCACCATCAGCACTGGCACTCCTTGTATTATGATAAATTAAAATCCAAGAGGGGGCAACCCTCTATGCTTTAATAAGGTGCTAATTATTATTATGTTGGGCAAATTTTAGTACCAATGTTGGGCCTAGCCAGAAGAGTTTTATCCCAAAGTGAATTATCAAGGGGGTCCCCATAATAACCCCAAGCATGTTAGGAGCGCTTAATAAGGAACATAACACCGGTACTTGGAAACTATGGCGACAAGAGTGGAACCAAACACCAAGCATAAGGCCAAGCCTTCCATCCTTTATGAAGTGTATAGATGCATTAATTAAATAAACAAGATAGTTTGATATCCCAAGATATCCATGTCCCAACATGGAACAAACTACACTTGCAACTAGCAACGCTATAAGAAGGGATAAGCAAGGAGTAACATAGCGAAAGAATGGTTTGCTAGGATGAGGAGGATTAGAGACTTTTGTTGACATTTTGGGAGGCTCGACAAACAGGTGGTAGGCAGTGAGACATAGCGATAGAAATGAGACAACTAGCTAGCAATGATAGTAGTGGTATCCGGGGAAATGGCCATCTTGCCTAAGATGCCACTAGAAGAAGAATGAATCCGTGAAGTAGACGAATGAGCATAGTCGAACGAATCCTCACACTTTGAAACCTTTCAGAAGTCTATAAAGAAGAAGCAAACTAGATACAAACAAATTAATTGGTAACCACCACAACACATTGATGACATGATGCACGAACAAGGATGATGCATGTTATTTCATATATGCATGACATGACAGAGCACAACACACATTAAGTGAAGATCAATATGGAACGAGTTGCATATTGACGAAACTCCACATTCGAATCATTTAGTTCACCCCCATTTATTTACACAGCAAGTTTAAATGTTGTTAAACATGGGAAGAGGTGAAGCATAATTAAACTATCTATCTCGGCATTTTAAATGAGTTCAGAAACAACTTAGAGTATTTTCGAAATGACACGATATGTTAATTTTGAAAATGGTCCAACTCTGAACTAACCACATTTTATATTAATTAAACATGAAAAAATGCACAATGTGACTCTACATGTCATTCTAGGCGATTTACATGTATAGATCATTTGAAATGGTGCTACGGCCTAAAAGATATCACCAACACAAGATAAATGTGTCATGATTGCAAAATGCTTGCAAGCATGAACCACAAACATTTCAATCATGTATGAAGTAAGATATTATGAAACTACATGAAATTCTAGGAAAGTTTCATGTACGACATGTTCAAGACGGAGCAACGGTTCAAAAATAACAACCAACACAAGTTTTGGTTATAATCTACCCAAAGCATCAACATAGGAATTTGCACACATCAAAACCTTAAGCTACAGTAGTCTAGAATACATGAAAAAGCATGGGGCAGTAGCATGTAACATACACTTCATTTCAACAAAAGGAATCATACTGAAAAGAGTCATGGATCACATGGTAGGAAGCTCACAACACGACTATGAAACGTAGCATTTAGGAACTTAGTGAAAATAATAGTTTTTACAAATGATTCTTAACCTAAAGGCATGTTGATAGCAACAAAAATAGATTCTACAAAACTTATCAACACAACAAGGCAATCTGAAATATCCAGATTCTCACACTTAGTGAAAATGATAGGGTCCAAGAGCAGCCGTTTTTAACAGGTTGGTATGTTTCACAGTAGAATTATCAATGATTCAAATCCTATACATGAAAACTAATGGCACAACAAGATATACTATAACATGCTTTACAAAACACTCCATTGGGGCAACACAAAAGGAGTTGTAGATTACTGGGAATTCACATGGCAAAAGAGCAAACAAATATACAATTTCAGACCTAGAATTATTTTGACATCTCAAAACAGCATCATTGAATAATCATGTTCACATGATTAAAACTATAGCTAAACATGGTTTTCATGGTGTGACATGCCATACTTGAAATTACTCCATTGGCACAAATTCAAAGGAGGCATAGATTGCTTAGTACGATTCTTGCAAAACGATACTTTCCGTTAAACAAAAAACAGATTTAACACGAAGGCCACTCAAGTGAAACAAATGGACATGGTGTAGATGTTTTACATGAAAACAAAAGGCATGGCAAGATAGAGCACATCACATAGAACAAATTACAAGAATGAACCACATCCATAGGAGCTACGGTTGCCTAGTTATGAAATAAACTATTTCAATAGGTCATTAATGCAAATTCAATCAAAAAATAAGTTTAAACATTTTTAGCTTGGATGAAAGTTTGATATTGTTAATCTACACAAAATTCTGAATATTATTCTTATATAATGTTTTTAGATGCGATGCACGATTTGAGATTTATTATATGCATGATCAATAGATTTTTGTTTCTATAAAACTATAATACATTGGATAATTGGGTAAATTCGTGGATCTAAAAAACTGCACAGGATGGGCCAAATAGGGTCGGACGTTGGATGCTAAATTGCGCCTAGGGAGTCAGATGGGCAGGTGCGGCTCAACTTGGCTGGGCCGAGCAAGCAGGAAGCATGTCAGGGCATTGAGAGTTGGGCTGAGGCGTGGCGGGGCCTGGCGAAAACGAAGGCACGCTGGGTCGGGCTGCGGTCATGGCCCACGAGGCCGGGGCGCTGCCAACTGCTGTCATCTCATCGTCCTCCTCGTGTGGCCGCACGAGCAGGGACCAACGGAGGTGTCCATGGCCACAAACCGCCGGCGGGGCATGGGGCTTGATGTGACGGCTAGAATGGGGCAGATCCGCTTGGGGCGAGTGGTCTGGTGCTCGCGCCGGGGTAGATCGACCGGGTGGCGGAGGCGTGATGCAGCGATGACGGCGTCCATGGTAGCGGTTCGCGGGAAGATGAGGGCGTATGGCCGCGCGGCGGCGCTGCTCGCCGAAGTCAGGCGAGGTCATACACGGAGCCGTGGGGCGAGGTGCTTGGGCAGACTGGATTTGGGCCTGGCGGACCCGGTGCGGGTGGAGGGAGACAGTGGCGGCTGGACACTGGTGGCACATGGAAACAGAGGCATGGGGTTGGGGTTTCCCAAATAGGAGATCTAGGCCTTCCTTTTATAGTAGAACTAGCTAAGGTTAGGGGGTTTTAGGCTAATTCAGACCCTCTTATCATGATCCGATGGACCCGGTCGGTGGAGTAGGCTAGGTTGGGCTAGTGGGTTGTGTAGGAGGGGTATGGGCTAAGAATAGAGGAAGGTTTACGGCCCAACACAAGTTTTAGTTTTATAAACCGAGACATTCTACCATTAAACCAGCTATAGTGTCGCTATATGTTTAGTGGTTCAGATATCAAACAACCTCCGAATGCGATGAAATGTGGCAGGCAGTCTACCTACAATATAAAGGGACCGTACGGGAACTTTCAAGCCATTCTGAAAATATGTTTAGCCCACTTACAAAAAAAATTTAGAGATGCCGCGGGCACGTGCGTGTGTGTCTCGTCTTAAAACAGTCAACGACAAGAACGAGGAGAACCGATAACTACAAATGGATTCAAGTTTTGAAAAAATGATGGCATTAGTGTGCCAATACAATGCACATGATACGAATGATGAATGCGACCAAAAAATAAATTACACGGCGAGATTCGAAATAAATGGAGCGTCAGTCACGAGTTGTAAAACAATAATGCTAGTTGGCACGCAACCCAATAGTTATCTTATCTTTTTTCTTTTTTACTTTCTGTTTGTTTTTGCTAACATGATTATTGATACTTTAAGATCGTGTTTTTGTGTTTTAATTAGTTTCTGTGCCAAGTAACGCCTTTGGGATGACTTGCATGATGAGTAGAATTGATAAGGTGAAAAAAATAGAAACTTTAGCGTCCGGTACATTATTTCTCTTGTTTTACTAGAACATTTTTGATCTGAAATGTTTACAAAGTATTTCTATGAAAAATTCCTAGGTTTTCCTATTGTTTCAGAATTTTTGGAGTTACATATGTATGATTTGTTTACACATCATTATAGACTTTTCTGTTTTAGACGTATTCATATTTTGCTTGTTTTGATGATGCTATGGATTGTATTGGGGGGTATAAGACATGGAGAAGTTAGAATAAAGTACCTTATACCATAATAAAATAAAAATCAATTTATAATAGTACCTAAAGCATTTTATATGTTTATTATACTAACGAATCTCACGAATGTTTCTATTGAGTGTTGTGTGCTGAAGTTTTCTAGTTTTGAGTGCTATCACTATGGATGAAGGAATAAAGAGAGACAAGAGCCTAAGCTTGGGGATTCCCAAGGCACCCATGTCAAATTCTAGGAAGACTCAAGCATCTAAGCTTGGGGATTTCCCGGAAGGCATCCCCTCTTTCGTCTCAATCCATCGGTTTGTCACTTGAAGCTATATTTTTACTCATCACGTGATACGAGTTTTGCTTGTAGCGTCGTTTGTGTTTGTTTTTTGTTTTAGTTTTCCACAATCATTGTTTTATGGACACACCTACTTGAGAAATATAAAAAATCACCAAGATTTATTAGAATACTATTTGTGCTTCACTTATATCCTTTGAGCAAAGCAGTTCCTCTAGTACTTCACTTATATCTTTTAGAGCACGGAGGCGTGTAGATTTTAATGAAATATTTGCACTATCGTTATTAACTTATATTTGTCTCCGAGTTAATATAAAGTGGAGATAATTTTCATGGGTTATAAGACTAGTCCAAAAATAATAGGTATTCAAAGAGTGCATAATCAAAACCTTCATGTAGCACATAGAAAAAGAGAAATCTTGAGTTAATGATATTAATGTGTTAATGTGAATGGGCATGAGTGCATGATTATTAATTAGTAAGAGTGTTGTGAATTAGAGGTTGTTAACTTGATGTTCACCTAAATAATTTATAGCATGGTGATGATGTGTGAGCATTCTTTTTCCTCGTTGAAATACTAGTGTTGTTTGAGTGAGAGGCGTGCGATGGTTAACTCCTCCCAACCTCCTCCTTCGGGGCATGCGAGTAGTACATTGCTTCCAGAGAGCCAATAAAATCTTGCAATAAGTATGTGAGTTCTTCATGACTAATGTGAATCCATCGATATACGCACTCCCACCACCTCATATTTACTATCTTCTTTTACACAATCCATTGCCCATTCTCTCCTCGAGGATAGATTCAACCTTCACTGGTGCATCCAAACCCCATGACATGACATGATCTCTTGCACATAAGCCACCTTATATGTTCCTCAAAACAGCCACCATACCTACCTATCATGGCATTTCCATAGCCATTCTGAGATATATTGCAATGCAACTTCCACTGTTACATCATATGACTTGTACTTCCATTGTCATATTGCTTTGCATGATCATATAAAACGACACAGTATTTCTGGCAAAGCCACCATTAATAATTTTGGATACATGTTATGGTTGACCATTGCACATCCTGGTACACTGATATAGACATTCATATAGAGTCATAACATCTTATTAGTTTTTCCTATCGAGTTGTAAGTAAATAAAAGTGTGATGATCATCATTATTAGAGCACTATCTCAATGAGGAAAGGGTGACGAAGACAATGACTCCCCCAAAAGTAGGGATGAGAGTCTGGACGAAAAATGGAGAAAAAGAAGGAAAAATAAAAAAATAAAAATAGAAAACCATGAATGAGATAAAAGAGAGAAGGGACAATGCTACCACCTCTTTTTCGAAACTTGTACCTTGAAGTGGCACCATGTTCTTCGTATAGAGAGTCTCTTGTTTTGTCACTGTCATCTGCCAGTGGGAATTTTTCATTATAGAACTTGGCTTGTATATTCCGATGACGTGCTTCCTCAAATGCCCGAGGTCTTCATGAGCAAGCAAGTTGGATCCACACCCACTTAGCTTCAGTTGAGCTTTCATACACTTATAGATCTAGTTCATCTGTTGCATGACAATCCCTACTCCTCGCGTTGATATATATTGATGGGCATCTCCATAACCCGTTCCTACACCTAGTTGATGCGAGACTTTCTTCTCCATTTTTACCACCATATTCTGTTCCACCGTCATGCTATATCCATTGTTCACGCTCATATATTGGGTGAGTAATGAAAAGATGAAGCACGTTAAAAAACGATCTAGTTGCCTCACTTTACACCGTGATGCTTAAGATTTGTATTTACGTGGTGAATATGGAGCCATGTTATACCTATATGATAAAATGAATAGGGGGTTAACAATTTTTAAGGATCGTATATTTTGAAACTTGATTATTATTTTACTTTGGTTATGAATATTACTATGTCGATATTTATTAATTCATTGTTTCTCAATGATCATACTTACAACAGATTACCTGTTGGGTAGCATGTCACATCAAAAATTTATGTGTTTATCATTTACCTACTCGAGGACGAGCAGGAATTAAGCTTGGGGGTGATGATATGTATCCAACGTATATATAATTTTTGAAATATCCATGCTATAACATTTTCATTCTAGGATGCTCTTTGGGCAATTATATGTCAGTTAATATTATTTCTGAACACTAAACTATTAACCTAGTGCCAAGTGCCAGTTCCTATTTTCTACGTGTTTTTAGCTTTTTAGGTTTACAATACTAAATGAAGTCCAATTGCCATGAAATTTTTTAATGATTTTTTTCTAGACCAAAAGAAGACCTCGAAGCTTCAGGAGAAGACTGGAGGCTGCACGAGGGAGCGAGCACACAACAATGCGTGATTAGAGGGGTGGTCTCGCCCTGATGTGTGGTGGCCCACTCAGGTGCCTCCCAGTGCCCTTCTCCCATCTATAAATTATAATAGCTCCCAAAATCCATAGGGAGCCTCTGGAAACACTTATTCCATTGTCGCAAGTATTTGTTCCACTATGTGCCCATCTATAGCCCTGTTCCGGTGCCCTGTCGGAGGGGGGATCGATCACATAGGGCATCTACATCGACCTTGCTTCTCCCGTGGTGGTGTGTGAGTAGTCTACCATAGACCTTCGGGTCTATTTCTAGTACCTAGATGTATCTCTCTCTCTTGATGTTCAATACAATGATCATGTCATCTTCGCTTTGATCAATCCGATGTAATTCTTTTGTGCGATGAGTTTGTTGGGATCCGATGAATTGTGGGTTTATTGTCAGATTATTCATGATAAAAGATTTGAGTCTTATCTAAAATCTATTATGATTCTTATTTGCACGATTATTATAGCTTCGTAAATTTCTCTGATCTGTTGAAATAGTTTGGCCAACTAGATTGATATTTCTTCGGTGGTAGGTGTGTGACAGATCTCGGGCTCCGCAAAACCCAAGGAAGATCGAATACAGGGGCGAGTGCGAAGAACCTTAACAGCCTCACCCCACCTAGCTAACAACTCGATGGTTTCGACGATGAACTCGCACGATGACGAGGAAGAAGATTGCACACGATGATTTACCCAAGTTCGGGCCACTACGAAGCATAAAACCCTACTCCTGCTTTGTTGGATTGCCTCACGAGGAAGTTTCTAGATGAACTGGTATAGTGGTGAGTTGCCTCGTGAGGGCACTCTGGTGGTCTTGACTATCTTGCTTTGTCTCTCTCGTTCTCCCTCTATTTCTCGTCCCTCTCTATGGTGCAGCCTAGATCCTATTTATAGTGGCCCGGGTCCTCTTCCCTTATTGATATGGAGGGAACGGATCCCACAACGGCCAAATTTGAAGGAGGACAGGAGTACATCTCCTATCCTAACGAAAGGTGGTCTTCGCCTGCAAAGTAGTTGTGATTATCGAAAGGTGGGCCCACGAATGACATACGTCCTGCAGGGTTCGTGGTCGTGGTCTTGTTGCACAAGAATGGAAACCTTTTGGGGGTGCTTTGAGAACCTGCATACGTCCTTGCTCCCCTTGCACCAAAGGGGAAACTGTACTGCACGGCATGCTGGCACCCCCTTGTCCCACCTTGCGTCATCCTTGGCCTCCTGAGGCCAAGCGCTGCATAGAGATTTCTGACGCTCTGGAGGGGTCCTGAGGAGGCCTATTTGTCACACCATGTGTTTTGCCTCTTCTGTCTAAGTTAACATAGCTCAAAAAATTACGACCAATTAAAACTTTTGTGTGCTTGTGATGTTTGACTTGATTGCTGATTGTTTAATTGTTTCCTTGTGCTCTATATTCATAAAACATCCTCCTACCCTCAAGAACTCTTTTCCTTGATCCCAACTCTGGTCCAATGATCATGCTATGTGTATAGGACCTAATACTATTTTTATCAAATATTATTTAGGCCAAAAGTTATTTATGTAATTTAGATTTTCAAAAAACCCAGAATTGAGTTTGCACTACAAGTCCTGAAATTGGGTGGATTGTTTTGTCCCAAAGGATTTTTTTGGAACCTAATATATATGTAACTCCCCCAAACCACAAAATATTATTTTTTAAAGATTATTTTCCTATTTTTTACAAAGGCTTTTTCTCAAGGCCATAAATGGTCTTTTATTAGGAAAAATCATTTTTATGCTTTAAAAATATTTTAGAAAATTTAGGAGAACTCACTAGACATAGATTGTCCATATATAAGAGTTTCAACACATGGTCATGTTCAAAATATTGGACAAAACCCTTCAAAACCATTTGTACCTATTTCAAGCATTTGAAATATTTCTATAAGAAATATTCTCAAATAAATCAAAGAAAATTTTATAATGTCAAATATGACATATTTGATCATCTTGCCAAGTTTCATCTCAAAACAAATTGATTTGATACACTAAAATATTCCAAAACCCTCTTTGTCCAGATCCAAATTTGAGCAACTCTACATTGCCAAATGTCTCCTATTGTGCTCAAATTTTGTGGACCTTCTCTAATCCCCCAAATAATGCTACCACACAAAGTGTTTCATCAAGTAGAATAGTTTTGCTTAGCTAGATCTAAGCAACTCCATTTCTGCCCATTCCTAGGGATTTCAAAGTTTACATTATCAACTTTCTTCATTTGGGCTCAAAACTTGTGATCAGCACCAAATAGAGTTGTTATTTAACCCTGGTAAATACCAAGGCCATAGGATTCCTATAGCAAGCCCAATCACAGCACAAACACCATCAGCCATGAGCTTGTGGATAAGCAAAGTGGGCCCAGAAAGATTCTCCTTGTCTCTAACTTTTTACCACGGCATGGGCTAGCCCCCTTTTACCTCTAGTAACCTTGCCATGGCCTATAATCAATGAATTGGGAGGTAACTCCCTTATTTCCCCTCTCTGTTTATCTTAACAACACCTCTCTTTCCTCTCTCCCCTCATCCTGTTCACACAAATGCCCCCAAACTCTGCCACAAATTCATTTGCATGCTAATGCATCAGTACAAAGCCAAATATGGCAGGCTCATGTGGAAAATATGAGCAGTTCATCTAAAACTTCTTTTTGGCAGCAAATGCAGCTTTGTACTATAGGTACCCTGTAAGCTAATCTACCAGAGCTATAAATTGGTAGCCATGAAATACCTCCATGCCCTTGAACACTAGAAAAATTCTTTCCCTAATTGCCCTCCATTAAGAGCCCATGAGATAACTCCCCAGTTTGCTGCTGCAAACTTACCTGCAGTAGAAACCAACCCCAACCAGCTCCATCTAGGTCCAAGTTTCACCAGACAACTTTACCATGCATGCCTCACTCGAAAGACATGTTTGGCCGACCAAAAAAATTGCCCTGGACATGCCCTTGGGTGGTGACCACGTAACCGACATGCAAAACCGGCGCTCTGCCGCTTGTCGTCATCCTATAGCTCATGTCCGGCAGCAACAGAGTGCCACAGCATGTGGGGCATATTCCCTTGACCTCGCACGCCCCTCCCCGATGCTCACAAGCTTCCAAGACCCCTCTGGCATGTGTGCTCCCCGCGCCCGAAGCGCATCAAAGGCTCGCCGAGCCCCACCTCGTCGCCCCTCACTTCTGTCCCTCCCCCGGGATCACCCTCACGTCCAGTAGCACTCCGCTCACTCCCAGATCCTCCCTGGGTATGCCACTTGAGCTCCAGGGCTCACTTTCTTCCCCCCATGGCCGCCATGGTGCCACCACGACCTTGGCCGTGTCCGCACCAACCCGACTCCCTCCTTTCCCCCAAACCATGCAAGGACACCTCTAGCAGCACCGCTCGCCTCTCCCTAGCTCCATCCCATTCCTCACATAGTGAGGGCGTCGTGCCCAACACCGCCTACGGCTACCTCCACCATGACCGACTCCGCGGTCGACACCGACCTCCCTAGGGCCCGGGGACGGCCTAGGCGGATGTGCGTCACCACAACGGGCGCGCCAGTGGTCGGAGTGCTGCTGGACACGGCCAGTGCCGCCAAGGGCGAGGGACGGAGCTGCTCAGGCCCGCCTCCCCTACTCCTCCTTTGCCTGAGCAGGAGGAGGAAGCAGAACCCGATAGGCGGGGCCTGCCTGTCAGTGGCCAGACGGTCAGGCCCCCCTAGGTTAAGTGGAAATGGGCTCTACGCACGACCGCCTCCTCACCGGGGAAGCGTATTCCATGAAATACGCCTCTCGTGTGGCCCTGCACACGCGTGACCGAGCTGATAGGCCTGCCCAATCGCTATGTAGCGCATGGTGCGCATTTTATCCCAAGAGGGTAATTCCTTTTCTTTTTCTTTTTCCTGTAAAGAAAATAAATAAGAGGAAGTTCATCCAACCTCCAAATGGGATGATTCAAGTTCCTACATTCTCCTAAAAATACCATCTATTTAATGGTGCCACTTTCATTATTTTCAACCACACCTTTTTGTCATGTTCAAATTTAAATTCAAATTTGAACTATTAAGAACCACCTTGTAAAATCTCTAGGTCACCCATTTTAGCTCCAAATGGAGTGATTCAAGTTCCTAGGTGCATCTAAAATCATGTCTGAGGATGTGCACATTTTTCCTTACACTTATTCTGCTATGTCAAATATTTGATCATTTCTTCATATATGTCTCACTTTGAAAATCCCTAGGAAAATCATGCCAACTCCAAATCCATTGAAGCCACTTCCCAAATTTTTCTAAATTTGTGCCCTATTTGTTGGGTGCATCTAATCATTTTTACAAAAATATTTTCTATGGACATCTTATAGGATCATCATTTCCACCATTCAAAGCTGCCCCATGACCCACATCCACCAAAACCTCCTTGGTTATTTTCTCATGACTCGAGGTGTCCTAGAAAAATGAAACTCCTATTTATATAGCACTTTTATTTCTTTGCATGATGTGTTGCTTATTGCGGTTATTTCTGGCGATAGTTGACGAAGTAGATCAAGTGCTCGGAGTGGATGGGAAGCGTGTGAAGACCTCTAAGACTTTGGTAAGCCAGGAAAGCAGCCCTTTTGACCATGATAAGAAACTTTTTTTCATGCATGACATATAGCACTTGTTGTTTCAATGATTTGATCATAATGTGGTGTTTCCCGTTTTGTGGGATGCCTTTGATACTTTACCGTTGATACTTGCATCGTGCATGACCCTACCATCCTTACGAGGGTTGTGTGGTATGTGTTTAGTTTGCATCATCACTAAGCATACATGGTGGCTAACTTACGGAACATGAAAATAAATATGAGTGGCCTACGATGAATGATCGAATCTATGAGATCCTGAACACCTACTTACGTCAATCATAACCCCACCGTGTTCTCTCTCGGATCATGTTCACGAGCAGAGACGATCACGGTTACTCACACAGTTGGTGTATTTTTAATTAGAGTTTACTTCAAGTTTACTAAACTGGGTGTTAAACAAATATCCAAGTTGCCACATAACCGCGGGCATGGCTTCTCGAAAAGACTTATCCCTGCAGGGGTGCTCCAACTAGTCCATCACAAATAACCACACTCCATGGGAATAGCCTCGACCATGGACCTCGTGGTCATCATAGGTAATTCCAAAGGAATTCCAACACCTCGAGAAAACCCGAAGAAAGTCAGACTCCACACGCAAGACACTCGATAAAGGTAAAACAAATCCAGCAAGACCGCCTCACGTGTCGACGAACCCGATAAGAGCCGCGTATCTCGTTCTCAGGACACGACGGATAAGCTAGTGTAAGGTGGCCTGATAGAAATCTCCCAAGTTGCCCTAGGTTGGCCCCACACAGTGCTCTAGTTTGGACCAACACTCATGAGGAGCACTGGCCCGGGGGTTGATTAATTATCCACGGGTTTGCAAGGCCCTATGCAAATTTTATCAAGTTGTTAAGCAAAGGTAGTACCAATGTTGAGTCTTGCCAGACAAGTTTTAATCTCAACCGAATAAACAAGGGGGTCCCCATAACAACCCCGAGCGTTTTAGGAGTGCAAAATATAGAAAACATAACACCGGTAACAAGAACTATGGCGGTAACAGCGGAACAAAACACCTAGCATAAGGCCAAGCCTTCCACCAATACGAAGATATATATGTGCATTAAAGTAAATAACAGATAATATTGTGATATCCAATTCCATGTTATCACATGGAACAACCTGCACCTGCAACTAAGAAACGCTATAAGAGGGGCTGAGCATCGGTAACTTAGCCAATCAGAGGTTTGCTAGGATGTGGAGGGTTAGAGGCTTTCATGGCATTTAGGAGGCAGATACTCAAGTGGTAGGTAGCGCAATGGTAACTATAAGAGTGAGAAACTAGCAAGCAAAAATAGTATCGGATCCGGGTACGATCATCTTGCATGTTGGTTCTTGAGTGGAACAACTATCGGGATCCTCGTAGTAGTACTCTCCCGGGTCCTCATACTCAGTATCAACACTCGCGTCTACCCAAGAGAAACAGAAACCATAAACATCCAACCAAGGTGCAATGCACAACTAAGATGAGGCATGATTCATTTACGAAGAATTTAACATGGCAGTCCAAAACTAGTCACGTTTCACATGCAAAGTTTGTTTATCAATGAATCTGGACAGAATCTCATGTTAAGTTATTTAAACATGAATGAACATGGAAAATATGGATGCATCATGCAAAATCGATAGAAATGCATATAAAGAACGCAAGAAACGGAGTTACGGTTCTCACGATACGCTCACGATAAGGTACGGAGGCAAAACACAAGACAACCAATACCATGGGATAATTCTTGGCATTCCAAGGTATCCAATGGTTAGGCCATGAAAAACCAACCACAATAGACTCAAGGATCAATCAATTCCATGGAGTAAAGCTCCCACAAGTCACAAAACAATAAAACAAACAATCTGCCACAAAACAGCAACAAAGCAACTTACACAACCCACAACTTGAGCTACAGGAACCCTACAGCCACAAACAAGACAGAAACTACATAATAATGCAACAACTTATCCAACTACACCATCTGCATAGGAGGCCCACATCAATAAGCATGAAGCTATCAAGTCGACAAGATGAAACAGTTTTCTGGAATCTAAGTTAATAAAGTAGCAAGTTGACAGCAGTAGTTAAATATGTTAGAGAGCACCTATTGGCATGAAAATTAACATGATGGTAGTGGACAACATCTACCCCAAAACACTAGCACTGAGCATGCTCAAATTCACAACACATCACAAGATACCCACCCACTCTACATGACATAAAAATAACAGCAGATTCTAAGACTTGGTAGTTTTTAGCATGCTGAAACAGAAACATTCAGTTGGCTACTTAGCAGCATGGTTCCCACTTATATGGGTGATTCTAATGTTAAACAAAAATACCATGGCATAATATATATAAAACACTAGCACTTCCTAGTTGGCACATGCCCCAAAGCAAGCATGTATTAAATGATACAAAAATGACAAAGTAGCATCACAACTAAAATGACAGTTTTATAAACTTGCTCAAATGTGAAATCTTAAAGCATCAATGGATTCATTGGCTCTTTCTACCCCTAAAACATGTGTCATACTCATATGTTCATGTGAAACAACATGGCACAAATAAGATAGCAAAACAACCACCTATTCTCATAAGTGATACATAGCTCCGATGGAACATGTGCATAAATGATCATAACCAGATTTGTAACTTAGTTAGAGATTGAAATGAGCTAACAAATTACAAACAAGAATATATACAACAAGGGGTATATCAAGTGGGGAAACCCACTAGTCCCCCCCCCCCCCACACACAAACACGCTACACACACAACAAGCAAGCACTCACACATGCTCTATATATGCCCAAGGCATATGAGCACCAACACTCATGAGCATACCACCCAAGAAGGGGGGTTTCACCCAAAGACACACTCACATGCCCATATATGCATAATGCACATAGGCACACACACACACTCACTCTCACAAGTGCACTAGGCACATACACTCTCAAACACTCATGCTCATGTGTATGGGTTGTCATTCACACACATATGCCCACATATATGCACAATGCATATGTGTATGGTAACACACACACACACACTCCCACAAACACACATACACACATGCATATGCATTCACCACACTAAGTGGCACATACACACACAAGCACATCCATACATGTGCAAAGCACACACACACACCTCAATTATAACAGAAAACCAACAAATGCTGGTTGCATCTACACACACACATGCATTGCAATGGAAGAAAACAAGAGGAAACAAAAAAACATAAAAAAATGGGGAGGGGTTCGGAATCCAACCCACAACCTCCTGGTTGCTTCCCCTGGCACCTACCACTCTGCTATCGACCGAGAGGAGGGCTCGGTTGCACTAGTACTAACACACGCGCTGACCAACTCTGACGAAACTCAACTCGAGCCGCACACGCACGGTGACAGAGCAACGGCGGCAACCAACGGCGAACCACGGCGGATCCGGCGATGCAAAAGGGCACGCACCAAGCGGGAACTATCGGGGCTCCATTCCCCTACTCATCTTGCGATGAGGAGGAAGGAGGCGAGCTCAAGTGCGCGTCTTGCGGATGGCGCTGATAGACTATGGCAGCAACTACACGGCGGTCTACACGGGGAAGAAGGAGCTACAGGGACCGTCCGCTCATCGAGAGGAAGGCGACGACCAGCCGGTCGAAATGAAGTCGCCAGAGGGGTCGGGGACACGGCAACGACAAAGAGGAAAGAGCCGGCGATGACCTGCTCCTTGTGGGCGATGGTGGTTCCAATTGGCACCGCAAGGAGGTGCTCCTCACCTCCTAGCGGCGGGGATGGAACGCGGGGAGAACTCCCAAGCCCCACACCATCACCACCTTGGACGGGACCCACTGGAGACGCGGCGACGACGGCGATGACCACCGGCGCACTCTCTGAACCTCACTGATTCCCTTACCTGGCAGGGAGGAAGAAGAGAGGAGGGAGAGAGATGGAGGAGGAGATGGGAGCTACTGCGGCGGCGGAGAGGAGAGGAACCCTAGCCGAGGGGGCACGCACGCCGAGGGGAGGCTAAATATCCACTGGCTGACGGCGGCGGCAACGGAAAATGCGGACGACGGAGGGAGCTCTCTCTCTAAAACTGACGGCAACGACAGACGGGAGCAGGTGACCGTTCTCCCAAGCGGGCTGGGCCGCGCTTGGGAGGCTGGCCCACTCTGCTCTCTCTCTCACCTTAAATGAAAACAGAGAAGTTTTATCTTTTTAAAACAACACAACACAAAGGAAAAAAACCAGAGATAAAATAAAGGAGTTTTGGGGCAAACAAAAATACCTTTGTAAAGAAAATAAGATGCCCCATTTAACAAAAAAAATATTAAGTTGAATTTTTGGACATGTAGTTTTAAATATTTTTTAAAATAACAGCTTCTATTATTTAAATCCCACAAATGCATAAAGCTCAAAACAATAAAAGACTAACACACTCACTCTTAAAACATATTAGGCTAGCACTTGAATATTTTTAAATAATTTAAATGGCAACTTAATTCTGACTATACAATAACATGGGAATAAAGCATTAGGTTGGGGTTTTTGTTGAAAAGATAAGAGAGGGGAAGAAGGAGGAGAGTTGCACACTAACACTTCACCACACTCAAACCACATCACAACACTCACATACATGGTCACTTCACAACATGGCATGACATGATGGATGCCTGATGCATGAATGCAAGAATAAGAAATGGATGACAAGTTGCAAAACATCATTAAGCTCATGGCACAAGGTTCATAAAAGAGATTACATGCCACGAAAGGTAGGGACAACACATGGGCTGTCACAACTCTCCCACACTACAACAGGATCTCGACCCGAGATCTAGGAACGAAAGAAGTCCGAAAATTCGGAATGGAGAAGGTCCTCTCATTCCCAAGTAGCTTCTTTGTCGGAATGATGAGACCACTTCACCTTGGGGAACTTGATAGACTTGCTGCGAGTCTTACGCTCAGTTTCTTCAAGAATTGCAACTGGATGCTCATGATAAGATAGATCTTCTTGGAGATCGATGTCTTGGAGGTCAAAGTTTGCTCAGGAGTCTTGAAGCATTTCCACAGCTGAGAAACATGGAAGACATTGTGCACGTTCGCGAAATTTGGAGGAAGCTCTAGTTGATATGCAGGACCACCTCTCTTGCCAACAACTTTGAAAGGACCAATAAAACGTGGAGCTAACTTCCCTTTAATACCAAACCGCTACATGCCCTTCATGGGAGAGACTCTGAGATAGACTAGATCATCCACTTGAAAGGAAACATCCCGATGTTTGTTATCGTAATAACTCTTCTGTCGGGATTAAGCTGCTTTGAGGTTCTCGTGAATGACATGGCACATTTTTTTAGCTTCAGTGATCATGTCATTGCCAAATATCTGACGCTCACCGGTTTCAGACCAGTTAAGCAGGGTACGACACTTTCTACCGTAGAGAATCTCGAAAGGGGCCTTGCCTGAGCTAGCTTGAAAGCTATTGTTGTATGAGAATTCAGCATATGGAAGGTTGTCACATCCCTAACTAGGTATCATAGGGCAGCATGGGTGTTGCATCATGTTTCATTTTTGCATCAACATAAAATGGGGATTAAATGAAACCCCAAGCTCACATTGAATCCAAATAATTCAAGTTGGTGAAAATTCAACAAATCCAAAATGCCCTACTAAAATGTTCCCTATATCTGATAAATATGGACATGGTTATAACAGGGGCCATTTTAAATATTTGACCAACTGAAGCAATTTAAAAATAAATGATAAAGCTTCTGAAAATATCAAATAAACCATTATCATTATTTTAGTTTTCAAAATATTCTGAAACTTTTTAGATAAGTTTGAGATATTCAAACTTCAATATATAAAATATTTGGGATATTTTATCAAAGAAATTGTACCTGAAAAGAAAATAAAACAAATGTCAGAAATGGGAAAACAGAAAAGAAAATAAAGCAGAAAGAACGGGCGTGTAGCCCAGCTCCATCGTCGTCCTCCTGGCGGCCAGGAGGACGGGCGTGTGGCCCGGGCGCGCACGCGGGCGTGCCTCCACGCCGGCAGCTGCGTGCCTGCTTCACCTTGCCAGCGCGACGGGGATAAGCTCAAAGAGCCGTCCCCATCGCCCTCTCCCTCTCGCCCTCGCTTGCCTATTTGCTCTTCTCCTCCTCTGCTCCGCCATGGCCGCCGGTGTCTTAGCTTCGCCTCGTCGCCTTCTCCCTCCTCGCTGAGCCGCGCATCACCCGCAGCCCCAAAGCACCGTCCTCGAGCTCGTCTTCCTCCTCGGACCCAAAGCTTCACCGCCGTTGATCGCTGTCTCCGAGCCCTCCCCGAGCAAGCTCTCGGCGGCTTCGAGTCCGCTGTGAGCTCCTGACTCTTTCCCCTCTCTTTTCCGGCCTTTCCCCCTCTGTAGGCCCTGATTACCCCGACTTCCGAATGACCTGCCGCACGAGCTCATCGCCAGCGATGCTCCGATGACCATTTGGTCCATCAGAGGCCACCCTCGAGCTCGTGGGTCCGCGTAGTGCTTGTAGGTGCTTAGTTTCGGTTGTGTTTCACTCTAGTTCGATGAGCCCGTGCTCGTTCGAGCTTCGGCAACCGCCGTGCTCGTTGCCGGCGCCGACTCCGGCCATCCCAGCCCATGGGAAGTGTCGGGCTCGATGCGCGCGAGCAAGTAGAGCAGTTTGGTGCCCTCCGCTGTCCATTTGGTCACCGGAGGAGGAATTCTGACCCCCTCCGCCCTCCCTGACATCGCCGGTGGCTCAACACCGGCGAGTCAACCAGTTTAACCACCAGGGGTTTGACCCCTGGGTCACTGGCAAGTGGGGCCGGGCCCTGTTAGTCAAATCTCGATTAGTGAATTAATTAATTAATTTAATTAACCTAATTAGATACTGACCAGTGGTCCCTACCCTAACCTAATTAGTAATTAGTTAAATAAATAACCTGTTAGTGATTGAGTCACTAACATGAGGGTCCCACCCTGTCAGGTTCGACCTGGCCTGGTCAGCCGACCAGCTGACGTCACAGTGACGTCAGGCTGATGCCATTAATCCCTTTTCCAGTTTAAAAATAATTCCAGAAATTATTTAAAACTTAAAAAATTCATATAAATTAATCTGTAATTCATATGAAAATAACTTATATATGAAAATTTATCAGAAAAATCCAATTAATCCAATGGTGATATTATCAGGCATGTTAGAGAAACCTATGTAGAAGAACTTTGACATTTGCTAATAGGTTAGTAGATGGAATTTGAAATGCAGAAAATTTTTGAACCTATATTCAAACTCCCTTCAAATTAACTTGGACACTAGTTGCACTAGCTCATCCATACATGCTACCATGTCATGATCATGCATCATATTGTTGCAGTTGCGTGTATTGAATGCTATTTATCTGCATTGCGGGAGGCCCTGCTTCTGAGGATACTCCCAAGTATTCCAATGAAGGAGAGAACCTTCCCGCTACCCAGCAAGGCAAGCAACCCCCCTTGATCATTCCAATAACATCCCACTCTCTCGCTCCTGCTCTTATTTATTGCATAGGACAAACGTTCACTCGCCTGTCATACACGGTAGATAAACCTATTCTTATGCATGACCTGTCATTGGCATAGTAAATAGCTAAACCTTGCAACCTAGCATACCTGGTTGATGCTTGTGACATGATGTGCTTAGCTTACTTTGCCTGCTATGCTTGCTATGCTTACAGTTGTGTCAGGTCTGATTCATCTGGGTGATGAACTAGAGTGAAACATTGTTGTTCCGATGTGATAAGCTTATGATGAACACGATTTGGTAAAGGTAGCGATGAGAGGCTATGTAGGAGTACATAGCGGGTTGTCTCATTGGGACCGTTCTTAGGAACTGAGTTTCGTGTTTGTGATCTAAGACTAGTTACTACCACATGTTGGGATACTTAATTCGCCCTCTCGACTTATCAATCGCTTAGTCCTTGGTCCAGGAGTTGCAAGTAGTTTCTGGTGTTTATAGCATGCTGGAGGCCATGCGTAGCGCTGACCCTAGGGGTGAGTTACGACGCGGTAGGCAGTGGCACAGTGTACCAAGGGTCACCCGAATGGTGGGCTTGGGAACCCTACACACATTGTTTGGGGCCATAGCGGAAACTTCAGCCGGACTTCCGTACGGGTTCAGTCTCAAATAGGCGATAGCCTGGACTAGAGTTCTTATGTGATTGACGGTCATGGACGACTCCCTTGCTGGGCTTCCGCTTGAAGGTTGCCGAGGTGCATGGTTTTATGAGCACATAGCGATAAGTGGCGAGAGCGTATGTGAAGAAGTACACTCCTGCAGGGTATGAAACTATTCGAATAGGCACGTCCTCGGATACGGACTACTTGGATAACTTATGTTGTTCATACATAATCAAATGGATACTGATAAAAATATGAAGACAAGTGGGAGTATCGTGGATGGCACTCTCCCAGGAGAGGGAAGTGAATACATGGTTGTGTATTGTCATGGAGTTAGTGGACTCGTGTGCGATATATAAAATTTAAACAAAGAGTTAAAATTGTGTAGTGTAGGTTAGCCACGAGTCAAAGCTGGCATTGCTGCATAAACTCCACCACCCCCTTGTTGATACATGAGCATGAATATACTAGGTCTGCTTTGAAGACTTGCTGAGTACGTTTGTACTCATGTTTGCTTAATAAATGTTGCAGATGAGACCCAGGACCCATCGGGTGGGTTCTTTCTAGATGTCGACGATGCCGAATAGCTGGTGTCCCATCTATGACCTATGCCCTGTAGCGGGCTGTAGATAGTCAGGCCATGTGCCTTTTTATCCTTTCATCTGTCTGTACTCAGACAGCTTATGCTTCCGCTTGGTTTGTATGAACTTGTTTGTATGACTTGAGTGTCGAGTCATGTGACCCCTATCTGTAAGAACATATTATGAAAGGCTCATTCGAGCCTCTTAAATAAGAGTTGTTGAATGGTTATGTTGTGATGCCACGGTTGTATCTATGCATATCGGGCATGTTGCACGTACGTGTGATGTGAAACGGTATGTATGGGATCCGACACCTAGTTGTGTGCCTTTGGTAGTACTCTTTACGGGAGACTGCCTCTGTGTGCTTCCATTGAGCCATGGTAGCTTGCTACTACTCCGGACACATTGATTGACCAGCATCTATCCTTCTTTGCTGCTGTGTCTGTCCCTTCGGGGAAATGTCTCATAGTGTAATGGAGTCCCTGTAGCCTGCTACGACTCGTCTACGTGCAGTGGTGGCATTTATGTCTCACGGCGTAATGGAGTCCTTGTAGCTAGCTATGACTCGTCTACAAACGCTTGAGGCCCACACCTGCATTGCTGGGTTACGTATGCCTGTTTCCGTACGGATGTGCCACTTGGGTTCTATGACTAATCATGTCGGCTCGGGTTCTCTTTCGTTTGATTGCAAGCGACATGTTCACATACATGAGCCAAAAGACGCACACGGTCCCAGCTAAGGTAAGGCTGCAGCCATGGAGCCTACCGTGCATGAGGCCGCAAAGTGATGTGATATGTTACAGTGTGGATTCATATGACTTATGATCGGGGTCCCGACAGCGTTGGTATCATAGCCTGACTGACTGTAGGACTACCAAGCCAAACCGGTCGAAGTTGAGTCTATAAACACTATAGAAAATTAGGGGACTTGATTGTAGAAGGGAACGTAAGGCTCTTTTTACTCCTCTTCCCAAGTTATTCTATGCTGAGTTTTTCTCATCTTTTCTACGGGGATAAGACTACCAAGCTAGTTTGCTTGCAAGTGTATGTCGGTACTTGAGTATTGTTGGTGTGACAGTCAGATGGAGAAGAGATATTAGTCTAGAAAGTCAAGTGGTTATGCTTTTCCAATCTTTTGCAGTTGTCTCAAAATCCTTTTTGAGCAATTACAACCGTTATGCTGTCCAATTTCTGCTAGAGTCTCTAATATCTTTGCATCATTCTCTGTTTCAGATGCCCCCTCGTCCTTCTCGTCAGGTGGTCCATCTGACCAGGTGCATCGATGCACCGGGTCACACGGCCATGTTGGTTAGAGTTATGATGGAGGCTGGCTACCGTTGGTACCCAGAGTACACAGTGGAGGAACAGTATCAAGATTTCAACCAGAGTCAGTATGTGTGTACTGCTAAGATATATCCTTCATATCCTGGAGCTGCAGAGCCGCTTCACTGGACTTATGTACTAGGTGTCACCATAGATATGGCAGTTCAGGAGGCCGCCTACATCATGCTGACTATCATGAGGTTTCACCATGGTCTGCTTCAGAACATAGA
Source organism: Hordeum marinum (assembly GCA_022496015.1). Classification (NCBI taxonomy): domain Eukaryota; kingdom Viridiplantae; phylum Streptophyta; class Magnoliopsida; order Poales; family Poaceae; genus Hordeum; species Hordeum marinum. The sequence goes on along the minus strand of CM039677.1, from coordinate 227,981,083 downwards.
GTTCTGTTATGTTCATGCTTCCATGGGAGGAGAGGATGGTTATCTTAGCACAGCCTACTATGATCATTCCCATGAGGACCCTAGGTTGCAGGTGAGCGCTCAGATGTTGGAGAACAGGGATCGTGATGCACGTGCCCTTCGCATGGAGCTTTATGCTACCCATGCACATCTTTGGACAGCCCTGACGTAGTTGGCACCTATCGTGCAGACAGGCTATGGAGATTTGGAGATGTTGAACCCATCGCAGACTCATCTGCCAGCACGCATAGACTAGCCCAATGTTGGAGGCATCACCCCTCTTAGAGGACCGCTGTTGCCGCCAGCAAGGGGACCAAGGCCACATCCGTGTCCTTACGGTTCCTAGGGATCACATGCTAGAGTGTTTCCAGATCCTTAGGTTCAGCTCCCGGGTCACGGGGGTAACCTGTATGAGGCATACTACGGTGATGCTTGAGTACGTGGATGTTAGTACTAGTATGTTAGTAATCGTATCGCCACAGTCCTGCGTGTCTGGTGGGATATGATTGGGGTTGAGAGTTGAGTTTGGGAGGTGTAGATAGATAATGTATATGTAGCTTGTAATGCCTTCGATGAGTTGTGTCATCTCTCTGTAGTTTGTTTTCAGCTTGGGCTTGTACTGAACTATGTCATGGTGTGTATGAATCATGGCATTCATAGGGCAGTTGATGTTTCCATGTTGTTGGATGTTTACCTAGCATGCCATCTTGTCAAGTACATTCCTTATCTCATGTCTTAGAGTTGATGTCCTCTATGTTTAAGCTGTGGGTTGTTTTTCCAGGATGGTGGACACTAGGAATAACCCTATGCCTGCCCCCGAGCAGGGCGAGGCAAGCCAGCCAAGGCAAGAGGATCTTCCACATGCTCCTTCTTTGGAAGAAGTGATGCTGTAAGCTGAAAGGAACAAGAGAGAGACCAACAGGCTATTGGAACAAATTGAATAGAACACAGCGCATGCTCCCCGCAATGATCTCAATGATGGCGTGTCACTCGATGATTTCGTCAGGATGTGCCCACCTAAGTATCATCATTAGGTCGACCCACTCGACGCGGATGACTGGGTGACCAACATTTTCCATAAGATCCGAGATGCCAATGTGTCCAAGGCCAAAAAGGTGACCTTTGCAACCTACTTCCTGGAAGGACCTGCCAATCTGTGGTGGGAAAATTATGAAGCCATGCATCCCGCAGGCCCCACACCAACCTGGGCAGAATTCGATGCAGCATTTCGTACCCATCACATCCCGGAAGGGCTGATGGATCGCAAGAGAGAGGAATTCTGTGCTTTCACCCAAGGCAGACTGTCAGTGGATGCCTATAGCCGTGAATTTGGCAATCTTGCTCGCTATGCTCCGGAGGAAGTTTCAAATGATGCCAAGAAACAGGCTAGGTTCTGCAAGGGACTCAATCCTGAGCTCCGTCAAGATTTGTGCCTGCATGAGTGCACAACCTTCCAGGCTCTCGTCAACAAGGCTATCAATGCCGAGACTAGACAGACTGACTATGAGGCCACGAGAAAGCACAACCATGACTTCAGCCCCGCATCTGGCTCGGGCTATAACAAACGCCGGGTCTGGGTGCCCAACGCAGCTCTGCCACCAAGATACACCGCGAGGCCATCCTTCCAGGCGCCTCGCCCAGCTCAGCCCAACCCTCTAGCTAGGCCCTTTGGAGGTCTGCCTTCCAATGTTGCTCCCCGTGCCACCGTGGTCTACTACAAATGTGGAGAACCAGGACACTAATCTCGTGATTGTCCTCAGGCTAATACTAAGCCGGCTGGACATGGGAAGCCAAGAAAAGCCTTCTATGTGAAGCCAGCTCCTACTCGTGGACGAGTGAATTATGTCTCTGCTGAGGAAGCCATCGAGGATCCTGATGTTATCCTAGGTACGCTCCTTGTCAATAGTCATCCATCATTTGTTCTTTTTGATACTGGGGCATCTCATTCTTTCATCTCAGAAAGTTATGCACAGTTGCATAACATGTCTTTTTGTGATATGCCTACTCCTTTAGTAGTTGAGACTCTTGGTTTAAAGTGGCAAACTTCTAGAGTGAGCCATGATAATGAGATTCTAGTGGATAGGCTAGTCTTCCTAGCATCTTTGATAGCCCTCAAGTCTTCGGACATCATTATCATTCTAGGCATGGATTGGATGAAAGCCCACTATGCTAAGATTGATACTCATACTAGGAATGTTTAACTTACACATCCATCGGGTGAGATAGTTAATGTCTCCACTCAAACAGCCGAGCGCCAACTCTATTCCCTCAATGCTAGCCCTCTTCCAGAGTTGGAAGATATTCCGGTCGTCCGTGATTTTTCGGATGTCTTTCCAGAACAACTGCCAGGAATTCCTCCTGTCAGAGATGTTGAGTTTGTGATAGAGCTTATTCCAGGGACTGTCCCAATAGCCAGAAGACCCTATAAGATGGCACCCTTAGAACTAGACGAGCTTAAGATCCATCTCGATGATGCTTTGAAGAAAGGTTTCATCCAACCTAGTTCTTCTCCTTGGGCTTGTCCCGTTCTCTTCGTCAAGAAGAACGATGCATTGGATCGGATGGTTGTGGATTATCGGCCAGTGAATCTGGTCACCATTAAGAACAAGTATCCGCTCCCCAGGATCAACGATTTGTATGATCAACTTGCTAGATCCTCTGACTTTTCCAAAATGGATTTGAGGTTGGGATACCATCAAACAAGAATTAGAAACGGGGACATTCCAAAAATGGCTTTTGTTACTCGTCATGGCCAATACGAGTACACCGTCATGTCCTTCGGTTTGACCAATGCCCCAACCACTTTCTCTTGCTTGATGAATTCGATCTTCATGAAGTATATGGATAAATTTTTTGTGGTTTACCTCGACGATATACTCATCTACTCGAAGAACGAACATGAACATGGCGAGCATCTAAGGCTGGTATTGATGAAACTTCGAGAGCACCGTTTGTATGCCAAATTCTACAAGTTTGAATTTTGGTTGCCATAAGTGACCTATCTAGGCCACATGATCTCTGGTAAAGGTATTGCTGTCATTCCCGAGAGAATTCAGGCTGTCCTTGATTGGACTCAACCTGAATCGGTTAAGCAAGTTCGGAGTTTCCTTGGCTTAGCAAGCTATTGTCACCGCTTTGTCAAGAATTTCTCCAAGGTTGCAAAACCTTTGACTGAACTCCTCAAGAAAGATAAAAAGTTCGAGTGGACTCCACAATGCGAGCACAATTTTTAGGAGTTGAAAAGACGACTGACCTCTGCTCCCGTTCTGGTGCCACCAGACTTCTCTAAGGACTTTGTTATCTATTGCGACGCCTCGCGACAAGGATTAGGTTGCATTCTCATGCAAGATTGTCATGTGATTGCATACCCATCTCGACAGTTGCGTCCACATGAGGATAATTATCCAAAACATGTTCTTGAGCTTGCAGCTGTGGTCCATGCACTCAAAACCTGGCAACATTACCTTCTAGGTAATTGTTGCGAAATTTACACTGATCATCAAAGTCTGAAATATATTTTCACCCATATGGATTTGAATCTCAGGCAAAGACGGTGGGTTGAGTTGATTATAGATTACAACTTAGGGATAACTTACACCCCGGGGAAATCCAATGTCATGGCTGAGGCACTAAGTCGTAAGTCTTATCATAACAACCTGATGTTAAAACAAGGTCAGCCACTTCTCCATGAGGAATTTCGGAAGTTAAACCTTCACATTGTTCCTCAAGGATTCCTATCCAACTTGGTGGTGAAACCTAATCTTAAGGATCAAATAGTAGCCGTCCAGAAATATGATAAGGGTATATCCCGGATCAAGCAGAATATTGCTAGCAGAAACGCTAAAGAATTCTCCAAGGACGATGAAGGTGTTGTGTTCTTCCGGAACCGGTTGGTGGTTCCCAAGAGCACACGCTTAAGACAACTGATCCTGAAAGAGGCTCATGATTCTCCTCTCACAATTCATCTGGGTAGTACCAAGATGTATCAGGACCTACGCCAGAGGTTCTGGTGGACCAGGATGAAGAGAGAAATTGCCCAGTTTGTTGCTAATTACGACGTTTGTCGTCGCGTGAAAGCAGAACATCAAAGGCCTGCTGGCAACCTTCAACCTTTAGCTATTCCCGAATGGAAATGGGATAAGGTCGGTATGGATTTCATTACCGGATTTCCCAGGACTAAGAGAGGGAATAATGCTATCTTTGTGGTCATCGACTGCCTTTCCAAAGTGGCTCATTTTCTTCCTGTTCGGGAGAGTATAACTGCTAGCCAGCTAGCAGACTTATATGTTTCTCGAATAGTCTCTCTTCATGGTGTTCCATTGGAGATTAACTCAGAGTGCGGAAGTATCTTTACTTCCCGATTCTAGGAAAGTTTTCAAACCGCTATGGGGACTCATCTATCTTTTAGCACTCCTTTCCACCCGCAATCAAGTGGTTAAGTTGAGCGAGTCAATCAAATCCTCGAAGACATGCTCCGAGATTGTGTTATATCTTTCGGTATGCAGAGGAGCAAGTTCGCATTATTTGTGAAAAGTTGAAAACAGCCCAATCTCATCAAAAGAGCCAATATGATCGCCATCATAAGGCTCTGACCTATGAAGTTGACGAGAAGGCTTACCTTCAGATTACACCTCCGAAGGGTACCCATCGATTCGGTATTAAGGGCAAGTTGGATCCTTGTTACATTGGACCCTTTCGCATTCTTGCTAAACGAGGAGAGGTTGCCTTCCAATTGGAACTACCGCCGCATCTTTCCAAGGTTCAAGATGTCTTCCACGTCTCGCAACTCAGGCGTTGCTTCTCGGACCCTGTCCGTGAGGTAGACCACGAAGCGCTTGATCTCCAAGATAACCTTACATATCGAGAATACCCTGTTCGTATTCTTGATCAAGCTGAGCATACCACTCGGCATCGGAACATCAAGTTTCTCAAGGTTCAGTGGTCACACCATTCTGAAAAGGAGGCTACATGGGAAAGAGAAGATCTTCTTCGACTAGAGTACCCCGTGCTGTTCCTGACGACTTCAAAATCTCGGGACGAGATTCTTTTGAGTGGGGGTGAGTTTTCACATCCCAGCTAGGTGTCATAGGGAAGCATGGGTGTTGCATCATGTTTCATTTTGCATCAACATAAAATAAAGGGATTAAAAGAAACCCCAAGCTCACATTGAATCCAAATAATTCAAGTTGGTGAAAATTCAACAAATCCAAAATGCCCTACTAAAATGTTCCCTATGTCTGATAAATATGGACATGGTTTTTAACAGGGGCCATTTTAAATATTTGAACAACTGAAGCAATTTAAAAATAAATGATAAAGCTACTGAAAATATCAAATAAAGCATTATAATTATTTTAGTTTTCAAAATATCCTAAAACTTTTTAGATAAGTTTGAGATATTCAATCTTCAATATATAAATATTTGGGATATTTTATCAAAGCAATTGTACCTGAAAAGAAAATAAAACAAATGTCAGAAATGGGAAAACAGAAAAGAAAATAAAGCAGAAAGAAAAGGAGGATGAACCTGGGCCGGCCCAGCAGGCCCAGCTCCATCGTCGTCCGCCTGGTGGCCAGGAGGACGGGCGTGTGGCCGGAGCGCGTGCGCGGGCGTGCCTCCACGTCGGCAACTGCCTGCCTGCTTCCCCTCGCCAACGCGACGGGGATAAGCTCAGAGAGCCGTCCTCATCGCCCTCTCTCTCTCACCCTCGCTCGCCTCTCTGCTCTTCTCCTCCTCTGCTCCGCCATGGCCGCCGGTGCCTTAGCTTCGCCGCCGTAGTTCTAGCCGCTCCCCCTCGCTTCTGAGACCTCCAATTGCTCTGCCTCGTCGCCTTCTCCATCCTCGCTGAGCCATGCATCGCCAGGAACCCCGACGCGCCGTTCCTGAGCTCGTCTTCCTCCTCGGACCCGAAGCTTCGCCGCCGTTGATCGCCATCTTTGAGCCCTCCCCGAGCAAGCTCTCGACGGCTTCGAGTCCGCTGTGAGCTCCCGGCTCTTTCCCCTCTCCTTTCCGGCCTTTCCCCCCTCCGTAGGCCCCGATTGCGCCGGATCCCGAATGACCTCCCTAGGGATTAATGGCGTCAGCCTGACGTCACTGTGACGTCAGCTGGTCGGCTGACCAGGCCAGGTCAAACCTGATAGGGTGGGACCCTCATATCAGTGACTCAATCACTAACATGTTAATTATTTAACTAATTACTAATTAGATTAGGGTAGGGCCCTCTGGCCAGTGTCTAATTAGGTTAATTAAATTAATTAATTAATTCACTAATCTAGATTCGACTAACAGGGCCCGACCCACTTGCTAGTGACCTAGGGGTCAAACCCCTGCTAGTCAAACTGGTTGACACGCCGGCGTTGAGCCGCCGGCAACATCATGGATGGCGGAGGGGGTCGGAATTCCTCCTCCGGCGACTAAATGGATGGCGGAGGGCACCAAACTGCTCTGCTTGCTCGCGCGCGTCGAGCCAGACACTTCCCAGGGGCTGGGATGGCCAAAGTCGGCGCCGGTGATGAGAACGGCGGCTGCCGGAGCTCGGCCGAGCATGGGCTCGTTGAACCAGAGCGAGACACGGCCGGAACTAAGCACCTACAAGCACTACACGGCCCAACGAGCTCGAGGGTGGCCTCTGATGGACCAACTGGTCACCGGAGCATCGCCGTGCGGCAGGTCATTCAAGAGCCAGCACAATCGGGGTTTATAGAGGGGGAAAAGGCCGGAAAGGAGAGGGGAAAGAGCCGGGAGCTCACAGTGGACTCGAAGCCATCGAGAGTTTGCTCGGGTAGGGCTCGGAGACAGTGATAAATGAGGGCGAAGCTTCGGGTCCGAGGAGGAAGACGAGCTCGAGGACGACACTTCGGGGCTCCTGGCGATGCGTGGCTCAGCGAGGAGGGAGAAGGCGACGAGGCGGAGCGATTGGAGGGATCAGAAGCGAGGGGGAGCGGCTAGAACTACGGCCGCGAAGCTAAGGCACCGACGGCCATGGCAGAGTAGAGGAGGAGAAGAGCAGAGAGGCGAGCGAGGCTGAGAGGGAGAGGGCTATGGGCATGGCTCTCTCAGCTTATCCCCGTCGCGCTGGCGAGGGGAAGCAGGCAGGCAGCTGCGGCGTGGAGGCACGCCCGCGCGCGCGCTCCGGCCACACGGTCGTCCTCCTGGCCGCCAGGAGGACGACGATGGAGCTGGGCCAGCTGGGCCGGCCCAGGTTCATCCTCCTTTTCTTTCTGCTTTATTTTCTTTTTTTGTTTTCCTATTTCTAACATTTGTTTTATTTTATTTTCAGGTATAATTTCTTTGATAAAATATCCCAAATATTTTATATATTGAAGTTTGAATATCTCAAACTTATATAAAAAGTTTCAGGATATTTTGAAAACTAGAATAATGATAATGCTTTGTTTGATATTTTCAGAAGTTTTATTATTTATTTTTAAATTGCTTCAGCTGTTCAAATATTTAAAATGGCCCCTGTTATAACCATGTACATATTTATCATACATAGGGAACATTTTAGTAGGGCATTTTGGATTTGTTGAATTTTCACCAACTTGAATTGTTTGGATTCAATGTGAGCTTGTGGTTTCTTTTAATCCCCATTTTATGTTGATGCAAAATGAAACATGATGCAACACCCATGCTGCCATATGACACCTAGTTAGGGATGTGACAATAAGCAACAATCTTCTTATCTTGCATGAGCAAACCACCAAGACCTTGGAGAGAAGCATCATAGAAAACTTGGAAAGGCTTAGACTGCTCAGGAGGAACAAGAACTGGAGCTGAAGTCAGTCTCTTCTTGAGTGTATTGAACGCCATATCACACTCAGGAGACCAAACATACTTGACACTCTTCTGAAGGAGATCGGACGGAGGCTTAGCAATTTGAGAGAAGTTCTCCACGAATCTTCTGCAATAGCTAGCAAGCCCGAGGAAACTCCGAAGCTGCTTCACATTCTGAGGAGGTTACCACTTCAAGATTGCCTCAACTTTCTCAGGGTGCACTTTAATTCCCTCGATAGAGATCACATGCCCAAGGTACACCACTTCATTGAGCCAAAACTCACACTTGGAAAACTTGGCATAAAATCGATGCTCTCTTAACTTGTCAAGCACAAGGCGGAGATGTTCTGCATGCTCTTCTTCTGTCTCCGAAAACACAAGGAAATCATCCAGATAGACCAAGACGAACTCATTCTTGAAAGGAGAGAAAATGAAATTCATCCTTCTTGAGAAGGTTGGAGGAGCATTAGCAAAACCAAATGACATGACGGTGTACTCGTAAGAGCCAAAAGTCGTCCTGAAAGCGGTCTTAGGAATGTCTTCTTCGCGAATGCGAATCTGATGATAACCCATGCAAAGATCAAGCTTCGAGAAAACCTTGGCACCTTTCAGTTGTTCAAACAACTCGTTGATGTTGGGAACTGGGTACTTGTTTCTGATTGTCTTCTTGTTCAATGGACGGTAGTCAACACAAAGACGATTCGTGCCATCTTTCTTCTTGACAAACAAAACACCACAACCCCATGGAGAAGAACTTTGTCTAATTAGATCCAGACGTTCTTGCTCGTCTAGATGCTTCTTCAACTCTTTCAGCTCTTCGGGGCCAAGTTTATTTGGGCACTTGCAGACTGGTTCAGTTTCGGGCTTGAGATCAATCAGGAACTCTACTGGTCGGTGCAGAGGCATTCCTGGCAATTCTTCTGGACAGACATCTTCATAATCACAAACCATCGGAATTTGAGAAATCGCCGAGATTTCACCCTTCTCATTAAGAGCAAAGAGACTGATTGTGTCATCGCGAGCCGCAAAAATAATCACGTCTTCTGAAGGATGAGTCAGCTTGACTTCTTTTGCTTTAAAATCAATATGAGCTTTGTTCATAGCCAGGAAGTCCATGCCCAAAATGAGATCAATGTCGGAATTACCGTGAACATAAGGAGAAGCCAAGAAAGAATAATTTCCCCTCTTGATAGAAACATCTGAAACAACGGAGGTGGTTTTCATGGCCACACCTGGAGAAAGAACACCCAAAGGTCTACTCAACATCTCAGAATAGAAATCATTCTTCATAGCAAAAGGTCTAGACATGAATGAATGGGATGCTCCAGAATCAAATAACACTTTTGCAAGAATAGAATTAACTGAGAGATTACCCATGATCACTTGAGAAGAATCATCTGCCTCTGCTGCATTCACCATATTCAATCTTGCGGTCTTGGGGTTATGCTTTACCAAAGCATTGCCTCGAGGCTTGACAGGAGGAGGAGGCGGAAGACGCCGCTGGTTGCACTTGTTTGCATAGTGGCCCTTTTGACCACACTTGTGACAAGTCACCTCAAAAAGCGGACAAACATTGCCTGGAGGAGGAACAAGAACTCCCTTGGATGCCTGGGATCTCTGCTGGAATCCTGGGTTGGGTGGGTGGGAAGAACCACGACCACCAAACTACTTCTGCTGCTGAGGAGGACGAAATGGAGGAGGGTTTGGCACCCAATACTTCTGCTGCTTGCAAACCATCTGAGAGATGGAAGAAGAAGAATATGAATCCCTTGAACACTTCTTTGAGTTCTCCAACTTGAGTTGAGTGGCCTCGACCTTCAAAGCCATGTTATAGAACTGATCAAACTCAAGAGGCTCTTGAAGAACTAGGCCTGGCAAAAGCTCATCCTTGAGACAACCTTTGAACTGATAGATCATGCAAGGCGCAACGGAAGCGTGGTGGGCCCATAACTCACAGGTCCCACGATCGAAACCTAGCTCTCATACCAACTTGTCACGCCCAAGATGCATGCCTATCAATTTTAAGATACGAGGGCCTCGCAAGGGATAGACGCGCATCTTGCCGTTCGCAAGTATAGTAACACTGCATCATACATTACAAAAGAGATGAGTATACAAGTTGGCTTACACTCGCCACATGCTAAATTACAATCCACACAGAGTTCAAGTCATCAAGCTGAAGACAGGGTCCAACTACGGACAAAATCAAACGATAAAACACATGCAAAGGATACTATCTCGCTATCCCAAAGATCACGACCATGGTCCTCTACTCATCCGGGTAAGTCACGTACATCCTGCCTCTTTCCTCATCATATTCCCACTGAAGCTGGGTAAAATCATTCTGCATGTACTCATCTATACCTGTACCTGGAGGGTTGTAGTAATCTGGGAGCCACAAGGACTCAGCAATCAAGCGCCCGGGTACCAAGACTATTCAAGCTTAAAGGTTGGGATGGGGTATGTGTTTAGTTTGCAGCATCACTAAGCATATATGGTGGCTAACTTACAGAACATGAAAATAAATATTAGTGTCCTACGATGAACAATCGAATCTAGTATGATCTCTATGAGATCCTAAACACCTACTTACGTCAATCATAACCCCACCGTGTTCTCTCTCGGATCATGTTCACAAGCAGAGACGATCACGGTTACTCACACAGTTGGTGTATTTTTAATTAGAGTTTACTTCAAGTTTACTAAACCGGGAGTTAAACAAATATCCAAGTTGCCACATAACCGCGGGCATGGCTTCTCAAAAAGATTTAACCCTGCAGGGGTGCTCCAACTAGTCCATCACAAATAACCGCACTCTGCGGGAATAGCCTCGACCACGGACTTCGTGGTCATCATAGGTAATTCCAAAGGAATTCCAACACCTCGAGAAAACCCGAAGAAAGTCAGACTCCACACGCAAGACACTCGATAAATGTAAAACAAAGCCAGCAAGACCGCCCGACGTGTCAACGAACCCGATAAGAGCCGCGTATCTCGTTCTCAGGACACGATGGATAAGCTAGTGTATGGTGGCCTGATAGAAATCTCCCAAGTAGCCCTCGGTTGGCCCCACACAGTGCTCTAGTTTGGACCAACACTCATGAGGAGTAGTGGCCCGACGGTTGATTAATTATCCACGGGTTTGCAAGGCCCTATGAAAATTTTATTAAGTTGTTAAGCAAATGTAGTACCAATGTTGGGTCATGCCCGACAAGTTTTAATCTCAACCGAATAAACACGGGGGTCCCCATAACAACCCCGAGCGTGTTAGGAGCGCAAAATATGGAAAACATAAGACCGGTAACAAGAACTATGGCGGTAACAGCGGAACAAAACACCTAGCATAAGGCCAAGCCTTCCACCAATACCAAGATATATATGTGCATTAAATTAAATAATAGATAATATTGTGATATCCAAATCCATGTTATCACATGGAACAAACTGCACCTGTAACTAAAAATGCTATAAGAGGGGCTGTGCAGCGGTAACTTAGACAACCAAAGGTTTGCTAGGATGTGGAGGGTTAGAGGCTTTCATGGCATGTAGGAGGCTGATACTCAAGTGGTCGGTAGCGCGATGGTAACGATAAGAGCGATAAACTAGCAAGCGAAAATAGTATCGGGATCCGGGTACAATCATCTTGCCTATTGGTTCTTCAGTGGAACAAGTAGCAAGATCCTCATAGTAGTACTCTCCTGGGTCCTCGTACTCAGTATCAACACTCGCGTCTACCCAAGAGAAACAGCAACCATAAACATCCAACCAAGGTGCAATGCACAACCAAGATGATGCATGATTCATTTATGAAGAATTGAACATGGCAGTCCAAAACTAGTCATGTTTCACATGCAAAGTTTGTTTATTAATGAATCTGGACAGAACCTCATGTTAAGGTATTTAAACATGCATGAACATGGAAAATATGGATGCAGCATGCAAAATCGATAGAAATTCATATAAAGAACGCAAGAAACGGAGTTACGGTTCTCACAATACGCTCACGACAAGGTACAAAGGCAAAACACAAGACAACCAATACCATGGGCTAATTCTTGATATTCCAAGGTAGCCACTGGTTAGGCCATGAAAAAACAACTACAATAGACTCAAATATCAATCATTCCATGGAGTATATCTCCCACAAGTCACAAAACAATAAAACAAACAATCTGCCACAAAACAGCAACATAGCAACTTACACAACCTACAACTTGAGCTACGGGAACCCTCCAGCAACAAACAACATATTGAAAGAAACTACAGAACAAATGCAACAACTTATCCGACTACACCATCTATATAGGAGGCTCACATCAATAATCATGAAGCTATCAAGTTGACAAGATGAAACAGTTTTTTGGGACTTAGTGAAAATAACAATTTTCCGGAATCTGAGTTAATAAAGTAGCAAGTTTACAGCAGTAGTTAAACATGTCAGAGAGCACCTCTTGGCATGAAAATTAACAGGATGGTAGTATACAACATCTACTCCAAAACACTAGCACTGAGCATACTCAAATTCATAAGATATGAAAAGATACCCACCGACTCTACATGGCATAAAAATAACAGCAGATTCTCAGACTTGGTAGTTTTTAGCATGCTGAAACAGAAAAATTAAGTTGGCTGCTTAGCAGCATGGTTCCCAATTATATGGGTGATTCTCATGTTAGACAAAAATACCAGGGCATAATAGATATTAAACACTAGCACTTCCTAGTTGGCACATGCCCCAAAGCAAGCATGGATTAAATCATGCAAAAATGACAAAGTAGCATCACAGCTAAAATGACAGTTTTATAAACTTGCTGAAAAGTGAAATCTGAACACACCAATGGATTCATTGGCTCTTTCTACCCCAAAAACATGTGTCATACTCATATGTTCATGTGAAACTACATGGCACAAATAAGATAGCAAAACAACCACCTATTCTCATAAGTGATACATAGCTCCAATGGAACATGAGCATAAATGATCATAACCAGATTTGTAACTTAGTTAGATATGGAAATGATCTAACAAATTACAAACAAGAATATATACAACAAGGGGTATATCAAGTGGGGAAACCCACTAGTCCCCCCCCCCACACATACACCCTACACACACATAACAAGCAAGCACTCACACATGCTCTATATATGCCCAAGGCATATGAGCACCAACACTCATGAGCATACCACCCAAGAAGGGGGTGTTCACCCACACACACACAATCACATGCCCATTTATGCATAATGCACATAGGCATACACACACTCACTATCACAAGTGCACTAGGCACATACAGTCTCAACCACTCATGCTCATGTGTATGGGTGGTCATTCACACACATATGCCCACATATATGCACAATGCATAAATGCACATGCATATGTGTATGTTAACACACACATGCACAATCCCACAAACACACATGCATAAGACTCACACTACATGTGTGCAAACTGACACACATACACACACAAGCATATACACCTAGGTGCATACTCACATGCACATACACACGCTCACAACCCACACTTACACAGATGCATATGCAAGCACCACACTAAGTGGCACACACACACACACATACACATCACATACATACACACATATACATCTATATATATGTAAAGTACACACACATACACTCAAATATAACAGAAAAGAAAAACCCAACATGCTGGTTTTTGTATCTACACACACATATGCATTGCAATGGAAGAAAACAAGAGGAAAACAAAAAAAGAAAACAAAAAGAAAAATGGGGAGGGGTTCGGAATCGAACCCACCACCTCCTGTGTGCTTCCCTTGGCGCCTACCACTCTGCTATCGACTGCAATGTTAACAGAGGAGGGCTCGGTTGCACTAGTACTAACACACGCGCTGACCGACTCTGACGAAACTGAACCTGAACCGCACACGCACGGCGATAGAGGAATGGTGGCGACCGGTGGATCCGGCGACGCAAAAGGGCACACACCAAGCGGGAACTATCGGGGATCCATTCCCCTACTCATCTTGCGATGAGGAGGAAGGAGGCGAGCTCAAGCCCGCGCCTTGTGGACGGCAGCGACAGACAACGACGACAACTACACGGCATCCTACATGGGGAAGAAGGAGCTGCAGGGACCGGCTACTCACCGAGGGGACAGCAACGACGAGTCAGTCGAAATGAAGACGCCGGAGGGATCGGGGACGCGGGGACCACAAAGAGGAAGGAGCCGGCGACGACTTGCTCCTTGCGGGCGACGGCAACGCCAATTGGAACCGCAGGGAGGTGCTCCTCACCTCCTAGTGGCGGGGATGGAACGCGGGGAGAACCCCCAAGCCCCATGCCATCACCACCTTGGACGGGACCCACCGGAGACGCGGCGACGGCGGCGACAACGACCGGCGCACTCTCTGAACCTCACTGATTCCGTTACCTGGCAGGGAGGAAAAAGAGAGGAGGGAGAGAGATGGAGGAGGAGATGGGAGTTGTGGCGACGGCGGAGAGGAGAGGAACCCTAGCCAAGGGGCACGCATGTCGAGGGGAGGCTAAATAGCCACGGGCTGACGGCGACGGTGACGGAAAAGGCAGACGGTGGAGGGAGCTCTCTCTCTGAACCTGACGAGGACGACAGACGGGGCCAGGTGACCATTCTCCCAAGCAGGCTGGGCCACGCTGGGGAGGCAAGCCCACTCTGCTCTCTCTCTCTCACATTAAAAGAAAATAGAGAAGTTTCATCTTTTTAAAATAACACAACACAAAGGAAAAAACCCAGAGATAAAATAAAGGAGTTTTTGGGCAAACAAAAATACCTTTGTAAAGAAAATAAGATGCTCCTTTTAATAAAAATATTAAGTTGAATTTTTGGACAAGTAATTTTAAATATTTTTAAAATAACAGCTCCTGTTATTTAAAATCCACAAATGCATAAAGCTCAAAACAATAAAAGACCAACACACTCACTCTTAAAACATATTAGGCTAGCACTTGAACTTTTTTAAATAATTTGAATGGCAACTTAATTCTATTTATAAAATAACATGGGAATAAGCATTAGGTTGGGGTTTTTGTTGAAAAGAGAGGATAGGGGAAGAAGGAGGAGAGTTGCACACGAACACTTCACCCTACTCAAACCACACCACAACACTCACATACCTGGTCACTTCACAACAAGGCATAACATGATGGATGCATGATGCATGATGCATGAATGCAAGAACAAGACATGGATGACAAGTTGCAAACCATCATTAAGCTCATGGCACAAGGTTCATAGAAGAGATTACATGCCATAAAAGGTAGGGACAACACTTGGGCTGTCACATGACATGAGCTGGTCGTACAACACTTGGAGCATCTCGAAGGTCTCGATGGACAGGATATTGAGCCCGGCTCCACTATCGATGAGGGTCTTGGTGACGAGGACATTGCTGATGGTTGGCGTGCAAAGCATGGGGAGCGTGCCTGCCATGGCTGAGCCCCTGAGCTGATCCACCGAGTGAAAGGCGATTGCGGTGTGGGACCACTTGAGGGGACACATGGCTTCGTGCTTCGGGAGGGCTGTATTCACCTCCCGTGAGAACTGCTTGAAGATGCGGTTTGATGCTGGGGCTTCGGCTCTGCCCAGGATACAAGCTATTGCCTTGACCTCCTGGAAGCCCCAAGACCCGTCGTCCTGCCTGTCCTCTTCCTTCTTCCTAGGTGGTGGTGGCAATGGAGTTAGGCCGACCTCACGAAGACGAGCCTCACGAGGTTGGCCACGGTGTGACCCCTCCGGAGAGTCATCGCGCTAGCGGTCCTCCCGAGCTTGGTCGTGCCAGTGGTCCTCCTGAGGTCGGTCTCTCCACTCCTGGCGTGCCTCCCAATTGTCCCACGGCGTCCGCCGCGGCCTCCGCCGCGTCCGAAGCCACGGTCACTATGTCCAGTGCGCCAGCCGAAGTGCTTGTCGTGGACCAGCCTGAGGTCCTGGCAATCGATGGTGTTGTGGTTGTTGGTGCCATGGAAGACGCAAGACGGTCGCCCTCGTGAGGGGGGTTCCTCATCTCAGATGCGCTTCATCTCCGGCTCGGCCACAAGCACCGTGGGGGCCTTGCGCTTCGCCTTCTTGGCCTTCGTGTTCTTGTCCTCTGGCTCCACCCCCGGAAGCTCGCGGAACGAGAGGCGGCCCTCCTCGGCCTTGGTGCACTTGTTCGCCAGGTTGAACATCTCCAGGGCTAAGCACAGTTCATCGTTGATGGCAATCTCCTCCTTCATCCTAAGCCCCCCTGACGCCGTTTATGAACGCGTAGATGATGGCCTTCATTCCACGCCCTCGGGATCTTTATAAGGGTGCTCGTGAAGCTTTATATGAACGTGTGGAGGGTCTCTCCTCCTGCTGCTTCACGCGGCGCAGGTCGTTCATGATAAGCACCCGATCACGGGTACCTTGGAAGTTGGCAACGAAGCACTTGTGCAGGTCGTCCCAGGAGGTGATGGACCGCTCCGGGAGGTTGAGGAGCAAGGAGAGCATGCCGACCTTGAGCACCATGGGGAACCAGCTCGCCATGAACTTGTCGTCTCCACCAGCCGCCTGGATGCTCAGCAAGTTGGGCTGTAGGAACTCAGCAGGATCTGGGGTGCCATCGTAGCGAGGGGTAGGTCAGGCTTGAACTTGTAGGGCCACAAGGTCGGATGGAGCTTCAGAGCGATGGCATGACGCCCCACCAGACCAGAGAGTGTCGCACGCACGAGAGGTGCCCAGTCTTGACGCTCCTGAGGGGGCGCTTCGAGGGGTGCCCGATCACGGTGCTAGTTCACCGGCGTGGGTAGTCCACGCGCGCCGACGCGTGGCCGTGGCACCACTTGGTAGCTAACTTCATCTCTTGCCCTCGCCCACGGCTCCCAGCATTGGTCGCACGGATGTGCTTTATGCCTGGTGTCGATGCACTAGAGTTTTTGGGCCACCTAGTGTCCCTTTACTCGTGCACGGGCTGTAACAACTACCTCAGCGACAAGGCCTAGCAAAACCTTATCAAGCACTAGCACAGAAGATTCAAGACTGCCGGCAAGACCATGCAGGGAGGGCTATAGAGCCTCCGAGCAAAGCAAACCTCCCTCGGCAAGGCAAGACCCTGGCAAGGCAAGGCCCCGGCAAACACCACAAGCACACAGGCCAGGTGTCCATTCACCTGGATGCGTGTCACAATGTCGGTGCTAGAGGGGGGCTGAGCATCGCCGATGGGACGGGCCCCCATCCCATCCCACTGATGGACAGAGGTACCTGACGAAGCATTAAATGCTCTTGTCCTACTCCGTCAGAGTTAGGTGCGATAACATTGTTGCACTGTGCACCTCGTGTGCACACTGTACGCCACTGTTGGGATCCCCTTCAGTATAAAAGGAGCCCCAGGGCATTACATAGAAGGAATTTTTGGCCACCTTTCGCACCTTTGCACCTTTGGGACCTTCGTCCTTTTGGCCTTTAGACAGGTAGACAACTAGAGGTCATCAAGCTCCTCTAGAAGCCGTTCATGGCGCTCCTGTAGCTAGAACCCTAGAACACGATCAATATAGCCAAGCAAGAGTAGGGTATTACGCATCCATGTGGCCCGAACCTGGGTAAAAACTCCCAGTGTGCTGCTTACCAGACTGGCTCTTTGCGCGTGTCCGCCCCCTGCCGAACCGAAAGGGATCCCCATGATCCCATAGGTGTTCGTACCCCATGACATCTTTGGCGCGCCATGTAGGGGGCGCGTGAGCGGTGCAAACCTGTTCTGGTAATCCGCACCCCAACTTCATCGTCGCCATAGCCCATATGAAGAAGGGCCAGACAACAGTTGGCCCATCCACGTCCGCCATCCCTGTATCCACACGGACAGGGGACAACGTGGACGCGGGTGGAGGAGGAGGAGGCGGAGGTTTGGAACTTCAGCAACGCTCCGGTGACGAAGGCCAAGCAAGCGGCAATGCTCGCCGCAGGACGCCCATGATAACGGTGGGAACCCCCGCACCCCTGGGTCCCAGGATAGAGCGGTACCGCCTGCAGGGGGTGCTGCGAACTTTGGAGCAGAAGTGTATCTTCTAGGGAACCCACACCGGCGCCTACACCGCAGCCTTCTTAGGACACGTGAGGAGAGCCGCGCCACGACTCCCACTGCCCCCAACGTCCCCATAGAAAAGCTCATGCGCATCATTCTCACGATGCGCGGGACCAGCACGCTCACCTGCATGCAAGTGGGAGTGGCATGCCGACGTGGGATCGTGGCGGTGCTCCTTCTAACATGGTTAGAAGTCAGAGCACCTCGCGTTCCTCCCATCGTTCTCAACCGACCACGTCGGAAGAAGCGATGGCGCGTCGCAGCTAATCCTAAATTTCCAACCGCTAAGGAGAAGCTCGACGAATGGTTGAGCCACCATTCGAAGCCTCCTCAGCCTCGCAGACAAGCTTCGACCCACCGGGCCGTCTCGGACCAGTGATGAAGCACCCGGAGCCGGCACAACTTGGGTGCACTCTCCTCAGCGACAGCATCGCCAGTCGCCGACCCAACGGGCCGACACCTGCGACGGTTACTCAATGGCATAGTCCAACACACGCACGGGCCACGATCAGCATCATGTCCTTCGGAAATGGGGCAAAGAAAACGCCCGAACCGCGATTGAGTGACGTCGGGAAGCGCGCCTCCAGTCAGATAGGCGCATGGGGCCCACTGTAGACAAGCTCACGCTGGGTATTCTGTCAGCCTACCTTACGAGGTGGGCTGCCAGTGTTTACCCATGAGCTACGGTGAGTCCAGTGGCCCAACTCCCGCATGTTCGAATCGGAAGTCCCGGAGAAGTATGATGGCAAGACCCATCCGTCATAATTCCTGAGCGTCTACACCATCGCGGTGTAGGATGCCAGGGGACGCGACAACAAGATATTGGCCAACCATATCCCGTTGGTGCTTAAGCCCAACGTCAGGTCATGGCTGATGCACTTGCCGGAGGGGTCCATCGCTTCCTTGGAGGACCTGTGTCACGAGTTTGTTGGCGCCTTCACCGGAGGTCATCAAGCTCCTAGCCAGGAGAGCAATCTACACATAATCTGCCAAAAGGAAGGCGAAACCCTGCGCAAGTACATCCAGAGGTTCAGCCGAATTCACCACAACCTCCTCGATGTTCATCCCACTGATGTTATCAGCGCGCTCCATCAGAACATGCACAACCGCAGGATGCGGGAAGAGCTAGCGATGAACAGGGTCAGGGGCATACGCCGAGCTTTATGCTTTGGCAAAGAAATGTGCTCGGGCTAAAGAAGGGAGGAGACTCCCCGGTGAAGACGTCAGTGCGGGGGACGACTCTGAAGAAGAAGAAGACACCGCTGCCCCAAAAAAGAAGAGTCGGCGGCGGAAGAAGAAGCGCAAGGGCAAGACCATACTTGCCGTCGAGGGATCCGGCAACCCCGGCACCACCAAAAATGGCAAGGTCGATGGCCCCGGCAACGATGTTGCCGGGTGCGCCTCCTGCCACGCCTTGTCGGCTGCTGACAAGCCAGAGGGTTCCAACAAGCAGTATTGCAAGGTCCATCGCACCAAGGGCCACGATCTCCAAGACTGCCGGCAAGTTGAGCAGCTTGCCGAGAGGCAAAAAGCCGAGTATAAGAGGCGAGATAAGGATAAGTGCAAGGATGGTACCGAGGGGTCCTACAGGAAGCGTGTGGGCCAAGGAGGTCACCACGGCAAGCCCAAGCAATAGAAAGACCGACCCACCCGCGGCCGCGACAAGCAAGAGTGACATGATGATGATGTCGACGAGGACAACGAGTCTAGCGAGCAAGTGTTCCAGAAGGCTACAGAGATGATGTGCATAGAAGGAGGCACCTTATTGCATTCCTCCCACAACCAACTTATACAGTGGGCGCGCGAGGTTAATGTGGCGGAGCCCTCCATCTATGCCCAGAGACCTCTGAAGTGGTCCAACACTCCTACCATTTTCGATGTTGAGGATCACCCTAATCGCGTAACTGCGGTCGGGTGCCTGCCATTGTTGGTTTCCCCGACAATTCGCAACCTCAAGGTGACGAAGATGCTAGTTGATAGTGGGGCCAGCCTGAACCTGATCTCACCGGATGTCATCCAGAGGCTGCAAATTCCTAATGAGGATCTCGAGCCAATAGGTTCTTTCCAAGGGGTCAATTCGGGAAGAACTCAGCCAAAGGGCAAGGTCACGCTGCCGGTGATGCTTGGCAGCGATTTCAATTTTAGAATGGAGAGGATCATTTTTGACGTCGCCAAGATTTTGTTGCCATACAATGACATCATTGGTCGCCCGACACTGGCCAAGTTCATGGCAGCCACCCACTTCACTTACAATGTGCTAAAGATGCCCGGGCCAATGAGCGTCATCACTATCCACTCCGACAAGAAGAGCACTCTTATCTACGCCGACCAACTCTACTGAGGGGCAGCTACAGCACCTGCCGCTAAGGCACTTGCTCCCGCCGCTGAAGCTCCCGAGGGGAAGAAGACCGGCAAGGCCTTTGGCGCACATTCCGACAAGCGCACCTCCTCGGAGTGCTATGCTCCCATTGACGATGTGCTAGAGAGCTCCACCGGCAAGAGCAAAAATTCCAAAGTTGTTCCACTGGAGATCAAGAAGGTGCCCGCCAAGGAGGATGGCACGGGGGGAACTTTCACAATAAGTTCCACCCTTGATGAAAAATAGGAAAGCGCGCTCGTTGCCTTCTTGTGGGAGAATAACAATGTGTTTGCATGACAACCATCTGATATCCCCGGTGTTCCCAGGGAGGTGATTGAGCACCACCTAGCCGTCTATCCTCACGCGACGCCCGTCAAACAGAAAGTCTAGAAGCAAGCTTTGGAACAGCAACAGTTTATTGCCAAAGAGATCAAGAAACTAGAAGCGCCTGGCTTGGTCAGAGGAGTACTCCATCCAACATGGTTGGCTAATCCAGTTGTAGTGCGCAAGGCGAACGGGAAATGGAGGCTATGCATTGACTTCACAGATGTCAATAAGGCCTGCCCCAAAGATCCTTTTCCCTTGCCACACATCGACCGAATTATGGACTCCACCACCGGCTATGACTTACTGTCTTTCCTTGATGCCTATTCTGGCTATCATCGGATTTTCATGGCCAAGGAAGACGATGAGAAGACTGCATTCATCACCCCATGTGGTACGTACTTGTTTTTACGTATGCCTTTCGGGTTGAAAAGTGTTGGTTCTACATTTGCGAGAGCGTTCCAAATTGGTTTTGAGCCCCAGCTGCATCAAAATATGGAAGCTGACATGGATGACATAGTGGTTAAAACCAAGGATAAGGCCACGCTCATATCAGACCTAGAAGAAACATTTGCAAACCTGTGCAAGATCAACATGAAGCTCAACCCCGAGAAGTGCACGTTTGGTGTCCTGTTCGGCAAACTTCTCGGGTTCCTTGTGTGTCAATGAGGAATTGAAGCAAATCCCGACAAGATCAAAGAAATTGAGCAGATTGAAGCATGAAGACATGTCAAGGACGTATGCCATCTTGCCTGTTGTGTTGCTGCTCTGAGTAGGTTCATCTCAAAATTTGCTGAGCGCGCCCTGCCCTTTTTCAAAATCTTGAAGAAGGCAGGCCCAATGAAATGGACTCCAAAAGCGGAGGCGGCGCTGTAGGATTTGAAGAGGTACCTTTCCTCTCCGCCGGTCCTAGTCGCGCCAAAGCCACAAGAACTGTTGCTACTGTATCTGGCAGCAACAAATCAAGTGGTGAGTGCTGCACTATTGGCTGAAAGAGAGGTCGACGAAGAGGCGGCAACAGTGGCAGGACCGTCGCGTGGCGAACCGGGATAGTCTCCAGCAGTGTCTGGAGCCGGCAAAGAAGGATCTGCGCAGTCAAAAGAGATAGTCCAGAAGAAGAAAATGGTTCAGCGACCGGTCTATTTTGTCAGCTCCTTGTTGCAGGGGGCTAGGTCAAGGTATTTTGGCGTGCAAAAACTTCTCTTCGGCCTTCTTATGGCCTCGAGGAAGCTGCGCCATTAATTCCAAGCTGCAAAAACTTCTCTTCGACTGTTGTCACCCGCTTCCTGCTACTGCAGATATTGCGAAACCCAGAAGCTATCGGAAGGATTATGGAGTGGGACCTGGAACTATCAAGCTTTGGTCTTAAGTTCGAAAGCACTTCGACCATTCAGAGCAGGGCCTTGGTGGAGTTCATTGCAAAATGGACACCAACGCCCGATGAAGAGATTACAGAGTCAACCCTCCCCGGCAAGGAAACTGATCGGGAATGGATCATGTATTTTGATGGAGCTTTCTTGCTGCAAGGCGCTGGTGCCGGAGTGCTTCTTGTCGCATCCACCGGAGAGCACCTCAGATATGTGATCCAAATGCACTTTCCCTGGGAGAGAGCAATGAACAACACTGTCGAGTATGAAGAGCTACTTGCTGGTCTCAGGATCACGGCAGACCTTGTGATCAAGAAACTCATTTTCAGGGGTGATTCTCAGCTTGTCATCAGGCAAGTGAACAAACAGTACCAGAGCCCGTTGATGGAAGGATATGTGGATGAAGTAAGGAAGTTGGAAGAATGTTTTGACGGCCTACAAATGGAGCACGTTCCACATGCAGAGAATAGCATTGCCGTCGGCCTGTCAAAATGTGCTTCCCATAAGTTACATGTGGAACTAGGAACTTTCATGCTCCAACTAACTCAATCCTCCATGCTACCATAATTAGGACAAGAGAAGAGAAGAAAGCTAAGTTCTTTGGTCAACACTATGCTCGGGAAGGACGACCAGCACTTGCCATAGAAGCGTACGCTCCCGCCAGGCTTGCTGGGCCCATGGGCCCTTGCCGTCGAGGCAAATGCTCCCCCGGCAGAAGAGATGCCTTTAGTCCTCGTCGTCGAGCCCCAGGCTCCAGCATGGGCACTACACATTGTCTATTTCCTTTAGACAGGAGAACTCCCCGAAGAACAAGAGGAAGCAGAGAAAGTAGCCCACCGGTCTCCTATGTACCAGTTCATTGACAACGTTCTGTACAGAAAGAGACCAAATGGCGTGAAACTCAGGTACATTTCTCGGGAGGATGGACTGGAGCTGTTGGCAGAGATACAAGGAGGCACATGTGGCTCCCACATAGGATCTAGAGCGCTTGCCGGAAAGGCATTTCGGCAAGGTTTCTTTTCGCCCACCACCCTCCAGGATGCAACTGCATTAGTAACCAACTGTGAAGCATGCCAGTTCCATTCAAAGAAGGTACATCAATCAGCTCAAGCCCTTCAAACAATCCCTCTCTCCTGGCCATTTTCGGTCTGGGCTTGACATCTTGGGACCCTTCCCCGCGTTGCCGGGGCTTTGAGTACTTGTGCGCCACAACCGACAAGTTAACAAAGTGGCCGGAGGTGGAAGCAGTGAGAAAGGTGATAGCACAATCAGCCGTCAAGTTTTCCAAGGACTCGTCTGCCGTTTTTGTGTTCCCAATAGGTTCATCATTGATAATGGTACACAGTTCACGAGCTGCACCTTCATGCAAAATGCCAAGACCTTGGCAGCAAAATCTGTGTTGCTTCCGTTGCCCTTCCAAGGAGCAACGACCAAGCGGAAAGGGCTAATGCAAAAGTGCTGCGAGGCCTCAAGACGAGAACTTTCGACAAGCTACACAAGTGCGGAAGGCACTGGATTGATGAGTTGCTGATAGTTCTTTGGTCAATCAGGATGACACCAAATTGAGCTACCGGTCAGACACCCTTCTCCCTTGTCTATGGGGTGGAGGCATTTCTCCCCATGGAACTCATATACGGTTCTCCTCGAGTGCTCACTTATGACAAGCTCGAGCAAGAGCAGTTGCAGCAAGACGACGCGACGCTCCTTGAGGAAGATCATCCTTAGGCTGTTTTGAGAGCTGCGCGCTACCAACAAGCCTTGTGCCACTACCATAGCCGCAAGGTCAATGCCAAAATTCTTGAGGAAGGCGACCTTGTTCTTCGACGAGTTCAATCCGCCAAGAATCAAAAATCCGCCAAGCATCAAAACAAGTTGACACCAAAGTGGGAAGGCCCTTATCGGGTAGTACGAGTCACTAGGCCTGGTGCAGTCCGCGTGGAGATCGAAGATGGCTTTCCGGTGAGAAACTCCTGGAATATCAAACATATTCAAAAGTTCTATCCATGAGCAACGGTTGCCGGGCCAGCCCCGACAACCACCTTTTGTCCAAGTCTTGCCGCTGAAGCATGTAATCCTTGGTACAAAGCAAGGCTCAGACCCTGTACGCAGTTAAACAAAGATAAGTGTTCCGCAATTCTGTTTGATTCTCATGTTACTTACTTACATGTTTATTTGGAATATTGCATTACACTTAACCCCGACGGGAGCTAACAGACCGCCATGGTTCCTATCCATATTTTCTCCTTTTTCTTTTTCTCAAAGGATGAAAGGATCCCCACGTGCAGCTTTGCCAGGGGGAATAATGGTACCGGTGCCGATGAGCGACGTCCCAAAGAAAGCTTGCTAGAAGGAGAAAGGCAACGAACAGATAAGTTCCAAAAAACCCATGTGAATCCCTGCTATAAAGTTATTTTCCTTGAGCAATTTCGGCTTTTGTGTGGAAAACCTGCACGCATGGGAACCTTGCCATGATTGGATGCGCCCTCACTACGCTCGGGACCACTTAACGGCTTAAGTGGTTTCGCCCGCGCTCCTTGTGTCGTTTCGAGTCCGCTCAACGATCCAAGTGCCAGCGCTCGCGCCCTTATCCCGTTTTCGAGTAAGGCCGACGCCTTGAATAGCCGCACCAAGGACGCCAAGGTATCTTGCCGGCGGTAGCACCGCCAGTAGGCTGCTAAGGAGCCGTTCCTCAAAGCGCTCGTGGTAGGGCTACGGTCGAGGAAAGGCATAGGGAAAATTCCATACACAGAAGCGGTTTACCAAGGGAGATAACATAACAATTGTCCAAGGCATAAGGAGATAAATGTTACATCGGCCTTACCGAGACTCTAACACAAAATAAGTCGTTTTTGGCATATGCAATGACGAGAAGTGATGAAACTAATCCCGACAGTCTCCCTCAACCCGCTTGACCTAGCTCACCCGCTCGACAATGGGTGCGACGAGTTCCTCGAGCACCTGGACGTCCGCACCCTTTGGCAAACAGTCAAGAACGTTGGCAAGGTTGAGGTCGGGATTCTTGTGCGCCACCTTGATGAGCACCTTGCGGAGGATAGCCTGGTAGAGCTTGTGGGATTCATCGGCCAGGTGGGCCGCCCGGTCGGAATGGAGCTGCTCGAGGGCCCCGAGTAAGCCGTCGAAGAACATGGTCACCTTAGCGCTCGTGGAGATCTTGTCATCGGGAGAATACGAGGGGCCCTTTAGACCCTTGGCGGACAGTTGTTCGGCAAGCTTCTCCGCAACATCGATGAGCTTCTCGGTCCAGATCTCCACTCTGCGCACATAGTCGTTATGAGAGACGGCGACACTCTCGACAAGCTGCTTCTCATCATGGAGCTCCTTGAGCAGAGCCTTCTCCCGTGTCTTCGCGGCCTCGAGAGTCCCCGTCAGTGTGGCCAGCTTCACGGTCGGATCGGTGATGGACTCGTTGGCCTGGAGAGCTGCTTGGCCTTGTCAGAGGCAGCGACTTGCACCTCCATCAGGCTGGCAACGGCCTTATCCCGCTCAGCCTCGAGCGATAAGACCTTCGCGCCTTGATCTTCGAGGACCACCTCCAGTCCCTTCAACCTCTCCTCCGGTGAGCTTTTGGTGGTATCTGCAGCCTCGGCTACGTTGACAGCCTCATTCACTTTGCCGGCGTGGTCTGCCGCCAGGGCCTCGAGTGCTTCCTTGTGCACCAGCTCCAATGAGTGGACCCACCGCGCGACGAGATCCTCGAGCTCCACGTCCTTGCCATGGAGCTTGTCAGGGAGTGCCCTCTCGCAAGCGATGATGTCTTCCTCTTGGGCATCAAGCAAGATGAGGTGCGCCATCAAACGAGCGTCATTGGCAGCGGGCCGCTATTTGGCCTCCTCCTATGCCGGTTCAGCGTCAGACTGCCGCATATAGAATTAGGTCCAGCCTTCGCTCAGTTGTGACTGGCCAATCTGCAGGTCCTTAGAGGCCTGGGCGTACCAAGCCTGGGTCTCCTTGACGCGATCCTGGAAGCTGGCCTTGGTAGCTTCGATAACCGTGGCCCTGGAGTCGAGTTTCTCCTTCCGGGTACGCTGAAGCGCCTGGAGCTTCCGGAAGCTGTCGCCCATGGACTGAAGGAGCTGCTCCTCCTGGGTTTTGTTACTAGCGATTGGCCCGTCGACAACGTCGATCCCGGTGGCGGCGACCACCTCCTCTACAAGGGCTCCCTCCCCAGGTGGCGCCCCAGCACTTACTGCGTCGGGGATGCTGACGAACAGATTGTTGCCGACCGTGAAGTACCTGCTCGACGAAGGAGCTTCAAACGTGGACGACTGGCTCTTGGCGGCCGCCTCCCCGTCGACCTTCTCACCGGCCTGATCGGTGGACTTCTTGGTGGCCTCCTTCTTTTGAGCGGCTACCTCGGCACTAGCGGCCTTGGCGGCGGCCTTATTGGAGGCCTTGACGGCAACGTTCTTGGCGGCCATTGCCTCGGCGCTCTTAATAGCTTCTTCAGCGGCGACCTTGTCGGCCTCGGCGGCGGCGTCCCTCGCTGTCCCCACAATGGCAGAGTTGACGTCCGTTTCCTCTACTGTGGGAATGTCTGAAGAACAGGGGGGTAAACCAGGCGAAGCTAAGGGGGGAGTTAAAGAAGACAAAAAGAAAATATAGAGAGAAAGAGGGAAGTAGCTTCGCCTACGAAGATTACCGGCGGAGACTCGCCAGTGCCTGAGTTTGCCGGCCCTTCCTAGTCGCGATAAAGCGCACTGGAGGAAGTCCTGGCCCGAGAAAAATCCCTGGGCGGTGAATCTAGGGCTGCTGCCGATGATTCTCCTCGTCGCTGCTCTCCCCCTGCATGCCCGGTGATGTTAGTAGTAAAGATGCGCACCCTGGAGCCAGCCATCAGGAAATGAATAATGATTTCACATTGGGGACTCCGCCAGGGGCTGAGTCGGGGACTGTGACGCGGGCCAGCTTGCGGATTGGCGGTTGTCACACTCAACACTCCTAAGGCGCTTGCCGATGACCCCTCAACCGTCAAAGTCCTCGCCCTCTTCGCGACCCGCTGCGCCAGTGTTTCCGCATCCCTATGGAAGAAAATTAAGACAGATTAGATGAGCGGGGATGAGAGAACTGCGGGTTGGGGAAACGAGACAGGATCCTTACTCTTCTTCTTCCTCCCCCAAGCTAAGGGTAGAAAGGTCGAAGGCGACCTCTGCCGTGGAGCCTCTAGGAGGAGGTGGAGGGGTGCTCCTAGATCGTTTGGTCGCGGCAGGCGCGGGCTGTCGATGGACTCCTTGTCGCCATGCGGCCTTGTCAGTGGCCCCCATGCCAAGGGCTGCACTACTCGAGGAGGCTTGTGGAGGTGAGAGTTCGGAGGCCGTGTTCCTAAGGACATGCCTTTTACTTTGAACAAGGGGTGGGACCTCCTCGGACAACTCCTCTTCGGGCGCGCCTTCGGCAAGGTGGCCGGGGGCAGACGTGTCACCTCGCTCCTCGGCGACCCCGCCCTAACCAATAAGATTCTCACCAAGTGGTACCTCCCATTCCCCAGCTTCGTCTTCCAAGAAACCGGCGCTGCCGGCCTCCTCGGCAAGCACCGCTTCTTGCACCCTGCTGGCGATGTATGCCAGCTCCTCTTGGGTGGTGTCGCTTGTGAGGCCCTTCTCCCTTCGGATGGTCATCTCTGACAGGTTTTCAAAGTACTCCTACACCTTCTCCGCGGGCGGCTCCATCCAACTAGCGTCAAGGATATGGGCATCGAGCACTGGCATCATGGCGATAATTCTGCCCAGGGCCGAGTTATTGCACAAGGGAATTAGGCCCGCCGACAGCTCGATCACCATGATGATCCTGAATAACTTCTGGCAGAGGGCCCCTAGGTGCATGGTGGTCAGATTTTTGTTTAGCCTGGGGTGCAGCCTCATGATATCCGTCGCGTTCCTGAAGTCCCAGACCGACCTCCACTTGTTCTGCAAGGGGGCGATGCGCCGGCAAAGAAAGTCAGCTCCTATCATCTCCACGATGAAGTCCGCATTCCTGAGGCGGAGGATCCTAGTGGTCGCGACTGTGAGCTTCCCGTCCTCTGGGTCAAGGGTGCTCCAGTCCTCTCCGCGCACCATCTTGATCTGTCATGGCATACCAAACGGCTAGGGCTCCTCCTCTCGGAGCCAACACCACTTGCCCCGCCACTCGTCCCATCTCTTGGTGTAAGCCCCTTCGGGGTAGACCTCCTTGGTTACTTGCCGAGGAATCCAAGTGACAGCGCTGAAGAGGTCCCCGCCCGGCTGGATGCGAGGGGTAAAATAATGGCGGAAGAGGGCGGTGCTAGAGACTACTCCGGCAAAGTTTTCGCAGAGATGTGCAAAAACCGCCATGGATTTCACGACATTCGGCGTGAAATCCAGGAAATGGAAGCCATAAGTAAGCATGAGGTCGATGAAAAAGTCTGAATAGGGGGGCAGAGTCTGCAGTAAAAATAATCGGCAAAGAAGGGATATTTTCTCGGACCTCCCCCAGAAGGACCCAGGCTCATGGAAGTGGCGGGATGCCCTGTCGTCGCCGTCGCCCACATCCACCGATACCGCCCCTTCAAGGCGGCCACACTTAGCCCCGGCTGGAAGACGACATGCTCCCTCCACATCTTCACTGCCTTTCTCTCCGAGACAGCCCTCGTTTCCTTGCCCTTGCTGACTTTGGGCGGCATGGCGATGGTGGGAGCGGAGACCAAGAACAAAGAAGGGGTGGGGGCGCTGACGGATGCGAATGTCTCTCCCTTGGGCTTAAGTAAGAAGGTAACTGCGATTCTCAGATTGGGAAGAGGGAAATGGGCATCGGGTCTGCAGTCTCCTCTTTATGGGGAAGGTGCGAGACGGTCTCTTTTTACCACAAACGAGATGGTGTGGGAACGTCCCGCGGGCGCACCACCGTAATTGCCGTGCTGCGCACATATCCCACCACCCGCATTCAATGAGCATCGTGGGGAAGTGCGGCGGGCGCAATGGTCACAACTGTAAGGCCCCACCACATGTGCCCGTGCACCAGTTGGGCCTATCCCAACAACGCCTCGTGAAGTGTATGGCCCAGGCGCGAGGGCTAATGTTGGTGCACTAGAGTTTTTGGGCCACCTAGTGCCCCTTTACTTGTGCACGGGATGTAGCAGCTACCTCGGTGACAAGGCCTAGCAAAAACATATCGAGCACCAGCACAGAAGATTCAAGACGGTCGGGTAGACCTTGCCGGGAGGGCTGTAGAGCCTCCAGGCGAAGCAAACCTCCCCTGGCAAAGCAAGGCCCCACCAAGTACCGCTAGCACACAGGACAGGTGTTGACTCACCTGTACGCGTGTCACGGCATCGGTGCTGGAGGGGGGCTGAGCGGCACCAATGGACGGGCCCCGGTCCTGTCCTGCTGACGGACTAGGGCACCTAACAGAGCATTAAATGCTCTTGTCCTACCCCGTCAAAGTTAGGTGTGATAGCATTGTTGCACTATGCACCTCGTGTGCACACTGTACGCCACTGTTGGGATCGCCTTAAGTATAAAAGGAGGCCCAGGGCGTTACAGAGAAGGACTTTTTGGCCACCTTTCGCACCTTTGCACCTTTCGGACCTTCGTCCTTTTGGCCTTTAGACAGGTAGACAACTAGAGGTCATCAAGCTCCTATAGCAGCCGTTCATGGTGCTCCTGTAGCTAGAACCCTAGAACACGATCAATACAGCCAAGCAGGAGTAGGGTATTACGCAACCGTGTGGCCCAAACCTGGGTAAAAACTCCCCGTGTGCTGCTTACCAGACCGGCTCTTTGCGCGTGTCCTCCCCCTGCCGAATAGAAAGGGATCACCACGATCCCATAGGTGTTCGTCCCCCACGACACCGGGTTTGGGGTCGATGTCACGCTATGGAGGAGGGGGCGGTGCATCATGGGCCCTGTCGTCTGCTAGAGAGGGCTAGGGCCAGAGCGAGTAGGAGAGCGTAGAAGCGTCGTTGACGGTACTGACGAGCTCTGTGATGCGCCCGAGCCAGTAGTCAAAGCGTTCGGGGCAGGGCGCTAGCATAGCAGCTCGCGTGCCATGGTGAGTGTGCCCATCCCAAGTATTGGCACGAGACAAGCGTGGGAGGACGACCTGGTAGATGGAACGATCAACGGAGTGGCGGTGCGGCCGTTGCGCCGCGCGGTGACCGGATGGGGGGAGTCTTGTTGTTCATGGGCCTCCGGGCCCGTGGCGGTGTTGGCCACAGGAGAGGCAAATTGGCACGCGACGGCGTGGCTCATGAGCGCCAACTGGGTGATGCAGGCGGCTCGACGCTCGACGCGGGCCCGACGAGCATCAGACATCTGAGCGGCGAGGTGGAGAGAGAGCATGGCTTGAGGAAGACTTCGAAACGTCCCCGACCCCTCACACCAAATATCGGATCTCGGGATCCACAAAACCGAAGGAAGTTCGAACACTGTGCGTGTACAAAGAACCCCAACAACCTCACCCCATCTAGCTCACAACTCGATGGTTTCGACTACTAACTCGCACGATGATGAGGAAGAAGATTGCACACGATGATTTACCCAGGTTCGGGCCGCTGCGAAGCGTAAAACCCTACTACTCTTTGGTGGATTGCCTCATGAGGAGGTTTGTGGATGAACTAGTATAGTGGTGAGTTTCCTCGTGAGGGCGCTCTTGTGGTCTTGCCCCTCTTGCTTTGTCTCTCTATTTTTCCCTTTGTTTCTCATCCCTCTCTACGGTGCAGCCTAGCTCCTACTTATAGGGGCCCGGGTCCTCTTCCCTTATCGTTATGGTAGGAAGGGATCCCATAATGGCCAAATTCGAAGGGGGACAGGAGTAACTCTTTATCCTGACAAAAGGTGGTCTTCGCCTACAAAGTAGTCGTGATGATGCAGAGGTGGGCTTGGCGATGACATCCATCCTACAGGGCTCATGGTCATGGTCTTGTTGCACCGGAATGGAAACCTTTGGGGGTGCTTTGTGAACCCCGCGTACGTCCTTGCTCCCCTTGCACCAAAGGGGAAACTTTACCGCCTGGCGCGCTAGTGCCCACCTGTACTACCTTGCATCATCCTTGGCCTCCTGAGGCCAAGCACTGCATACACTACTGGAATCAGACAATTTGCCCTCTGACAGCTCTTTGCCGTCTGCTAGCAGACGACAAAGACTGTCTTTGCCATCAGCTAGCACAAAGCAGACGGCAAAGACCTAGCAAACGACAAAGAGGGGCTTTGCCAACAGCCAGCTCTTTCCCGTCTGCTAGCGGATGACAAAGATTCTTTGCCGTCTGCTAGTGGACGACAAAGATTCTTTGCCGTTAGCGAGCGGACGACAAAGAGGTGGGTGGGGTCTAGTTGACGACACTACTTTAACGGCCCACCCTCCACCTCTTTGCCGTCCGCTAGAGGACAACAGAGACATGGATACCTAACCCGCTAACGGCGCACCCCCACGCCTCTCATCTCTCTCCCCCGACCCATCTCCCCAGCCCCCACCGCCACCGTGCCCCCGCGTCGGCCGCCGCCCGCCCCCATGCTCCCACCCGCCGTTGCGCCCCCGCTGCCGGGGTCCGCCCGCGCCCGCACCGCCACCACCCCCGCCACCCGTGCCCATCGCCAGCCCCCGTCGCGCTCCCACCGCCCCCACCTCCTCCGCCCACGCCCACCGCCGGCGGGACGCCACCCCGCCCGTCCCGCCTTTTCCATGTCCCTTACCGACCCTCCTGCCGCCCGTTCCTGCCAGATCCTCCCTCCACCTCGCCGCCACCCTCGTTGTCGGCTGAGAGAAGCGCCTCCCTGGACTCGGCAGAAGTATCCACTCCCCGACTGGCGACCGACAACCACCTTCCCCGACGGCAGCACCAGCCATCTCCGCCTTTGCCGCCCAGCAGCAGCTCCCGCAGCCTCCGCTCCCGACGACCAGAAAGAAGCAAAGGTGAGGATGGAAACAGTGAATCTCCGCCTAACCCCTTTCAATTCTCGGCGTCACGCAATCATGATGCAGTTTTTATACCCTGATGCGTATCTCCATCATGACTTGAGCCGGTAGAATTTTGTAGAGTAGCATTTGGGGCTACTGCAGGGAGAAAAATAGTCTGTGTGGAGCAGTGGAGGAAACTGCGTGCATTTGTTTGTGATACGAGTCCAAAGGTTTTATATGTATGCATGATGCTTGTTCATGATCTAGACTGCATTAGCGTAAGAAGCGCCGACTATTTTCACCGCCCCCCACCTCGGCGCGCCCCCACTCCCGCCGCCCGCCCCCCCACCTGTTAGTTAGTTGTAGTTAATTAGTTTACTTAGTAATTTAGTTAGTTAGTTGTAGTTAATAGTTTAGTTTAGTTAGTAATTTAGTAATGTAGTTAGGTTAATTAGTTGTAGTTAGTTAGAACAAGATAGAAGAAGAAGAAGAGGAGGAGAAGGAGATGAAGAAGAAGAAGAAGAAGAGGAAGGAGAAGAAGAGAAATAAGAAGAAAAGGAGGAGGAGGAGGAGGAGAAAAGAAGAAAAAGAAGAAGGAGAATAAGAAGAAGAAGAAGAGGAGGAGGGGTGCGTCGGCGCTAACGTAACCGGGTCGAGGATCGCCGACATGGCACCACCGACACCCCGACCCCCGACATGACACCCCGACACCATCACATGGCACCCCGGACCCCGACACGAACCCCGACCCCGACACGACACCCCGACACCCCGATCCCGACATGGCATCCCCGACACCCCGACCCCGACACGGCACCCACGACACCCCGACCCCGACACAGCATCCCCGACATCCCGACCCCGACACGACACCCACGACACCCCGACCCCGACACGGCCCCCCCGACACCCCGACCCCGACACGACACCCCCTACACCCCGACCCCGACACGACACCCCGACACCCTGACACCGCAACCCCGACCATGACACAGCACCCCGACCCCGACACGACACTCCCGACACCTCGACCCTGACACGACACCGCGAACCCGACCCCGACCCCGACACCCCGACATGACACCCCAACACCTCGACACGGCACCCCGACCCCGACACCCCGAGACCCCGACACAGCACCCCGACCCCGACACCCCGACATAACACCCTCGACCACGACACAACACCCCGACCCTGACACGACACCCCCTACACCCCGACCCCGACACGACATACCCGACCACAACACAGCACCCCGACACCGACACGACACCCCGAACCCCGACCCCGACATGACATGGGTCATATCTTTTTTATTATGAGCTAGGTCATATATTTTTTTATTTTGTTATATAGAACATCATATTTATTTTGATCAGGTGGATTTAAATGTGCAGTTGTTTCGTCGCTGCGACGGTTTGGTGTTCGACGACCTCCCCGTGCATTCGACGAGCTCCGCCCCTGCATTCGTGGGTGAGCACAAATGACATCTCCTCCTACACCCTTCATTTTCCGGTCTTCGTGGAAACTTGCTAGCTATAGGTGTCTTCAATCATCGATATGCGTGACCACTATGCGTCTCCCGTTCGAAAGGGTTACATCTATAAATATGCATTCATTAGCATATTTACAACCGCGATTCTTTCGAATTATCCATGGACAGCCCGAGTATGTGTAGACTGGGTTCGCTTTCCCATATGCTTTGCTCCGGATCCAATGGAGAATTTCGTTAGTGCCTCCCTGTTGTTCTCCGGGTACACATCCTCTCTGCTTATTGCCGAGACGTGTATTAGGAGAACAACGGGGAGGTGCTGCCGAAATTGTGCTTCGGATCCGGAGTGGAGCATGGGAAAACGAACCCGATCTACACATACTCGGGTGGGATTAGGACCTATCTTTACCTACTAGCGTCTTGGTTGCATCGACGTAATGAAACTGACAAACTCTATTAACTGATGAATATGGTTTGCTGAATTATGTATATATTTTGTGTGTGTCAAGTAGCTAGGCAGGATGAGTGATCGTGAGTGGATGTACACCGGTCACACTAGTCAGAAAGACATGACCCGTGAATGGTTAACAAAAACCATGGAGTTTGTGAGATTCGCATTTGCACACTAGTCAGAAGAACATAGAGGCCTTCCACATGTTGATGCATTTATTGATGATGCTAATGAGCACGTCATTACTGATAGTGATGAGGATTATGCATTTATTGATCCCGGAGCATATATAGACGATGAAGATTAATATTAGTAATGTGAGGTATTCAATTATTATTATGTACATATATATTATCAATTAGTTCATGTTATTAGGTATTCAATTTTCTTATGTTGAACTAATTTTGTTCACTCTTTGTCATTGCAGGCGTTGAGAGATGCTGGGCAGGGGTCCAGAGTGCTCTGAGCCTCCTTCCTCGGCGCGTGCTGGGAGGGGTGCTATTATTCCACCCCAGCAACTCTGGAGAGCGCTGGTACACAGCATGCAAACACTGGCGGGTGCTTCTTCTTCGATCGGGAGAGCTCGGGGTAAGACGAACAGAGGTGCTAGAGGTAGGAAGGCTGCTGTGCCTTCCTCCCGCCACCCCCAGCTGATTCTCCCAACCACAGGAGTGCTCTATCTCAGGTTGACCCATCTAACTTGGACCCATCTCGGACTCCGGTCCACGAGCCTCAGTTCGACGAGCCTCGGGTCACCGAGCCTTCGTCCCAGGAGACTCCGGTCCTAGAGTCTTCGTCCCAGGAGTCTCGGGTCCAAGAGTCTTCGTCCCACGTGACTCCAAAGGCTAGTGGCGATGTTGATGGTGGCGAGGACAATTACTTGTCTGAGGACACCTATAGCGACGGCGAGCTGGTTGAGGAGGGCAAGAAGGTCTAACAATGTGGTTGTACAAAGCTGCCTCCCGTGCCGACGACCCGCGAGCAAAGGTGGTTGATTGCGCCTAATGCGGAGAAGTAAGTGCATTTACTCTTTTTTAACCTTTTGCCTTCATGTTTCTTCAAATTAATATCTAATGTGTTGGCCTTGTCATACTGTAGGGGTTGGAAATATGAGCGTGGTGTCCGCAGGCCCAACCAGGTCCTTGGTGTGCTTCTGTGGCACCACTTCCCGGGGAAGGTCTAGTTGCCCGGTGAGGGTGAGGCTCCACAGGTAGCACGAACCTGGGAGCTATACAAGGCTGCCCCGCCCCCGCCGGAGGAGATGGTCGACGATATCTTGTGCGAGACGGTGGCTGACATTGTGATCCATCACTTTTGGGTAATTTCTCCTTTGCAAAATTAAAAATCAACAACACCTAGTGATTGTACTAATCAGTGTCTAATGTGTTGTCTTGTTTTATTGTAGACCTTCTGCAGGTGTCTTGAGGAAGACGAGGTGAGAGCGGCTGTTGTTCTCGAAGCCGAGTGCAAGCGCCTACTTCAGAACTTACGGCACGAGGCTCGGGTACAGGCTATTCGAGACTACTACGCCTCGAGTAACATTAAGAGGACCAAGAAGAAGTGCCACAAAAATTATCTGAGTAAGGAGAAGTTTATGAAGGTAATTATCTATTCTTAAGGCCTTGTACTTAGTTTCTTTGATTTGATTTGTAGGCGTAGTGCTGAAATTTCTCTTGTCTAACTTAGGTGCCCCCGAGATGGTGTGCGGATAGGATGGACTGTTGGGAGGCATTGGTGGATGAGTGGTGCTCTCCCGAATGGCTAGCCGAACACAACAAGGCCAAGGAGAAGCATGCCCAAATAAGAGGTGTGCCACACCATCAATGGAGCTCCAACCTGTTCGAGTACGGGGATAACTGGGTATGTGGTTTGCTTCATGATTCATGCAATTTCATTCTTCATGCTAGCTTGAGCCCTTAACTAATATTTTGCTCACCTCTTTTAGGCACGAGAAAACAAGAAGGAGGTGCCACCTCTGTTTGACCTCGATGCCATGGCCCATACTGCCTCATACAAGAAGGCCAAGGCATTCTTTGAGGATGACCTCGATCATCCAGAGAGCTTTAGCAACATCTCCTCGCACAACAAGCTCGTGAGGTACAAAGATGAGGGGAAGGCGAGGAAAGGGGAGGACTTCAACCCGAGCCAGAGTCCTTTTGATCTAGAGCTCATGATGATATCTGGTGGTGGTAGGCCACATGGCTCGATAGCCATTGGGGATGGACTGATACGTTGTCCTAGAACTCTCCCAGAGATCAAGAAGCACCAGACGAGCTCAGATCCTGAGATAAGGCCTCGTCCACGTCCAATGGAGCTCGCCATTGAGGCTTGGGCCCAGGAGCTTCTGGCAGAGGCAAATAGGGACGCGGCACAGAGGGAGAGGGACATGGAGGAGAGGATGGCTAGGCTGTTGGACGAGAAGAGGAACCGGAACGATGCGTCTCACCGGGCCCTATACGAGCTCCTCGTGGTAAGTTTCTCCTGCATATTAGCCAAATCATGCATGTAATGTTTGTTACATCACTAACTAATATGAATGACTCGTGAAAACAAAATGTGCAGACCGTGTGCCAGAACAATGGTCAGACCCCTCCGTCGATGCCCCATATTGCTGTAGCACCCACGGTGAGTTTCATTTAAATGGTCATTAGTTACTAGTATTCACATTTGAGTTGCATCATGCTAAGGAGACATTGCAAATGATCTTTGGTGCGGCGTGCCTCCCGACAAGCATCGACCGATCCTTCTACGTCTGCCGCAACCCGACCGGTCCTTCTACGTCTCACCCTGGCCCAAACCCTACCGGTCCTTCACCTCCGTGTTGATGGTAAGTTTTCCCAAGTGTTTTCATTAACAAATGCATACTTAGCTTATGAAATGACCTACTTAGCTCCAAAATGACCTATACTTAGCTTATTTTTCCTCAAAAATGACTTGATATGCTTAGTTAGCTAGAAAATGGTATATTCTACCTAGGATAGCTATAAAATGACCTATACTTAGCATTTTTCCTCCAAAATGACTTGATATGCTTAGTTAGCTAGAAAATGGCATTACTACCTAGTATAGCTCAATAATGATCTATAGCTAGCTTACCTAGTTCATTTATGACATAATTAGCTCACTTAGGTGCAAAATGGCATAACTACCTAGAATAGCTCAATAATGATCTATAATTAGCTTAGCTAGTTCATTTATGACATAATATGCTCACTTAGATAAAAATGGCATAATAACCTTGGTTTAGCTCCAAAATGACCTATACTTAGCGTATTTTCCTCAAAAATACATAATAGCCTTACTTACCTCCAAAATGATATATTCTACCTATGATAGCTATAAAATGACCTATACTTAGCATTTTTTCCCTCCAAAATGACTTGATATGCTTATTTAGCTACAAAATGGCATTACTACCTTGGAGAAGAGGAGAGGAGAGGAGAAAAAGAAAGAGAGGATAAATTCTTCTTCTTCTTCTTCTTTTTTTTCTTTTTCTTCTTTTTCTTCTAGCTAGTCTTCTTCTTCTAACTACCATCTTTCCTACTTTGCAGATTTGCTATAGATGAGCAAGAGTGCATTGATGGACTGTACTCTTCTACTTCTGCTTCCTTTGTGTTTATGGAAACTTATTTTGGATACGTATGTATGGATATGTTGCTGGAAACCATTGTGTGTTGTTGGAAACTTGTATATATGTTGGAACTTATTGTTGGTATATGATTGTTTCAACTTATTGCTAGTATGCTTGTATTGTTGGATATATATGTGATATTGTTGGATATATATGTTTCAAATTGAATGATTTTAAGAAAAAAACAGGGGCTATATAGCCACTTTGCCGTCTCTTTGCCGTCCGCTGGCAGACGGCAAAGTGGCCATGTGGCAGCTACCTGTGCAACCTGGAACTGGCCTAGGGTGGTTCTTTGCCGTCCACTGGCACAC
The DNA here is from genome assembly GCA_022496015.1 of Hordeum marinum. NCBI lineage: Eukaryota > Viridiplantae > Streptophyta > Magnoliopsida > Poales > Poaceae > Hordeum > Hordeum marinum. The sequence continues at coordinate 227,943,423 of CM039677.1, read as the reverse complement.
AGCAAAGAACCAACCTAGGCTGGCAAAAAAAGGTGATTTGCCGTCTGCCAGCTGACGGCAAAGCATGCCGTTAAGCCCTCTAACGGAGCTAAGTTGCCACGTGTGTCGTCCGCTGGCGGACGACAAAGGTTCAAAGGTGTTTGATGTCCGCCAGCAGATGGCAAAGTGCCCTTTACCGTGGCTTATTCAGCCGGACGGTTGGCCGTCTGCTGGCGGACGGCAAAGCCTTTGCCGTACGGGATGGCTGACGGCAAAGTTCCTGATTCCTATAGTGACCCAAGTGAGGATTTTTCTTCCCATTGCCGGTTTCTATTGGCGTTTTGTGAGAATTTCAACATCATTTTTGCACCTTCCAATGAGCTTACAAATAAGGATGTGCATTTTGCTTGTGGTGCCGCACAAGAAGAAGCCTTCACGGTATTGAAAGATAAGTTAAGACATGCTCCTTTACTCCAACTTCCTTACTCTAATAAGGCTTTCGAGCTTGAATGTGATGCTAGTGGAATTGGATTAATAGGTGCGTTATTACAATATGGTAAACCTATTGCATACTTTTTTGAAAAATTGAGTGGGCCTAGTCTTAAGTATTCTAGTTATGATAAGGAGTTATATGCTCTTGTTCGGACTTTGGAAACATGGCAACATTATTTATGACCCAAAGAATTTCTTATACATTCTAATCATGAATCTTTGAAAAATATTAAAAGTCAAGCAAAACTAAACCGTAGACATGCTAAATGGGTTTACTTCATCAAAACTTTCCCATATGTCATTAAACATGAGAAGGGAAAAGAAAATTTTATTGTTGATGCATTGTCTCGTCGCTATACATTGCTTTCACAAGATGACTTTAAAATATTTGGTTTTGAGACCATCAAATATCAATATGTGCATGATGTTGAAATTAAAGATGTGTTGCAAAATTGTAAATAAGGGAGAACATGGAACAAGTTCGTCATTAATGTTGGATGTGTGTTCTGTGTGATGACGACACGTCTACCTTGAATACAACAAAAACTATTACATCATGCATATTTGTGAGGTGATTTCTTATAATAATTATGCAATAATTTATTTATTTTATCCAGAACAAAAATACTTCACCTATTTTTATTTCATGCCTAAATACAGAATTGTTGAACATATTTACGAACCATGTGTGAAAACAAAGGAAGAGGAAATTATTAGGTGCTTTTAAGAGGTCCTATCACTTCGAAGAAAATGATAGGTGTTGTTCAATAAGTTCTCCCATGTCACTTTTGAGCCAAGATAAAATAGAGTCCAAGTCTCTCACGTCCTAGACTTAGATTAGCACTACACAGACATAGCTGTCTCAAAACGCCAAGAACATTTTCATACGGACTCCAAATTGGGTGAATCATTTTTTATTAGAAAGTAGATTTCATATGCTTTCTATACCTATTGGATTCACCTTCAAAATTCATCCGGAGAGTGGAGATATTGAAGAAACAATCTGACATTGCAGCAGAACCCGAGTCAAACTACAAGTCCAAAGGTGTTGCACCACCTCCACTTGGGCCCATGGGACTTGTACGACCTAGGGTTAGTTTTAGGCTGCCTTGGGACGTCCTACCACCTCTATGGCCACCAGGCCTTGCTCATATATAAGTAGATCAATCTAGTAGCTTTTTCTTTGGGTTTTGTTTAGTTAATAGTTAGCCATTGCAACTTCGTATACTTCGTTTGTGTCTAATGACCAGACCAAGACCTCTTTCTGAACCCCACCCTTATCAATAATTCATCTATATTCGCAATATCCAGATTCCATTATCCTATGTTTGCTTTTTCTTTGATTGCTTGCAGGAATAGACCTTCTTGGTCAGGTTTATCATGCTCCGGCGTGGTCACTAACTTCTTGGAGATTGCTTTGGCGATTGCGAAGGCGCAACATCGTGCATGTTCGTAGTCGCGGCAAAGTAGTATCCACCAAATCAATAGTTACCATCTCATTGAAAGATCGTGACCCTCGCCTCTACCATCGTGCTAACAAGCTATGCATTCCATCTAGCTCTGTTCGTCTTTTGTTGTTACAGGAGATGCACGGAGGAGGATTAATGGGTCACTTTGGGATGAAGAAGACGGAGGACATACTTGCTACACATTTCTTTTGGCCAAAGATGAGACGGGATGTTGACCCTTTTATTGCTCGTTGCACTACATGTCAAAAAGCTAAGTCATGACTAAATGCTAATGGTTTATATATGTCGTTGCATGTACGTAGTGTTCCTTGGGAGGATATATCGATTGACTGTTTTAGGTTTAGCTTGAACAAAGAAGGGGAGGGATAGCATATTTGTTTTCGTGGATAGATTTTAAAAAATGGCACACTTTATACCATGTCATAAAAGTGATGATGCTGCTAATGTTGCTGATTTTTGCTTTAATGAAATTACTCGCTTGCATGGTGTGCCAAATACAATTGATTTAGATCGTGATGCTAAAATTCTTAGCCACTTTTGGAGACGTTTATGGGCTAAGTTGGGAACGAAACCACTTTTTAGTACTACATGTCACCCTAAACTGATGGACAAACTGAAGTAGTCAATAGATCATTGTCTACTATGCTTAGGGCTGTTTTTAAGAATATCTTGAAAATGTGGGAACAATGGTTGCCTCGTAGGAATTTTTTTATAATCATTCATTGCATTCTATCACTAATATGTGCCCCTTTTAAATTGTGTATGTGTCATACCTCATGCGGCTATTAATTGTTGCCTCTTCCATCTTCAGATAAGGTTAATTTTGATGCTAAACAACATGCTAAATTGATCTTAAAACGCATGAGGTAACTAACGAAAACATTGAGCGTATGAATGCTAAATACAAACTTGCTAGTCGTAAGGGTAGAAAACATGTTGTCTTTGCACCTGGAGATCTCGTTTGGTCATATTTGCGTAAGGATGGATATTTTAATTTGCGCAAGTTAAAGCTAATGCCACGTGTAGATGGTCGTTTTAAGGTGTTAGAGAAAATAAATGATAATCCACATATACTTGAGATGCCTACAGAGTTTGGGGTTAGTCCCACTTTTAACATTGTAGGTTTGAAGTCTTATTTTGGTGAAGAAGATGAGCTTCCATCAAGGAGGACTTCATTTCAAGAAGGGGGGTGATGAGGACATCAGTACCATTGTTACACCCACAACCCCTGTGACTATACATACTAGACCAATGACTAGAGCTCACAAACACCAATTGAATTACCAATTACTTTTGTTTCCTGGAAATCCTTCTAATGTTCATGAACATATGATGCTGGCTAAATTAGATACTTTTGTTTTACTTATGAATGAAGGACCTAGTATGGACAAGAAGGATGGCCATTGGAGCGGGATCAAGCATGGAGGAAAAGGTGCGCACGCATGAAAGAACAATGGAGTTTCTAGTGGTGATTTTTGCACTTTGAAGCCACCATAAGGAGAGCATGAACGCTTGGACGAAATATACAAGATGCCACTTCATGAATTTCGTCCATAGGCTATTATAGGTGTCGTGTCACCTTATTTTTGGGCCAGGCCCATGTAATTTAGAAATACCACTTTATAGGCTCTTTTTAGAGTATGTATGTGAGGGGAAACAGAGTTAGGGTTGGTTTCAGACCCCTCCTCCAAGGGAGTCCCTCTCTATTCCCCCATATATACAGCCCGTAGGGTGCCGTTTATACTTGGGTTTTGTTTAGATTACAAGGTCGCCATAGCTACAACTTCGTGTCCTTCGTTTGTATTCCACGACCAAACCAAGACATCATAGAACCCCTGTCGGATTTCGGGGTCCGCAAAACCCTCAAGGTTCGAACACATGGGCGTGTGCGCAGATCCCCTGCAGACTCGCCCTACCTAGCTCGCTACTCGATGGATACCACGGCAAACTCGCACGATGACGAGGAAGAAGATGAACACGTCAATTTACACAGCTTCAGCCTGTTGTGAAGCGTAAAACCCTACTCCTGCTTTGTTGGATTGCCTCTCCAGAAGGTGTGGTGGATGAACTAGTACAGTGGTCTCGAGCCTCACGAGGGGGCTCAAGTGGTGTTCTTGGCTCTCTGTCTTGTCTAGTGGTTCGTCGGGTGGCTAAGCCGTGGATCGGATCCCCTCTATGGTGTGACCTAGCCTCTATATGTAGCAGTGGCCTGGGTCCTCTTCCCTTATCACAATGGCAGGAAGGGATCCCACAACGGCCAAATTTGAAGGAGGACAGGAGTACATCTGCGCCCTGTCCAAAGGTGGTCTTGGCCTGCAAAGTGGTTGTCGATGATGTAGTGGTGGGCTCGGCGATGACATCTGCCCTGCCTGGCTCATGGTCGTGGTCTTGTTGCACTAGAATGGAAACCTTTGGGTGGTACTTTGGGAACCCGCGTATGTCCTCGTTCCCTTTGCACAGAAGGGGAAACTGCACCGCCGGGCGCGCTGGCGCCCGCCTGTCCTTCATTGCGTCATCGTTGACTCCTGAGGCCGGGTTCGGCATAGAGATTTCTGCCGCTCCGGAGGGGGGCTAAGGAGGCCCATCCTTGCTGGTCTTGGTGTAATTCGTCCTCGCGATCCCGAGGTCCTCGCGATGGCCTTGTCTTGAGTAGAGCCGCGTCAGGCCACGCCTGACTGGCGTGGTGGGACATGTCCTGGGCAGCAGGCAGGCAGGGTTGGGTACCCCCATTCCCATAACACCAACAATAGCCCCAGGGCCCAAGGCGTGCTCGAGCCGGCTTCAGGGCGAAGCCTTGAGGGCGACCCAAAGTGCTGCAGGCCCCAATCGGTTGCGGGCCAGGCCTTACACTCGTCGAACGCGTGAGCGGTAGCGCCCCTGGTCCTCGAAGGCGTCAGGAACCATCCAAAGTCAAACTGACGCCTGCATGAAGTGCCGGCCATCACTATCCTTCCTTGAATGCTGATGCTGCCTCGACCTTCCCTCCTTGGGCCACACGGATGTTACCCTTCAGAAGCTGCACGCCTCTCGGGATGCGAGGATGTGCCGGTTGGCCCCTGGCTGTACATAAGCAAGCGAGGGCGAGAAAACCCTCAACACACCTTGATCTTCTTCACCTCCCAACCTCCAAGCCACTGTTCTCCCAATCACGGCTCCAGTGAGGAAGCAGTCTGCCGTCGAGATGGGGAAGGCCCCTGAGGATATCCCTACCTCACCGCTGCCCAGGAGGGGCCGCAATCGTCCCCAAAAGCAAGCCACGACGCCGGCGGTAGTTCCCCATGGGCGTGGTCGTGCTCCGGCATGGCCCATGGTTACCACCGGCGGCCGCGGTGCAGCTCCAACCGGTGCAGGCGCCCGTAGTACTCAAGGAGGTGGCATCCACGATGGGAGGGTGGTGGTGGTGACCCCGCTGCCTTGCCCACGGCTTCATACGGTCAACATAGCACAAGAGTTCGTGGTGTGGGTGGAGAGGCCAGAGGCCGCCTGGCTTCATCTCCCGAACTCCTTTGCGGGGGCACTGCCAGCCGGGGTACCTTACGGCCTATGGCTGCAGGACGACAGTTGCCGCATCGTGGCATCGTGGGTGGAGGTCAAGGTCACCCCAAAGGACCATCTGTACCTAGCCCGCGGGTGGCAGACATTTGCCAGCGCCCGTGGCCAGGCAGGGAGGCGCACCCTCCACTTCAATTATGACGGGGTGGCGATGCTCTTCGTCAAGGTTTTCTGGGGAGAGGGCGAGCTCTTGGGGTGCTGCCCGGAAGATGTTGGCCACGGTGATCCTGGAGATGAGTTTGCCCGTCATGACGGGCACCGCACCTCTAGCAACAGTGACACCCCCACTGAGGGGAGCCCGAGCGACAGCAGCTATGATGCGCCACCACGCTCGGACCTCGGGGGGAAGCCAGCTGCCATGGCATCGCTCCTCTGCTCTTGAAGTGTCCGTGTCGGCACTCCTTCACGGGCCCGTGAAGGAGGAGGAGGACACCGACTGAGCGCTGATGCGCGGGCCCCGGAGCTCCCGAAGAGGCAGCCCCTGTGGGGGGCATTTTCCTTCTTTTCCCGCTCCTCTAATCACAGAACAAAGAGATGCCCTGCAGGCATGTAATTAACTTGGGTGTCTACCTCTTTTATCTCTCCTTCCATTACGTGTCCTCCATTTTGTGTTTTTGTTAATTGAGGCGGCCTTCTGATTGTGATTGGGGTACTTAGCTTGGCATGCTTGTTGTAGGCTCTAGGGGAGGGTTGTTATGGCTCTTGGAGAATCCGGACGTCCTGTGGACTTCTTCTTCCTACAAGTGAGGCAGGTTGGGAGCCCTTTTGGCACTCTGTGTCTGCAGGCCCAAGTCCCGCAGATTTCCCTACCACTATAGTGTGCGACTCGCCAATGTCACAACTACAAGGTGAGGCCTCGACACCCTCGATGCTAACCGGACAACCAAGGACAGCATCGATGGTGCCAAGTGGCTATATGACCGGTAAGGCTCCTGAGGCGTGCTGCTCAGGAGCCTCCCTTGATACTCAAGCAGCTCTATGTTGGCAAGTCACAGTCCCGCACATTTCCCTACCACCGTAGTGTATGACTGGATCACCAAGGACACAACTACGGGGTGAGGCCTTGACACCCTCGATGCAGACCGGATCACCAAGGACGGAATCGAGGGTGCCGAGTGGCTATATGACCGGTAAGGCTCCTAAGGCATGCTGCTCAGGAGCCCCCCTTGACGCTCAAGCGGCTCCCCAATGAATTTTTTGCTTCCTACCCCAGGAAGGGTGGGCCTCCCGAGGCTTCGAGATGGTGTGTAGGGCCATGAATGGAGCCCTTGAGCGAGCATGAAGCGTCGCGCGCCTGCTAACTCATCCGGGAGTACCATGCAAGGATCTGGGCACCAAGGCCTTTGCAAGGTGCGAGAATAATGCCCCCCACCCCCCGCTCGCCAGGTGTGAGGGGGTGGGGAGCAGGAGGGTGCCCGTCCTGAAGAGAGAAAACCCAAGATGGGAAGTGGCGATGAACACAAATCCCTGACCCGTTTCTTTAAAACATGGTTTGGAAAAAGCGCCACGTTTTGTTCCAGGAAAGTAGACAAATTCAAATACGAGAAGAGCAAATAACAGCCGCATCCGGCGCCTAGACTAGTCTTCGTCTTCCCCCAGCATTGAGCGTAGGGCATCCATGTTACATGGGCATAGCCATTGATGGGCAATGTTGACTTCTCCGCCAGCGCAGAGCTGTGGCTGCCACATTGCGTCGGAGGAACCCCTCCGCGTCCTCGAGGGCTCCAGGCGTATACAGCCCGCTCATTATTATGTGAGAGTGTCACGGGTAGAACCTCTGGAGGTGCTGGATGTTCTAGGCATTCTAGTTGGGGACCCTATCCTGAGTTTCCAGGCACACGGCACCAGGCCTGGAGACATGAGAGACCTTGAACGGGCCCTCCCACACGGGCGAGAGCTTGTGCAAGACCTCCCTAGAGAGAACCCGCCTCAGGACGAGGTCTCCGACTTCGAGGGTCCTAGAGTGGATATTACGGCAGTAGTAGTGCCATAGCTCTTGCTGATACCTTGCATCTTGGAGCGAGGCTTGGTGGCGAGCTTCCTCCCCAAGCACGAGGTCGATTCCTCGCGCGATATCCTGACGCTCCTCGTCAAATGCCAAGACCCGCGGGGAGGGGTGCTTGACCTTGTGGGGGAGGACAACTTTGGCTCCATTGATGAGGAAGAATGGGGTCTCACTAGTGGGCTTAGTCATGGTGGTGCAGATGGACCACACGACGGACTGGAGCTCATTGACCCAGCCCCTGCCACAAGCCTCCAGTTTCTTCTTGAAGCTCCTTGTCTTGAGGCCTCGCAGGACTTCCGCGTTGGCACGCTTCGTTTGACCGTTGTTCCTGGGGTGGGCTACTATGGCGTAGCAAATCTACATTCCAAGGTTAGCGCAATAAGTCTTCAAGATGCTACTTGTGAACTGTGAACCATTGTCTGTGATGATGCGGTTGGGGACGCCGAATCGGCTTACGATGCCCTTGATGAACTTGACGGCTGATCCAGCCAAGATGGGGCGCTCCGGCTCCACCTCCTCCCACTTGGTGAACTTATCGATGGCGATGTTGAGGTAGCGGTACCCATCCGCTGCCCGCGGGAAGGCCCCCAGCATGTCCAACCCTCAGACCGCAAAGGGCCAGGAGAGCGGGATGGTCTAGAGGCCTTGGGCGGGTTGGTGAATTTGCTTGCCGTGGAACTGGCAGGCCTCACAAGACCGTACCAACTCGATGGTGTCGTTAAGTGCCGAGGGCCAGTACAAGCCCGATGGGAACGCCTTTCTCACTAGGGCGCATGAAGAGGAGTGGTGCCCACAGTCCCCTCCGTGGATGTCTGCCAGCAGCTCGCACCCCTGCTCCTTGGTGATGCATCGCAGCGCGACATCGTTTGAGCGCCTCCGGTACAAGTCACCGACTTTTAGGCAATAGGCCATGGCCAGCTCTGCTATGCGCTCCGCATCTTCCTCCTTCTCCGCTAGCATGCAATGAAGTAGGTACGCCCTGAAATCTTGCATCCAGTCAACGTCCTAAGGCTCCAGCGCCAGGAGTAGTCGGGCTCCAGTGCCCTGGCCATAGTCCGGAGCCCTCGAGGTTGGCATTGGGGGAGCTCCTCACTGCGTGGCGCCTGACCCTCGGTTGGTGGCGCTATAGAGGGCTTGAAGAGCCGCTCCTCGAAGACGCCCGACTCTTGTGGCTCGCGGCCCAACGCCCTCTTGGCAATGTCATCGGCCTCCTTGTTTGTGCCACGTGGGATGTGCTGCAACTCCAAGCCCTGAAAACGTCTTTCGATCTCACATACCTCTTCCAAGTATGCCTCCATATGCTCGTCCTTGGGTGTATACTCTTTGTTGGACAATTTGACGAGGAGCTGGGAGTCGCCCATGACGGTGAGGCACCGAACCCCCAAGGACGCCGCTGCCTCGAGGCCTGTGATGAGGCCCTCGTACTCCGTGATGTTGTTGGAAACCTTCTCTCCACACTAGAAACAGTGCTACACATCGTACCTGAGCTTGTCTCCTGCTGGGGAAGTGAGCATGCCCCGAGCCCATGCTCCCATGAGCGCGAAGACTCCATCGAAATGCATGATCCATCCCTAAGGTGTCTCATCGCCGGGGGTGAGGGACTAGCTTCCGTCCAGCCCCGGATAGGGGCGTCCATCCACTCCGCCATGAAGTCCGCTAGGGCTACCCCTTTGATGACCCTGGTCGTGCAAAACTCTATGTTGAAGGCCTATAGCTCGATGTTCCATTCGGCGACTCTTCCCGTCGCGTTGGGGTTCCGTAGGACTTTCTGCAGGGGGTATGCAGAGACGACCTTGATGGCATGCCCCTGGAAGTAGTGGCGCAGTTTCCTTGAAGCAACAAGAAGCGCTAGGAGGAGCTTCTATTGCACGGGGTAACGTGAGCGTGCGTCCCGCAGCACTGTGCTGACGTAGTAGACCGGGTGCTCGACGAGGGTGAGGTCTCCCATGGTGTCCTATCCCGCGGTGGACTCAAGAGGCTTGGGGGCCTCGGGAGGCGTCGGAGCGGTCGGGGCATGAGGATTGGGCGCCTCAGGGGCCGTTGAAGCAGCTGGGGCCCCATGAGGATTGTATGCTTTGGGGATCGTCAGAGCGGCAGGGGCCTCCGGAGCTCTGACTTGGGGAGAAACAGGTTGCTTGGGATCCAGCGAGTCCCCTTGTTCTATGCTTGGGGACCTACCTACGCCCGGCGATGTGGCGCGGGTGTTGGCTCGCTCCTCCCTGACCGCCACCAACGCAGCGCTTGCGCAGTGGGGTTGGCAGCTAGGTATAGTAGTAGTGTCTCCCGGGGGCGAGGCGCCACCATCACCGGCGGGCTCGTGAGGTATTGCTTGAGATCCTCGAAGGCGGCGTCCGCCTCTAGGGTTCATTCGAAGGGGGCCTTTCTTTTCCAGATCTTGAAGAACGGCAGGGCGCATTCAGCAAGCTTGGAGATGAAGCGCCCCAAGGAGGTCACGCAACCCATCAACTTCGTCATTTCCTTGAGGGTCCGGGGCATGCTCATCTTGCTTATGGCCTTGACCTTCTCCGGGTTTGCCTCAATTCCGAGGTGCAACACCAGGAAACCGAGCAACTTGCCCGAGGGAACCCTGAAGACGCGCTTCTCGGGGTTGAGCTTCAGGTTTACTTCCCTCAGGTTGGCGAACGTCTCCTCCAGGTCCTCAATCAGGGTATTGGCCACTTTGGACTTGACCACGATGTCGTCGATGTAGGCATATGCATTCCTCCCGAGCTGCGGCCCCAAGGCAATGTGCATCAGCCTCTGGAAGGTTGCCCCGGTGTTTCGCAGCCCAAAAGGCATGCATGTATAGCAAAACAAACCGCACGAGGTGAGGAAGGCCATTTTCTTGACCTTCTCCATCGCCATTTCGATCTAATGGTAGCCCGAGAAAGCATCCAGGAATCAGAGGAGGTCGCACTCTGCGGTGGACTCCACGATCTGGTTGATGCATGGCAGGGGAAATGGATCTTGGGAGCAGGCTTTGTTAAGGCTCGTGAAATCGATGCTCATACGCTCCTTCTCGCAGTTCTTCGGGACGACCATCGGGTTGGCAAGCCACTTTGGGTAGTGTACCTCCCAAATGACCTGAGCCTCCTTCAGCTTGCCGACCTCCTTGGCAATGAACGCTTGCTTCTCCTGAGCTTGCCTTCTAGCCTTTTGCTTCACATGGGCACGCTCGGGCACACCATGAGGTTGTGCTTGATCACGTCCCTCAGGACCCCCACTAGGTCGGAGGCGCTCCATGCGAACGCATCCTTGTTCACATGAAGGAAGCCGCCAATCCCTCCTCTTGATCCTAGGGAAAGTCAGCGCCGATGGTGAAGGTAGGACCATTGTTCCCTTCGTCCATAGGCACCTGCTTCGTCTCCGCCCGACTCTGGGAGAACAATTGTCTCTTCTTTAGCGGCACAACGTCGAGGACACCCCCGGTGTCCTCTACGGCCTGCACGGCGTCCCCGGCACTGGGGCATGCCGCGGCCGCCACCTTTTAGGTGAGCTTGAGCGCGTGGGATGCATCCTTGACATTTCCCACGACGGTGAGGATGCCATCGCTCCCGGACATCATGACGATGTCGTAGCCCGGGTCTGTTGTCGCCATGAACTGGGCTAGTGCGGGGTAGCTGAGATTCGCGTTGTACGGGAGGTGGATGTTTTTGGGGATCGTTGCATGGGAAACAAAAAATTTGGTACGCACACGCAAGATCTATCCATGGTGATGAGCATGTAACAGCCCGGGACCGACGCTCCAGAAGATTCCCCTTTTATTCCAGTGTTGTCGTGTGTTTCGTTTGGTTGTTGCATTCACCATCGCATCATTCGCATCATCTACATGGCATCGTCACTCGTTTTCAAAAATTGCATCCGTTCGTAGTGGCCGGTTCCCTCCGTTCGTGTCGTCGACCATTTGGAGACCAACCACACTCGCACGCGCCCGTGGCACCATCATCGGTAATTCGTCGGACTTTTTCGGTGTTTCAACTCGTGTCACGCGCCACGACCTCTCTCTCATCCCCACCTGGACCAACTACATAGCCCACTAGCCCAACTTAGCCCCCCCTCCGTTCGTGGTCCTCGGATCATGATAGGACGGACGAGACCCATCCACCCCCTAGTGCCTCCCCTATATAAACCACCTTGTGGAGTGAGCCAGCCACTCCACTAGGGTTTCCCCCTTGCCAAATTGCTGCCACTCCCCTAGAAAACTCCACCTTCTAGCCCCACATCCCTCCAATCCCGAAATCCACCCGTTCCCCATCATTTTCAGCTCTTAGATTCGAAATTAGGGGTCCAATTCATCCAAATCCCCACCTACCGGACATGTCCGCGGTCAAATCGGACACGTCGGCGACCGTAGCCTCCCCATGCAGCCGCTCGAGCCTCGTCTCGCGCCCGAGAGAGAACGTTCGCGGCCGCCTAAGACCTCCATGGCCGCCGCCCCTCACCGGAGCCCCCTGAGGCCGCCGCCTCGTCGGACCCAGGCCGCCCCCGCCTCTGCCAGCCGCCATGGAAGCCACCATCAGGACCTCCCCCATGGCCGCCCGGATCTTCCTTCCGACGCCTTCCTAGGCCCTCTCGTTGCCGGGAACGGAGCCCCCTGGCCAAAATCCGCTTGGTCCCTCGCCTCCTCGCCGTTTAGGTCGGCGGAGGCCTGTCATGCCACCGTCGGTTCCCTGCCTTGGCCGCCTGTCCCCCTGCTTCGTGCATCACCACGGGAGGGAGACGAGGCCCCGATCCAGTGCCTCGACCGCCTGCGCTGTCGTCATCGGCCACGCTAGCGCCCTGAGGTCCAGCCTAGCTGCTGCTCCGAGCCGGCCCACAGGCCCTAGGTGAGCGCCCCGCCCTGTCTAGCGCCCCTGTGCGCATCGTTGTATCCTGCGCTCATGCATGTGTAGCCCAGCAATGCACAATTTTAGTACGCTCGTAAGTACTTACCGTGCATCGTATCATAATATTTTAGATATGTAAAATGTGTGGAATTTTGTGTATATTAGTTATAGATCATTTTATAAATGTTTAAAAATGATTAACTTTCTGTTTGTATTTGATTGCGTAAATAACTTGCTAATCGGTTTATGTCATAACTCGCATAATTAAATGTGACATATTTTCCTACATGAACATAGGCAGATTATATATGATTTCGGGGTAGAAAAATCCATAGAATTTATCTCTGCATTTAGTTTTGTCATTTGAGCATTTTTGTGTGCATGTTATTTTGCTGTGATGCCCTTTTGTTATTTTTGTGTGATTAAATCTGTGCCTCATGTGAATTAGATTGTATGTGAGATATGCCCTTTGACAAGTGCACTAGCCCCTAGACATTTTGTTTGCCATGATAATGCATGTTTAGGTGTTATTTTTCTTGTTGACAACATCCTATAAATACTTCTGTTTTGAGGGTCCAAAATATTTCTAAGTATGGAATCTGTAATATTTTGTAGTTGTCTTGACATGTGTTTTGCTAGTGATCTATAACCCTTTTGTGCTAGGTGGAATGGAGTTATTTGTAGTTGATAATGTCCTTTAGTACGTTGTTAAGGTTCATGCCATAATATGACCTGTAGCATATAGTTTTACTGCTGTGAATATGCCTTCGTGATAAAAACTGCGCAGTCAAAAACTGCTATTTTCACTAAGTCTAAAACTGTTTTCAGTTAGCCCTCTTGTGAGCTTCCTACCATGTGATCCATACACGTTATGAGTATGATATGTGAATATGAAATGAAGTGTGTGTTATATGCTACTGCCACATTCTTAGTTTGTGCATTTTAAGATCTTGTAGCTTGTTGTTATGATGCGTGCAAAATGCCATGTTGCTGTTTTGGGCAGATTTCATAAAAAATTGTGTTGGTTGTTGTGGTTGAACCGTAGCTATGTTTTGGACATGCCATATATGAAACTTGATTAGAATTCCATGTAGTATCATAATATCTTGATGCATTCATGACTTGAAATGTTGTGGTTGTCATTTTCACGCATTTTGCATTCATGGCATATCCATCTGTGTTGCTCATATCTTTTAGCCTGTAGCTTCGTTTGAGATGTTCTATATATGTAAATCGACTAGAATGGCGTGTAGAATTGCATGGTATGATTTATTCTGTTGTTTAACAAATATAAAGTATGGTTAGTTCAGATCTGGACCAATTTCGAAATTAACATATGGGGTCTTTTTGGAAATGCTATAAATTGTTTCCGGCCTCATTTAAGATGCCTAGATAGACAGTTTACTTATGCTTCACCTCTTGCCATGGTTAACAACATTTAACATTGTCGTGTACCTAAACGAGAGTGAACTAAATAATCATTGTGGAGTTCTATCAATATGCAAATCGTTGCATATTGAGCTTCACTTTAATGTGTAGTAGTTGTTTGATGTGAATTGTCATGCCTTGCATATTTAAACCGGGCAGGCATCACATTTGTTTGTGCATCATGTCATGCATAGGTTGTGGTGTATCATGTGTTGATTGTTTTTTTCAGCTTGTTCCTTCTCGATAGAGTTCCGAAAGTGTTCGAAGTGTGAGGGTTCGTTCGACTACGTTGGCTCGCCTTCATCATGGACTCGTTCTTCTTCCAAGCGGGATCTCAGGCAAGATGACACATTTCCCTAGATACCAATACTATCATTTCCATGCTATATTTCTCTCTTTCTATCGCTATGTCACGCTACCTACCACTTGTTTGTCAAGACTCCCAACATTGCCATGCAAAAGCCTCTAACCCTCCACCTTCCCAGCAAATCTTTGTTTGGCTATGTTACCACTTTCTCAGCCCTTCTTATAGTGTTTCTATCTACAGGTGCAATTACCTCCATGTGACAATATGGACATTCTTTTGCACAATATTATTGCTATTTAATTTAATGCATTTATACACTTGGTAAAGGGTGGAAGGCTTGGCCTTTTGCTTGGTGTTTTGTTCCACTCTTGCCACCCCTAGTTACTTGTGACTCGATGTTATGTTACATAATTGAGCGCTCCTAACATGCTCGGGGTTCTTATGGGGACCCCCTTGAATTTTGTTTTATGATAAAGCTTGTCAGGAAAGGCCCAACATTTGCCTCATAACTAATAAAATACATAGGGACCCGCCGACACCCGCGGATAATTAATCAACAACCCGGGCCAGTGCTCCTCATGAGTGTTGGTCCAAACTAGAGCCACTTGCAAGTCCACCGTACATACTGCTCACAGATTAGAGATACATGCATACTACTCATCTGATAGTGCCCCGAGATAGAGATACGTGCGGTTCCTATTAGGGTCTGGCCTGCCCGGCGGTCTTGCTGGATTTGTTTTACCTTTCTCAAATGTCTTGCATGAGGAACTCCAATCTTCTTCGGGCTATCTTGAGGTGTCGGATTTCCTTTGAATTTGCCTAGGATGATCACGAGATCCATGGTCGAGGTTATTCCCACGGCGTGTGGTTAATTTGTGATGGATGAGTTGGAGCACCCCTATAGGGTTAAGTCTTTTCGAGAAGCCGTGCCCACGATTATGTGGCAAACTTGGAAACTTTGTTTAACACCCAGTCATACAGAACTTGAAGTAAACTCAAATAAAATACACCAACTGTGTGTGGAACCATGACTGTCTCTTCTCGTGAGTTCTTAACGAGAGAGAACACGGTGGGGTCATGTTTGACGTAAGTAGGTGTTCAGGATCACTTAGTGATCACTACTAGCTCACGTCCGTTATGCGTAGACCACCATACTTTGCTTCCTATATTCGTAAGTTAGCCACTCAAATAAATGCTTAGACGCTTATTGCAGCATCAACACTTAACCATACCTCGCCCACTAAGCTTTAATAGTCTTGATACCGCTGGAAATGAGATTGCTGAGTCCCTATGGCTCACAGATTACTATAGCAATAGTTGCAGGTACAGGTAATGCGATGATTTCACGTGAGAGCGATGCTTGTTTGATTTGGAGTTCTTTGTCTTCTTCTTCATAGATCTAGGATGGGTTCCAGGCAACAGCCTGGGATAGCAAGGATGGATGTCATTTTATCTTTTGATTTTGTCTGTAGTCGGACCCTGCTCTTCTGTATGATGCATGAATATGTTGTTGTATTGATGTGACTCTGATGTAGCTTGTGGCGAGTGTAAGCCAATTCCATATACTCATCTCTTCTGTACATGTACTTCTAATGATATCAATTCTTGCAACACGACGAGATGCGCTTCAATACCTGTCGAGGCCCTCGTGCCAAAATAAGGATAGTATCGAATCTTGGGCATGACAGAGCATCTACGAGAGGGAGCGTGGATCTACATATGCTTGTGGATCGCTAAGCGGGAAGCGTTAAGAAACGCAGTTGATGTAGTCGAACGTCTTCGCGATCCAAATCACCGAGTGTCCCACGATCCATCACGATCCATCTCGCGATCCAATCACGATCCATCCCGCAATCCCATCACGATCCGTCCCGCGATCAAATCATGGATCGTCTCGCAATCATTATCACAGTCCTTCTAATCTAGCGCCGAACGGACGACACCTCTGCGTTCAACACACGTACAGCTCGATGACGATCTCCGCCTTCTTGATCTAGCAAGAGGGAGCGGAGAGGTAGATGAGTTCCCCGGCAGCGCAACGGTGCGGCAGTGATGGTGGTGGAACTATTCCGGCAGTGCTTCGCCTAAGCACCACCGAACTAGACTAGAGGAGAAAACCGATCTAGATGAAGTAGAGGGAGCACGTGGAAATTAGGGTTAGATCTTCCTTCTAAATCCTCTAGTATATATAGGAGGGAGGTAGGGGAGGAGGCAGCCTAAAACCCTCAAGGTTTTGGTCAAAATTGGAGGTGGAGGAGTCCTACTCGAGTCCTATTAGGAGTAGGATTCCTCCTTTCCTCTTGGAAATTCTTTCCACCTTTCCACCTTTGGGTTTTTCCCACCCCTAGCTGCATGGGCGTTAGCGGGGGGCTCGGCCAGACCACTAAGGTCTGGCTTGACTCCTCCCACAGCCCATGAGGCCCTTTGGGTCGAGACACCCCTCCCGATGGTTCCCGGTACCCCTCCCGGCACTCCCGGCAGACTACCGATGAACCCAAAGCTTTTCCGGTGACCAAAACAGGACTTCCTACATATCAATATTTACCTTCATACCATTCCGTATCTCCTCGTGACATATGGGATCTCATTCGGACTCCGAACAACCTTCGGTCACCACCATTCCTATACTACCGAAACGACACCGAACCTTAAGTGTGCAGACCCTGGGGGTTCGAGAACTATATAGACATGACCGAGACACCTCTACGGTCAATAACCAATAGCGGGACCTGGATGCCCATATTAGTTCCTACATATTCTACGAAGATCTTTATCGGTTGAACCTCTATGTCAAGGATTCAGTTAATCATGTATGTTGTTCCCTTTGTTCATCGGTATGTTACTTGCCCGAGATTCGATCGTCGATATCTTTATACCTAGTTCAATCTCATTATCGGCAAGTCTCTTTACTCATTCCGTAATACAAGATTCTGTGGCTAACACTTTAGTCACATTTCTTGCAAGGCTTATTGTGATGTTCTATTACCGAGTGGGCCCTGAGATACCTCTCCGTCACATGGAGTAAGAAATCCCAGTCTTGATCCATGCCAACCCAACAGACACCCTCGGAGATTCCTAATGATGTGATCCCATTTATCAAATGACATCTCATGTCCATGGCCAGGAAACCGTGACCATCTTTGATTAACGAGCTAATATATTAGAGGCATACTAGGGACATGGTGTTTTCTATGTATCCACACATGTATCTGAGTTTCTAATCAATACAATTCTAGCATGGATAATAAACGATTATCATGAACAAGGAAATATGATAATAACTAATTTATTATTGCATCTATGGCATATTTCCAACAGTCTCCCACTTGCACTAGAGTTAATAATCTAGCTCACATCGCTATGTGATTTTTTATGAATATCACACCCAATGAGTTCTAGGATTCGATCATGTTTTGCATGTGAAAGAGGTTTTAGTCAGCGGGTCCGCGAGATTCAGATTCGTGTGTACTTTGTAAATCTCTATGTCATACTGTAGATACTGCTACCACGCTCCATTGTGAGTAGCAAATGGCTACTCCACTATACGTATCTAGATTGCTACTAAGAGTCATCCGGATCGGTGTTAAAGCTTGCATCGACGTAACTCTTTACGACGAACTCTTTATCACCTCCATAATCGAGAATCATCTCCTTAGTCCTCTGGTTACTAAGGATAATTTTGACCTCTGTCCAGTGATCCACTCCTGGATCACTCTTGTACCCCTTGACAGACTCATGGCAAGGCACACACCTGGTGCGGTACAGAGCATGGCATAATATAGAGCCTATCGATAAGGCATAGGGGACGACCTTCGTCCTTTCTCTTTCTTCTGTCGTGGTCGAGCTTTGAGTCTCAGTCAACTTCACACCTTACAAATCAGGCAAGAACTCTTTCTTTGGCTGATCACTTTTGAAGGCTTTAAAAATCTTGTCAAGGTATGTACTCATTGAAAGTCTCATCAGGCGTCTTGATCTGTCTCTATAGATCTCTATGCCCAACAATTAAGTAGCTTTATCCTGGTCTTCCTTTGAAAAACTATTTTCAAACAACCGTTTGTGCTTTCCAGAAATTCTACATCATTTCCGATCAACAATATGTCATCCACATATGCTTATCAGAAATTCTATAGTGCTCCCACTCACTTTATTGTAAATACAAGTTTCTCATAAACTTTGTATACACTCAAAAACTTTGATCACCTCATCAAAGCGTATATTCCAAATCTGAGATGCTTGTTCTAGTCCATATAAGGATCACTCGAGCTTGCACACCTTTTAGCATCCTTAGGACTGACAAAAATTTCTAGTTGTATCTCATACAACCTTTCCTCAAGGAAGGAAATGATGTTTTGACATCCATCTGCCATATTTCATAATGGAAAACACGTAGCAACTGCTAACATAATTCCAATGGACATTAGCATAGCTAGGAGTGAGACAGTCTCATCGTAGTTAAATCCTTGAACTTGTCGGAAACTTCTTTGCGACAAGTCGAGCTTCATAAATGGTGACATTCACCATCAGCGTCTGTCTTCATCTTAAAGGTCCATTTGTACTCAACGACCTTCCGTTCAATGGGCAAGTCTACCAAAGTTTGTACTTGGTTTTCATACATGGATCCTTTCTCGGATTTCATGGCCTCTAACCATTTATCGGAATCCGAGCCCATCATCGCTTCTCCATAGCTCATAGGTTCATCGTTGTCTAACAACATGACCTCTAAGACAGGGTTGTCGTACCACTCAGGAGCAGTATGCATCCTTCTTGACCTATGAGGTTTGATAGCAACTTGATCCGAAGCTTCATGATCATCATCATTAACTTCCTCTTCAACTAACGTAGGCTCCACAGAAACATCTTTCTGCGCTGCGCTACTCTCTGGTTGAAACAAAGGTTCAGCAACCTCATCAAGTTATATCTTCTTCCCACTCAATTGTTTTGAGAGAAACTCTTTCTCGAGAAAGGACCCGTTTTAGAAACAAACACTGTTAAGTTAGGGTTTTCTATGAAGATGCATTTGTCCACTTTGGGTTCGAGCTCATTAGGTGAAAACCCTTTTTCACATAAGCGTCGCAGCCCCAAACATTAAGAAATGACAGCTTAGGTTTCCGCCAAACGAAAATTCATACGGTGTCATCTCAACGGACTTAGATGGTTCCCCTTTTAAAGCGAATGTAGTTATCTCTAATGCATAACCCCAAAACGATAGTGGAAAAACGATAAGAGACATCATAGTACGCACCATATCCAATAGAGCATGACTATGACATTCGAACACACCATCACACTATGGTGTTCCAGGTAGACTGAGTTGTGAAACAACTTTCACATTCTCTAAACTTGTATGCCAAATTTGTACCTCAGATATTCATCTCCACGATTATATCATAGAAATTTTTATCTTCTTGTCACGATGATCTTAAACTTCACTCTGAATTTGTTTGAACTTTTTCCAAATGATTCACACTTGTGTTTCATTAAGTAAATATACACTATATCTACTCAAATCATCAGTGAAGCTAAGAAAATAACAATATCCATTGCACGCTACAACACTCATTGGATCGTATACATCAACATGTATCATTTCCAATAAGTTACTTTCCCCGCTCCATCATATTGAAAACGGGGTTTTAGTCATCTTACCCACGAGGCATGGTCCGGATGTCTCAACTGATTCGAAATCGAATGAGTCCAAAGATCCATCAGCATGGAGTTTCTTCATGTGCTCTACACCAATATGACATTTAGCCGTAGTGCCACAAGTATGTGGTACTATCATTATTAACTTTGTATCTTTTGGCATCTATGTTATGAACATGTGTATTACTACGATCAAGATTCAACAAAGCATTCTCATTGGGTGCATGACCATTGAAGGTATTATTCATGTAAACAGAATAACCATTATTCTCTAACTTAAATGAATAACTGTATTGCAATAAATACGATCTGATCATGTTCATGCTTAACGCAAACACACAATAACATTTATTTCGGTTCGTCACTAATCCCGAAGGTAGACAGAGCGTGTGATGTTGATCACATCAACCTTGGAGACATTTCCAACACACATCATCACCTCACCTTTAGCTAGTCTCTGTTTATTCTGTAGCTTTTATTTCGAGTTACTAACATTTATTAACCGAACGGGTATCCTATACCCAGGTGCTAATAGGAGTACTAGCAAGGTACACATCAATAACACGTATATCAAAATATACTTCTGTCGACGTTGCCAGCCTTCTTATCTACCAAGTATCTACGGTTGTTCCGCTTCAGCGACCGCTCTCCTCATAATAGAAGCATGTAGTCTCAGGTTTGGGTTCAACTTTGGGTTGCTTCACTGGAACAACAACTGAGTTTCCGTCCATGAAGTTTCCCACCTTGCCCCTGCCCTTCTCGAAACTAGTGGTTTTACTAACCATGAACACTTGACGCTCCTTCTTGATATCTACATTCGTGGTGTCAAACATCGTGAACAGCTCAGGGATCATTATTTCCATCCCTGGCATTTTATAGTTCATCACGAAGCTCTAGTAGCTTAGTGACAGTGACTTGGAGAACTATATCAATCACTATCTTCTCTAGAAGATTAACTCCCACTCGATTCAAGTGATTGTAGTACCCAGACAATCTGAGCACATGCTCAACAATTGAGCTATTCTCCTTCATCTTGCAGACAAAGAATCTTGTTGGAGATCTCATATCTCACAACACGGGCACGAGACTGAGATCCCAATTTCAGGTTTTAGAACATCTCATAAGTTCCATGATGTTCAAAATGTTTTGGAGCCTCAATTCTAAGCCGTAATGCATGACGCACTGAACTATCAAGTAGTCATCGGAAAATGCATGTTAGATGTTCACAACATCTACACACGACGCTAGAGGGGGTGGGGCACCGAGCGGTGCATTAAGGACATAAGCCTTCTATGCATCAATGAGGACAATCCTCAGATCACGGACCCAGTCCACAATATTGCTACTAGCATCTTTCAACTGTATTTCTCTAGGAACATATAATATTTAAGGGAGATATAACGTGAGCTAGTAATCTACAACATAATTTGCAAAGACACTGCTGACTATGTTCATGATAATGAGTTCAATTAATCATATTAAGTAAGAACTTCCACTCAAATTGACATCCCTTCGGTCATTCGAGTGATACATGATCTAAATTCGCCAACTCAAGTCCGATCATCATGTGAGTTGAGGTGGTTTCAATGGTGAACATCATCATGTTGATCATATCTACTATATGACTCATGCTCAACCTTTCGGTCTCTTGTGTTTCGAGGTCATGTATGTACATGCTAGGCTCGTCAAGTTTAACCCGAGTGTTCTGCACGTGCAACACTGGCTTGCACCCGTTGTATGTGAATGCAGAGTCTATCACACCCGATCATCACATGGTGTCTCAACACGATGAACTTTCGCAATGGTGCACACTTGGGGAGAACACTATTGATCTTGAAATTTTAGTGAGGGATCACCTTATAATGCTACCGTCGTCCAAAGCAAAACAAGGTGCATAAAAGGATTAACATCACATGCAAATCATAAGTGACATGATATGGCCATGAATTTGTGCTTTTGATCTCCATCTATAAAGCATCGGCATGATCTACATCATCACCGGCATGACACCATGATCTCCATCATCTTGATCTCCATCAATGTGCCACCATCGGGGTTGTCGCGCCCACCATGCTTCTACTACTATTGCTACCGCTTACCGATAAAGTAAAGCATTACATAGCGCTTAATGATTGACACGCAAATCATACAATAATTAAGGACAAGTCTATGGCCCCTGATGTTTGTCGTACTTATCGACATGCAAGTCGTGATATTCTATACAATACATGATCATCTCATACATCACATATATCTCGTCATGTAATTGGCCATATCACATCACAACATACCCTGCAAAAACAAGTTAGATGTCCTCTAATTGTTGTTGCAAGTTTTATGTGGCTGCTATGGGTATCTAGCAAGAACAATTCTCGCCTACTCATAAACCACAACGGTGGTACTCAAATTGCTATTCAACCTTCTCAAGGACCGCCTTTGTCGAATCCGATCCAACTAGAGTAGGAGAGACAGACACCCGCCAGCCATCTTTGTGCAACAAAGTTACACGTCAGTCGATGGAACCGATCTCTCGTAAGCGTACGAGTAAGGTTGGTCCGGGCCGTTTCATCCCACAATACCGGTGGACCAAAACATGACCAAGGGAGGAAGCAATCTAAGCATCAACGCCCACAAACTCCTTTGTGTTCTACCTGAGATCTCATCTACAAATAGACCTAGCTCATGATGCCACTGTTGGGGAACGTTGCATGGGAAACGAAAAAATTCCTATGCACACGAAAGATCTATCCATAGTTATGAGCATCTATGAGAGGGAGAGTGGATCTACATACCCTTGTAGATCACCGAGCGGGAAGCGTAAAGAAACGCGGTTGATGTAGTCGAACGTCTTCGTGATCCAAATCACCGAGCATCCCGCGATCCCATCATAATCCATCTCGCGATCCAATAACGATCCGTCCCGCGATCCCATCACGATCCGTCCCGCGATCCCATCACGATCCGTCCCGCGATCAAATCATGAATCGTCTCGCAATCTTTATCACGGTCCTTCCGATCTAGCGCCGAACGGACGGCACCTCCGCGTTCGACACACGTACAACTCGATGATGATCTCTGCCTTATTGATCTAGCAAGAGGGACCGGAGAGGTAGATGAGTTCTCCGGCAGCGCGACGGCAGGAGGTGATGGTGGTGGAACTATTCCGGTAGGGCTTCGCCTAAGCACCACCGAACTAGACTAGAGGAGAAAATCGATCTAGATGAAGTAGAGGGAAGACGTGGCAATTAGGGTTAGCTCTTCCCTCTAAATCCTCTAGTATATATAGTGGGGAGGGACGGGAGGAGGAAGCCTCAAACCCTCAAGATTTGGTCGAAATTGGAGGTGGAGGTGTCCTACTCCAATCCTATTAGGAGTAGGATTCCTCCTTTCCACTTGGAAACTCTTTCCACCTCTCCACCTTTGGATTTTCCCACCCCTAGATGCATGGGCCTTAGCGGAGGGGCTCGACCAGCCCACTAAGGGCTGGCTTGACTCCTCCCACAGCCCATGAGGCCCTTTGGGTCGAGATAGCCCTCCCGATGGTCCCCGGAACCCCTCCCGGCACTCCCGGTACGCTACCGATGAGCGCGAAACTTTTCCGATGACCAAAACATGAGTTCATATATATCAATATTTACCTCCGGACCATTTCGGAGCTCCTCGTGACGTCCGAGATCTCATCTAGGACTCCAAATAACCTTCGGTAACCACCATACATAACTCTATACTATCGAAACGACACTGAACCTTAAGTGTGCAGACCCTGCGGGTTCGAGAACTATGTAGACTTGACCGAGACACTCTATGGTCAATAGCCAATAGTGGGACCTGGATGCCCATTTTGGTTCCTAGATATTCTATGAAGATCTTTATCGGTTGAACCTCTATGTCAAGGATTCAGTTAATCCTGTATGTTGTTCCCTTTGTTCTTCGGTATGTTACTTGCTCGAGATTCGATCGCGAGTATCTTTATACCTAGTTCAGTCTCGTTACCGGAAAGTCACTTTACTCGTTCCGTAATACAAGATCCCATGGCTAACACTTTAGTCACATTTCTTGCAAGGCTTGTTGTGATGTTGTATTACCGAGTGGGCCCTGAGATACCTCTCCGTCACATGGAGTAACAAATCCCAGTCTTGATCCATGCCAACCCAACAGACACCCTCGGAGATACCTGTCGAGCACCTTTATAGTCACCCAATTACGTTGTGACGTTTGATACACACAAGGCACTCCTCCGGTGTCAATGAGTTGCATGATCTCATGGTCATAGGAACAGATACTTGACATGCAGAAAACTATAGCAATAAACTGACACGATCATATGCTATGTTTATAGTTTGGGTCTTGTCCATCACATCATTCTCCTAATGATGTGATCCCGTTTATCAAATGTCATCTCATGTCCATGGCCAGGAAACCTTGACCATCTTTCATTAACAAGCTTGTCTATTAGAGGCATACTAGGGACATGGTGTTGTCTATGTATCGACACATGTATCTGAGTTTCCGATCGATACAATTCTAGCATGGATAATAATCAATTATCATGGATAAGGAAATATGATGATAACTAATTTGTTATTGCCTCTAGGGCATATTTCCAACAGATGTGAGTGACATCGATGTTGACCTGCTCGGTACGGAAGTTGGAGCGGGTGCCGAAGGTGACGGGGAGGCGCACCCGCCCCCATGGGGACGACAGATCCCTCGACTACCCCGACGAAGGGCCTTGAAGGCGTGTGTCGATCGTGGGGTAGATGCAGCGCGTCGAAGGCGTCCACGGAGATGACGTTGAGGCCGGCGCCACTGTCTATGAGGGTCCTGGAGACGGCCGCGCCGCTTATAGTGGGCATGCACAACATGGGGAGCACTCCGGCGGTTGTCGTTGTCTTGGGGTTGTCGTCGGGGCCGAAGGTGATGTCGATATTCATCCATGCACGGGGCGACGTGAGCTCAGGCTACGGCCGAACTGCTCCTATGTGGCGGAGGAACTGCTTGACCTGGCGGTTGCAGGAGGGTGCTGAACTGCTCCTAGGAGGTGACCGCGGGGCCGGCCCCGTGCGCCATGGGCCGGCTGGGGTCAAGGATCTTGCCTGCCATGGGGTTGTTGAACCAAGGCTTGACTGTCGCTGCGAGAGGGGAGGCTTCTACATGCTCCCTACCTGGTGCGCCAAATGTCAAATTTCTGGCTCCGCAAAATCCTCAAGGTTTGAACACAGGGGCATGTGTGAAGATCCCCTGCAGCCTCGCCCTACCTAGCTCGCTACTCGATGGATACCATGGCAAACTCGAAAGATGACAAGGAAGAAGATGAACATGCCAGTTTACCCAGGTTTGGGCCGCTGTGAAGCGTAAAACCCTACTCCTACTTTGGTGGATTGCCTCTCGGGGAGGTGTGGTGGATGAACTAGGTTAGTGGTCTCGAGCCTTGCGAGGGGGCTCAAGTGGTTTCTTGGCTCTCTGGCTTGTTTGGTGGTTCGTCGAGTGGCTAAGCCATGGATCGGATCCCCTCTATGGTGTGACCTAGCCTCTATATATAGCAGCGGCCTGGATCCTCTTCCCTTATCACAATGGAGGGAAGGGATCCCAAAATGGCCAAATTTGAAGGGGGACAAGAGTACATCCGCGCCCTGTCCAAAGGTGGTCTTCGCCTGCAAAGTGGCTGTCGATGATGTAGTGGTGGGCTTGGCAATGACATCTACCCTCTGGGCTCGTAGTCATTGTCTTGTTGCACTGGAATGGAAACCTTTGGGCGGCGCTTTGGGAACCCATGTACGTCCTTGCTCCCTTTGCACAAAAGGGGAAACTACACCGCCTGGCGCGCTAGCACCCGCCTGTCCTTCCCTGCGTCATCTTTGACTCCTGAGGCCAGGTTCTGCATAGATATTTCCGCCACTCCTAAGAGGACCTGAGGAGGCCCATACTTCCTAGTCTTAGTGTCGTTCTTCCTCCTGAGCCCGAGGGTCCTCGCGAGGGCCTTGCCTTGAGTAGAGTCGCGCCAGACTGGCATGGTGGGCCATATCCTGGACCGTAGGCAGGCAGGCCTGGGTACCCCCATTCCTAGAATGCCGACAACCCCACTTTGAGAAATAAAGATATCCTCTTATATTCGCAATATCCAGATTGAAATCTCAGTTCCTTGCTTGGTCTTTGTTTTTTTGCAGAAAACAAACCCTCCTGTTCAGGTTGATCATGCTCTGGCGTGGTCAATAACCTCTTGGATTTGGATTGGCGATTGCTAAGGCGTGACGTCCTCACACGTTCGTTGTCCGATCATGAAAGTTGACTCTACCAAAAACAATAGCCACATCTCATCGAAAGAGAGGGACAACTTCGCCTCTCTCACAGGGTCCAGATCTTCCAATGAGATGATAAGTATCAATTTGGTGGAGAAGACTTCCATGATCCGACTACAAACATGCACGTCATTCCGCCTTAGCAATTGCTGAACCAAGCAGCAAGAGTTTATGTTGGAGCACGATCAACCTGACCATGGTACTATGATTGTCCTAGGCTAGACCGTACTAGAGATATGAGTCCAGAACACTAGCGGAGTCACAGAACAACAAAAATAATACCAATAGATGATATAAAGTATCTTTGGATAGCAAGACATAAGTGAAGAACACAATGGGAGTAAAGATAACTATGACAAATCACTGCACGACAGGATACACCAAAACACTCTATGCAATTCTCCCCTAGAAAATATTATGTTCATATTTTATTAAAAAATTCACGAATGCTACTGACTCAATCTTTCCAATGCAAAAAGAATCACTCAATTCCGAGTTCGTATGGGGAGTCAAAAAAATTCTAGAACGGACCTGACAAATATTGACTAACTGTGTTCACGACTTTCGAAGGACAAAAAGTCCTATTTAGAAGTCGATTTGGAGATGAACATAATAAATAAGGATGATGGACTATTCAGATGCGGCTCGTTGATATCTCGAATTTGAGTGCTCGTGGAACCAAAACAGACTTCGTATTAGGAAGATACACCTGCTTTACTTAACACAGCACAACCAGTTTCGAATCTGAATTCGTATATGGGATTGAGTCTACAGAGATCCGAAATGCCTTTTTCCTCTTCTCTCTTTTTCTCTCACTTTTTATTTTTTTCTACCTTTTTTCTTCTCTTTTTTTCTCTCACGTTTTTTCCTTCTCTCCAACAATTCAGATAAGATGCAGATTGGATCAAGCGTAGATGCGAACGACCTCAAGTGTGATAATGACATTTACCGATGGGAATAGTTGATTTAAATTGACAAATGGTTGTGGGCGAGAATAGAAGGGATGACGGAGGCATGGTGGTGGTATATGGCAGCAACGATGAATATGGTGCGGTGCCGGCGTGACAACTTGTGAATAGAACTCGAAACTCTTACAGACTAGACGCTAAGACCAGCAACTCGACATGATGATGCGACCACAAATTCAACAAAGCAAGACACCGAACAGAAAATTGCAAAAAAGCTCAGATTGCTTCGGATATGAGGATCTAAAACTAATAATTTTATTGTGGTTTTTCATGGATTGTAGGTATACAGAACAAATGCAATCGAAACCACGAAAAAACGGTAAAATCTCACCGAGCAACCAGAAAACTAATACCACTTGATAGGGGTAAGGGTCCCGATCTTTCGGTGATATGATAACCATTGATTGGTGGAGAATACTTTGACGATCCGACTACAAACGTGCACGACTTGCACCTTAGCAATAGCTAAAGCAATCTCCAAGAGGTTATGACCATGCCGGAGAACGATCAACCTGACCATGAAGGTCCATTCCTGCAAGCAATCGAAGAGAAAGCAAGAATATGATAAAAGCAATCCGAATATTGCAAACATAGATGAAGTATTGATAAATGTGGGGATCTGGAAGAGGTATTGGTATGGTCGTTGGACACAAACGAAGTACACGCAGTTGCAATCGCTAACTTTTAACTAAACAAATCCCAGGCAAAAAGCTACTAGATTGATCTACTTATATAGGAGCAAGGGTTGGCGGCCAAGGAGGTGGGAAGATATCCAAACGCAGCCTAAAACTAACCCTAGGTCGTATAAGGCCTATGCACCCAAGTGGAGGTGATGCAACACCTTAGGAGTTATAGTTTGACTCGAAATCTGCTGAACGTCAGATTGTTTCATAATTATATCCATGCTTCTGATGTTTTGGATGGTGATTCGAATTGGTTTGGAACTTACATAAAATCTAATTTCCAACAAAAAAGTATCACCCAATTTCGAGTCTGGATGCAAAAGTTCGTGGCATTTTGAGACAGGTATGTACATGTAGTCCGAATCTGAGTCTAGAATGTGATAGACTTGCACTCTATCTTCTCTTGGGCTAAAAGTGACATGAGAAAACTTCTTGAACAACACTTAAATGCCACTTTTTCTCTTATCTGCATATGTGAATTGTACAAGTATCCAATAGTACACCAATTAGCCATGAAACAAGAAAACATGAAGTACTTTTGTTTTGTATAGCATAAATAAATTATTGCATGACTTTTTCAGAAATACCTCAAATAAATAAAAATATGCAAAACTTGTAATCATATCCAACGTATCCATGTCCTCATCACCCTCCCCTTCTTGAAAACAATGTCGTCCTCGGCATTGCGTAATCTGAAATGTGGCTAACAAAAGAGACAACATGCACATGTTGTATATGTATATGTCATCCATTTTTACTTTCCTTGGTTTTTACATGTGTGACACATGTATTCATGAGTAACTTTTATATGGTATGAAATATAGAGCCAAAGTATTATCACAAGAAGTTGAAGGCATGAAAATATTGCAACTCAATTTGCACATATAAGTGAAGTCCTTATTCATAACAAACAGTTGACAATGTTCATCATTAAACCATCCCAACATCAGTAAATTTTCTTGAATTATTTCAAATTTAGATGCTACAACATGCTTAAATAAGTAAACATGCAAAATGTAATTTTGCATAGATTCATCACCAAGATTGGAAGTCATATCAAAATTATTAAACATTGGCACAATTATTTTCAGACACATTGGATCCAAATTTGATTTATTCCCTAATTCACATGGTTCTTTCTCATCAATAGTTAATTCAATGGGTGCACTCAAAATTGTCGATATTGTAGTTAGTTGATCACATGGAAAAGTCAAATCATGAACATAGTCCTCTAAAATAGGTGGTGTGATCAAAGTAATGGGTAGGTCATCACATGGTACATTGGAATTGATAAGGCATTCATCATACTCATGTGGAGGTGGAAGATCAGTACCTTTGTGATTACCTCCTATGATGAACATAGATGATGTAGGCACTCTAGGTGATGATGTGTCACGTGGTGAAGGTGATATAGACCTCACAACAATTGATGTGGTTGTCATGGTATGCCTAGTAGTTCAAGGAACAATCGTGTAAACTTTTGGAATGTGCACCTTGCGCTCGTTCTCATTGTGGGCAACATGTTGTTTTATTTCCTGTTCAGCTTTGCAAGCAAGATGAAACAGACGGTCCATAGGATAATACTTTTCATGAATTAGTATCTCCTTAATATCACGGTTTAATCATCCCCAAAATACATCCATAAAATATTCTTCACTTTCTTATGGCGGGGAATGCAACAAGGTCATTTGTAAATCATCATAATATTTCGTTTCGATGTCACTACCTTGTTTTAAGTGTTCTATCTTTTTAATGATGTCACGAGTATAATAAGCAGGAACGAATGTGTGTCTCATGGCAAGTTTCAAATCATCCCAAGTAGTAGGTATATAATTAGGGTGTAACCGACAATATTTGCTCCACCAAACTAAAACATAACCGGTAGAAGAACCAACTATGACCTTAACTTTCTTACGTTCAGCAAAATTATGGGAAGAAAATATATCATTTATTTCAAACTCCCAGTCCATATAAAGCAGGTCTAAAATGTCCATTAAATGGTGGTGTAGAAACATTAACCTGATTATGTGCATTTGGATCTCTTTGCGCCTCTCGTAACAGTTGATGTGGTGGCACGTCTCCCATGATCAAAGAAGCCCATGAACTGATAACTCCCGATCCTATCATGACTAGTAGAAACAAGAAATAAAAATCCAAGAATATTGTTCCTATGAATTACTAAGATGTGGTGGTAAAACGCTCACAGTAAAGAAAATATCAATGGCTTCAAAATTCTTACCATGCAACAGGTGGTGACCGGTAACTGATGGTGTTAATATCTTCGAAGATTGAGTAAATTAATTACCAGGTGAACGTATGTATACACATTGTAGAAATATGTGGAGCTTGGAAGGCTTAATATATGGTAGCAAAAGATTAGTAATAATCAATTCAGAGATGCAATGTTAAATAAACGCTCAACGACGGTACTGTGCTAGTCCTAAACTGGACCGTAGTACAGAAGCGAGCCTAGAACACTAGAGGAGTCATGACATAGCAAAACAAACAGCAATGGATGATATGAGGTAGCTCTAGATATCAAGATATAAGTGAAGATTACAATGTGAGTAAAGATAACTATGACAAATCATTGTATGGAAGAATACACCAAAACTCGATCTACAACTTTCCTCTAGAAAATTTTATTTTACATTTTTGATAATTTTATTCAGGAATGCTACCAACTAAAGATTTCCAGTGCAAAAAAGAATCACTCAATCCCGAGTTCGTATGAGGAGTCAAAAATATTGGCGGACCTGAAAAATATTTACTAACTGTGTTCACGACTTTCGGAAGGCAAAAGGTCCTATTTTGAAGTCGATTTGGTGATGACAATAATGAATTTGCTTGACGGACTATTCAGATGTGGCTCGTCAATATCTCGAATTTGAGTACTTGTCGAGCAAAAACAGACTTGGTATGAGGAAGTTACACCTGCTTTACTAAACACTGCTCAAATAGTTTCGAACCAGAATTTAGATACGGGATTAAGTCTAGATAGATCTGAAATTTATTTATTTTTATCTTATCTCTTTTCTTTCTCTCACTTTTTCTATTTTTCTAATTTTTTTCTTCTCTTTTTTTCTCTCACTTTTCTTCTTCTCATGGATCAAGCATAAATGCGAACGACAGCAAGTGTGATAATGATAATTACCGATGGGAACAGTTGATGGAAATTGATGGCTGGTGGTGGGCGACAACGGACTGGATGACGATGGCATGCTGGTGGTATATGGCAGCAGCAATGAACAAGGTCTGGCGCCAGCATGACAAATTGTGAATGGAATCGAAACTCTAAAGTACTAGAAGCTAAGACTAGCAACTCGAGACGATGATGCGACCGCAAATTCTGTTGGAATTATGCCCTAGAGGCAATAATAAATTATTTATTATCATATTTCCTTATTCATGATAATCATTTATTATCCATGCTAGAATTGTATTGATCGGAAACTCAGATGCATGTGTGGATACATAGACAACACCATGTCCCTAGTATGCCTCTAATGGACTAGCTCGTTGACCAAAGATGGTTAAGGTTTCCTAGCCATGGGCATGAGATGTCATTTGATAACGGGATCACATCATTAGGAGAATGATGTGATGGACAAGACCCAAACTATAAACGTAGCATAAGATCGTGTCAGTTTATTGATACAGTTTTCTGCATGTCAAGTATATGTTCCTATGACCATCCGATCATGCAACTCACCGACACCGGAGGAATGCCTTGTGTGTATCAAACATTGCAACGTAACTATGTGACTATAAAGGCACTCTACAGGTATCTCCGAGGGTGTCTATTGAGTTGGCATGGATCAAGACTCAGATTTGTTACTCCGTGTGACAGAGGGGTATCTTAGGGCCCACTCGGTAATACAACATCACAACAAGCCTTGCAAGCAATGTGACTAAGTGTTAGCCACGGGATCTTGTATTATGTAACGAGTAAAGAGACTTGCCAGTAACGAGATTGAATTAGGTATGGAGATATCAACGATCGAATCTCGGGCAAGTAACATACCGAAGAACAAAGGGAACGTTATACGGGATTGACTGAATCCTTGACATAGAGGTTCGACTGAAAATGATCTTCATAGAATATGTAGGAACCAATATGGGCATCTAGGTCCCGCTATTGGCTATTGACTGTAGAGGTGTCTCGGTCATGTCTACATAGTTCTTGAACCCGCAGGGTCTGCACACTTAAGGTTCAGTGAGGTTTCGGTAGTATAGAATTATGTATGGTGGTGACCGAAGGTTGTTCGGAGTCCCAGATGAAGATCCCAGACATCACGAGGAGCTCCGGAATAGTCCGGAGGTAAAGATTGATATATGGGATGATAGTGTTTGGTCTCCGGAAAGGTTCCGGAATTCACCGAAAATAGTTTCAGATGTTTCCTAAAATGTTCGGGGTACAAGGACACTTTATTTGGGCCAAGGGGTAAAGACCATGAGGCTTTAGGAAGGGGCAAAAGATGTTTTGCGGAGGCCAGGGGCTAGACGCCAGGGACCTTGGCGTCTGGGGCCAGATGCCGAGGACCTTGGCGTCTTGTCCTGGAGGCCGAGAAGGACTCTTGCCTTGCGGGCAAACCAACCTTGAGGAGGATTTTTCTCCAAGTTTCGACCCCAAGGCTTAGCATATAAATAAAGGGGCAGGGCTAGCACGCGGAACACATCAAGAAGCCCTAAGCCACGTGCTACCTCTCCTTTAGATCGTTTTCTGCAGTGCTTAGGGGAAGCCCTACCAGAATTGCTCCACCACCATCACTGTAATGCCGTCGCGCTGCCGAAGAACTCTTCTACCTCTCCGCTCCCTCTTGCTGGATCAAGAAGGCGGAGATCATCATTGAGCTGTATGTGTGCTGAACACGGAGGTGCCGTGCGTTCAGCGCTAGATCAGAAGGACCGTGATCAAGATTGCAAGACGGATCATGATGAGATCGCGGGATGGATCGTGTTGAGTTTGCGGGACGGATCGTGATTGGATCGCGGGACAGATCGTGATGAGATCGCGGAATGCTCGGCGATTTGGATCGCGAAGACGTTCGACTACACCAACCGTGTTTCTTAAAGCTTCCCGCTTAGCGATCTACAACGGTATGTAGATCCACTCTCCCTCTCATAGATGCTCATCACCATGGATAGATCTTGCGTGTGCATAGGAAAATTTTTGTTTCCCATGCAATGTTACCCAACAAATTCAACAAAGCAAGACCGTGAACAGAAAATTGAAAAAAGCTCAAATTGCTTCGGATATGAGGATCTAAACCTAACAATTTTGTTGTGGCATTTTCATGGACTACATGTATAAAGAACAAATGCGATCTAAACCACGAAAAAATGGGTAAAATCTCGTCGAGCAACCTGAAAAATGATACCACTTGATAGAGGCGAGGGTCCCGATCTTTCGATGAGATGATACCCGTCAATTTGCTGGAGAAGACTTTGACAATACGACTATGAATGAGCACGACATTGTGCCTTAGCAATCGCTAAACCAATCTCCAAGATGTTATTGACCATGCCGAAGCACGATCAACCTGACCAAGAAGGTCTATTTTTGCAAGCAATCAA
Source organism: Hordeum marinum (assembly GCA_022496015.1). Taxonomy (NCBI): domain Eukaryota; kingdom Viridiplantae; phylum Streptophyta; class Magnoliopsida; order Poales; family Poaceae; genus Hordeum; species Hordeum marinum. The sequence continues at coordinate 227,910,195 of CM039677.1, read as the reverse complement.
AGAACAATAAAGAATACAATAAACCAATCTTAATATTGCAAATATAGATGAAGTATGAATAAATGTGGGGATCCAAAAGAGGTCTTGGTCTGGTCTTTGGACAAAAACAAAGTACACGAAGTACATTAAGTTGTGATCTCTAACTTTTAACTAAACGAATCCCAAGCAAAAAAACTAATAGATTGATCTACTTGTATAGGAGCAAGCAGTGGCGGCCAAGGAGGTTGGAGGATGTCCAAAGTCAGCCTAAAACTAACCCTAGGTCGTACAAGGCCTATAGGCCCAAGTGGAGGTGATACAACACCTTTGGGTTATAGTTTGACTCGGATTCTGTTGGAACATCAGATTGTTTCGTCAATATATCCATGCTCCATATGAATTTTGAGATTATTCGAACTTATTTGGAACATACATGAAATCTACTTTCCAATAAAACAAGAACCACCCAATTCGGAGTGCGGATGCAAAAGTTCTTGGTGTTTTGAGACATGTATGTTTGTGCAGTCCGAATGTGAGTGCAGAACGTTATAGACTTGAACTCTATATTCTTTTGGATTAAAAGTGATGTGAGTGAACTTATTGGACAACACCTAAACGTCTCTTTTTATCTTTTCTTCATATGTGGATTGTACAAGTCTTCAGTAGTACTGCAATTAGGCATGAAACAAAAAGAGGTGAAGTACTTTTGTTTTCTATAGCATAAAAAAATTAATGTATGACTTTTATCAGAAATCAACAACAACAACAACAACAACAAAGCCTTTAGTCCCAAACAAGTTGGGGTAGGCTAGAGGTGAAACCCATAAGATCTCGCGACCAACTCATGGTTCTGGCACATGGATAGCAAGCTTCCACGCACCCCTGTCCATGGCTAGTTCTTTGGTGATGCTCCAGTCCTTCAGATCTCTCTTTAGAGACTCTTCCCATGTCAAGTTCGGTCTACCCCAGCCTCTTTTGACATTATCAGCATGCTTAAGCCATCCGCTGTGTACTGGGGCTTCTAGAGGCCTGCGCTGAATATGCCCAAACCATCTCAGACGATGTTGGACAAGCTTCTCTTCAATTGGCGCTACCCCAACTTTATCTCGTATATCATCATTCCGGATGCGGTCCTTCCTTGTGTGACCACACATCCATCTCAACATGCGCATCTCCGTCACACCTAACTGTTGCACATGTCGCCTTTTAGTCGGCCAACACTCAGCGCCATACAACATTGCGGGTCGAACTGCCGTCCTATAGAACTTGCCTTTTAGCTTTTGTTGCACCCTCTTGTCACAAAGAATGCCAGAAGCTTGGCGCCACTTCATCCATCCGGCTTTAATTCGATGGTTCACATCTTCATCGATATCCCCATCCTTCTGCAACATTGACCCCAAATATCGAAAGGTGTCCTTCTGAGGCACCACTTGCCCATCAAGGCTAACATCCTCCCCCTCCTCGTTCCTAGTAGTACTGAAAGCGCACCTCATGTACTCGGTTTTAGTCCTACTAAGTCTAAAACCTTTCGATTCCAAGGTTTGCCTCCACAACTCCAACTTCCTGTTAACCCCCGTCCGACTCTCATCGACTAGCACCACATCGTCCGCAAAGAGCATACACCATGGGATATCTCCTTGTATATCCCTTGTGACCTCATCCATCACCAAGGCAAAAAGGTAAGGGCTCAAAGCTGACCCTTGATGCAGTCCTATCTTAATTGGGAAGTCGTTAGTGTCGCCCTCACTTGTTCGAACACTTGTCACAACATTATCATACATGTCCTTGATGAGGGTAATGTACTTTGTTGGGACTTTGTGTTTCTCCAAGGCCCACCACATAACATTCCGCGGAATCTTATCATAGGCCTTCTCCAAGTCAATGAACACCATATGCAAGTCCTTCTTTTGCTCCCTATATCTCTCCATAAGTTGTCGTACCAAGAAAATGGCTTCCATGGTTGATCTCCCAGGCATGAAACCAAACTGATTTTTGGTCACGCTTGTCAATCTTCTTACACGGTGCTCAATGACTCTCTCCCATAGCTTCATTGTATGGCTCATCAGCTTAATTCCACGGTAATTAGTACAACTCTAAACATTCCCCTTGTTCTTGAAGATTGGTACTAATATACTCCGTCTCCATTCTTCTGGCATCTTGTTTGCCCGAAAAATGAGGTTGAAAAGTTTGGTTAGCCATACTACCGCTATGTCCCCGAGGCCTCTCCACACCTCAATGGGGATACAATCGGGGCCCATCGCCTTGCCTCCTTTCATCCTCTTTAAAGCCTCCTTGACCTCCGACTCCTGGATTCGCCTCACAAAACGCCTGCTAGTATCATCAAAGGAGTCATCCAGATCAATGGTAGAGCTCTCACTCTCCCCATTGAACAACTTGTCAAAGTACTCCCGCCATCTATGCTTAATCTCCTCGTTCTTCACCAGGAGTTGATCTGCTTCGTCCTTGATGCACTTGATTTGGTCAACATCCCTCGTCTTCCTCTCTCGGCTCTTGGCCATCTTATAGATGTCCCTTTCGCCTTCCTTCGTGTCTAACCTTTGGTAGAGGTCCTCATACGCCTGACCCCTTGCTTCACTCACAGCTCGCTTTGCGGCCTTCTTTGCCATCTGGTACTTCTCTATGTTGTCTGCACTCCTATCCAGATATAGGCATCTGAAACAATCTTTCTTCTCCTTGATTGCCTTCTGGACAACATCATTCCACCACCAGGTATCTTTAGCTTCTCTTCTACTTCCCCTGGACACTCCAAACTCCTCTGAGGCCACCTTACGAATGCAAGTCGCCATCTTCATCCACATGTTGTCTGCATCACCTCCTTCCTCCCAAGGGCCCTCCTTAATGACCCTCTCCTTGAACACCTGAGCTACCTCCCCCTTGAGCTTCCACCACTTCGTTCTAGCGACTTTGGCACGCTTGTCCCGCTGGACATGAATCCGAAAACGGAGGTCAGCAACCACAAGCTTATGCTGTGGGACAACACTCTCTCCAGGTATCACCTTACAGTCTAGGCATGCATGCCTGTCTTCTCTTCTCAAGAGGATGAAATCAATCTGGCTAGAGTGCTGCCCACTACTGTAAGTCACTAGATGTGATTCTCTCTTCTTAAAGAAGGTGTTAGCTACGATCATGTAATAGGCTAACGCAAAGCTTAAGACATCTTCTCCTTCTTGATTCCTGATGCCATAGCCAAATCCCCCATGCACCCCTTCAAAACATGTGTTAGATGTGCCCACGTGGCCATTGAGGTCTCCTCCTATGAAGAGCCTCTCGCCGATCGGTACACTCCTAACCAAGTCCTCCAGGCCTTCCCAGAACTCCCTCTTGGTGTTCTCATTGTGGCCTACTTGTGGGGTATAAGCGCTGATAACGTTGAGGACTAAGTCCCCAACTACCAGCTTGACCAGGATAATCCGGTCCCCACGTCTCTTGACGTCTACCACTGCATCCTTGAGGCTCTTGCTGATCAAGATGCCTACTCCATTTCTGTTTGCAACCGTCCCCGTGTACCACAGCTTGAAGCCGGTACCCTCCACCTCCTTCGTCTTCTGTCCCCTCCATTTGGTCTCTTGGACGCAAAGGATACCAATGCCTCTCCTCACCGCTGAATCAACTACCTCCCGAAGCTTACCTGTCAGAGACCCTACGTTCTAGCTACCTAATCGAATCCTCCTAGGCTCGGCTAGCTTCCTTACCCTTCGCACTCGTTGAGTCAAATGCGAAGACCCTCGCTCATTTTCCACTACACCCGGGCGCCGATGTAGCGCGCCACTAAGGATGCGACGACCCGATCCTCGCTCACTTGCGACCGTATCCAGATCACGATACGGTGCGCCACCTGGGGGGTGACGGCCCGGCCCTTGCCCATTTTCCACCACACCCGGGTTCCGATGTGGCGCGTCGCTGAGAGGGTTACGCCCCAACGAAAATCTTTTGGGTTTCATCTCCATAAGAGTGGCTGGGTTTTCACGTTGGCTCGCCAAGCCTATCACAACCCTCCTCCTTTACCCGGGCTTGGGACCGGCTATGTTGAGACAACATAGGCGGAGTTGACTTTTATCAGAAATCACCGCAAAAAAATACACATATGCAATATGTTTTATCATATCCAAGGTACCCATGTCCTCATCATCCTCCCCTTCTTCAAAACAAAGCCTTCCTTGGGTTGCTTAATCTGAAATGTGTCTAACAAAAGAGACAACGTGTACATGTTGTATATGTATATGTCATCCATTTTTTACTTTCCTTGGTTTTTGCACGTATAACACATGTATGCATGAGTAACATTTTTATATGGTATGAAATATAAAGACAAAATATTATCACAAGAAGTAGAAGGCATGAAAATATTGCAACTCAGTTTGCACATATAAGTGAAGTCCTTATTCATATCAAACAATTGACAATGTTCATCATTAAAGGATCCCAACATCGGTAAATAAACTTGAATTGTTTCAAATTTACATGCTACAACATGCTTAAATAAGTGAACATGCAAAATGTCATTTGGCATAGAATCATCACCAAGATTGGAGGTCATATCAAAATGATTAAAACATTGACACAATTATTGTCAAACACATTGGTTCAAAATTTGATTTATTCCCTCACTCAAATGGTTCTTCATCATCAACAAATAATTCAATGGGTGTACTCATAATTGTTGATATTGTAGTTATCTTATCACATGACAAAGTCAAATTATGAACATAGTCCTCTATAATAGGTGGTGTGATCAAAGTAATGGGTAGCTGATCATAGGGTACATTAGAATTTATAAGGCATTCATCATACTCATGTGGAGGTGGAAGATCAGTACCTTTGTCATTAGCTCTTATGATCAACAGAGATGATGTAACCAATCTCGGTGATGACGTGCCACATGGTGAAGGTGATGTAGACCTCACAATAATTGATGTGGTTGTCATGGTACGCCTAGTAGTTGAAGGAACAATCGTATCAACTTTTGGAAAATGCACATTGCGCTCATTCTCCTTGTGGTCAACACATTGTTTTATTTCCTGTTTGGCTTTGCAAGCAAGACGAAACAAACAATCCATAGGATAACACTTTTCATGAATTGGTATCTCCTGAATATCACAGTTTAATCCTCCCCAAAATCTATCCACAAAATATTCTTCACTTTCTTTTGATGAGGAATGCAACAAGGTCGTTTGTAAATCATCATAATATTTCGTTATGATGTATACCTTGTTTTAAATGTTCTAACTTTATAATGATGTCACGAGTATAATAGGCTGGAACGATTATGTGTCTCATGGCAAGTTTCAAATCATCCCATGTAGTAGGCATATAATCAGGGTGTAACCGACAATATTTGCTCCCCCTAACTAAAATATAACCAATGAAAGAATCAACTGCAACCTTAACTTTCTTATGTTTGACAAAATTATGGGAAGCAAATATATCATTTATTTCAAAGTCCCATTCAATATATAAAATAGGTCTAAAATGGCCATTGAATTAAATGATGGTGTAGAAAAATTAACCTGATCATGTGTATTTGGATCTCTTTGCACCTCTCGTAACGGTTGATGTGGTGGCACGTCTCCCACGATCAAAGAAGCCCATGAACGGATAACTCCGGATCCTGTCGTGACTAGTAGAAACAAGAAACAAAAATCCAGGAATATTTTTCCTATGAACTACTGGGATGTGGTGGTAAAACGCTCACAGTAAAGCAAATATCAATGTCTTACAAATTCTTACCATGCAGCAGGTGATGACCGTAACCGACGGTATCAATATATCGGAAGTTTGGGTAAAGCGATTACCAGGTGAACGTATGTATACACAACGTAGAAATAAGTGGAGCTTGGAAGGCCTAATATATGGTAGCAAAAGATTAGCTATAATCAATTAAGAGATGCAATGTTGAATAAACGCTCAACGACCTTACTGGTGCTGGTCCTTGGATAGACCATACTAGAGACATGCCAGGACCCCGATCCTAAGCCATAAGAATCCAGCATGTAACATATCACATCACTTTGCGGCCTCACGCCAGGTTAACTCCATGGCTGCCACCTTACCTGGGCCGGGACCGTTTGCATCTTTTGGCTCACGTATGTATATGTCACTAGTATTCAAACGACAAAGAACCCGGGTCGACATGGCTAGTCGTAGAACCCAAGTGGCACATCCATACAGGAACAGGCATACATAACCCAACAATGCAGGTGTCGGCCTCTAGCGTGTGTAGACGAGTAATAGCAAGCTACAAGGTCTCCATTATGCCGTGGCACATAAATGTCATCACTGCATGTAGATGGGTCGTAGCAGGCTGCAAAGACTCCATTACACTGCGAGACATTTCCCCGAAGGGACAGACACAGCAGCAAAGAAGGATACATGTCGGTCAATTAATGTGTCTAGAGGAGTAGCAAGCTACCAAGGCTCGATGGAAGCACAAAGAGGCAGTTCCCTGTAAGAGTACTACTAAAGGCACACAATAAGGTGTCGAATCCCATACATAATGTTGCACGTCACAAGTACGCATGACATGCCCGATATGCATAGATACAACTATGGCATCACAACATAACCATACAACAACACAACATTTATTTAGGAGGCTCATAAGAGCCAACATAGTGTGATATTACAAGCAGGGGTCACATGACCCAACACACAAATCATACAATCAACAAGCGGAAGAAATGAAGAAGGCTAAAGAAGCCTTTCTATCTACAAGGCCCTCCACAGGAACCAAACCTCTGGCCGGGATTTCCAAGCTAAATGACCAACATCGATCTAATCACAAAAACCACTAGCGAGACTAGAGTCTCCTTTGCAAAAACATAATTAAGCATCAGTGAGTACTGAGTACTCAGCAAGACTTACATCAGAACGAACTACATATGCATTGGTATCAACAAGGAAGTTTTGGGGTTCAATGCAGCAAGCCAGCTTTGACTCGGTGGCTATCCTGTACTACGACTTTCATAACTATGAAAAGTTTTGTGAAGCGTACACGAGTCCACTACCATCATAACAATACACCACCATGGATCCGCTCTCGTCTTCCTACGAGAGTGCCATCCACGGTACTCACACTTGTCTTGAAGCTTTTATGAGTAACCTTTTAAATTGTCTATGAACCATATAAGTATCCAAGTAGTCCATATCCGTGGACGCGGCTAGTCGAATAGATTGAATACCCTGCAGGGGTGTACTTCGTCACACATGCTCTCGCCACTTACCGCCATGTGCTCATAAAAGGCACCTCGGCAACCTTCAAGCGGAAGCCCGGCGAGGGAGTCGGCCATGACCTGACTAACCACACAAGACTCTAGTCCAGGTTTATCACCTATTCGGGGCTGAACCCGCAAGGAAGTCCGGCCGAAGATTCCTCAGCGCCCTGAATGATGTGTAGAGGGTTCCCAAGCCCACCTCGACAGATGGTACTATGCTTGGTACACCGGGCCACAATGCCTAGTCTGTCCCAAGCCCAAATGTACGGGGTGCCACTCAGTGACTACTAGCATATCCTACAAACACCAGAAACTAGTTGCAACTCCTGGACAGAGATCAAGTCGGCTAATAAGTCGAGAGAGTCAAATAAGGATCCCAATGTGCGGTAGTATCTAGTCTTGGACAACATACACAAGACTCAGTTCTTAAGGATGGTCCCAATGAGACAACCCACCATGTACTCCTACACGGCCTCTCATCGCTACCTTTACCAAATCGTGTTCACAACTTAACTCTCATCATCAGAACAAGTTCAGTTGACTCCGGTTCATCACCCAGATGAATCAGACCTGACACAACTCTAAGCATAGCAGTTTAAAGCACAATATAGCTCAAGCATCTACCAGGTATGTTAGGTTGCATGGTTCACCTATTTACTATGACAATGACAGGTCATGTAGAGGAATGGGTTCAACTACCGAAACATGCAAAAGCTGAAACGTTTTGTCCTAATGCAATAAATGAGAACAAGAGCGAGAGAGTGGGATTGTATTGATATGTTCAGGGAGGGTTGCTTGCCTGAAAAGACGATCACACGATACTGCCATCAGATGGATACTCGACCGTATCCTCGAGAACAGTGCCTAACACGAAGAACAACCATCGAAGGGGAAGCAAATCAATACACACTGAATGCCACAATATGATGCATGAATATTTCAGTGCAATATGAGGTGTTTGAGCTAATGTATCTAGCAACAAGTTTAAATGAAGTGGGTTTGAGCTCAAGGTTCAAATTCAACTTCATATATGGATTCCATAATGTGTTGGAACTGAAATGTCCAAGTTCACCTATTTAGGTTGCTCTATCATGCATGAAAATGGTACAGATGGATTCATTGAATTTTTTTGATCAATTTTCATAAATGAATTATTTTCATCTGATTTACAGATTATTTTCTATGAATTTTAGAAGTTGTTACTAATTTCTGGAATTTATTTAAATCCAAAATTGAATTATTATGTCAGCCTGACGTCACTGTGACGTCAGCCTGGTCAATCGACCGGACCAAGTCAAACTGACCAGCAGGACCCACTGGTCAGTGACCCACCACGAAGCAGGGTCAAATCCCGCGCTGACTGGGGGTTTGACCGCTTGCGGGGCCCACTGGTCAACCACTACGAGGATGATTAGGCGTGGGATTAACGCTAATCGCCGTGCCTCGTCGGCACCCGTTGGAGCTGGGCCGGCAGCGACCAAACCCATGGCAGGGCTCGCCGGAGTTGGCCAAAACAGCACTGCAAGGGGCGGCTAGCGGCGCTAAGGGCACCAGAGGGGAGCCCATCCCCGTGCACATCCAGGGAAGCATGCGGGAGGCTGCGGGGGACGCCGGAGCTCGCGGCTGCGACGCCGGAGGCGGTGGCCGGATCTCGGCCGAGGATGGCCGCGGTGCTACAGGCTACAGGAGGAGATGCCGGAGGTCGGGGCGGCACCTACGGGTCTGCGCGAGCATGCCAGACTGGATGACGGTGCTCTGGCCGCGGTGGCCAAGACGCCGGCGGGGGGAACGTCGGGCACGATGGGGAAAGTGGCGGCTATGGCGGCTAAGCAGCAGGGAGAAGAAGGGGGGTCGATGGGGAGGCTCATGGCACATCGGAGGATGGAGCTCGCGGGCTTGGGGAGGCACCGGGGCGGCGAATTGACGGTGAGGGGCTTCGGTGGTCGGCACGCGAGAGAGATCAGGGCGGGGGAAAGAGCGAGAGAGACAGAGAGCGGCGGAGAGAGAGAGAGGAAGGGCGACACGGTAAGGAGGGGGGAGCGCGGGCGGCCCCGGAGGCCGCCACGGCATGCAGCCAGGCAGGAGCTGGCCATGGCGCATGCCGACGCACCCGTGCCACACGCCCAATCCTCGTGGCGGGAGGTTGGGGGTTACTGGCAGCTGGGCCGGCTGGGCCAGCTTGGTCAGCTCCTCCTGGGCTTCCTCTTTCTTTTTTTAATTAATTATTTTCTGTTTTCTATTCTTTTTGTTTTGTTTTGAGTTGATTTCAAAACCACACCATTTTGTAATATTCTGAAAACTAATATGTGGCATGTTATATTAAAACCAAAAGCACTCACAGACTTTTCCAGAATTATTGGAGCTTTAAAAATATTTATAGTATTTTAAAACTCCAATCTGAATAGTTATTGATTTATTTCAATACCCAAAATGACATTCTAAAATATGCACCATCCCTGGTTTATGTTGCCACATTATTCCAGAGAAGATGGACATTTTTCCAAGGTCACTTTGGATCATTGAAAAATATTTTAATTGGGCCTATTGAATTCAAATGGTGCTAGGGTTTTGATCATCCCCATTTCAAATTTAAAAGAATTTAACATGATGCAATCACAAGCATAGATCCTAGTGCATGCTAAGGCTAGGGATGTGACAACTCACCCCCACTTAAAAGAATCGCGTCCCAAGATTCTGGAGTCGACGGAAAAAGAGCCGGATACTCAAATCGAAGACGATCTTGATGCTGCCAGGTAGCTTCATTCTCAGAATGATGCGACCACTGAACCTTCAGAAACTTGATATTCCGACGCCGGGTTACACGCTCAGCTTGATCAAGAATGCGAACATGATATTCTCGATATGAAAGATCATCTTGAAGATCAAGCGTTTCGTGGTCTACTTCCCGGATAGGATCCTTGAAGCAACGCCTGAGTTGAGAAACGTGGAAGACATCATGAACTCGGGAAAAATGCGGGGGCAGTTCCAATTGGTAGGCAACCTCTCCTCGTTTAACAAGAATGCGAAAAGGACCAATCTAACGAGGAGCCAATTTGCCCTTGCTACCGAAGCGATGGGTACCCTTCAGAGGACTAACACGAAGGTAAGCCTTTTCGTTCACCTCATAAGTTACTTCCTTATGATGGCGATCATACTGACTCTTCTGACGAGACTGAGCTGTCTTGAGGTTCTCGCGAATAACACGAACTTGCTCTTCTGCTTCCTGGATCATATCTGGTCCAAAGAATTGTCTTTCCCCGGTCTCTGACCAGTTCAAAGGTGTTCGGCATCTTCGTCCACAAAGAACTTCAAAAGGAGCTTTGCCCAGGCTGGATTGGTAGCTGTTGTTATATGCAAACTCTGCAAATGGAACACACTTCTCCCAATTCATTCCGAATGAGATGATACAAGCTCTGAGCATGTCTTTGAGAATCTCATTGACTCTTTCAACCTGACCACTTGACTGAGGGTGAAAAGCAGTGCTAAAGGAAAGATGGGTTCCCATAGCATTCTGGAAACTTTCCCAAAATCGAGAGGTGAAAAGACTTCCATGGTCTGAATTGATTCCCAATGGAACACCATGCAGGGACCTATTCGAGGGATATAAAAATCCGCCAACTGACTAGCAGTGATACTCTCTCGGACATGAAGGAAACGAGCCACTTTCGAAAGGCGATCAATAACCACGAAGATTGCATTATTTCCTTTCTTTGTCTTGGGAAATCCGGTGATGAAATCCATTTCAACTTCATCCCATTTCCATTCGGGAATAGCTAAAGGCTGAAGGGTGCCAGTAGGTCTCTGATGCTTTGCCTTCACGCGACGTCAAACATCACAATTAGCAATGAATTGAGCGATTTCCCTCCTCATTCTAGTCCACTAGAACCTTTGGCGTAGGTCCTGATACATCTTGGTGCTGCCAGGGTGAATGGCGAGAGGAGATTCATGAGCCTCCTTAAGGATCAACTCTCTAAGTTGTTGCTTTTTAGGAACTACCAATCAATTCCCAAAATATACTACACCTCTATCATCAATGGAGAAACTACCAGCAATTCCCTTTTCAACATTATCCCTGATCTGGGTAATACCCGCATCATACTGTTGGCTTGTTATAATCTGATCCTCCAGATTAGGTTTTGCAACCAAGGTTGAAAGGGATCCACGAGGAACAATGTGGAGGTTAAGCTTGCAAAATTCTTCATGAAGAAGGGGTTGACCTTGTTGTAGCATAAGATTGTTGCAATAGGATTTACGACTTAACTCATCCGCCATGACATTTGCCTTGCCTGGGGTGTAAGTAATTCCTAAGTCATAATCCGTAATCAGTTCCAACCATCGTCTTTGTCTAAGATTCAGATCTAGTTGAGTGAATATATACTTCAGGCTTTGGTGATCTGTGTAAACCTCGCAACGATTACCAAGAAGGTAATGTCGCAATACCTTAAGTGCATGGACTACTGCTGCAAGCTCTAAATCATGTGTTGGATAATTTTCCTCATGTGGATGCAACAGTCGGGATGCATAGGCGATTACCTATCGGTCTTGCATAAGAACACATCCAAGTCCTTGTCTAGAAGCGTCACAATAGATGACAAAGTCCTTGGAGAAGTCAGGTGGCACAAGCATGGGAGCAGAGGTCAAACATCTCTTCAATTCCTGGAAACTGTGCTCACATTGTGGGGTCCACTCGAACTTCTTATCTTTCTTAAGGAGTTCCGTCAAAGGCTTGGCAACTTTGGAGAAATTCTCCATGAAGCGGCAACAATAGCTCGCTAAACCAAGGAAACTTCTAACTTGCTTAACTGTTTTAGGTGGAGTCCAGTCGAGAATGGCCTGAACTCTTTCAGGATTGACTGTGATGCCCTTTCCGGAGATCACATGACCTAGATAGGTCACTTCAGGTAACCAAACTTCACACTTGGAGAACTTGGCATAAAGACGGTGCTCTCTGAGTTTTTCTAGCACAAGTCTGAGGTGCTCATCAAGTTCTTATTCATTCTTCGAATAAATCAAAATATCATCAAGGTAAACCACGACGAACTTATCTAAGTACTCCATGAAGATTGAGTTCATCAAACGGGAGAATGTTGCTGGAGCATTGGTTAGTCCAAAGGACATGACTGTGTACTCGTACTGAACATAACGAGTGACAAACGCTGTCTTGGGGATGTCTCCATTCTTAATCTTGATTTGATGGTAGCCTAACCTCAAATCCATCTTGGAGAAAACTAAAGATCCAGCAAGTTGAGCATACAAATCATTGATCCTTGGGAGCGAATACTTATTATTTATAGTGACGAAATTGACACGTCGGTAATCCACAACCATACGATCCGTTCCATCCTTTTTCTTCACAAAGAGGATGGGACAAGCCCAAGGAGAGGAGCTAGGTTGAATGAAACCTTTTTGCAAGGACTCATCAAGTTGCTTCTTGAGCTCAGCTAATTCAAAGGGTGCCATCTTATAAGGTCTTCTAGAAATTGGTACAGTTCCTGGGATGAGGTCTATCACAAACTCTACATCCCAGTCAAGTGGGATGCCTGGCAATTCTTCTGGAAATACATCCAAAAAATCTCTTACTACCAGTATATCTTCAAGCTCGGGAAGAGGGTTGGCATTGAGTGAATAAAGTTGACGCTTTGTAACTCGTGTTGAAACATGGACTATCTTGCCAGATGGATGCGTAAGCTGAATAGGCCTGGTGGAGCAATCGATCTTGGCATGGTGAGCTATCCTCCAATCCATACCCAAGATGATATTAATATCTGAAGACTTGAGAGCTATCAACGAAGCAAGGAATACAAGTCTATCAACACGGATTTCATTTCCATGGCTTATTCTTGTGGTCTGCCATCTAGACCCTAGAGTCTGAATTTCAAGAGCAGTTGGCATATCGCAAAATGACATGTTGTGCAACCGGGCATAGCCTTCCGAGATGAAGGAATGTGATCTTCCTGTATCAAATAGAACTGATGCTAGATGGCAATTGACAAGGGGCGTTCCAAGGAGGACTTCTGGATCATCATTAGCTTCTTTGGCTAAGACGTGATTCACACATCCCTGTTCAATGATAGTTGGCTTGGCAGAGATCACCTTGACTGGTGACTTATTACAGTCAGCAGACTTTCCAGACTGAGGTGATACACCACTGGACTGAGTGCAATTGCGAGCGATGTGGCCTGGCTCTCTGCACTTGTAGCAAATCACAGAAGTATGACATGGAATCGCATTGACAAGCGGTCCACCAGCAGGTCTGGGTGGAGCATTAGGCTGAGTTGGACGAGGCACCACATAGGATGGCCTCGGTGCATATCCAAGAGGAAGCGATGAGTTCGGAACCCAAATCCGACATTTCTGAGATCCAGAACCGAAGGTAGAGGCCAAATCATGGTTGTGCTTGCGAGATTCTTCATAGGTGAGCTGAGCTGTCTCTGCATTAATGGCCTTATTCACAAGATCTTGGAAGGTGTCACAATGATGCAGGTGAAGATCATGACGCAATTTTGGGTTGAGACCCTTCCTGAATCTAGCTTGTTTCTTGGCATCCATGGACACTTCTTCTGTGGCATAACGTGCAAGGTTCTCAAACTCTCGACTATAAACATCTACAACCATCTTACCCTGAGTAAGGTTATAAAACTCTTCTCTCTTTCTGTCCAGCAGACCCTGAGGAATATGATGCTCACGGAAAACCTCTGTGAATTCTTTCCAGGTAGGAATCTGGCCAGCTGGAATTATAGCCTCATAGTTCTCCCACCATATACTCGCAGGACCCTCCAAAAATATGTAGCATAGGTGACCTTATCAGCCTTGTCCATGTTCGCGGAATGCAGCTTGTTTGTGATGCTACAGAGCCAATCATCTGCATCGAGTGGCTAATGGAGTGATGGAAGCTGGGTGGGTATAGCTTGATGAAATCACGGATGGTCACTGATCTAGCACATTGGTGTGCGGTTTTTTCCTGAATACGTGCCACCAAGCGATTTGACTCACGCTTGTCCTTCTCAATGTCTAACATGAACTATGCCAACGAAGGTGAATCCGACAGAACTTCAGCATCTCTGGTTCCACGTCTCTGGTCCTTCTTGCGACCAATGGCAGCTTGGGTACTGCGAGACATCCTGATGATGAGAAACTAGGACTAGGCATGGTGGCAACCACAAGATAAGAGGGAATGCAAAAGCATTGATCTTCAAAGAAATCCTAGGGAAAATCGGATAGCATAACGACTGTGAATGCTTAGAAATGAGACATCCTGCAAAGATTTAGGTGCCATGACACCTTAACATGACAATCTCAAGATTCTGATTGAGCTAAAAAGCTACACAGATAACACTCGAGGACTGGATGCAACTCAGATCAACCATTCCTATAAGTCTACACAATAGTAACACGAGATCCTAGTAGATAGGTAAGAAGCCTAGTTCTTAATCCCCGTAGAAAAGGAGAGGGTGACTCAGAATCAGAATAACATGGGGAAAAGAGTCAAAAGAGACTTACGTTCCCTTCCACAATCAATTCCCTTATATAACTAAAGAGTTACTAGACTCAACATCGACCAGTTTGGCTTGGTAATCCTATAGTCAGTCAGCTCTCATACCAACGTTGTTGGGACCCTGATCTTAAGCCATAAGAATCCAGCATGTAACACATCACATCACTTTGCGGCCTCACGCACGGTTAACTCCACGGCTGCCACCTTACCTGGGTCAGGACCGTTTGCGTCTTTTGGCTCACATATGCATATGTCACTAGCATTCAAACGACAAAGAACCCGGGTCGACATGGCTAGTCGTAGAACCCAAGTGGCACATCCATACAGGAACATGCATACATAACCCAACATTGCAGGTATCGGCCTCTAGCGTGTGTAGACGAGTCATAGCAAGCTGCAAGGACTCCATTACGTCGTGGGACATAAATGTCATCACTGCACATAGACGAGTCATAGCAGGCTACAGGGACTCCATTACACTGCGAGACATTTCCCCAAAGGGACAGACACAGTAGCAAAGAAGGATACATGTCGTTCAATCAATGTGTCCAGAGCAGTAGCAAGCTCCGAAGGCTCGGTGGAAGCAAAAAGAGGCAGTTCCCTATAAAGAGTACTACTAAAGGCACACAACTAGGTGTCGAATCCCATACATATCGCTGCACGTCACACGTACGCACGACATGCCCTATATGCATAGATACAACTATGGCATCACAACATAACCATACAACAACACAACATTTATTTAGGGGGCTCATAAGAGCCAACATAGTGTGATATTACAAGCAGGGGTCACATGACCCAACACACAAATCATACAATCAACAAGTGGAAGCTTAACATGTCTGGGTACAGACATCTAGAAAAGAAGAAGGCTAAAGAAGCATGTCTATCTACAAGGCCCTCCATAGGAGCCAGACCTCTGGCCAGGATTCCCAAGCTAAATGACCAACATCAATCTTATCATAGAAACAACTAGCGAGACTGGAGTCTCCTTTGCAAAAACATAATGAAGCACTAGTGAGTACTGAGTACTCAGCAAGACTTACATCAGAACTAACTACATATGCATCGGTATCAACAAGGAAGTTTTGGGGTTCAATGCAAGAAGCCAGCTTTGACCCGGTGGCTATCATGTACTACGACTTTCGTAACTTTGAAAAGTTTTGTGAAGCATACACTAGTCCACTAACATCATAACAATACACCACCATGGATCCACTCTCGTCTTCCTACGAGAGTGCCATCCACGGTACTCATACTTGTCTTGAAGCTTTTAGGAGTAACCTTTTAAATTGTCTATGAACCATATAAGTATCCAAGTAGTCCATATCCGCGGAAACGGCTATTCGAATAGATTGAATACCCTGTAGGGGTGTACTTCGTCACACATGCTCTCTCCACTTACCGCTAGGTGCTCATAAAAGGCACCTCGGCAACCTTCAAGCGAAAGCCCGGCGAGGGAGTCGGCCACGACCTGACTAACCACACAAGACTCTAGTCCAGGTTTATCGCCTATTCGGGACTGAACCCACAAGGAAGTCCGGCTGAAGTTTCCTCAACGGCCCCAAACGATGTGTACAGGGTTCCCAAGCCCACCTCGATGGATGGTACTACGCTTGGTACATCGAGCCACAATGCCTAGTCTATCCCAAGCCCACTTGTACAGGGTGCTACTCGATAGACTACTAGCATATCCTACAAACACCAGAAACTAGTTGCAACTCCTGGACAGAGATCAAGTCGGCTAATAAGTCGAGAGAGTCAATTAAGGATCTCAATGTGCGGTAGTAGCTAGTCTTGGACAACATACACAGGACTCAGTTCTTAAGGACGGTCCCAATGAGACAACCCACCATGTACTCCTACACGGCCTCTCATCGCTACCTTTACCAAATCGTGTTCACAACTTAACTCTCATCATCAGAACAAGTTCAAATCACTCCGGTTCATCACCCAGATGAATCAGACCTGACACAACTCTAAGCATAGCAAGCATAGCAGGTTAAAGGCACAACATAGATCAAGCATCTACCAGGTATGCTAGGTTGCATGGTTCAGCTATTTACTCTAACAATGAGGGGTCATGTAGAGGAATGGGTTCAACTACCGGAACATGCAAAAGCTGAAACATTTTTTCCTAATGCAATAAATGAGAGCAAGAGCGAGAGAGTGGGATTGTATCAATATGTTCAAGGGGGGCGGTTGCTTTCCTGACAAGACGATCACACGATACTGCCCTCAGATGGATACTCGACCATATCCTCTAGAACAGTGCCTAACACGAAGAACAACCATCGAAGGGGAAACAAATCAATACACTTTTCTCAGTGAAGGGAAACCCACTTCACTTAAACTTGTTGCTAGATGCATTAGCTCAAACACCTCATATTTCCATGACATATTCATGCATCATATTCTGGCATTCGCTATGGGCTGCGGGAGGAGTTGCTGGAGGTCGGGGCGGCACCTACGGGTCTGCGCGAGCATGCCGAAGTGCTCAGCTGAGCACGGCGGGTGCTTTGGCCGCGATGGCCAAGACGCCGGTGGCGGAAATCTCGGGCACGACTAGGAAAGCAGCGGCTACGGCGGCTAAGCAGAAGGGAGAAGAAGGGGGATTGATGGGGAGGCTCACGACGCATCAGAGGACGGAGCTCGCGGGCTCGGGGAGGCACCGGGGCGGCGAATCGACGACGAGGGGCTTCGGCGGCCGGCGTGGGAGAGAGAGAGCAGGAAGGGGGAAAGAGCGAGAGAGACAGAGAGCGGCGGCAAGAGAGAGAGAGAGAGGAAGGGCGACACGGCGAGGAGGGGGAGAGCGCTGGTGGCCCCGGAGGCCGCCACGGCAGGCAGCTAGGCAGGAGCTGGGCATGGCGCGTGCCGGCGTGCCCCTACCACACGCCCAATCCTCCTGGCGGGAGATTGGGGGTGACTGGCAGCTGGGACAGCTAGGTTAGCTCCTCGTGGGCTTCCTCTTTTTTAAATTAATTACTTTCTGTTTTCTATTTTTTTGTTTTGTTTTGATTTGATGTCAAAACCAAACCATTTTTTAATATTCTAAAATCTAATATGTGGCTTGTTATATTAAAACCAAAAGCACTCATAAACTTTTCCAGAATTATTGGAGCTTTAAAATATTTATAATATTTTAAAACTCCAATCTGAATAGTTATTTATTTATTTCAATACGCAAAATGACATTCTAAAATATGCACTATCCCTGGTTTACGTTGCCACATTATTCCAGAGAAGATGGACATTTTTCCAAGGTCACTTTGGATCACTGAAAAATATTTTAACTTGGCCCATTGAATTCAAATGGTGTTAGGGTTTTGATCATCCCTGTTTCAAATTTAAAAGAATTTAACATGATGCAATCGCAAGCATAGATCCTAGTGCATGCTAAGGCGAGGGCTGTGACAAGACGCGAGCCTAGAACACTAGCGGATTCACGGCACACCACAAATAACAGCAACATATGTAAATAAGTAGCTCTAGATAGCAAAATATAAGTGAAGATCACAATGTGAGTAAAGAAAATTATGATGACTCACTGCACAACAGGATACACCAACACTCTCTATGCAACTTTCCTTTGGAAAAATTATGTTAAATGTTTGATAAAATAATTCAAGAATTCCACTAACTCAAGATTTCTAATGCAAAAAGAATCAATCAATTACAAGTTCGTATGAGGATTCAAAAAATTCAAGAATGGGCTAGAAAAATATTGACTAACTGCGTTCACGACTTTCGAAGGGCAAAAAGTCATATTTTTAAGTCTATTTGAAGGTGACAATGATGAACTATGTTGATGAACTATTCAGATGTGTCTCATTGATATCTCGAATTTGGGTACTCATGGAGCCAAAATGGAATTCGTATGAGGAAGATACGCTTCTTTTACTGAACACTACACAAACAGTTTCCAACCCGAATTCAGATACGGGATTGAGTCTAGATAGATCCGATATTTCTTTTTTTTCTCTTTTCTTTCTCTCACTTTTTCTATTTTTTCTATTTTTTCTTTTGTTTTTCTCTCACTTTTTTTCTTCTCTCCAACCAATTAGGTAAGATGCATATTGGATCAAGCGTAGATGCGAACGACCTCAAGTGTGATAATTACAATTACCAAAGGGGACAGTTGATGGAAATTGATGGATGGTGGTAGGCGACAACGGAAGGAATGGCGGTGGCATGCTGGTGGTATATGGTAGCAGCGATGAAAATGGTGTGGCGCCGATGTGACAACTTGTGAATATAAGTCGAAATTCTAAAAGATTAGAAGCTAAGACCAGCAACTCGACACGAGGATGCGACCGCAAATTCAACAAAGCAAGACACTGAACGGAAAATTGCAAAAAATCTTAAACTGCTTCATATATGAGGATCTAAACCTAACAATTTTTGTGTGGCTTTTTCATGGACTTTGGGGCAACTTGACAAAACTGCATTTTTATGCTGTGATGCCCTTTTGTCTTTTTCATATGAATTAATCTATGCATGCTTTTAAGATCTTGCCAACATGAATTTTTAGTAAAAGTTGTTGGGAATGTCTCAGTATTTTTGTTATTCATGTTAAGTCACTAGATAAGTGGGAACCATGCTGTTAAGTTGCCTACTTTCTGTTTCTGCCAACCTGCTATGAAATGGCTAAGTCTGGAGAGTCTGCTGTTATTGTTTTGCCGTGTAGAGTGGCGTGTAGCTAGTGATGTGTTGTGAACATGACCATGCTAATTGTCAGGAATTTGTAGTAGGTATTGCCATCTACCACCCTGTTAATTTTCATGCCAATAAGAACTCTCTAGCATATTTAACCATTGCTGTCAACTTGCTACTTTATTAACCCAGATTCCAGAAAACTGGAATTTTCACCAAGTCCCAGGAAAACTGATTCATCATGCCAACTTGATTGCTTCTTGCTTATTGATGTGTGGCTCCTTTGCTGGTTGTGTAGTTGGATGAATTTATCTGGGTGTTGAGTAGATTTTGTACATATCTTGTTTGTGGCTGTAGGAATTCTGTAACTATAGTTGTGAGGTTTTCAAATTGCTATGTTGCTGTTTTGTGTCAGATTGGGTGCTATTTTGTTGTGTGAGTTGTGGGAGCTATACTCCATGGAATTGAGTGATTCTTGAGTCTATTGTGATTTGTTTTTCATCACCTGTCCAGTGGACACCTTAGAATGCCAAGAATTAGCCCAGGTATTTGGTGATCTTGTGTTTTGCCTCCGTACCTTGTCGTGAGCGTATCTCGAGAACCGTAGCTCCGTTTCTCGCGATCTTTATATGCATTTCCATCGATTTTGCATGATGCATCCATATTTTCCATGTTCATGCATGTCTAAATAAGTTAACATGAGGTTCTGTCCAGATTCACTAATAAACAAACTGTGCATATGAAACTTGACTAGAATTGGATTGCCATGCTTATTCTTCACTAAATGAATCATGCATCATTTTGGTTGTGCATTGCACCTTGGTTGGTTATTTATTTGGTGTTTCTCTTGGGTAGATGCGAGTGTGTAACTGAGTTCGAGCACCCTGGAGAGTACCACTACGAGGATCCTGCTACTTGTTCCGGTGAAGAACCAACAGGCAAGATGATCGTACCCGAATCCCAATACTATCTTTGCTTGCTAGTTTCTCGTTCTTATTGTTACAATTGCGCTACCTGCCACATGATATCATCCTCCATGTTGCCATGACAGCCTCTAACCTCCACCGCCCAGCAAACCATTGATTGGCTAAGTTACCGCTGCTCAGCCCCTCTTATAGCGTTCTTAGTTGCAGGTGCAGGTTGTTCCATGTGATAACATGGTTTGGATATCACAATAAAATTATGATATTAATTTAATGCACATATATATCTGGTATTGGTGGAATGCTTGGCCTTTTGTTAAGTGATTTGTTCCGCTCGTACCGCCATTAGTTCCTGGTTATCGGTGTTATGTTTTCCAATTTTTTCGCTCCTAACACGCTTGGGGTTGTTATGGGGACCCCTTGTTTATTCGGTTGAGATTAAAACTTGTCTGGCAAGACCCAACATTGGTACTACATTTGCTAATAACTTAATAAACTTGCATAGGGCTTCGCAACCCCGTGGATAATTTAATCAACCCCCGGACCAGTGCTCCGCATGAGTGTTGGTCCAACCCAGTGCAGCTTATTAACGCCGCTCGGGGCAACTCGGTGATGGGCATGGTAACCATCGCTCATCTGTCGTGTCCTGAGACTGAGATACGCAGCTCTTATCGGGTTCGTCGACACATCGGGTGGTCTTGCTGGATTTGTTTTACCTTTATCGAATGTCTTGCGTGTGGACTCTGACTTTCTTTGGGTTTACTCGAGGTTTTGGGAATCCTTTGGAATCACCGAGGAAGATCACGAGATCCGTGGTCGAGGAATTCTCGCGTAGTGTGGTTATTTGTGATGGACTAGTTGGAGCACCCCTGTAGGGTTAAATCTTTCGGAAAGCCATGCCCGCGGTTATGTGGCAACTTGGATATTTGTTTAACACCCGGTTCTAGCAAACTTGAAGTAAACTCTAATTAGAATACACCAATTGTGTGAGTAACCGTGATTGTATCTGCTCGTGAACATGATCCGAGAGAGGACACGGTGGGGTTATGATTGACGTAAGAAGGTGTTCAGGATCTCATAGAGATTATGCTAGTTTTGACCATTTAACGTAGACCACTCACATTTACATTCTTGTTACGTAAGCTAGCCACCAAATAATGCTTAGTGCTGCTGCAAACTAAACATCACCCCTTCCAACCTAAAGCTTATATAGTCCTGGCACCCGGGTACATGATAGTTGAGTCCTCTGTGGCTCACAGTTTACTACAACGATCCAGGTACAGGTACATATGACTATGTTCAGGATGATCTTACCCAACTCTAGTGGGAGTACGATGAAGAAAGAGGCCGTATGTACGTGACTTATCCGGACGAGTGAGGACCTAGTTGTGATCTTGGGCAGCTTGATAGTATCATCGCATTTGATTTTATCATTTGTTTCCATCCGTAGCCGGACCCTGTGTTCCTTTTGATGTTATGAACTGAGTGATTTTGTAATTTAGCATGTGACGAGTGTAATCCAACTTTGTATACTCTCCCCTTCTGTAAATGTATGATGTGATGATGCTTATCTTGCTAACGGTAAGATGCGCTTCTATCCCTTGCGAGGACCTCAAGCCTCAAAAATGGATAGGCACGCATCTTGGACGTTACAAGTTGGTATCAGAGCCGACCCTCGCGGTTACACGGATGTTTGCCGACAGGTGTGCGGTCATGTTGTTCATGAAGTTTGTGACCCGTAGTGGCACATGGAATGACACATGTATCGGACTGGAAGCACAGATGTTTGTGCCAAGAGGGAACGTTCCTGTGACCCGACGAGGACGTCGATTCCTTTGAGTGGTGGTGTATGTAATAGGCTGGCTTATTAAGGATGATAGACTACTCATATCAATAAGGAATTCCTTCTTTTCCGGGAGCCCATTCGAACAGAACTCCCAGGTTAAGCGTGCTTGGCTTGGAGTAGTTCTAGGATGGGTGACCGACCGGGAAGTTGTTCCCCGGTGCGCATTAGTGAGGACAAAGTGTGCAGAAAAGACTAGTATTGATATGTGGGGCCAGTCTAGATCCTGCCAGGAGTAACGACTACCGGCGGGTGTGTCCAAAGCGTTACAGGAAGGGATGACGGTGGCATGCTGGTGGTATATGGCAGCAGCGATGAAGATGGTGCGGTGCCGATGTGACAACTTGTGAATAGAACTCGAAACTCTAAAAGATTAGAAGCTAAGACCAGCAACTCGACACGAGGATGCGACCGCAAATTCAACAAAGCAAGACACTGAACAAAAAATTGCAAAAAAGCTTAAACTGCTTCAGATATGAGGATCTAAACCTAACAATTT
The DNA here is from genome assembly GCA_022496015.1 of Hordeum marinum. Classification (NCBI taxonomy): domain Eukaryota; kingdom Viridiplantae; phylum Streptophyta; class Magnoliopsida; order Poales; family Poaceae; genus Hordeum; species Hordeum marinum. Next base: position 227,887,568 of record CM039677.1, on the reverse strand, counting down.
TTGCGTGGCTTTTTCATGGACTGTGTGAATAGAACTCGAAACTCTAAAAGATTAGAAGCTAAGACCAGCAACTCGACACGAGGATGCGACCGCAAATTCAACAAAGCAAGACACTGAACAGAAAATTGCAAAAAAGCTTAAACTGCTTCAGATATGAGGATCTAAACCTAACAATTTTTGCGTGGCTTTTTCATGGACTGTGTGAATAGAACTCAAAAGTCTAAAAGGTTATAAGCTAAGACCAGCAACTCGACACGAGGATACGACCGCAAATTCAACAAAGCAAGACACTGAACAGAAAATTGCAAAAAAGCTTAAACTGCTTCAGATATGAGGATCTAAACCTAACAATTTTTGTGTGGCTTTTTCATGGACTGTAGGTATAAAGAACAAATGCGATCTAAACCACGAAAAAATGGTAAAATCTCACTGAGCAACCTAAAAACTGATTCCACTTAATAGAGGTGAGGGTCCTGATCTTTCGATGAGATGATACCCATCGATTTGGTGGAGAAGACTTTGATGCTCTGACTACAAACGTGCACGGCATTGCGCCTTAGCAATCGCTAAACCAATCTCCTAGAAGTTATTGACCATGATGGTATATTCATGCAAGCAATCGAATAATAAGCAAGAATATAATAAAAACAATCTGAATATTGCAAATAGAGATGAAATAGTGATAAATGCAAGGAGCCGGAAGAGGTCTTGGTCTGGTCGTTGGACACAAAAGAAGTACACGAAGTACACGAAGTTGCGATCGCTAACTTTTAACTAAACAAGTCCCAAGAAAAAAGCTACTAGATTGATGTCCTTATATAGGAGCAAGGGGTGGCCGCCAAGGAGGTGGGACGATGTCCAAAGGCAGCCTAAAACTAACCCTAGGTCGTATAAGACCTATGGGCCCAAGTGGAGGTGATGCATCACCTTTGGACTTACAATTTGACTCGGATTCCACTGGAATGTAAGATTGCTTCATCAATATTTCCATGCTACGGACGGATTTGAAGGTGATTCCAATTGGGTGGGACGTACATGAAATCTTCTTTCCAACGAAAAAAAGATTCATCCAACTCGGAGTCCGGACGCAAAAGTTCTTGGCGGTTGGAGACAAGCATGTCTGTGTAGTCCGAATCTCAGTACCGGATGTGATAGACTTGGACGCTATTTTCTCTTGGGGTAAAAGTGACGTGAGAGAACTTCTGGAACAACACTTCATCGTCTCTTTTTCCCTTAACTTCATATGTAGATTTTACAAGTGTCTGATAGTACTACAATTAGGCATGAAACAAAAAGAGATGAAATACTTTTGTTCTTTATAGCATAAATAAATTATGAAAAAAATTTATTTTACTATCCTGAGAAAAGTTGGTGGTCCACATAACCCCGATCTTTATTTATGCTCCCTTCACTCCCTAAACAATCTCGTATCAAACAAAATCAGTCCCTAGGTGGTTTGACTCGACTGGATGTGGATGTGGCAATGGTCAACGGCGAATTTGACCTGTGGGTGAGCCTCCCGGTTGAGACTCGCTGGACAGGATGCCTCCCTCTACGTGTCGAGCACCTTCCTTCCCGTCTCTTTCTCTCTCTCTTTCCTCTAAATTCCATGGACGTTGCTTTGTTCGGCAGATTGAGGTCACCGAGAGCCACCCTGGCCACTAGATACCACCATCACCATGGGCCTCGAGCGCCCTCTAGCCACACCCCGCGGATTTGCATCCATCGTCGCCTAGCACCCGTCCCCATCGGGCGCCTGTTTCGGACCCGACGATGACCATGCAGCCGTCACCGTCCAAGCTTCTCTGCCTCGCCAGCGCCAAGGCCGATGGTGGGGTCGTTGGACAGCGGGAGGTGCTGTAGGAGGCCCGGAGGTGGCCCTCGGTAGGCTCATGGTTGGAGCAGAAGCGACTAGCAGCAGACCAACGCTAGGAGTGAGAGGTCGCCGGTGTGGAGGGCTTCAGTGGCAGCGCAATGGCGCACTGGTGCGCAGACGCAACGATGTACGAAGGAGGTCGGGGAGCTATCATGGCCGATGCGGAGGTCTTGGCCTCCCTTCGGCCGGAGGCGGCCAGCCACTGGAGTGAGCAGGGTCGGAGGGCCAACGGAGCACGGAGGTGCTTCGGTAGTGGGGAGTGAGCAGGCCTGCTCGCGAGGTACATGTCGGCGGCGTGGATCCAGCGTCCCTTAGGAAAAGGTGAAGGGAGCGACGGAACCAGGGGTCAGGGGAGGTGGTGCTTTGCCGACGGCGGCGGACCGACGGTGACAAGGACCGGTGTGACCGGGCGTTCATGCAGGATCGGGTTGGGCGCAGCTCCAGCTCCACCTGCTGGCAACGACACAGGAAAATAGGAGGACAACGACTACACTACTCAAATACCGCCTTGACTTCTTCCACGTCAGCAAACCACCTAAGAACACCAACCTAACACAATTTCTGACCGGTATGGTATAGTTAGGGTGGTAAAGGAGCAGAAAAAATTATCAAGGAGGTATGTGAACCACAAAGTTTTTTCAGGGTAGTAAAATGGACTTGTTTCATAAATTATTGCATGACTTTTATCAGAAATGACCTTAAAATTAAATATGCATATGCAATATTTGTGATCATATCCAAGGTAGTCATGTCATCATTACAGTGACCTTTGGGGTTGATTGCACGTTCTCATCCTACTTTCTCCAATAGAAATCTTGAGGTGTTCCTTGGAGTTCTTTGTGGTGGATTGAATATGATAGGTCTTAAATTATTTGATGCATGTCGCATAATTTATCCACAGATACTTGAGGTGACATTGGAGTATCTACATGACACTAGGGTTGATTAGTATGTATCATTAGCGTTATTTTACAACAAACTTTCGGGTTCTTTGTGACACTAATAGGAATAGCTCAAAAGATTGATCAAAAAGAATAACTTTGAGGTGATTCTACTTCCTACGCCAATTTCATCTTATGTTCTCCTCTACTTATGAACTTTGGAGTGATTCTTTGTTGCATGTTGAGGGATGGTTATATGATTCAACTATGTTAGCATGGTTGAGAGATTGCACTAGTGAAAGTATGAACCCTACGATTTATTTCCAAGCATTTATATAATGTTTTTCTCATTGTTTGCCACTGCTACCTTGCTGTTTTTATAAATTCAGATTACAAAAACCTATATCTACAATCCATATTGCACTTGTACCACCATCTCTTCGCCGAACTAGTGCACCTATACAATTTACCATTGTATTGGGTGTGTTGGGACACAAGAGATTTCTTGTATTTGATTGCAGGGTTGTTTCAGAGAGACCATTTTCATCCTACACCTCCCATGATTGATAAACCTTAGGTCATTCACATGATGAAAATTTGTTGCTATCCTACAAAACTATGAACTTGGAGGCCTAACAACGTCTACAAGAATAAAGTTGCATAGTAGACATCAAGCTCTTTTCTGGCGCCGTTGTCGGGCAGGTGAGTGCTTGATGGTATATCTATAGATCTTGCAATTAAAACTTTTAGTTTGGTGTTTTTCACTAGTTTGGTTTTATAAAAGAAAACGACAAAAAATGGAATTCAGTTTGGCTCAATTGTTTCTCCTTTTTAATGTCTTCCGTGAAAATGATGGTTCGGAAAGTTGTGCTCAATTGTTACATGAAGAATTTATAAAAATGCTTAATGTGAATTCCTTCAATGATGAGAATTATAGCAATATTATTAGTATGAACTCTCTGCATATCCATGATGCTAATGATGATTCCACTAGTCATGATAAAAATATTTCCTTTAAGCATGTCCGTTTTTGTGGAGTGAATAAAATTTGTAAAGACATGCCTTATAGGGATGAAAGATTTCGTAAGAACCATAAACATGACCAAACTAATTGGTGGCTTAAAGTTATAGATGAATTTTCCACAAGGTTATGCTCTCTTCATCACATTACTTGTGAACTTTACAATACGGTTGGTCATCCTAATTTCCAATGCATGCATTTTTATGATCAAACCATTTCCAAACATTGTGATAATTTGATATTCGGTGAACTTTATAATGAACTTTGTTTATTTTGGGGGTGTGAAGAATTGTCACATAAAAATGAATAGTTTGATATATTCATTATCACTAATAATAATGAAACGAATCTACTACAATCTATATGTTTTGCGTAGTAAATTGCAATGAGATGCTTATATTGCCAACTATAGAAAGTTGGGAAAACCAATAGAATATAAAAGGAATACTAATGAAAGGGTAAAGGTCTCCCAATACCCTCCTATTGTTTCTCGTAATGACCCAGGTTGCAAGGAGGAATTCCCCATCTCTACAATAAGAAGCTTGGATAAATTACTTAAACCGACACAAAATGTGGAAAAGAAGAAGGAGAAGAGAAGAAAAGGTAAAGGTAAAAGGTTATCCTTATCAAATAATGTTTCTCCTATAATTGGTAAGAATGAATACGAGAGTAGTGTGGACGACGATGCACTTGATGATTATTTTGTTATGCCTACTACTTATTGTGATGAGGATGATTGGGAATATAATGATACTCCTTATAATATTGTAAATCTTTTTGGCACCAACTTGGAAAATTATGATGATAATAATTCAAATACTATTGTTGCCATCCTTACTATTGATCATAAGAGTGATTATGCTAATGATATGCGAACCAACAAGCTTGGGGATGTTATGCTTGATGAGAATGACATGTTTGAGAATATATTTGTTGCCATTAATGTTTGTACCAAGCTTTGGGATGTTATGCTTAATAAAGATGATCTTTTTAGTCCCCCTACTTTGAATGATCAAATTTTTTATGATGATTGCATGCCTTCTATTTATGATGATTGCAATTTTTATGAAAGTGGATTTGGAAGAGTATCAACTTTAGATGATTATGATCCCACTGTTTTGGAGGGTGTTGAATCTTATTATAATGATAAACATCTTGGATTTGGAGAGTTCATGAATTTATTTAGTAATGATTCCACCATCTTGGAAGAGGTTTCAATTGATTACAATAAGAACCAAGTTACTAATTACGATGATTATTGCGATAATACTTAAGTTATAAAAAGTAGTATGATTATTATTAGAAAACTTGTCATAATTCTGATAGCCCATTTTTATGAACATCACTCTTTTAATGTGAAAGAAATTTATAGCATTCAAGTCTCCTATGATACTCCCACTATTATGTATGAGAAGTTTGCTTATGGGGAGAGTAATACAATTTCTATGCTTCTGGATCATGAAAAGAATGCTTTATGTGATGGTTATATTGTGGAATTCCTTCATCATGATGTTGAAAACTATTATGAGGGGAGGAACATATGCTTGTAGGAATTGCAATAATATCAAGTTTCCTCCCTATGTGTTCAAAATCTTGAAGATATGTTTGTTTTGCCTTCCTATGCTAGTTAATTCTTGCTCCCATAAATTGTTTGCTCACAAAATCCCAACGCATAGGAAGAGGGTTACACTTAAATGTGCTTGTCAAATGCTTCATGAAGTTCCCATTGTTTGTCAATTCTTTACTTTTTATGTGAGCATCATTGAAACCACCATGCCTAGCTAAAAGGCAATAATGAAAAGCGCTTGTTGGGAGATAACCCAACACATTTCCTTTATATTTTTGTGTGTTCACATGATTAAGCTACTGTAGTAGTCATGTTTTGTGTCTTTTATTTCAATACAGTTCCAAGTAAAGCCTTTGGGATAATGTGGATACTTGTTAGTTTGATAATGTGCAAAACAGAAACTTTTACGTCTAGTGAAGAATTTCTCTAAATTTACTTGGGGTCAAAAAATTCTAAATTTTTACACAATTTTACTATGAAAATTCTCTGAGTTGTCCTAATTTTTCAACAAAATAGAGATAGGGAAATATGGTTTTCATTATGATGTTCACAGAGTGTACTGTTTTTGACAGATCCTATTTTGCATGCATAGTTCGCTTGTTTTAGTGTTTCCATAGCTTATAGTGAGTGGTACAAATTATGTAATGATGTGGAACATCCTACGGACATCACCATGGCCAGAGTCCCTTTGGCAAGTGAAATGTGTGACATCTACTTCACATATATAAAGGTGAATCATCTCCTTTACACGTGTTCACTTGATCCGTTCGTGGATGGTATACTACTTGACACTCCTCTCGTGTGCATCCATAGGTATTGTCAAAGGTTCACGGATGATGAGGAGGAGTGCCAGCACCTATGTATGACTACACCATCCACGAGGGAAGCTTGGAAGCGTAGACGGAAGAAGACCGAGTCCACGAGCAAGAAGGACTGCAAGACTGCACTTGCCTGGATCATCACGGCCGGCACCTGGTTCATCCAGAAGAAGCGCGGATCTCCGGCCCACGGCCTAGATCATACGGATAATGCGATACAGAACCGTCCAAGGAGAACTTGAAGCCAGATCATCCATACCCCCGTCCGTATTATCCGGAGGATGCCCGGATCACCCGGACCCCGGTCCGGATCATCTGTCCTTTGCCTGCGTGCATAGATGGGCCTCGGGCCTTGTATCTCCCCCACTTACCCCTTCGTCACTAGCACTATATATACTCCTCTCCCACCTCCGAATTAGTGTTAGCAAAGTGATAGATCATTCATAGTTGAGCTTTGCTCCTTCCTCTACCTCTCCCATGGAGATCGAGACCTCCACCGAGGAAGATCCATAGAGGTTGTCAAGGCCTCTTTCGAGGGAAAATCCCTAGTGGATTCAAGGCCCCTTTCGAGGGAAGATCCCTAGTGGATTCAAGGCCCATCTCTCCTAGAGATTTAGATGTACTACCCATGTATCATTATTTCCATTGATGTTCTTTGATCTTGATGCACCTCATGTATTTCTTGTGATTGGGGGAGTAATTGGTATGAATCTTGTCCAGTAGAGTGTTTTCCCCTTTGATTTCTCCATGTTTTCCCCTCATGTTCTCCGTGTTCTTCCCTGAATTCACCTCCAATCCATGAAGATCGGGCCACCCTCGGGTTTGCCCCTATCATATTGGTATCAAGATCCACGTTGCCATGAATTTGGAGCATCATCTACATCGACCACCGACGACGACCATCCATCCTTTGAGACCAACTTCAACCGGAAGCAAGGCCGGTTACTCCCGACTTCGTGAAAGGTTAAGTGTGATGAAGGTATACATTCCGTCATTAACTTTTACTTCCTTGGATTATATCTTGATGGCCACACTATCTTTGCAATTACCTTCATACCTATTCAGACTAGCTATCCGAGTATTGACGGGCTTTGCAAAAACTTATGCACCGTAGTGATACGATATCATATTGCTGCATCATTGGAAATATAATATAGTGCAATTGCTTGCTCCCGTGCATATCTTGTTATACTTGTCTCATATATTTGGTTGAGGCTCAATAATAATAGTGGAAAGGAAGAGAAGAGACAAAAAAAGAAAAGAAAAAGCTTCTAACCAAGAAAGAAAGATCATAAGATTATAAGCTAAGAGAGTTGAGCATGAAAAGAGATACTTGTGCACGAGGATACATGTAATAGGAAACGTTTTGCTTGCATGAATAGGATTGGTACCAAGTGGTGAATCTTGCCCAAATGTGCAATAAGCTAGTGTCTCTCCTTCTATTTGTGCAACACGAGCTTTGCTTATCCCGATAGTTGCACAACCCCATTATCCCACCGCGTGTGTTTCTCTATTGCCCTCCTCTATATTTGTGATCACTTGATTTGCATTTTGAGTCCATTGGATTTATTTCAACATTTAAAATATATTGGACTTCATTTTTCTTGATTTTTGTGCCACCAATCCCACCGAGCTTGGGGCTCCACTATAAGCCATCTAGGTAAGTTGTGAGAATTGGACAAGGTTTTTCACCGAGTGCACTCTTTCCTTGCATACATTGTGGTCATTTGAGATTCACCTTCAACTTCGGAAAGAGGTAACTTTGGTATGTTAATTCCATCTTGTTCTCACACCTTCTCGGGTGCTTCCACGGATAGGGACGGCACACCTAGTTTGGTCTACCACCACGAGGACAAGTTCGATGCCATGAAGAATTTTGTTGACGCCAAGATGCAAGCTCAAATGGAGGAGCTCAAGGTCCTCATCAAAAACCGCAAGATCGAGAAGATGCTCAAGTGTACATGCTCCCGAGATACCATCTCCGACAAGATCTCCTCGGCATCGACAAGACCAAAGACATGAAGAAATAACGACACCAACATCAAGGCGTCCAACAACGACCAAGTGTGAAGGTCACGAGCTCGACACCAACCTCCAGTCGATGACTTCACCACCTACCTTGGCATCTTTGCCAAGTGACTTGAAGGCATCTTCGCCTTTGGATATGCGACATCCTGGCCGACAAGCACTCCAAGATGACGCTCCCAAGTTTGACTTCACCGTCATCCCTCTTTGTGGCATTGACAATGCCGAGTCTCCTACGGATCTTTTTGAAGACGTTTAGGCGATGACTACGACTATGGAGCCACTCAAGGAACATGATTTTGAGGCGAGCGACAAGCTGGCGAGCAAGGATGATGCTTCCATCTTTGGAGGCAAGAGTTATGATGTGCCATCTTCGGCGTTCATCCATGGCGATGATGATGAGATGGTTAAGCAAGGGAGTTTCCCTTCAACCACGACGACATTTTGAGATGAGATGAGTGACTTATGTCACCATATTGATAGTGAGAGTGACTTCACCACTAGCCCCATATATGATGAGTTGCCCCAATTCCCATGTGAGGAGATCCACAACCCCCACCACTTGACTGAGATGAGTGACTCCACCATATGTGATATTGAGTGCACCTACTTAGAGGGAGTGAGTGAGCCACTATCACATAGAGAGAGTGAGGTAGTTGATAGAGCATGTGAGGCCATTTTGATTTCTAAAAACTTAACCTCTACCTCTATTGTGTCTTCTGATTTGGTGCTAGGTCCCATACATGATGACGCGCCAATCCTCGACGACTTTGTCCTCCCTTTGGATAAGGCGATGGCCATGGTGGAATATGATGTACCCCTCACATGGTTTAATCATGATGAAGATGACCATGAGTTGGTATTTGTCTCCTCACCTACACCATGTCTGTGGAACGAAAAAGTTAACATAGGTGAAGTTGATGTTCTTGTCCCACTAGTGGACGTTCATTGCTTGCATAATGTCGATCCACCTATTACCATGCTTCATGATTATGCGACTTCCCCATGTGATGAATTGCCCATTTATGATGTGTTTGACTATTCTCATGTGGAGTATATTACTTGTGATGCCATGTTGCATAGGATTTCTTTTCATAACTCTATAGGTCACATCATGTTTGACAATCCGCTTGACTTGTCATATGCTATGCATGAGATCACCCATATTGCATCTTTATATTGTCACCGTAGTAACTATGCATGTGCCACCAAAATAAAACCAATTTGCACATATTGCATAGATGACAAGCCCATGGTTATTGGCATTTGCTTTTCTTGTGATGATATTGCCATGCTTCCTTTGCATCACTTGCGCCATTATTCACTATTGCCATGCCATGACCACCATACTTTGGATATGCGTTATTTTGGATATTGTCCATATTCTCCATGTTATGATATCGGTATTGCACATGAGGAGACCCCCATAGTTTCCTCATACAATTTAGGAGATTTTATTCCATCCCATCAATTGCATGATCCCAATTATTGTGTGCACCATCCGCATATCATGAATAACAATGCTCTCGATATTCCAAGTGATGTACACCATATTTCTAGTCTCCATTATGTTATACATAATAACACACCTATCATGATGGATGAAATTTTCCTATATCATGCATATAATTTATTTGAGCAGTGGATATCTTGTGCTAACAAACACAGGCACATGCACATCCTAACGGATGATGTGTACATATACCAAGCACACACAATTTTCCCTTTGCCTTTGTTGTGTGTAGGTACTCATGATTACACGTCAACCTCACAATCCCAGGAGTTTACGAAAAGAGCCCTTGAGAGCACCTATGCTTCGGGATTCATAGGAATGTGTATCCAACAATTCCCCATGCGCAAGGACTACACACACCTGTTCTACTTGGTTCTCACACGACTATGGGCTATATACCATTTGTTATCTTATGTTCATGTTCTCGTGTTCACTTTGCATGTTATGCCTCATTTTATGGTTTTTCCATGTTATTGTGACCCTTGCTTGCATTTATCCATGATTCACCATTATACTCTTTCTATGCGTATTTGCATGATTCCTGGAAATACTATTTTCTATTGTCATGTTTACCTTGTGAACTATGCTATTGTTCTTTCTTGTGTTGGGAGAGTCATGATGTTCCACTGCTATTTACATATGACGTCTTGCCAATACAATGACGATACTTTGCTCATATCTCGTTTTCATGATTGTGATATGTCATGTGCATTATGTATAACCACTATTTGCACGCATGACAAGATTGCCATGATTACATCTAGTATGGTGCATCTTCGCACTACTAGCTTCCATGCCTTGACTATTATGATCACTTGCTTTGTTGCATCACCAAGGATTCATACTTGATCGTTTCATGTTGACGATGAAAACCATTGCCTAGCTTCACACATAATTGCTATTGCTTGTTGTCATATGTCTCCATGTGTTGCCTCTATCATGCTAGATGATTTGCCATGTATTGAGTGCAGCAATGCTATTAATTTTCTAATGAGATTGCCCCCATAGCTTTCTCACATATTATTGGAGCTTTTAACATCTTTCATGTGAAGCATGATTGTATTCCTTCTTTGCATCATATGCCTAGTGCCATGAATATTGCCATTGTTGCATCATATTATTCATGCACTTGTGATCCTAACGATTATGCGCAAGAGAAGAGAACCATCACGATGGATGATGTGTTTATGTACCATGCATATACATTCTTTGCTTTTTTTTGTGCATGTGTAGGATACTTCGACTACATGTGAACCTTCAATTCATGTGAGTTGACCATTCGAGCTCTTGAGAGCGAGCCTTGCTACACCGACGAGTTTCCCCATCGCACTTGCTTGTGCATCGACATTGTGAGGGACTCACAACGTCACGCTTTTGAGGTGACATCCTTCTTGATCATGGATATTGTGGGTCATCCTACTTGTGTTGCTTGTATCATGACACATATTGGTCATCTTGGACCACTTACTTGCACAAATGTTCGTGATATTGCTTTCACTCATCATTGCCATCGTTCAATGCCTCATGACATATTTGCCTTGTGTGTTGCATCCAACTTGTGGATTGTTTGATCTTATCATATTCTTGGTTGCAACAATGTCCATTCTTCACATTTGTCATGCCACATTGCTTTCTATATGCTTGACTTGATTTCCTCACACATGATGACCAATTGATCTTTCTATTGTGTTGAGTGCCTCACTATCTTCACTACACCATATGCACATTATACTTGGATTGTCTTGCACTTTGGATTAACCCATGTGTTTAAACACTTCATTCTACTTGGTGTTGTGAATGATTCCTATGCATACCATAGACCTTTTGTTGATTGCTTCGTGCATGTGTGTTATGACCTTGAGGTACATGCTAGTTATATGGTCACACATATTGGCATCCCTCACTCACCTAGGCATGTTTTTTTTCCATGATAGCATTGCTTGTGCTCAATTTGTATGCTTACATTCCATGACACAATCCCTTTTCACACCATATGGTATGCATGATGACAACACTTGTGGAGTGATTCACCGCTTGAACGCTTGGCTTTGCACTAACGCTTACCACATTTGTTTTTCCAAGTGTTTGTTGTATTTCCTCCTTTTGTAGGAATTACTTGACATTGTGACATTGGAGAGTGCCCCTTTAGAGATTGATGATGACGAGCGCTTGGTGATCGTCCACCTCTACATAGGGTCTCCATCTCCTTTCCATGGTGATTTGGATCTTGATCCGAGGTTGTATCTTTCCCAAGGGGGAGGGGATGATGCGAAGCATCCTACGTACATCACCATGGCAAGAGTCCCTTTGGCTAGTGACACGTGCAAGATCTACTTCACACACATAAAGGTGAATCATCTCCTTTACACATGTTCACTTGATCCCTTCGTGGATGGTATACTACTTGACACTCCTCTCGTGTTCATACATAGGTATTGTCAAAGCTTCACGAATGACGAGGAGGAGTGCCAGCACCTACGTATGATTACACCATCCGTGGGGGAAGCTTGGAAGCGAAGATGGAAGAAGACCGAGTCCAGGAGCAGCAAGGAGTGCAAGACTACACTTGCTCGGATAATCCGTACTGGCGCCTGGATCATCCTGAAGAAGCTCGGATCATGTGGCCCACGGCCCGGATCATCCGGATAATGCAAAACAGAATCAGACAAGGAGAACTTGAAGCCAGATCATCGGACCCCCGTCCGAATCATCCGGCCTTTGCCTGCGTGCACAGATTGGCCTCGGGCCTTGTATATCCCCCCACTTACCCTTTCTTCCCTATCACTATATATACTCCTCTCCCACCTCATAATTGGGGTTAGCAAAGTGATAGTTCATTCATTGTTGAGCTTTGCGCCTTCCCATGGAGATCGAGACATCCACCGGAGAAGATCCATAGAGGATGTGAAGGCCCCTTTCGAGGGAAGATCCCTGGTGGATTCAAGGCCCATCTCTCCTAGAGATTTGGATGAACTACCCATGTGTCCTTATTCCAATGTTCTTCTTGGATTTTGATGCACCTCATGTATTTCTTGTGATTGGAGGAGTACTTGGTGTGGATCTTGTCCAATAGAATGTTCCCATTTGATTTCTACATGTTTTCCCCTCGTGTTCTTCGTGTTCTTCGTATTCTTCCCCGAATCCACCACCAATTCGTGAAGATTGGTCCGCCCTCGGGTTTGCCCCATATCATGTAATGATAGAATATTGTAGGTATTATGTGAGAACAATTATGAATCTTGTCTTGACAGTACCTTAGTCAATGATCTATCTTTATCACACTAATCAATCTAACGAATTTCTCTTAAGTTTTGTGTCATTGAAGTTTTTAAGTTTTGGGTAAGACGCCGATATGAGGTGAATAAGGAGTGGTAAGACCTTAAAATTGGGGATGCCCAAGGCACTCCCAATTTAATATTCAAGGAAGACTCAAGTGTCTAAGCTTGGGGATGCCCCAGAAGGCATCCCCTCTTTTGTCTTAAACACTACCGACATATCTTACTTGGAGCTATATTTTTATTCATCACATAATATGTGCTTTGATTGGATCGTCATTATATTTTGTTATTTTCTGTTATATGTTACTTATAATATTGTTTTTCAATAAAATTTTCCAAGAATTTTCTTACGATGCCTCCATTGCATGTTTTGATGTGTATTGTATAAAAATAGAAACTTTTCCTATAGTGTTTGAATTTTCATATTTTACTGGAAAGTGGCAAGTTTCTGAAATTTTTACACATTGTTGTCATACAAATGTTTATCATTTCCTAAAATTTTAGAATTTTTGGAGATATAGAAGTACATTTTTAAAATTAAATGCTACATCTGTTCTGTTTGTACAAATTGTTGTCATAGTTTCGTTATCTACTTATCCTAGAGTTTTCATGGCTTACATTAGTAGATATAAATTGCAGAAATGATAGTATACTGTACCTAATGTTTGAAAATTATTATGCAACTTGTCTTGGCAGTACATGAAGTGTTGATTTACCCTTATGTGTACTAACCTATCTCACGAGTTCTTTTCGAGTTTTTGTGGATGAAGTTTTTGAGAATTAGGTGAAATCGGGATATACGAGGATTGAATGGGATACAAAAGCTCAAGCTTTGGGATGCCCAAAGAACCCCAAGTAAATAATTCAAGTAGTCACAATCATCTAAGCTTGGGGGTGTTGCGCATCACACCTCTCTTCATCGAACAAATATCGGTTATCCTATATTGAGCCAAAATTTATATTTTGTCCACATGATATGTGCTATTCTTGGCATATAATTTCATTTGCTTTGTTGTTTTGACATAAATCTCATATCTGGACATATTTATTAAGAGAGAGTCCTCACATAGCTACTTAATTGTTTGACTACTCATTGCTCCTCATTTATATCTTTTTGAAAGTAGTTTGATGTTTACTCCTGTGCTTCACTTATATCCTAAGAGTAAATTTTGAATGAATGAAATATCACAAATATGAAGTTATCCATGTGCTTTATGCTTCATAGTAGTTTCAAATTTGGTTCTCGAATTCATAGGAAAATCCATACTGTCAAGAGGGAGTCTGCATTTGGAAAGGTTGGGGGATTCAATCACGTAAACATTTGCATCTCTCTCTCTTTCCTGGCACACTGGAGTTGCTTCCTACCCTAAGGACACTGACTTCTATCATAACCAGAAGTATTGCTTCTATAGGCGGTAGTACCACTCCAGCGGTAGTGCCGTTGTGGGGACCCCGACTCATAAGTCGTGATCACCGATTGCACGTGTACAGTGATCCCAGAGATCAATGCTCACTGAACACACAAAAGCTGAATAACAAGAGTCTTACATCCTTACATACCAACTTACACAAATAAAGGCCAGCTAGGCCAAGTCTTACATAGATAGGGCCACAAGGGCCAAACTCTTAAACATAACAAATAGTGGAAATCTTGGTTAAAAGTGTGAACCCATGCCATCTGCCTTAAACCTATAGGCATTCTGACTGGGAGGCATCCTAGTTTGCATGTTCATCAACAATGAACTCTTCACCGTGTTCCTACTCTTCCACGCATGGCCAATTAAATAACTAGTGGCAAGCCAATGAGTACTTTGAATGTACTCGCAAGCAACCTGACGGGGATATACCCCTATGACCCGGCCTGGCGACTCACAGGAGACCTGACCGAAGACATGACATCTTATTAATGACCCAACCTCGCGACTCACAGGAGACCCGTTAAAGAGATGACATCTTATTTATGACCTGGCAAGCGGGTCACAGGATGACCAAGCCCAAGACCCGGCGGGTGAGCCGGCGCCAGGCAGTTCACAAGAGAAGGCCGAAAGGAGAAGGCCCACAAGAGAGAAGGATTCCCTTAAAGGAAATAAGACCCGGAGTAGGATTCGTGAGAGACTAGTCCTAATCCTACTCCTAGTAGGACTCTATTTGTAAACCTACCCTCTCCACTTATATAAGGAGGGGTAGAGCACCCCTAGAGGGAGAATTTCTCAAGAGACACAAGTGTACAAGTTTAGACAACACAAGAGATTAGAGGCACAAGAGATTAGAGGTAGCAATTAGCACCCTTGTAACCGAGAGATCTTCACCATCATAAATACCAGACAAGCAGGACGTAGGCTTTTACCTCCATCGGAGGGGCCGAACCTGGGTAAAACTCTGTGTCTTCTCGGTTCCGATCAACCCCTTCAAGCCACCACGTAGTTGCATATCGCCCCGAACCTAAGTCCATTCACCCGGATATCTGCCGTGACAAATCCACGACAGTTGGCACCCACAGTGGGGCCCGCACATTGGTGTTGTGTTCTTGAAGGGATTTCTCCTAGGGATCGAGAAGCTAGCGATGTGCTGGACGAAGAAAAACCAGTGTAGAAATTGAAACAACATGTTCGAGCTTGAGACGCTCGTGATGTGTACGTGAAGATTTTAGGGTTTCATGTTGTACACGTCATGATGACCCGCCGAGTCCGAGACAAGTGTAATTTTTGGTGGCAGCCATGGATGGTCAGTCAACCGCCAGCGACACCGTCAACCACGGGCTACTCCGAGACATACAGAAAATTTTCAACCCGATCCGCCAGGTTCCACATGTTACTGCTGCTGCGTTCATCAAACTACCAAAAGAAAAGAATAGAGAAAACAGAAAGGAAGAAGTCCACGACCCGGAAAAAGAGACAGACGTGGGTTCGTCTTGCCGGCCTCGACCCTGAAACGGACACAGGCACGGGATCGGCCTCCATCGTGGCTTCGGATCACCGGCTCCGCCGTGGCCTCGCTGGCTGGCATGGCCGAGCCGGCCATCTCCTGTGTAGTGTCCGCTGGCTCCGCCGCGCCACTCGCCATCACCTCGCCTGCCAGCGGCCGCTAGCTGCACCGCACCAGCAGCCGTCATTCTTGGGCGCGCCCCGCCGTCGTCTCGCAACCCGACTCCGAGCCGCCCTTGCCATGCGCCCCGCCACCTCCGTGCCTCAA
This sequence comes from Hordeum marinum, assembly GCA_022496015.1. NCBI lineage: Eukaryota > Viridiplantae > Streptophyta > Magnoliopsida > Poales > Poaceae > Hordeum > Hordeum marinum. The sequence continues at coordinate 227,871,397 of CM039677.1, read as the reverse complement.
GCCACTACGGCGCTAGCCTCCACGCGATGGTCGTCGGCTCCCAACTACACATGCGTCTCGCTTCCTCCCCGGCCTAGCTCCACCGAGCCTCCCGCACAACTTTCGCCTCCTCCAGAGCCGCCTTTGCCCACGTGCCATGCCCCCGACCGCTGGCGTCGCCCAAGCCGGTCCAAGCACCGCCGCCAGCTCTATGTTGCGCCTCTGCAAGAGATGGCCACAGCCGCCCCTCGCCGCCGGCTCAGCGCAAACCGCCGCCCACAGCCACGCCCCGCACTAGCTCTGCCTCCCCCCCGTAACCACGCCTTGCCCTCGCTGGCTTCGCCTCGCTGATCCTCCTGCACCTACCAGCTTGCCGCCCCTCTCGGGCTTGTCCGCCGCATGGCCCGGCGTCGGTTGTTTCGCTCGCACCCATGGAAGGAGGAGAAGTGGGCCGGTTGGGATGGATAAGAGGTGGAGGGAGCCGGTTAAAAAAGTGTGGTGTAAAAATATGATGATGAATCAGAGGTGGTGTCTAGTGGGATGAAGGACGATTATTCATCTGATTGTGTCTGCACATGGGTCATCGATCAAAGTATGATTTGGTGCTCGTGTGCCTTTGTTCATCCGTACTTATCCAACAAAAATCCCAGGTGATATTCATCCAATCCATTTTTTCAATGCATATTATTGTCCGAGGACAATTACTTTGCCATGTTTTTACGCAAGATAGTTATTCAAGTGGAGAGATACTGCGGAGATGGAAGCACGCTAACACTATTTTGGACCAATGTGGGTTCGTGTCGTGCTGCGCCGGCTTATCGCGGCCGCCTCTCGCGACAGCACCGGCTTACAACGCCATGGATGTTCCTCGCCATCAGCGCTGGCTTACAAACGCCGTGGACGTCTCTCGCCACCAGTGACTAGTTTACAAACGCCGTTGCTGGCTCTCGCCATCCACGCCGGCTTAAAACGTCGTGGCGTCTTTCATAGCATCGACTTACAATGCCGCGGTTGATTTCTATGTCTACATCAACACGCCAGTGGCTGCACACAAACCGTCCACCGTCCTACGGTCCAATTTACCTCAACATCAGGTGCAGTGCTCGTCGATATGAGCCGCCCAACGGACAAGCGCATAAATTGCTGCCTCTACAATTTGATTCACTTCAACAAAACAGTCGGAACGAACCATCAACCGGGTCATTGAAGCAATTCATATGGAATCATCTATAACCAGCCACGGCCAACCTCAAACTTTCAGTGCAGATTCTCAAGCCGCCTCTTCGAGTCAACTTAAGACTCGGGGGCTACAGACATGGCGAGACACATTTGGTCGTTTTTAACGAGAACCCCGGGTCTTTGCAAGAGAAAATCCAATCCTGGGGGCTACTACATTATTGGCGGATGATTAAAAGTGTCCCAACGGGACGGACCGCCGTGATGCACCATTCAAACATGGGTGCCCGGATCATTGGACCATCATAAAGACACTTGGAGCTTCTGTCGTTTCTTCATACAAGATGGCGGCTTACAAGATTGATGATGCTCCGCTATGTGACTCGCCTGCTTTACTGGTCAATCTCGCCTAAAGACCCTAAGCCGGTTCAAGAAATTGACGGCCAATCTCGATAGAGACCCTGTACCGGCTAAGATTGAGGTGACCCGCTAAACTCTTACCATTCAATCTCGCCTAGAGACCCTAAGACGGTTCAAGAAATTGACGGCCAATCTCGCCTAGAGACCCTGAGCCGGTTCAAGAAATTGATGGCCAATCTCGATAGAGACCCTGAACTGGTGTGAATTAAATGGCTGATCTATCATCCGGCTTTATGCCCTATCAAGCGCTGTTGTAGGGAGGCTTCTTGCCTTCGGGTATAGCTTACATCTCCCCTGCACAGTCTGCTTTTACGCTGTTGCAAGGAGGCTTCTTGACTTCGGGTATAGCTTACATCTCCCTTGCACAGCCGGTGTTATGCCCTATTAAGCACTGTTGCAAGGAGGCTTCTTGCCTTCGGGTATAGCTTACATCTCCCTTGCACAGTTGGCTTTATGCCTAGTTTGGTTACATTAAGCGCTGTTGTTGATGGAGGTTTCTTACCTTTGGTATAGCTTACATTGCCCTAAGACAACAACGTGTACACCAAAATTCCAGTTGCTTATCAACTACGGCCATCGAAGGGGGCTTCTTATCGACGGGTTCGCTTATCTCACCCTAACGGCCGGCTTTATGCCACTTCTGGTTACTTATTAACCAAGGTTGTCAAAGGGGGCTTCTTACCGATGGGTTCGCTTACCTCACCCTAACAACCGGTGTTTACGCCAAAACTCAGTTGCTTATCAACTGTAGCTGTTGAAAGAGGCTTCTTGCCTTCAGGTATAGCTTACATCTCCTTTCAAACAGCCGGCTTTATGCCGTCTTAGGCTAATTATTAGCCGCGGCTGTCGATGGAGGCTTCTTGCCTTGGGGTATAGCTTACATCTCCCATCGATAGCCGGCGTTCGCGCATACAACATTTGCTGTTAAAAAGGAGGCTTCTTACCGTCAGATATAGCTTACATCTCCTTTCAAACAGCCGGCTTTATCTGTACGTCGTGGTTGTCGATGGAGGCTTCTTGCCTTCGGGTATAGCTTACATTACCCATCGACAGCCGGCGTCCGTGCCTACAACTGTAGCTATTGAAAGAGGCTTCTTGCCTTCGGGTATAGCTTACACTTCCTTTCAAACAGCCAGCTTTATCAGTAAGCCGCGGTTGTCGATGGAGGCTTCTTGCCTTCGGGTATAGCTTACATTACCCATCGACAGCCGGCGTCCGCGCCTAAATCTGTAGTTTTTGAAGGAGGCTTCTTACCTTTGGGTATAGCTTACATTACCCTAAAAACAGTCGGCTTTATGCCATTCCAGTTGACATGTCAGCCATGGATTATTCAAGGGGGCTTCCCACCTCCAGGTAACATGTCGGCTTATCAAGCCGGGTCAGAGCAAGGTTATGAGAAAAGGAGCAATGTTATGAAAGGTATACATCTCCGGGTTGAGCTTCTTTAAGCCGCCATCATGCAGAATATATTTTGTCTTGTTTGTTTTTGGAGGTTTTATCTCTTAAGATGAGCCGCCATTAAAGTATTCTGCAGAAGCAAATGGATTTTTTAATAGCCAACATGGCTGGATCTTCATGGTTTATCATAACTAGTAATAAATGATTGGGATTTTTTCAAACCAGCTCGGAGAAATTATTATCTTTCAAGAGCCGCCCTATCAGATATAATGCCGTGTCATCTAATTGGCCAGTTCTCGGATTTCTTTAATTGTGCTCTGTAGTAATCTACAACACTCACGAATTTCTCAAACTTATATTTGCCGGGTTGCACCGCAACCACGAGAAGGAATTTCATGTCAAAGACAAAGGAATTATTCCAGGATATTTATTCCAGGTTATATTACGACCATGGTCAAAGATTCATTCAACAAATTATGGTGAGACGTATTATTCTCACATAGTCCCGAGTCGCCGTAGCCAGACGACCCGGCACTTGGGGGCTACATTATTCAAGTCCAAGTTCATATCAATTATGCAAGTCCCATGTCGCTGCAAGCATGCACCACGGCACTTGGGGGCTAATGCAAGCCGGTTTTCAAATTATTACATTGTCAGCAAGACCATATTATCTCAAGGAGATAAGTCGGCCCTTCTATATTTTTCTAAAGTCCCAGCCCAGTAATTCTTACTGACCTGACACTAGGGGGCTACACCCGCCGAAGCGTTCTGATGAGCTGGCCCTTGGGGGCTACACCCACCGAAGCGTTCTGATGAGCCGGCCCTTGGGGACTACACCCGCCGAAGCTTTCTGATGAGCCAGCCCTTGGGGGCTGCACCCGCCGAAGCACTATAGGATATAAGGCAATTATAAAGTCCCAGGTTGCTGAAGGCAGGACAACCCGACACTTGGGGGCTACACAGTCCAAAATATTATTGCAAAGCACCAAGTTATCATGGATAATCTCGGAGCTTGGGGGCTACAGGTAATATGGACATATCAAAAACTTTGAGGAGAATATTCAAGATGTTAAATATGGAGTTCAGTTGTTAGACCCGGCGTCACCAACACTTATGACCCGGTGTTATCAAAAGATCATAACTCGCCAGAGTTTATATAAGCCGCCCTGCTTCACAACAATGGAAGTCCGGTTCTACATCAGATGGATTTTCATCCCAATATTTATCAAGTCAGCAGGATTCTAGTTATTTAACCCGGAGTCACCAATGATAATGACCCGACATCATCAATGATTATGACCCGACGGAGATGACCCGCCAAGAGTATTGGAAGCTGACTCAATGGTATATGGGTGTTCTATTCTCAATATTTTTCAAAATACATTGACAAGCAAGATGATTATCAAGACGACTCATTCATATGGAGAAAAGACCCGAATTTCTGAGAAGCCATTTTATAAGCCGGCCAAAGGAGCAAGCCGGCCATTTAACATATTTGTTACTCTTATTTCAGGAGCTTACCATGAATAAATTCAAGCTAACCTGGGGGATAATGACGGGGATATACCCCATGGTATGACCCGGCCTGGCGACTCATAGGAGACCCGACCGAAGACATGACATCTTATTAATGACCCGTCCTAGCGACTCACAGGAGACCCATTAAAGACATGACATCTTATTTATGACCCGGCAAGCGGGTCACAGGATGACCAAGCCCAAGACCCGGCGGGTGAGCCAGTGCCAGGCGGCTCACAAGAGAAGGCCCACAGGAGAAGGCCCACAAGAGAGAAGGATTCCCTTAAAGGAAATAAGACCCGGAGTAGGATTCGTGAGAGACTAGTCCTAATCCTACTCCCAGTAGGACTCTATTTGTAAACCTACCCTCTCCACTTATATAAGGAGGGGTAGAGCACCCCTAGAGGGAGAAGTTCTCAAGAGACACAAGTCTACAAGTTTAGACAACACAAGAGTTTAGAGGCACAAGAGTTTAGAGGCACAAGAGATTAGAGGTAGAAATTAGCACCCTTGTAACTGAGAGATCTTCATGATCATCAATACCAGACAAGCAGGACGTAGGCTTTTACCTCCATCGGAGGGGCCGAACCTGGGTAAAACTCCATGTCTTCTCGATTCCGATCAACCCCTTCAAGCCGCCACGTAGTTGCGTCTCGCCCCGAACCTAAGTCCATTCACCCGGACATCTGCCGTGACAAATCCACGACACAACCCATGTTGGAACAAGGCAATAACCATGCATGATATAACACTAAATAGGTATTTTACATAAAGCTGATTTTGAATGCAATGACATGATCAAGTAACTATGTAAGCATGCATCAACATTTGCCCGATATCCATATGAACAAGTTGCAGATATCATGATAAATAGGGGGTTGAACATCTCAATTTTAGTAATCACATCAGGTCATCTAACTCATCTCAAGTATCACTTCTGTGCAACCACACACACACACAAAGTTTTGAGGAAACATCTAGACGTAGTTTAAGAAGGACCTCCAACTGTCCATGACCGTGGACACGACTATTCGAATAGTTTTACACTCTGCAGAGGTTGCACACTTTACCCACAAGACTCGGGGAACTTCCATGTCATCCACAACTCGCGGTATATTACATACCCAAGGTAAGCACCCAAACATTGTCTTTCCCTTGGTGATAATAAACAAAGAGTTGACTTGATTGGTACATAGCCCACATGATGTACATCACAAGTAGCATCCATGCAGGGACCAACGGTGTGCCCGGCACCTGTGAAGACATCGCATGATCGTCCTTACCGGCACGACCCCGTCTCGAGAGTGGCCATGCCACTCCCTGCCACTAGTCATGCGGGCTCGATGCTAGTACCCACCAAAGTAATCAACAAAGCCCTATCCCATAAGGGGTATCGTGGTTGCGCATGTAAGGTTGGGACGGTCAGCAGACCTTTAATCTAATTTGTTTTCGAAAACACACACACTCACTTGCTCCGGTACACCACTTCTTCCTTAAGTGGTCACCCAACTCATCATCATCTCCCTCGGGCATTAGTGGCACCCGACGGGGTTTTCAAAAAGTCTTTGAAATCGTTTCTTTGTTTCCATCACCATGCATAATCCCGATCCCACTTGTGTAGCATCTACTAGCATCCTATCTACTCCCACCCACACAACCCTCATAAGGATGGTAGGGTCATGCACGATGCAAGTATCAACGGTAAAAGTAACAGAGGCATCCCACTAAAGTGGTCACCACATCACATGATCAACAACAAGGAATAAGGTGCTATATGACATGCATGAAAATGGTTTCTTAACATGGTCAAAGGGATGCTTGCCTGGCTCATCAAACTCTTCAAGGTCTTCAAAGTCTTCGGGTCCAACTCCATCATCAGCAACACAATCTATCATCGTGATAAATAATGATAACCATAAGCATCACACAAAAACAGAGCACAAAATTCTACTACTAAAATGCTACCTTACTCTGATAAATACTACAAACTATTCTACAAATATTTGTCTAAGGTTTTGGGGTGAAAAAGGTTTTCAAAATTATTTTTAACAGTGGCTAAAAATGCCCCAAAAGAGGTTTTAAAATAAAACAGTACATCAGTGGTTTTCACAAATTTACACAAATGGCACTATTAAATTATACACATTATTCCAAAATTTATGGTGGAACAATATTGGGAAAAGGATTTTTATTTAACCCCGGGTATTTTTGCAAAACCCCACAAAATTAGAAAAAGAAAAGAAAAGAAAAGGCCTCAACATCCTAGGCCGGCCTAGTGGCTAGCCAGGCCAAGTGGGTTGGTGCCCCCACGCGCATCAAGTTTCAAACCTAACGGGTGGGGCCCAGTGGCCAGAGAGAGACGTGGGAGAGAGAGGTGAGAGGCCGACAAGTGGGCCCCCTGTTGGGTCCGTCTCCCACCTCGGGGCCATGGGTGGAGGAGCTCACCGGCGGCAGCTCCATCCACAGCGAGGGAAGGCGAAGGCGGGAATGGCTTCAGAAGGTCGCCGCGCGTTGGTTGGTACCGGAGTTCGTCGCCGGGGAGGCATGAGTTGCCGGCGGCGAGGTGTCTACGGTAGAGGCGATTGGGAGGCGATGGCCGAGGCTGTCCTAGGCTGCAAAAATAGCAAGGGAAAGGGGAAATCGCCTCAGAAGGGTCTCGCGGTTCTAGATCAAGAGGGAAAGGAGGCTGGGGAGGCTTCCTAGCGTGTGGATGCCGGTGACCCGAGGTGGCGGTGCTACGGTCAATCCCGAGCGCTCGAGCACGAGGAGGTCGAGCTGGGCTTCTGGAGGGCAACTAGAAGGGAGAGGAGGGATCTAGAGGGGAGAGCGGGATGCGAGGAGGCCCTTTTATTGGGGGTCGGGGCTTGCCATGGACCGAGCCCACGAGCGTCGGCTGGAGAGGCTTTGGTGGCCATGAGAGGGACCCGGGGCCTTTATGCAGTGCTTGTGGGGGGAGCAAGGAGCTGGGAAGCGAGAGGGGAGCGGGACAAGCTCAAAGAGGGGCCTGCAGCTTGGACAGGGAATGGCCAAAGTGGGCGGCATCGGGCACGCGCGGAGGAGGGAGAAGGAGAGAGAATAGGAGAGTGGGACGACGCATGCCGTGCTGCGGACGTCGAGGCCGACCAGGGGGACAAGCTTCCCCATCCCAATGTTGTCAGGAGCCTCGTGATGCTCCTGCTACAGTGCGGCGGTGCACTGTAGCACACTCCAGAGTGCCCAAATGGCATTCCATGGCATGCCTTTGGCATTGTGGGCATGACCACTTGTGTCCAGGGGTCTAGGGGATTAGGCTAGGGAACACTAGCATTGGATGCCCTGGGAGGTTGATAGAATAAGAGGGGAGGGGAGAGAGGGGTGTTTTACTGCTATCCAGGGGGTGAAAATGGGGTTTTAACCCTACTCAATCATTGATAATTGTCCAGATAAAGCTACTGGAGGTGAGGTGCAATGCTAGTAAGTTGTGGTAAAAATTTGGAGTGAAGGAGAATAGCAGAAGGGGGTCAAACAAGGCTCTTTATAAAATATCCAGAAGTGTTTGGTGGTGGTTTGGCTAAGCAAATGGATTTTGCTTGACAATAAATTCAACGGGATGAAAATATAGGTAGAAATAGGGAGGATCACCAAGTTTGAGGAGTTTTGAAGAAAGTTCACAATGCAACTTTGCAAAACCCTAGAAATTAACAGAATCAGACTCCTGTAGATCTAGGTATGCATTCCCATTCTCCTTGATGCAACACTTGGTGTGGCATCCTTACTTGGGTATTTGTAACATCCCAAAATTCCATTTTGGAATGTTATGAATATAGCTATGCATCTATCATCACCATTGCTTGATTGTATGTGTTAGTTGAAATGCCATTTCTGATTTTTCTGAAAGTCCTTTCTACTTTTCCCTATGTTGCTTCCCCTATTTGAAATTTTGGTTAAATGTTCAAAATAAGAGAGGAGTAACATGACACTCCACACCAGGGTCTAATTGGTGAATTATTTGAACAAAATAACCAGGGGTTATTTTGAAAATATTTGCAAAAAAGGATCTAAAAACAATTAGGCAATTTCTGAAAATAATATTTTTTTCAAAGTGTTCAAATGACAGAATAGAAATGTTCATTAAATAGCATTTATTATTCTGTTAATTTTGATATATGATACCCCTATATTTAGAGACGATTTGAATGCTTTAAAATCTTTTGAATGTCTCTGGAAATTATTAAAAAAAACGGTAACCGTTTCCGGTATTAAACGGGCCGGCCCACCGGCTTTAAAAGCCGAAACCGTTACCGGTCGGCCGACCGAGCGCATTCACTCCCCTCTCTCTCAGTGACACCGGGCCCCACCCCCGACCGACCGTTGCCCGAAACGGTCATCGTCTTCCCTTCCCCGCGCTCACCGGATCCGACGCCGGCAGTTTCCCCTCGCCGGATCTCTCTCTCCCCTCTTAACTCCCGCACCCCCCGAGCCTCTATAAGAACCGGACCACTCCCCGCCTCCATTCACCCCGAGCCCCCCCTCTCCCCCTCGCCGGAACGCTGCCAATTGCTCGCCGGAGCTACCCCAAGCCGAAGCTCGCCGTCGACCGTAGCCACCACCTCCGACCATCATTCGCCTCGCCGTCGCCACCAATCGCCTCCGGAGGACCGTCCCCGTCGCCCGGACCACTTCCCCTTCTTCCCCGACCACCGGAATACCTCGCCGACGCCGTCGCCGCTACCGGACTCGCCGGAGTACCCCGACGCCGGCAACCTCCTCCCTGTAAGCCCCCTCGACCGTCGGATCCCGAATCAACGTCCCAGATTAGAACAAACTTAAACCGAACCGGTATCTTCCATCGATCGGTCGTCCGCTCTAATTCACCTACCGCACGCCCCCCCTTAGCCAATCGGATCACGCCACGTAGCCCCCTGACCGACGCAATTTTTTTTTTATTTTCTGTTTTGTTTTAATTAACAGAATGTTTTCCAATTTTTGTTTTGCTTATATCTTTTAATCTATTTAGTGTTTTGAGTTGATTCTTTTTGCAATAGCTCACATTTTTCATGTAGTTTCACCCTATACTTTTAAATTTCAAATTTGAACTATAAAATTTGAATGTAATCAAATTTGCTCAAAATCTTCAAATCTGAATAACTAGAGTTTGAAAATAGATTTTGACATGATTCTTTTTGCTACTGTTTGGTATTAGTTAGGACTATCTTCATGTATAGTTTGAGGATTTTCATGATCTATTTAATTACTGTTTTAACCAAAAAAACAGAATCTGCTTATTATTATAATATAGTTTTATAAACTTAATTTTAATTAGTTTGATTTAGATGTTGGTTTCATTTGTTTATTAGATTCTGTTAGTAAACATTTAGTGTTTTTACTCACTGTTAATAAAAATATAAATTTGCCTAATTTAATTTCATTTAACATAGGAATCACAACTTCTTTTCAAATAGGCATCATTTGATTAAAACAACTAACTAATGGTTTTGCTTCAAACAAAGTTTTATAATATTTAATTCTGTTTTCTAAGACAGATTTAATAGTAAATTCTTTTCTGTTAAGAACATGTTTTGCTAATAAATAACAAGTTTAGTTTTCATTCTTTTGTTAGTACAACTATAGTTGATTCATATAGTGTTTATCAAAACTTTTATAAACTTTACTAAAGTTTTCTCAACAAACTTAAATTGATTTTCTTTGTTTAATAATAAACTATTCTATTGTTTCCCTTGCTGTCAACAATTGTTTTGCTATTTCAAAATAGTTTTATTATGTAGTAGTGTTTTCATCATCCCCTTTGGAAAAACAAAACTTTGTGTGTTTTACTTGCTAGAGACTTTTGTGCATTGTTTGCATAGTTTGTTTAGTACTTCTTTGCTGAATGTTATGAGTACTTATTATGGTTGTATGCTTATTTGAGTGCATTGTTTGTTTCGTTAGATTATCCGGAGTGCGAAGCTTGTTACTTAGAGTCACTCACGTACGAAGATCATCAATCAGGCAAGTCACTTTGATCATGTTTTACCCATGTTTTATATGCATTAGTTCTACCATCTCCCCAGTTGCATGCAAGATAGGTTAGTTGGAAACTTGGTTACATTGTAGTAGTATCATGTGGTAGATACCTCTCTCAACCCCCTTTGACAACATTGGCCCCGGGAAACGTTGTTTTACCTTTTGCTATGCTATTAGTAGACGGGGTTGGTTGTGTGATTCATGAGAGTTGAGAGAGTTAATAATTTCAAGACCTACATAATGATCAAGATTTCAATACTCCAAGTTTTCAACATACCTCTGGGTGGATGATGGTTGAACGGCGCCCTGGAGAAACCAGTGGTTAGCCTAGGTGATGCTGGAGTTGGCCAGTATTCACGCGGAAAGGTCCACCCAGGCACAAAGGGATGGATGGGTGCTTCAAGACCCAAGGCTTACCTGCACAGCCACAAGTCATTATGGGCTCTGGCTTGGTTGGATATCGTGGTGACTCTGGACAGGCGGTGCTACGAGAGGTAGAAGAACGGTAGGAAAGGATGGGCACCGTCAGAGTCGCAGGGAAACCCTTTGGAAGACCATGTTTTGGTCATCCGTTTCTCAAACACCCTGAAGTGCGAGAAATCAAACGGAGGCGACCAAATCTTGTGGGGAACGTGTGCAAAACTCTGCAGAGTACTTAAACCTAATCGATTAGCCGTGTCCACGGTTATGGACGACTTGAGCCAAAGGAATTGGAACTTCCGGAACTCTCAACACAAATAATATGATGATGTGGGTATTTAATAATTTTGGGTATGAGAATTGGTTGGTGGAACCATCTCATTAATCAACCAACTTAGTAATATTTTGCTTAACCCCCTTCGATGTAGGAAAAACTTGGCTTTACGCAAAACTTACACCACCACCTGCCATATAAGCATATAGACTAGCTGATTATTTTCACCCCTCTCTTGTGACTTTGCCGGCATATTCCATATGCTGACCTACACGGCTGCAACGTATCATGTTGCAGAGTATTTTTCCGACCAGGAGTGAGGACGCGTTCTATGCTCAGTGAGATGCCCTTGGAGTCAGATGGACTCATCAACCTTCGACGCTTCCGCAAGATTTAGATATTCTCATGAGTTGGCCTTTAGCCACTTTATTGTAATTTTTATTGTAATAAAGGACTCTATATGAGATTGCGATTAATATAATGCTGTGTGATTTCCCTTTGATATATACATTGATGTACCGTGTGTGTACCAGCATGATCTTGGGATGGTACGGAAAACACCGGAGACTTGGCCTTTCAGGTCGGGTCGCTACAGAAATGGTATCAGAGCACACGCTGACCATAGGACGTAACCTCTAGGATTGGAAAGCCTTAGGATTGTTTCTCTTTGTCTTTAAATATCTTATACTCTCATCTATTCGTTTCTGACTCCTCTCCGATTATTTCAAAATTTATAGATGGCCACCTTCATCCCAGTGTTGATCACGGAGTTTTGCCAGCCTGACGCAACGATGCCCTTTGGTAAGGAGCTGATGAGGATCGTCAAGGACGTAAGGATTGCTTTGCCGAGCATCACCGGGATTCCTATCATGTCATTTCCCCAAGATGGACGCTACAGGATCGAGGTGCATATTCCAGGGAAGACCTTTGGGAATCGGAAGGAACCCATAGATCTCAAGTTCGTGGCACCCAGTTGGATACTTGGAAGAGACATGGCCATTCATCGTGCCCTTGGACGTATTCAGGAGGAATACAGAGGTGGAACCATTTCACCAGGACTCAGCATGGTTTGCCGCAGAGATGCCCATGGCAACATCATCACCAATCCCACTGCAGACACCACTATCTCCTATATCCAGACCTTGGAGACTCACATCAGGACTCTGGAGCTTCGAGTTCGTGCTGACACGAAGACTATCAAGAATCTGATGAATCGCGAGCTGGACCTTGAAGCTGATCTGCGAGAGGCCAACTATGAACACGAGCATGAAGTGAAGGACTTCCTAGAGAGGATTGATGAGCAGAATGCACGCATCGCAACTCTGGAGGAGCAGCTAGACATGGGGGAAAACCTTCACCCCGAAGGAGACATGGCACCCTTCATCAGCGACGATGAAGACTATGAGGAAAGCACCACCGGAGGACCTACGACTATGCACTTTTGAGGAGAACATTAGTTATGCCCTCCATGTATCTTTTATTCGTTAAAGCGTAGGTCGATGCTTAGTTGTCTGAGATTTGTATTTCCATTGTTTGACATTGATTGAATAAATGAATGAGTGTTTGGTGTGATATGTTTGTTGCATTGCATATGGGTAGTGAATTTCTTCTAGACCCTTGTTCTATTCTAATTCTCATCCCTCTGAAAACAGCAAGATGCCTCCACGACGTGAGACCGATTTCACTTTTCCGCCGGAACTCACTCAACTCCTTCAGCAGCAGAATGCACTGATGCAACTATTGATTCAGAATCAGACCAACAACCAGAACAACAACAACAACCACCATCCACCCCAGACTGACAATCTCACCCGTTTTCTAAGGTTGAACCCTCCAACTTTCTCCAGCAGCACTGAGCCCATTGTGGCAGATGACTGGCTCCGCAAGATGGAGAGAGAACTTGTCACCGCTGGATGCACTGACGCTGAGAAAGTGCGATTTGCCGCACATCAACTGGAAGGACCAGCAGCATCATGGTGGGAGAATTACACCACCACTTATCCTATTGCAGATGTGACTTGGGAGCAATTCAAGCTTGCTTTCCGCACAGCTCATGTTTCAGCTGGAGCCATGAGTCTGAAGAAGCGTGAGTTTCGCAACTTGCGCCAGGGTAATCGCTCTGTGGCCCAATATGTGGACGACTTCAACACATTGTCACGTTATGCCCCAGGAGATGTGGCCGATGATGCGGCCAAGCAAGAAAAGTTTCTGGAAGGACTCAATGATGAGTTGAGCATACAGCTGGTAGTGGCTAATTTCAACAACTACCAAGAGCTGGTGGATAAGGCACTTATTCTGGAAGGTAAACAGCAGCAGATTGAGAACCGCAAGCGGAAGTACACTCAGGGGAAGTTCAACTCTGGAGCTCATCAGAAGCCTCGTTACTCCCCGTACTCCGGGAATACCGGATCAGGAAACAGTAAGTTTGGAAAGCACACTCATACTGTGCATAACCATGGAGGCCACCATCATGGAGGAAATGGGAACAACCGTCTCAACCATGGTAACTTCAAGACTGACAATGGGAATGGGAACAACAACCAGCACCGTCACGTTCCTGCTCAGAAGGATCTGAGTCACATTACCTGTTTCAAGTGCCAGAAGACAGGGCACTATGCTACTGAGTGTCCCCAGAGCAAGCAAGGCAATGGAAACGGCACTAACAACGGCAACTCCGCAGCCAAGAAGCCCAATCCGTTTCCCCGTGCTCAAGTGAATCACATCGATGTGGAAGAAGTCTATGATCAGCCCGAGGCTGTGGTTGGTAAGTTTTTATTGCATTCACGTCCTGTTACAGTACTTTTTGATTCGGGTGCAACTCATTCATTCATATCAAGGGTAGTTGTGGATAAGTATGGTTTGCCCACCAAAACCCTTAGTCAGCCCATTAAGGTTAGTTCTCCAGGAGGTATGATGATGGCAGGGATAGGATGCCATGCCTTGAAACTCAATATAGGGAACCATGTTTTTCCCACCGACCTCATCGTCTTAGAGTCACAAGGATTGGATGTAATCCTAGGCATGGATTGGATGACCAAGTATGAAGGAAATCTTGATTGCCCTAGCAAGTCTGTTTCACTCACCACCCCGGAGAACAAGAGGATTAAGTATGTATCCCGACACACACGTATGAGTGCTCGGTTAAATTCTCTCACAGGAGTTGTTCAGGAGGAAGTACCTGTGGTAAAAGAATTTCCAGATGTATTTCCGGAAGAATTACCAGGAATGCCACCAGATAGGGAAATTGAGTTCTTAATAGAGCTACAGCCAGGGACAGCTCCAATTTCCAAGAGACCCTATCGGATGCCCGCAAATGATCTGTTGGAAATCAAGAAGCAAATCAAGGAGTTATTGGACAAGGGGTATATTCACCCAAGTTCTTCACCTTGGGGAGCCCCAGTACTTTTGGTGGAGAAGAAGGATAAATCTTTGAGAATGGTAGTGGACTATCGTGCCTTGAACGAGGTGACTATCAAGAACAAGTACCCTCTACCGATGATTAATGATTTGTTTGATCAGCTCGTAGGAGCCAAAGTATTCTCCAAGATCGATCTTCGATCAGGGTATCACCAGTTGAAAATTCGTGAACAGGATATACCCAAAACAGCTTTCACCACGAGGTATGGCTTGTATGAGTATACGGTCATGTCTTTTGGATTGACTAATGCTCCTGCCTACTTCATGAATTTGATGAACAAAGTATTCATGGAATACCTAGACAAGTTTGTTGTGGTGTTCATCGATGACATTCTGATATTCTCCAAGAACGAGGAAGAGCATAAGGAACATTTGCGTTTAGTTCTGGAGAAGCTAAGAGAGCATCAGTTATATGCCAAGTTCAGCAAATGTGAATTTTGGTTGACGGAAGTCGGATTCCTTGGACATGTTATTTCCGGAGAAGGAATAGCCGTAGACCCTGCTAAGGTTGAAGCCGTCACCGAGTGGAAGTCACCCACCTCAGTTAAGGAGATCCGCAGTTTCCTTGGACTTGCCGGATAGTACCGGAGATTCATTGAGAATTTCTCCAAGGTTGCCAAGCCCATTACAGAGTTGTTGAAGAAAGAATCCAAGTATGTTTGGACTGTGGAATGTGAAGCCAGTTTCCAGGAGTTAAAGGAACGTTTGGTCACAGCCCCAGTGTTGATCTTGCCCGATATTCGGAAGGATTTCCAGGTTTATTGTGATGCTTCACGTCAAGGACTTGGAGGAGTACTTATGCAGGATGGAAAAGTTGTAGCCTATGCTTCCAGACAGCTACGACCTCATGAGTTGAATTATGCCACTCATGATTTGGAACTAGCAGCCGTAGTGCACGCACTCAAGACCTGGAGACATTTCCTTATCGGAAATAGTTGTGATGTTTACACCGACCATAAGAGCCTGAAGTATATCTTCACGCAGAAAGAGTTGAACCTCAGACAGAGGAGATGGTTAGAGTTAATCAAGGACTATGACATGAGATTACACTACCATCCAGGTAAGGCTAATGTTGTAGCCGATGCCTTGAGTCGGAAAACTTATGTGAACACACTCACAGCTGGAGGATTACCTCAAGAGTTAGTCGATGATCTCAGAGAGCTCAAGCTAGAGATAGTTCCAAGAGGATATGTTGCTACACTGGAAATTCAGTCCACCTTGACCGAAAGAATTCGAGAAGCCCAGAAATCGGACAAGGAGATAGCTGAGATTAAACAGAGAATGAAAGATGGTAAAGCTAAAGGTTTTCGTGAGGATGAACACGGAACTTTGTGGTTTGAGAACCGAATCTATGTGCCCAATGAACCAGAGCTCAGGAAGTTGATACTTCAGGAAGCCCACGATTCACCTTACTCGATACACCCAGGCAACACCAAGATGTATCTGGATTTAAAGGAAAGTTATTGGTGGACAGGTATGAAGAAAGATATTGCAGAGCATGTTGCGATATGTGATGTTTGTCAGCGAGTAAAGGCAGAACATCAGAAACCAGCAGGGTTACTCCAACCTTTGCCGATACCCGAGTGGAAATGGGAAAAGCTTGGTATGGATTTCATCACAGGATTGCCCAGGACCCGTTCAGGTTATGATTCCATCTGGGTAGTGGTAGATCGCTTGACCAAGGTAGCTCATTTCATTCCAGTGAAAACCACCTATACCAGTGCTAAGCTAGCCAAGATATATATGACCAGGATCGTATGTCTGCATGGAGTTCCGAGGAGTATCGTGTCAGATAGAGGAACACAGTTTACCTCAAAGTTTTGGCATCAGTTACATGAAACTTTGGGTACAAGGCTAGAGTTTAGTACAGCTTTTCATCCGCAGACAGATGGACAGACTGAGAGAGTCAACCAGATTCTGGAAGACATGTTGAGAGCTTGTGCGCTAGATTATGGATCTAGTTGGGATGATAACTTGCCTTACGCAGAATTCTCATACAACAACAGTTATCAAACCAGTCTAAAGATGGCCCCTTTCGAAGCTTTATACGGAAGGAGGTGCAGAACACCACTGACGTGGGATGGTGTTGGAGACCGACAACTTTTTGGTCCCGACCTTATTCAAGATTCGGAAGAGAAAGTCAGGTTGATTCGTGACAGACTCAAGATAGCTCAATCTCGACAGAAGAGTTATGCTGACAGCAAGCGCAAAGAAGTGACATATGAAGTGGGAGACAGAGCATATCTTCGTGTATCCCCGCTTCGAGGAACCAAGAGATTTGGTGTTAAAGGAAAATTAGCACCCAGATTCATAGGCCCCTACAAAATTCTTGAACGTAGAGGTGAAGTTGCATACAAACTGGAATTGCCAGAAGGATTATCCGAAGTTCATAATGTGTTCCATGTGTCCCAGCTGAAGAAATGTCATGCTGAGATGGCCGACATCCCTTTGAGAGATACCGTGCCCTTAGAGGCCATACAGCTTGAAAGTGATCTGACTTATGAGGAGAAGCCTGTCAGAATCCTCGAGACATCCAACAGAGTTACCCGCAGCAAGATTATCAAGTTCTGCAAAGTTTTGTGGAGTCACCATACTGAGGAAGAAGCCACCTGGGAACGCGAAGAAGATCTTCGTAGAGACCATCCGCACCTATTTTCTAGCCAACCCGAATCTCGAGGGCGAGATTCATCTTAAGGTGGGTAGGTTTGTAACATCCCAAAATTCCATTTTGGAATGTTATGAATATAGCTATGCATCTATCATCACCATTGCTTGATTGTATGTGTTAGTTGAAATGCCATTTCTGATTTTTCTGAAAGTCCTTTCTACTTTTCCCTATGTTGCTTCCCCTATTTGAAATTTTGGTTAAATGTTCAAAATAAGAGAGGAGTAACATGACACTCCACACCAGGGTCTAATTGGTGAATTATTTGAACAAAATAACCAGGGGTTATTTTGAAAATATTTGCAAAAAAGGATCTAAAAACAATTAGGCAATTTCTGAAAATAATATTTTTTTCAAAGTGTTCAAATGACAGAATAGAAATGTTCATTAAATAGCATTTATTATTCTGTTAATTTTGATATATGATACCCCTATATTTAGAGACGATTTGAATGCTTTAAAATCTTTTGAATGTCTCTGGAAATTATTAAAAAAAACGGTAACCGTTTCCGGTATTAAACGGGCCGGCCCACCGGCTTTAAAAGCCGAAACCGTTACCGGTCGGCCGACCGAGCGCATTCACTCCCCTCTCTCTCAGTGACACCGGGCCCCACCCCCGACCGACCGTTGCCCGAAACGGTCATCGTCTTCCCTTCCCCGCGCTCACCGGATCCGACGCCGGCAGTTTCCCCTCGCCGGATCTCTCTCTCCCCTCTTAACTCCCGCACCCCCCGAGCCTCTATAAGAACCGGACCACTCCCCGCCTCCATTCACCCCGAGCCCCCCCTCTCCCCCTCGCCGGAACGCTGCCAATTGCTCGCCGGAGCTACCCCAAGCCGAAGCTCGCCGTCGACCGTAGCCACCACCTCCGACCATCATTCGCCTCGCCGTCGCCACCAATCGCCTCCGGAGGACCGTCCCCGTCGCCCGGACCACTTCCCCTTCTTCCCCGACCACCGGAATACCTCGCCGACGCTGTCGCCGCTACCGGACTCGCCGGAGTACCCCGACGCCGGCAACCTCCTCCCTGTAAGCCCCCTCGACCGTCGGATCCCGAATCAACGTCCCAGATTAGAACAAACTTAAACCGAACCGGTATCTTCCATCGATCGGTCGTCCGCTCTAATTCACCTACCGCACGCCCCCCCTTAGCCAATCGGATCACGCCACGTAGCCCCCTGACCGACGCAATTTTTTATTTATTTTCTGTTTTGTTTTAATTAACAGAATGTTTTCCAATTTTTGTTTTGCTTATATCTTTTAATCTATTTAGTGTTTTGAGTTGATTCTTTTTGCAATAGCTCACATTTTTCATGTAGTTTCACCCTGTACTTTTAAATTTCAAATTTGAACTATAAAATTTGAATGTAATCAAATTTGCTCAAAATCTTCAAATCTGAATAACTAGAGTTTGAAAATAGATTTTGACATGATTCTTTTTGCTACTGTTTGGTATTAGTTAGGACTATCTTCATGTATAGTTTGAGGATTTTCATGATCTATTTAATTACTGTTTTAACCAAAAAAACAGAATCTGCTTATTATTATAATATAGTTTTATAAACTTAATTTTAATTAGTTTGATTTAGATGTTGGTTTCATTTGTTTATTAGATTCTGTTAGTAAACATTTAGTGTTTTTACTCACTGTTAATAAAAATATAAATTTGCCTAATTTAATTTCATTTAACATAGGAATCACAACTTCTTTTCAAATAGGCATCATTTGATTAAAACAACTAACTAATGGTTTTGCTTCAAACAAAGTTTTATAATATTTAATTCTGTTTTCTAAGACAGATTTAATAGTAAATTCTTTTCTGTTAAGAACATGTTTTGCTAATAAATAACAAGTTTAGTTTTCATTCTTTTGTTAGTACAACTATAGTTGATTCATATAGTGTTTATCAAAACTTTTATAAACTTTACTAAAGTTTTCTCAACAAACTTAAATTGATTTTCTTTGTTTAATAATAAACTATTCTATTGTTTCCCTTGCTGTCAACAATTGTTTTGCTATTTCAAAATAGTTTTATTATGTAGTAGTGTTTTCATCATCCCCTTTGGAAAAACAAAACTTTGTGTGTTTTACTTGCTAGAGACTTTTGTGCATTGTTTGCATAGTTTGTTTAGTACTTCTTTGCTGAATGTTATGAGTACTTATTATGGTTGTATGCTTATTTGAGTGCATTGTTTGTTTCGTTAGATTATCCGGAGTGCGAAGCTTGTTACTTAGAGTCACTCACGTACGAAGATCATCAATCAGGCAAGTCACTTTGATCATGTTTTACCCATGTTTTATATGCATTAGTTCTACCATCTCCCCAGTTGCATGCAAGATAGGTTAGTTGGAAACTTGGTTACATTGTAGTAGTATCATGTGGTAGATACCTCTCTCAACCCCCTTTGACAACATTGGCCCCGGGAAACGTTGTTTTACCTTTTGCTATGCTATTAGTAGACGGGGTTGGTTGTGTGATTCATGAGAGTTGAGAGAGTTAATAATTTCAAGACCTACATAATGATCAAGATTTCAATACTCCAAGTTTTCAACATACCTCTGGGTGGATGATGGTTGAACGGCGCCCTGGAGAAACCAGTGGTTAGCCTAGGTGATGCTGGAGTTGGCCAGTATTCACGCGGAAAGGTCCACCCAGGCACAAAGGGATGGATGGGTGCTTCAAGACCCAAGGCTTACCTGCACAGCCACAAGTCATTATGGGCTCTGGCTTGGTTGGATATCGTGGTGACTCTGGACAGGCGGTGCTACGAGAGGTAGAAGAACGGTAGGAAAGGATGGGCACCGTCAGAGTCGCAGGGAAACCCTTTGGAAGACCATGTTTTGGTCATCCGTTTCTCAAACACCCTGAAGTGCGAGAAATCAAACGGAGGCGACCAAATCTTGTGGGGAACGTGTGCAAAACTCTGCAGAGTACTTAAACCTAATCGATTAGCCGTGTCCACGGTTATGGACGACTTGAGCCAAAGGAATTGGAACTTCCGGAACTCTCAACACAAATAATATGATGATGTGGGTATTTAATAATTTTGGGTATGAGAATTGGTTGGTGGAACCATCTCATTAATCAACCAACTTAGTAATATTTTGCTTAACCCCCTTCGATGTAGGAAAAACTTGGCTTTACGCAAAACTTACACCACCACCTGCCATATAAGCATATAGACTAGCTGATTATTTTCACCCCTCTCTTGTGACTTTGCCGGCATATTCCATATGCTGACCTACACGGCTGCAACGTATCATGTTGCAGAGTATTTTTCCGACCAGGAGTGAGGACGCGTTCTATGCTCAGTGAGATGCCCTTGGAGTCAGATGGACTCATCAACCTTCGACGCTTCCGCAAGATTTAGATATTCTCATGAGTTGGCCTTTAGCCACTTTATTGTAATTTTTATTGTAATAAAGGACTCTATATGAGATTGCGATTAATATAATGCTGTGTGATTTCCCTTTGATATATACATTGATGTACCGTGTGTGTACCAGCATGATCTTGGGATGGTACGGAAAACACCGGAGACTTGGCCTTTCAGGTCGGGTCGCTACAGTATTGGAACATGCCCACAAAGTTTGGGGTCAAGGGAAGAAACATCACAATGTAAATTGTTCAAATTTGAATCTAGACAAGTATGGCTTTGGAATATTTTGATGAAGCAAATCAATTGGGATTGAGATGAAACTTTGCAAGATCATCACATATGACAATTGTGACTTTCTGGAATTTTCCTGGAAATTATTGAGAATATTTCTTATAGAAATATTTCAAAAGCTTGATTTGAGCAGAATGGGTTTTGAGGGGTTTTGCCCATGATTTTGAACATGACCATGTGTTGAAACTCATATATGTGGAAAATATATGTCCACTGAGTTTCCCTAAATTTTCTCAAATATTTTTAAGGCACTTAAATTATTTTTCCCTATAAAACACTATTTCTGGCCTGAAGAAAAAGCCTTTTAATAAAATAGTAAAATAATCTTTAAAATTAATATATGGTGGTTTTGGGAAGTATCATATACAAAGTAGGTTTCAAATAAAGCCTTTGCGGAAAAGTATCCACCCAATTTGAGGACTTGTAGTGCAAACCTGAACTCAAGGGTTTTTGAAAATCTATTATAGATAAATTATTTTTGGTAAAAATAAATTTTTGATCAAAAATAGTTTTGGGTACTATTCACACGGCATGATCATTGGGAAAGAAGTTTTTGATCAAGTAAGATGAGTAGAACCTAAGAGTGCCAAACATAATCAACCAAACAATCAAACAAGCAACAATTCAAACAAGCATGCACTCAAAAAGTTTTAATTGGTTCCAAATTTTGTAAATCCAAGCATAGCAAGGTGATACAAACACAGAGTGTGACAGACCTACCCCCTTACAAGAATCTTGTCCCCGATATTCCTAGGATAAGCACTAAGGAGATAAGGGAACTCAGATCTAAGATAGTCTTCACGCTCCTAGGTTGCTTCTGCTTCAGTGTGGTTGCTCCATTGGACCTTGAAGTACTTGATGGTGCGGCTTCGGGTGTAACGCTCTGCTTCATCCAGAATGCGAACTAGCCTCTCACGATAAGTGAGGTCTGGCTGAAGGTCGATGCCTTGATGGTCGATGCCCTTGTAGAAGTCGAGGTGTTGGAAATATGCCCTAGAGGCAATAAATAAAGTGTTTGTTATTGTATTTCCTTGTTCATGATAATCGTTTATGCCATAATTGTATTAATTGGAAACATGATACATGTGTGGATACATAGACAAACACAATGTCCCTAGTATGCCTCTAGTGAACTAGCTCGTTGATTGAAAGATGGTTAAGGTTTCCTAGCCATGGACATGAGATGTCATTTGATAACGGGATCACATCATTAGGATAATGATGTGATGGACAAGACCCAAACTACAAATGTAGCTTATGATCGTGTCAGTTTATTCCTACTGTTTTCTGCATGACAAGTATATGTTCCTATGACCATGAGATCATGCAACTCACAGATATCGGAGGAGTACCTTGTGTGTATCAAACATCGCAACGTAACTGGTGACTATAAAGGTGCTCTACAGGTGTCTCCAAGGGTGTGTGCTGAGTTGGCATGGATCAAGACTGGGATTTGTTACACCGTGTGACGGAGAGGTATCTCAGGGCCCACTCGGTAATACAACATCACAATAAGCCTTGCAAGCAATGTGACTAAGTGTTGGTCACGGGATCTTGTATTACGGAACGAGTAAAGAGACTTGCCAGTAATGAGATTGAAGTAGGTATGGAGATACCGACGATCGAATCTCGGGCAAGTAACATACCGAAGAACAAAGGGAACATCATACAGGATTAACTGAATCCTTGACATAGAGGTTCGACCGATAAAGATCTTTGTAGAATATGTAGGAACCAATGTGGACATCCAGGTCCCGCCATTGGTTATTGACCGTAGAGGTGTCTCGTTCATGTCTACATAGTTCTCGAACCCGTAGGGTCTGCACACTTAAGGTTTGGTGACGTTTCAGTAGTATAGAGTTATGTATGGTGGCGACCAAAGTTTGTTCGGAGTCCCGGATGAGATCCTGGACGTCACGAGGAGCTCCGGAATGGTCCAAGGTAAAGATTCATATATAGGAAGTCCTTCTTTGGTCGCCGGAAAAGTTCCGGGCTTATCGGTAGTGTACCGGGAGTGCCGGTAGTGTACCGGGAGACCTCCGGGAGGGGTATTTCGACCCAAGAGGCTTCATGGGCTGTGGGAGAGTGAATATCAGCCCTTAGTGGGCTGGTGTAAACTCCCACACAAGGCCCATGTAGCTGGAGAAGAAAACCCAAAAGGAAAAAGGTGGAAGAGGCAAAAAGGAAAAAAGGATGAATCCTAATCCTACTTGGAGTGGATGAGGTGGACTCCTCCTCTCCTAGTTCGGCCGAAGCCTAGGAGGCTTGGAGGACAATCTGCCTCCTCTCCTCCTCTCCTCCTATATATACTGGTGGTATTGAGGGTTTTTGCACTAGATTTTCAGGCACGTGCTACCCATTCCTCCAGTGCATAGTTTCTCCTCTACATCGGTTTTATGCAGTGCTTAGGCGAAGCCCTACCGGAATTGCTCCGCCACCATCGCCGGAGCACCGTCAGGCTGCCGGAGAACTCTTCTTCCTCTCCACTCCTTCTTGCTGGATCAAGACGGTGGAGATCGTCATCAAGCTGTATGTGTGCTGAACGCAGAGGTGTCGTCCGTTCGGTGCTAGATCGGAAGGATCGTGATCAAGTTCATGAGACGGATCGTGATCAAGTTCGTGGGACAGATCGTGATCGGATCGCGGGACGGATCGTGATTGGATCGCGGGAAGGATCGTGATTGGATTGCAGGACGCACGGCGATTTGGATCGCGAAGACGTTCGACTACACCAACCGCGTTTCTTAATGCTTCCCGCTTAGCCATCTAAAAGGGTATGTAGATCCACTCTCCCTCTCGTAGATGCTCATCACCGTGGATATATCTTCGTGTGCGTAGGAAATTTTTTGTTTCCCATGCAACGTTCCCCAACAGTGGCATCATGAGCTAGGTCTATGTGTAGATGAGATCTCGAGTAGAACACAAAAGGTTTGTGGGTGTTGATGCTTATATTGCTTCCTCCCTTGGTCGGATTTTGGTTTAGCGGTATTGTGAGATGAAGCGGCCCGGACCAACATTACTCGTACGCTTACGAGAGACCGGTTCCCTCGACGCAACTTGTTGCCTAGATGGCTTGCGGGTGGCAGTTGTAACATCCCAAATTTTTAGATTTGGAATGTTAATAGGAATCATTCTTTTTCTTCATGATTCAAATGCATATATTAATTTTTCTGAGTATTCAAGGTGTATTACAATTCAAGGCAAAATATTTGGAGTGGAGATAATATGACTTCCCTGTTAAGTATAGTTGGAAAATGCTAAGAATATTATTTTGAGTTCATGCTATTTATTTTGAGATTTTACAAACTCTTATTTATTTTTAGAGTTGGTCTTAGTGCTTTTTATTAGCACCTATTGCATAAAAATATTTTGCAAACTTTTATTTGACTTGGAAAAAATGTTCACTGTCTCATAAAAATGTTATAATATTTTACTGTGCTTTTATGTAATATTTTAGGAAGTCATTTGGTATTTACTTTTAGCCAAAATATACTTCTGCTCGAAGTTAATTGTTTTAACCGCATTACTGTTCATGTTGGGCCACACGTGTACAACACCTAGGCCTAGCACCCCAGGTGCTCTCTCTCTCGCCCGCGCGCACGCAGCAGCAGCAGCTAGCAGGCCGGCCCATTTTTGCAGCAAGCAGAGCCCAGCCCCGCAGATCTCCCCTCTTCCTTGTTTTTTTTCTCTCCACAGCCACTGGCGGTGGGGCCTGCCTTGTTATCACCTATCTCCCGCCGGTTTCCTGCTCACGCACGAGAGCTCCAATGTTCCCGAACCAAATCCATGATCGATTAGATTGATTCGTTGTCCCTCTTGCACTCCCAGATCCTTATAAGTATTCCAACTCCTTCCCTCGTCTGATTTTTCGCAAAAACGGAGTCCCTCGTGCCCTAGAGCTCCGTCCCAATCTCGCCGGAGTCCGCTGCCAACAGTAGGTTTCGCCGTCGATTCGAGCGCCACCCGGGGTTCCCAGCACATCCCTTCTTCTCCGAGGTCTTATCCTAGGTTTCCTCCATCTCCCTGACCTTATTTCATGCAGTGGAGCGAGCCACCCAACGCTGAGACGAAGCACCGGAGCACGTCGGAGTTCTCATCGTCACCGGAGCCGGCAAAGGACGTCCCCGTCGCTTCTGACTCCACCTAGATCACCACCTCAGAACTCCACATCCTCCCATAGCCTCTTCGTCTCCGGGGAGTTATCGGAGGACCGCCACGACCCACGTCCGAGCCGCCGCCGCCGTCATTCTCCTGAAGTCCGGCGGTCTTCCTCTGTTTTCTCTGGTGAGCCGTCCGCTACCGTCCGATCGTCGTCCTGCGGCTGAGATTAGATCGGTCGTGCTTATTTTTATTACCGAACCGGTATGCTCTAAGACCCGGTCGTCCGTCGGTTAGCCAAAGCAGCGAACAGACTCCAGCCAATCGAAGTGCACCACGTGGCGACGCTACAGCAACCACAACAACAGTTCGAGCAGTTTGGACAGATTTTGTTCAAAATTTGTTTTGCTTATAACTTGAGATCCGCAACTCCAAATTCATCGATTGTTTTTCCTACATGCTCATATTTATCAGTAGAATCCTATAGAATCAATTTTTCAAACTTTTGACCTATTGAAATTTGAATTTTCTTAAATTTGAATTTAAACTTCCGGAGGCCACATCTTT
The DNA here is from genome assembly GCA_022496015.1 of Hordeum marinum. Classification (NCBI taxonomy): domain Eukaryota; kingdom Viridiplantae; phylum Streptophyta; class Magnoliopsida; order Poales; family Poaceae; genus Hordeum; species Hordeum marinum. The sequence goes on along the minus strand of CM039677.1, from coordinate 227,845,791 downwards.
CAAACTGTTGATCCAATTCAAGTGATTCTTTTTGCATTATGATCCTATTAGGTTGTAGCTGATTTTCACCTACTGTTATGCTACTGTTGTTTGAATAAAAAATTGATTTCTTGCTGTTGGTTTTATTTGATGTTATTTGAGTGTGATGATTGATTTGTTGTGTTGTTTGAAACGTGTAGATTGTCCGGAGTGCGAGGCAAACTATTGTGAAGAGTGTGAGTTTGAGAACCAAGAATAAGGCAAGTTACACCTTTGATCATCCTTCATCCTATTATTTTCTATGCATGTAGTTCTATGTCACACTATTATATTGCATGTGTAGGAATTGTTATTTTGGTATGATATGCTAAACCCAGTTAGGATAGCCATATGCTTAGTCTGACCTTGATATCCTTGTCGCCATATTGGTACCGTTATATTTCAATTATTGCTTAGCCTTGCTATGGTAGACGTGGATTGGGGTTTGTGTGTCACATGGAAGTTGTGAGTGAAGTTAAGTAATGATTAATATAACAACATGTACTTTATTGTATCCTCTGGGAGGCTCTGCAACATTAATATTTAATTAATGAATCATCTAGGCGGATTGGTATGTTGGGACCAGTCGACAAGTATGTATCCTCCGGGAGGCTCTACATGACTCAGGAATGGTGGGGAATGCCGCCCAGGTTTAAAAAGGTTGAACATGTTTCATATCAAGTAGCTTCCATGTGCGACCACTGGCTATTATGGGCTCTGGCTTAGTTGATTAGTTGTGGAAACCTTACCCGGATGTGCCAGCAGATGTAGCGGGATAGTTGGTATGGGCCTCCGTTGGGTGGAGGTGACTACTTTTGAAAGACTTCGTCTCAATCTTCGGGTTGAGTCTAGTGGGTAAAGTGTACTAACCTCTGCAGAGTGTAAAAACTAATCATGATTAGCCGTGTCCCCGGTTATGGACAATTTTGAGCAGCTAGACTTGAAACCTCTGGAAGATCTTATCACCTCAATACAACTAAATGTGAAGTGGGCTTAGTTATACCTATGATCCTCGGAGGCTCTCATAGGCGGGTTAAATTGGAGGCGGTCCAGTTTAACAATTAATGAAATAAAGTGTAGTAAATATTAAATACTTGATTAGTAGATAGAAGTAAGATAAATCAGCTTTCTGCAAAAACAAACCATAAGCCTTTCCTTTGTCATATCCTTCCATATAGATATGGTAGGTCTGTTATAACAATTTTGGTGTGATTTGCCAATACATTCAAAGTATTGACCCTTTGTGGCTGCAACGTTTTATGTTGCAGGATTTTAATACGATGTGTGAGTGATGCGCATAGGGTTACGATGACTACACTCATCTTTTCCAGTGGTGGTGTTGGGACTCCATAGTTGTCTTTTATGCTTTCCGTTGTGTTTTATTTTGAGCTAGCCTTCGAGCTAAGCACTATGTAATAAATTGTACTCTGGATCTGCGATGTAATACTTATGCCATGTGGATTATTCTTGGTATTTCATTTTGTACTGTGTGTGCTAGCTATTGATCCAGGGACTAGCACAGTAAGCACAGAGACATCGAATCTTATCAGGTTCGGGTCGTTACAGCAGTTTCCCTCACTTTAGTTGGATCGGATTCGACAAAGGCGGTCCTTGAGAAGGTTGAAAAGCAAATTATGTATCACCGTTGTGGTTTATGCGTAGGTGAGAATCGTTCTTGCTAGAAACCCGTAGCAGCCACGTAAAACATGCAACAACAATTAGAGGACGTCTAACTTGTTTTCGCAGGGTTTCTTGTGATGTGATATGGCCAATTACATGATGTGATATATGTGATGTATGAGATGATCATGTGATGTATAGAATTTCACAACTTGCATGTCATTGAGTACAGCAACCGGCAGGAGCCATAGGGTTGTCTTTAATTATTGTATGACCTGTGTGTCAATCATTAAGCGCTATGTAATGCTTTACTTTATCGCTAAATGGTAGGAATAGTAGTAGAAGCATGCAGGGCGTGACAACCTCGATGGCGACACATTGATGGAGATCAAGATGATGGAGATCATGGTGTCGTGCTAGTGACGATGAAGATCATGCCAGTGCTTTCAAGATGGAGATCTAAAGCACAAGTTCATGTCCATATCATGTCACTTATAAATTGCATGTGATGTTAATCCTTTTATGTACCTTGTTATGCTTAGTATGACGGTAGCATTATAAGGTGCTCCCTCACTTAAATTTCAAGATAAAATTGTGTTCTCCCCAAGTGTGCACCGTTGCGAAAGTTCGTCGTGTTGAGACACCACGTGATGATCGGGTGTGATAGACTCTACGTTCACATACAATGGGTGCAAGCCAGTGTTGCACGCACAGAACACTCGGGTTAAACTTGACGAGCCTAGCATGTACATACATGGCCTCAGAACACAAGAGACCAAAAGGTCGAACATGAGTCATATAGTAGATATGATCAACATAATGATGTTCACCATTGAAGCCACCTCAACTGACGTGATGATCGGACTTGAGTTGGTGGATTTGGATCATGTGACACTCATATGACCTGAGGGATGTCAATTTGAGTGGGAGCTTTAGTAATTTGATTAACTAAACTCATTATATTGAACAATAGTCTAAGTGAACTTTGCATATTTATGTTGTAGATCAATGGCTCGCGCAGTAGCACCCCTGAATTTGAACGCGTTCCTAGAGAAAGCTAAACTGAAAGATGATGGAAGTAACTTTGTTGACTGGGCCCGTAATCTGAGGATTATCCTCACGGCTTCCCGGAAATCATATGTCCTTCATGCACCGCTTGGTGACCAACCAGAAGAAATGACCTACGAAGACGTTAAGAACGCTTGAGAGGCACGTAGTGGAGAGTACTCAATAGTTCAGTGTGCAATATTGTATGGCTTAGAACCAGGACTTCAAAGACGTTTTGAACGTCATCGAGCATATGATATGTTCCAGGAGTTGAAGTTTATCTTTCAGAAGAACGCTCGGATCGAGAGTATGAAACCTCCGATAACTTCTATGCTTGCAATATGGAGGAGAACGGGTCTATCAGTGAACATATACTCAGAATGTCTGGGTATTCAACTCGTCTAGCGGAGTTGGAAATTGCCCTTCCACCAGAGGCGATCACCGACAGAGTTCTTCAATCACTTCCACCTAGTTACAAGAGCTTTGTGATGAACTATAACATGCACGGGATGAACAAGTCAGTCGCCGAGCTGTTTGCGATGCTAAAAGTCGCTGAGTCTGAAATCCAGAAAGAACATCAAGTGTTGATGGTCAATAAAACCACTAGTTTCAAGAAAAATGGCAAAGTCAAGGGCAAGGGCAAGAAGGGTAAAACCAAGAAGGATGGCAAAGCAGTTGCTACTCCTGCAAAGAAGCCCAAGCATGGACCCAAGCCAGAAACTGAGTGCTTTCATTGCAAAGGAACTGGTCACTGGAAGTAGAACTGCCCCAAGTACCTGGCTGACAAGAAGGCGGAAAACGACAAACAAGGAATATATGATATACATGTTATTGATGTGTACCTTACTAGCTCTCGTAGTAGTGCCTGGGTATTTGATACCGGTTCGGTTGCTCACATTTGCAACTCAAAGCAGGAACTACAGAATAAACGAAGGCTAGCAAAGGATGAAGTGACGATGCGCGTGGGAAATGGTTCCAAGGTTGATTTGATCGCCGTTGGCACGCTTTCTCTTCGATTACCATCGGGATTAGTGATGAACCTGAATAATTGTTATTTAGTGCCTGCGTTAAGCATGAACATTATATCTGGATCTTGTTTATTGCGAGACGGTTACTCATTTAAATCAGAGAATAAAGGTTGTTCTATTTATATGAGTAATATCTTTTATGGTCATGCACCCAATCTTAGGGGTTTATTCATATTGAATCTTGATAGTGATGACACACATGTTCATAACATTGATGCCAAAAGATGTAGAATTGATAATGATAGTACCACTTTCTTGTGGCACTGCCGTTTAGGTCATATTGGTGTAAAATGCATGAGGAAGCTCCATACTGATGGACTTTTGGAGTCACTTGATTTTGAATCACTTGACACATGTGAACCATGCCTCATGGGCAAGATGACTAAAACGCCGTTCTCTGGAACAATGGAACGGGCGAGTGACTTATTGGAAATCATACACACTGATGTGTGTGGCCCAATGAATGTTACAGCGCGTGGTGGATATCGTTATTTTCTCACCTTCACTGATGGCTTAAGTAGATATGGGTATATTTACTTAATGAAACAAAAGTCTGAAACGTTTCAAAAGTTCAAGCAATTTCAGAGTGAAGTTGAGAATCATCGTTACAATAAGATTAAGTTCCTGCGATCTGATCGAGGAGGTGAATATCTGAGTTATGAGTTTGGCAGTCACTTAAGACAGTGTGGAATTGTTTCACAGTTGACACTGCCCGGAACACCACAGCGTAATGGTGTGTCCGAATGTCGTAATCGAACCTTATTAGATATGGTGCGTTCTATAATGTCTCTTGCTGATTTGCCACTATCGTTTTGGGGTTATGCATTAGAGACAGCTGCATTCACTTTAAATAGGGCACCATCAAAATCCGTTGAGACGACGCCATAGGAACTGTGGTTTGGCAAGAAGCCAAAGTTGTTGTTTCTTAAAGTTTGGGGATGTGATGCTTATGTCAAAAAACTTCAGCCTGAAAAGCTGGAACCCAAAGCGAAGAAATATGTCTTCATAGGATACCCGAAAGAGACAGTCGGGTATACCTTCTATCTCAGATCCGAAGGCAAAGTGTTTGTCGCTAAAACGGAACATTTCTTGAGAAAGAGTTTCTCTTGAAAGAATTGAGTGGGAGGAAAATAGAGCTTCATGAGGTTATTGAAGCTTTACTTCAACCAGAAAGTAGCGCAGCATAGAAAGATGTTTCTGTGGAACCTACGATGGTAGAAGAGGAAGTTAATGATGATGATCATGAAGCTTCGGATCAAGCAGCTATTGAACCTCGTAGGTCGACAAGGCCGTGTACTACCCCTGAGTGGTATGGCAACCCTGTCTTGGAGGTCATGTTGTTGGACAACAATGAACCTACGAGCTATGGAGGAGCAGTGATGGGCCTGGATTCCGAGAAATGGTTAGAGGCCATGAAATCTGAGATGGCATCCATGTATGAAAACAAAGTATGGACTTTGGAAGTATTACCTGAAGGGCGAAAGGCCATTCAGAACAAATGGATCTTTAAGAAGAAAACAGACGTGGACGGTAATGTCACCGTCTATAAAGCTTGACTTGTGGCAAAGGGTTTTTCACAAGTTCAAGGAGTTGACTATGATGAGACTTTCTCACCCGTAGCGATGCTTAAGTGTGTCAGAATCATGTTAGCAATAGCTCCCTATTTCGACTATGAAATTTGGCAGATGGATGTAAAAATAGCGTTTCTCAACGGGTTCCTTGAGGAAGAGTTATATATGATGACCCCCGAAGGTTTTGTTGATCCAGAGAATGTTGACAAAGTTTGCAAACTCCAGCGATCCATTTATGGACTAGTGCAAGCATCTCGGAGTTGGAATAAGCGCTTTGATGAGGTGATCAAAGCGTTTGAGTTTATACAAGTTTACGGAGAAGCTTGTATTTACAAGAAAGTGAGTGGGAGATCTATAGTGTTTCTAGTATTATATGTGGATGACATATTGCTGATTGGAAACAATATAGAAATGCTGGAAAGCGTGAAGGAATATTTGAACAAGAGTTTTTCAATGAAGGACCTAGGAGAAGCTGCTTTCATATTAGGCATTAAGATCTATAGAGATAGATCGAGACGCTTAATAGCACTTTCACAGAGCACATACCTTGATAAAGTTTTGAAGAAGTTCAAAATGGAACAATCCAAGAAGGGGTTCTTGCCTGTATTACAAGGTGTGAAGTTGAGTAAGACTCAATGCCCAGTAACTACAGAAGATAGAGAAAAGATGAGTGTCATCCCCTATGCTTCAGCCATAGGCTCTATCGTGTATGCAATGCTGTGCACAAGACCCGATGTCAGCCTTGCCATAAGTATGTCCGGAAGGTTTCAAAGTGATCCTGGAATGGAGCACTGGCAAGCGGTCAAGAATGGCCGAAGCTCAAAGAGGGGCCTACAGCTTGGACAGGGAATGGCCGAAGTGGGCGGCATCGAGCACGCGCGGAGGAGGAAGAAGGAGAGAGAATAGGAGAGTGGGCCGACGCATGCCGTGCTGCGGACGTCGGGGACAACCAGGGGGACAAACTTCCCCATCCCAATGTGGTCAGGAGCCTCGTGATGCTCCTGCTATAGTACGGCGGTGGACTGTAGTATGCTCCAGAGTGCCCAAATGGCATGCCAAGGCATGCCTTTGGCATTTTGGGCGTGACCACTTGTGTCCAGGGGTCTAGGGGATTAGGCTAGGGAACACGAGCATTGGATGCCCTAGGAGGTTGATAGAATAAGAGGGGCGGGGAGAGAGGGGTGTTTTACTGTTGTCTAGAGGGTGAAAATGGGGTTTTAACCCTAATCAATCATTGATAATTGTCTAGATAAAGCTACTGGAGGTGAGGTGCAATGCTAGTAAGTTGTGGTAAAAATTTGGAGTGAAGGAGAATAGCAGAAGGGGGTCAACCAAGGCTCTTTACAAAATATGCAGAAGTGTTTGGTGGTGGCTTGGCTAAGCAAATGGAGTTTGCTTGACAATAAATTTAACAGGATAAAAATATAGGTAGAAATAGGGAGTATCACCAAGTTTGAGGAGTTTTGAAGAAAGTTCACAATGCAACTTTGCAAAACCCTAGAAATCAACAGGATCAGACTCCTGTAGATCTAGGTATGCATTCCCATTCTCCTTGATGCAACACTTGGTGTGGCATCCTTATTTGGGTAATGGAACATGCCCACAAAGTTTGGGGTCAAGGGAAGAAACTTCACAATGTAAATTGTTCAAATTTGAATCTAGACAAGTATGACTTTGGAATATTTTGATGAAGCAAATTAATTGGGATTGAGATGAAACTTTGCAAGATCATCACTTATGACAATTGTGACTTGCTGAAATTTTCCTGGAAATTTTTGAGAATATTTCTTATAGAAATATTTCAAAAGCTTGATTTGAGCAGAAAGGGTTTTGAGGGGTTTTGCCCATGATTTTGAACATGACCTTGTGTTGAAACTCATATATGTGGAAAATATATGTCCACTGAGTTTCCCTAAATTTTCTCAAATATTTTTAAGGCACTTAAATTATTTTCCCTATAAAAGACTATTTCTGGCCTGAAGAAAAAGCCTTTTAATAAAATAGTAAAATAATCTTTAAAATTAATATATGGTGGTTTTGGGAAGTATCATATACATAGTAGGTTTCAAATAAAGCCTTTGGGGAAAAGTATCCACCCAATTTGAGGACTTGTAGTGCAAACCTGAACTCAAGGGTTTTTGAAAACCTATTATAGATAAATTCATTTTGGTAAAAATAATTTTTTAAACAAAAATAGTTTTGGGTACTATTCACACGGCATGATCATTGGGCAAGAAGTTTTGGTCAAGTAAGATGAATATGGAGAGGAGTAGAACCTAAGAGTGCCAAACATAATCAACCAAACAATCGAACAAGCAACAATTCAAACAAGCATGCACTCAAAAAGTTTTAATTGGTTCCAAATTTTGTAAATCCAAGCATAGCAAGGTGATACAAACACAGGGTGTGACAGACCTACCGCCTTACAAGAATCTTGTCCCCGATATTCCTAGGCTAAGCACTAAGGAGATAAGGGAACTCAGATCTAAGATAGTCTTCACGCTCCTAGGTTGCTTCTGCTTCAGTGTGGTTGCTCCATTGGACCTTGAAGTACTTGATGGTGCGGCTTCGGGTGTAACGCTCCGCTTCATCCAGAATGTGATCTAGCCTCTCACGATAAGTGAGGTCTGGCTGAAGGTCGATGGCTTGATGATCGATGCCCTTGTAGAGGTCGAGGTGTTGGAAATATGCCCTAGAGGCAATAAATAAAGTGTTTGTTATTATATTTCCTTGTTCATGATAATCGTTTATTCTCCATGCTATAATTGTATTATTTGGAAACATGGATACATGTGTGGATACATAGACAAACACAATGCCCCTAGTATGCCTCTAGTGAACTAGCTCGTTCATTGAAAGATGGTTAAGGTTTCCTAGCCATGGACATGAGATGTCATTTGATAACGGGATCACATAATTAGGAGAATGATGTGATGGACAAGACCCAAACTACAAACGTAGCTTATGATCGTGTCAGTTTATTGCTACTGTTTTCTACATGTCAAGTATATGTTCCTATGACCATGAGATCATGCAACTCACAGATATCGGAGGAGTACCTTGTGTGTATAAAACTTCGCAACGTAATTGGGTGACTATAAAGGTGCTCTACACGTGTCTCCGAGGGTGTCTATTGAGTTGGCATGGATCAAGACTGGGATTTGTTACACCGTGTGACGGAGAGGTATCTCAGGGCCCACTCGGTAATACAACATCACAATAAGCCTTGCAAGCAATGTGACTAAGTGTTGGTCACGGGATCATGTATTACGGAACGAGTAGAGAGACTTGCTAGTAACGAGATTGAACTAGGTATGGAGATACCGACGATCGAATCTCGAGCAAGTAACATACCGAAGAACAAAGAGAACATCATACGGGATTAACTGAATCCTTGACATAGAGGTTCGATAGATAAAGATCTTCGTAGAATATGTAGGAACCAATGTGTACATCAAGGTCCCGCCATTGGTTATTGACCGTAGAGGTGTCTCGGTCATGTCTACATAGTTCTCGAACCCGCAGGGTCTACGCACTTAAGGTTTGGTGACGTTTCGGTAGTATAGAGTTATGTATGGTGGTTACCGAAGTTTGTTTGGAGTCCCGGATGAGATCCTGGACATCACGAGGAGCTCCGGAATCGTCCGAAGGTAAAGATTCATATATAGGAAGTCCTGTTTTGGTCGCCGGAAAAGTTCCGGGCTGATCGGTAGTGTACCGGGAGTGTCGATAGTGTACCGGGAGACCTCCGGGAGGGGTATTTCGACCCAAGAGGCTTCATGGGCTGTGGGAGAGTGAATATCAGCCCTTAGTGGGCTGGTGGAAACTCCCACACAAGGCCCATGTAGCTAGAGAAGAAAACCCAAAAGAAAAAAGGTGGGAAAAGGCAAAAAGGAAAAAAAAAGGATGAATCCTAATCCTACTAGGAGTGGAGGAGGTGGACTCCTCCTCTCCTAGTTCGGCCGAAGCCTAGGAGGCTTGGAGGCCAATCTGCCTCCTCTCTTCCTCTCCTCCTATATATACTGGTGGTATTGAGGGTTTTTGCACTAGATTTTCAGCCACGTGCTACCCGTTCCTCCAGTGCATAGTTTCTCCTCTAGATCGGTTTTCTACAGTGCTTAGGCGAAGCCCTGGCAAAATTGCTCCACCACCATCGCCGGAGCGCCGTCAGGCTCCCGGAGAACTCTTCTTCGTCTCCACTCCTTCTTGCTGGATCAAGACGGTGGAGATCGTCATCAAGATGTACGTGTGCTGAACGCGGAGGTGTCGTCCGTTCGGTGCTAGATCGGAAGGATCGTGATCAAGTTCGTGGGACGGATCGTGATCGGATCGCGGGACGGATCGTGATTGGATCGCGGGACAGATCGTGATTGGATCGTGGGACGCACGGCGATTTGGATCGCGAAGACATTCGACTACACCAACCGCGTTTCTTAACGCTTCCCGCTTAGCGATCTACAAGGGTATGTAGATCCACTCTCTCTCTCTCTCGTAGATTCTCATCACCATGGATAGATCTTCGTGTGCATAGGAAAATTTTTGTTTCCCATGCAACATTCCCCAACATGAGGCGGTTGGGAACTTTGAGACACTTCCGGAGTTGTGACACGTGGAACATGTTGTGCAGGTTTGATAACTCGGAAGGCAGCTCTAGCTGGTAGGCAACTTCTCCTCGCCTAGAGGTGATCTTGAAGGGGCCGATATATCTTGGTGCAAGCTTTCCCTTCACGTGGAAACGCTTGGTCCCCTTGAGGGGCGTGACTCGAAGGTAGACATTGCCACCAACACAGAAGCTCATATCCCGATGTTGAGAGTCAGCATAGCTCTTCTGCCTAGTCTTGGCGGTCTCAAGACGCTCTCGGACGAGTTAAACTTGCTCTTCTGCTTTGTGGAGAATATCTGTTCCAAAGACCAATCCTTCTCCGGTCTCTAACCAGTTGAGGGGAGTACAACACTTGCGTCCATACAACACCTCAAAGGGTGCCATTTGAAGACTCGGCTGATAGCTATTGTTGTAGGAGAACTTAGCAAACAGCTGGCAATCTTCCCACTTGGATCCATATGCTAAAACACAATACAGAGCATATCTTCAAGTATCTGATTTAGTCGTTCTGTTTTCCCACCTGTATGGGGGTGAAAAGCAGTGCTGAAGGAAAGCTTGGTTCCCATTGCCTCTTGAAACATCTTCCAGAACCTTGAGGTGAACTGGGTGCCTCGGTCTGACACGATCTCCTTAGGAACTCCATGAAGACTCACAATACGCTCGATGTAAAGGCTAGCTAGTTTGTTACCATCATAGCTGGTCTTGAGGGGAATGAAATGGGCCACCTTGGTCAAGTGATCGACAATGACCCAAATGGAATCATGTCCTTTGCTTGACCTTGGTAATCCAATGATGAAGTCCATCCCGATTTTGTCCCATTTCCATTCAGGCACTTTGAGAGGTTGCAATAGTCTAGTGGGTCACTGATGCTCAGCTTTGGCACGCTGGCATACGTCACACTTGGCAACAAAGGAGCCTATCTCCCGTTTCATGCAATGCCACCAAAATCTTGACTTGAGGTCTTGGTACATCTTGGTTCCTCTAGGATGGATGGAATACGTAGTGTCATGATCTTCTTGCAAGATCAAATTCTAGAGCTCTTATTTGTTGGGTACGTAGATGCGATTCACAAACCATATGACTCCTTGCTCATCCACTGAGAATCATGGGGCCTTGCCTGCCTTGATCTCTCTCTTGATGCTTTCAATGCTCTCATGTCCCTCCTGAGCTTTCTTAATATCATCCATCAAGGTAGGCTTCGCTTCGAGGTTGTCAAGGAATCCAGGTGCAACTAGTTCCAAGCCCAAGCTTTCAAGCTCTTCATACAGGGCGGGTAGCCTTTCCTTAATCATAGCATTCAAGGAACCAGCCTTTCTTCTTATGGCATCAGCTATGACGTTAGGCTTTCTGGGGTGGTATTGAACACTGAGGTCATAGTCCTTGATCAACTCCAACCATCTTCGCTGCCTCCTGTTCAATTCCCTTTGGGTGAAAATATACTTCAAACTCTTGTGGTCTATGTATATCTCACATCGCTTCCCAGAAGGAAATGTCGCCATGTCTTTAAGGCATGAACCACGGCTGCCAACTCAAGGTCATGAGTAGCGTAGTTCTCTTCATGAGGACGTAGTTGTCTAGATAGATATGCTATGACTCTGCCTTCTTGCATCATATCACCTCCAAGCCCGGTTCTCGATGCATCACAATATATCACAAACTCCTTGTGAATATCGGGAGTGGGCAAAACTGGGGCTATTGTCAATCTCCTCTTGAGCTCTTGGAAGCTTTCTTCACACTTCGGCGTCCATTCAAACTTCTTGTCCTTCTTCAAAAGTTGGGTCATGGGTCGGGCAATGCTCGAGAATCCTTCGGCGAACTTGTGGTAATATCCCACGAGTCCGGGGAAGCTTCTCACTTCCGCCACGTTGGTTCGGGATTGCCATTCAGTCATGGCTTCAATCTTGGCAGGATCCATTGACAATCCTTCTGTCGTCAGCACATGGCCCAAAAATCCAACTTCATGAAGCCAAAATTCACACTTGCTGAACTTGGCATAAAGCTGGTGCTCTCGAAGCTTTTCTAGGACCAACCTCAAGTGTTGTTCATGCTCTTCTTCAGACTTGGAGAAGACGAGTACGTCATCAATGAAGACGACAACAAACATGTCCAAGTACTCCATGAAGACCTTGTTCATGAGGTACATGAAGTAGGTAGGGGCATTGGTTAACCCAAATGACATGGCCATCTTTGGAATGTCTTGGGGTCGGATCTTCAATTGGTAGTACCCGGACCTGAGTCAATCTTGGAAAACACCTTAGCTCCATTCAGCTGATCGAACAGGTCTTCAATCTTGGGGGGTGGGTACTTGTTCTTTATTGTGACCTCATTGAGAACTCAATGTCACGGTCAGGAGGCATCCCAGGCAGCTCATCAGGAAATACATCCGGGTATTCACATACCAATGGCACTTGATACAACTCAATTCCCGACAGCCAGTTTGCCCGAGGGGCTTAAGTGGACGGAGGGTTGGAAACATACTTGACTTCCACTCATTAGCTATTGGTCATGGTAACAATCCTCTTGGCACAGTCTAACATGCCTTGGTGCTCGGTTAACCAGTCCATGCCTAGGATCACATGCAAGCCTTCTGACTTCAGGATGATAAGGTCTGCTAGGAAGTCTAGCCCGTTCATGTTAATCTCAACTCCTTTACAACCTATCCCGGACTTCATAACTGATCCCGGGGTTTGTATCAACATATGACTACCCAGGGGTGTGGGCTTCATGCCACTCTCTAGTGCAAACTTTTGAGTAACAAAAGAATGCTAAGCTCCATACTCAAAAAATACTATTGTTGGGGTTGAGTTGACGAGGAACGCACCCAGTATGACGTTCGGGTCTTCCTGGACTTCCTTGGCGGTGATGTGATTCACACGACCCATGCCATTGTTGGGATGGTTGAGGGGAGTTGGGTTTCTTGGTGGTGCTCCATGGCCTTGACCTTTGTTCGGCGCATTGGGGCGCAGTGCATCTGGCTTCTTGTTGGGACACATCCTAGAGATGTGTCTTGGCTGACCACATCCAAAGCAAGTGACTTTCCCATGGTTGTTGTTGTAGTTTCTGCTGCCATTTTTGTTATTGGGGTTTTTGTAAGATGGTCTCGGATTGGCATACTGCTGAGGCTGGTAGCTCGGACGAGGTGGAGGAGGTCTAGCCTGCTACGGCTGATAGGTCGGCTTGGCTGGGGCTGGCTGCCAGGAGAGAGGTTTTTGGTTCTTGAAACTACCATTTCTAATCATCTTGCGCTTGTGAGTGTCCTCTATGACATCATGCTTGTCTTCTAGCATAAGAGCCTTGTTCACCAGGTCGAAGAAGGTCCGACAGTCGTAGATAATGAGCTGATACTACAGGGTTTGCTGAAGTCCTTCCATGAAGCGTTCCATCTTAGCAGCCTCCGTGTTGACATCTTCAGGTGCATACCTTGACAATAGGTTGAACTTCTGCATATACTCCTTGATAAAGCCACTTCCTTGCTTTAGCGCTCGGAATTCTCTCTTCTTGATAGCCATGATCCTAGATGGAATGTGGGCGCTGCGGAATCCTTCCTTGAAGTTATCCTAGGTGATCACTCGATCGCCTTGCATGACCTTGAATACATCCCACCAAGCTCTGGTGGTACCTCCGAGGTAGTGAGAGGCATAAAGCACCTTCTCATGATCTTCATTGCAATTGATCAGTGCAAGGAGGTCGTTGATGGTGCGGATCCAGTCGTCAGCATCCAACGGTTCAACAGTCTCGGTGAAGGTTGGGGGAGAATTCCTCATGAACTCAGACAGAGTGGAGCGGCCATTGTTGTTCCTGCCTTGCTGCTGGTTGTTCACAAGGACTTGAGCCATATGCTGAATAGAAACATTGTTTGCTTGGCATTCCACTAGGATAACTTGGAGAAACTGGGCAATGGTCATTTTCTCCGGTGGAGGTGGTGGCGGGGGAATTTTGCCTTGTGGCTGCTCCTAGTGTCCTCGATCCTGAGCAGTCCCACCAGCCCCATGTTGCTAGCTGGAGTTGCCGGCTTCAGGGTTGGTGAAGGAGCTATTGTGGGTAGCAGTCACCATCCTGTTTGGATCAGCCAAGTCAAACAACTAGGATAGACGAGAGGAAAAGCAACAATGGAAAAGCGTGCCTAAGGGGGTTGGTCGAGTGCAAGTGTGGTAAAACAAAGGTCAAAGGACCAACACATATATTAAGATAAGGTAGATGATGGAGTCGCTTACATGTTGCCTAAGGCAAAAGCGCGACTTGCATCGGAACACAAATAGCAAAAACAAATGACAAGCACACATGGTTTCATATGAACCATTACATGGACTCGACTCCGCATGAGGGGTACATGACTGATCCTACCCTAGGGGGTTCTCGGACTCAGGTGGTGGAGTGCTCTGCTTCCTGCCCAAGAGGAAGGAAGACTTGATTGCTTGCTAGGACTCCTTCTGGCATGATGCCCATGCTTGCCATACTCGAAACATGTGACGAGAATACAGAGGTTGCTACTCGTCCTTGGGTCAAGATGCCAGTGGTTTGGCGGAATAGCTCTCGAATATGGTGAAGCTTGTGGCGAAGCTGCACGAACTCCTTAATCAGGTTGTGAATCAAACTATCGGCGGAAAGGCTGAAGTAGGTCTGGAATCTGAGTGTCATGCCATCCTCCTTGGATGGAACCAGCGTCTGGCTTTCGCCAATGTCGTCATTTCTGATGGGTAGGTAACGAGTAGCGAGCTCGTCGGTCATCTCTGGAATGATGCCTCAAAGGTGGACAAGTGCCTTGTGTGCTGTTGTCTCGACTGCGAGTGCTAGGGGCTTCATTTGTGGTCCTTCAAAGAACCAACTGGTCGGGGATTCGTTTGCCTTCACGAACACTTTAGCATGATATTCATTCGTGATTGCATCGCCCTAGTGCTCATGGTAGAAGAAAACAAGTGGTTGCCGAATCTGGCACTTCTCCAGGCTATCCCCAAGGAGTAGGGGAAAGCCGGATGCTAGGAGGGCTTCGGGTACGAGGGCCATCTACAAGGTTTTGAATGGAGGAGAATCAACAATAGTTTGAAATATACTAGAAGAGAAGAGAGGTATAAAATTTGTTGCAACTAGCAACTAGGCACAATTTTGAAGAAAAAATATCCTAACTAACGTCCATGGTAACTAAGGTCTTCCTACAGTCAACCTGGCTCTAATACCAGCTCTATGGGACCCCGACTCATAAGTCGTGATCACCGATTGCACGTGTATAGTGATCCCAGAGATCAATGCTCACTGAACACACAGAAGCTGAAAAACAAGTCTTACATCCTTACATATCGTCTTACACAAATAAAGGACAGCTAGGCCAAGTCTTACATAGATAGGGCGACAAGGACCAAACACTTAAACATAACAAGCAGCGGAAATCTTGGTTGAAAGCATGAACCCATACCATCTGCCTTAAACCTACAGGCATTCTGACTGGGAGGTGTCCTAGTTTGCATGTTCGTCACCAATGAACTCTTCATCGTATTCCTGCCCTTCCATGCATGGCCAATTAAATAACCAGTGGCAACCCAATGAGTACTTTGAATGTACTCGCAAGCAACCTAAGTTGGAACACGGCAATAACCATGCATGATATAACACTAAATAGGTATTTTGCAGAAAGCTGGTTTTGAATGCCATGACATGATCAAGTAACTATGTAAGCATGCATCAACAGTTGGCCGATATCCATATGAACAAGTTACATATATCATCATAAACAGGAGGTTGAACATCTCATGTTCAATCATCATGTCAAGTCATCTGACTCATCTCAAGTATCATCTCTGTGTCATCCACACGCACACCAAGTTTTGAGGAAACATCTAGACGTAGTTTAAGAAGGACCTCCAACTGTCCATGACCGTGGACATGGCTATTCGAATAGTTTTACACTCTGCAGAGGTTGCACAGTATACCCACAAGACTCGGGGAACTTCCATGTCATCCACGACTCGCGGTATATTACCTACCGAGGTAAGCACCCAAACATTGTCTTTCCCTTGGCGATAATAAACAAAGAGTTGACTCGATTGATACACAAGCTCTTCGAGCAGTACAAGCTCGAAGAGGGGCCCACAGCTTGGACATGGAGTGGCCGAAGTGGGCGGCATCGGGCATGCGCAGAGGAGGGAGAAGGAGAGAGAATAGGAGAGGGGGTCGATCGCCTGCCGTGCTACGGACGCCGATGCCGACCAGGGGGACAAGCTTCCCCATCCAATGTGGTCGGGAGCCTCGGGATGCTCCTGCTATAGTGCGGCGGCACACTGTAGCACGCTCCAGAGCGCCCAAATGGCATGCCATGGCATGCCTTTGGCGTTTTGGGCGCGGCCACCTGTATCCAGGGGGTCTAGGGGAATCTAGGCTAGGGAACACTAGCATTGGATGCCCTGGGAGGTTGATAGAATAAGAGGGGAGGGGAGACAGGGGTGTTTTACTGCTGTCTAGAGGGTAAAAATGGGGTTTTACCCCTACTCAATCATTGAGTATTGGCCAGATAAGGCTACTGGAGGTAAGGTGCAATGCTAGTAAGTTGTGGTAAAAATTTGGAGTGAAGGAGAATAGCAGAAGGGGGTCACACAAGGCTCTTTACAAAATATGTAGAAGTGTTTGGTGGTGGTTTGGCTAAGCAAATGGAGTTTGCGTGCCAAGAAATTGAACATGATGAAAATATATGTAGAAATAGGGAGGATCACCAAGTTTGAGGAGTTTTGAAGAAAGTTCACAATGCAACTTTGCAAAGCCCTAGAAATCAACAAAATCAGACTCCTGTAGATCTAGGTATGCATTCCCATTCTCCTTGAAGCACCACTTCGTGTGTCATCCTTATTTGGGTAATGGAACATGCCCACAAAGTTTGGGATCATGGGAAGAAACTTCACTATGTAAAGTTGTTCAAATTTGAATCTGGACAGGTATAGCTTTAGAATATTTTGATGAAGCAAATCAATTGGGATTGAGATGAAACTTTGCAAGATCATCACATATGACAATTGTGATTTGCTGGAATTTTCCTGGAATTTAATCAGAATATTTCTTATAGAAATATTTCAAAATCTTGATTTGAGTAGAAAGGGTTTTGAGGGGTTTTGCACATGATTTTGAACACGAACATGTGTTGAAACTCATATATATGGAAAATATATGTCCACTGAGCTTCCCTAAATTTTCTCAAATAATTTTAATTCGCTTAAATGATTTTTTCCTTATAAAAGACTATTTCCGCCCTTAAGAAAAAGCCTTTGAATAAAATAGTAAAATAATCTTTAAAATTACTATTTGGTGGTTTTGGGAAGTCGTATATATAGTAGGTTTCAAATAAAGCCTTTGGGGAAAAAGGATCCACCCAATTTGAGGATGTGCAGTGCAAACCTGGACTCAAGGGTTTTTGAAAACCTATTTTGGATAAATTCTTTTTGGTAAAAAATAAAATTTTGATAAAAATAGTTTTGGGTACTATTCACATGGCATGATCATGGGGCAAGAATTTTTTGATCAAGTAAGATGAATATGGGGAGGAGTAGAACCTAAGAGTGCCAAACATAATCAAACAAGCAACATTTCAAACAAGCATGCACTCAAAAAGATTTAATTGGTTCCAAATTTTGTAAATCCAAGCGTAGCAAGGTGAAACAAACACAGGGTGTGACAGCCGCCCTGTGGTACCGGGTTAACTACCGCTTATTTTTAGCTCTTTGGTGTCTTTGCATTGTTCTGTCTATTGTGAGCGGAAGTACCGCGGGGAGCCGAGCGATAGTATCGCTCGGGCAGACTGCCACCCTCCCCTTCCTGCTCCATTTCCTCTTATTTTTAGCTCTCTGATGTCTTTGGCACTCGTGCGGATTTTGAGCGGCATTTAGAAGCGGATGTACCGCTCCGAGCGGCACTATCATACAACCCTCCTCTTATATGCTAAGTTTGGATGTCCTTCAATGATAAGCGGAAGTACCGCTAGCAGGAGCGGTAGTATCGCTCCGGTGTAACTAACACCTCCTTGAGTTCTGTGAGCTGACTGTGACGCCCGGTGCTTCTGTGCAAGCGGAAGTACCGCTCCCTCGAGCGGTACTACAGCTTATGCATGACTTGTGGGCAGAAAACGGTCAGTTTTTCAACCACTATATAAGTGGGTCTTCTTCCCTAGGGAGACTCACCTCTTTTCCCCCAAAAGCTCCATTGTTGCTCCTAAGCTCATTCTTGCCCCATCTCTCTCGCTAGCCATCGATTTTTGTTCATGCTCTAGGGTTAGGAGGAGAAGGCCTCGATCTACACTTCCACCAAGAGAAATTTGATTCCCCACACTAATCCTTTGCGGATTTTTTTACTCGTAGGTGTTTGAGAACCCTAGATGAAAGAGGTCACCTCGAACACATTTTCTACTATGGTGAAGCTTTGTGGTTTGATTTGGAGCCTCCAATTAAGTTGTCGAGATAGCCCCAATCTTGTTCGTAAAGGTCCAGTTGTCGCCTTCAAGTGCACCACTATTGCAATCGTGGCATATCGGATTGTGTGAGGGCGTGAGGAGAATATGTTTGCCTTAGTGGCATCCTGGGGAGCATTGTGCCTCCACACTGCTCTAATAGAGGCATACTTCCCCTTAAAGGGAAGGAACTTGAACGCACAATATGTTCCCTTGGGGTTTTTGATAATTCATGACAACATACATTGTCTCTTGGACTAATGATGTCATCTAGTGTATTTCAGACAAAGTCCACAGAGAAGGTTGGCTAAGGAATGTGAAGAGTATCCCCATGAACAAGAATGAGAAGGAATAGAATTGGTAAAGCTTCAAGCAAGAGGACTCTACATTCTACTTTGTGAGAAATCATTTTGAGTCCATAGGAAAGCCAATACTATTAAAAGGGGGTAAGGTACTGTTGGTGAACAAGATACTCCACGAGGACAAGTGATAGTCACCAAGAACACCAACAAACTCTTCCACAAATCTCTGTCCAAGCTATTCATGAAAATCAGTGAAACAAACAATTTCCACTCAATCCCACTGATTCGCAACCTCACACAAAGCCCTGCCAAACCATACACATCCGTGCAACCGATCCCACTTCGGTGCCTCCGAGTTTAGCTTGCCAACTTTCTGTTACCTCGACTCACAAAATCGGAATTTACGAGTTTTTGGATCAGCGTGATCGAGATTTGGATTCTGACCATTGGACACCTGATCGGTACCCCTGACATTTCTATATCGGTCTCACCGAGATTCAAACGTTGCTAACTTTGGAGAAACTCATTACCATCGAGATTCACACATCGGTGTCACCGAGTTGGCCACTTTAGGTGTAAAGGTTGGATTCTTGGAGATGCCTATATATAACCCTCCACCACCACTCACTCGCAAGGGAAGCACTCAGAATAGATCCCCACTTATCCCATCAGGTTTTCTAAGAGAGAGCCATCTACTCATGTGTTAAGATCATGCCATTCCATTCCAACCATATGAATCTTGATATCTAGCCTCCCCAAGTTGCTTTCCACTCAATAAATCTTTTCCACCAAAGCCAAATCTTTGAGAGAGTGATTGAGTGTTGAGGAGTCTATCATCTTGAAGCACAAGAGCAAGGAGTTCATCGACACTATCGAGCCTATTACCTTTTGGCGGGTGGTGCCTCCTAGATTGGTTAGGTGTCGCTTGGGAACCTCCTACTTCGTGTGGTAGAGTGAAACAAGATGTTTTTAAGGGCGAGGAGATCGCCTACTTCATGAAAATCTACCCCGACATAGGCTAGTCCTCCATGGACGTAGGCCATCATGGTATTGACAAGGTTGCTTCTTCATGGAACCCACGTGGGAAGAGCCCTCCGTGGACTCTCGCGACCATTACCCTCCGTGGGTTGAAGTCTCCATAAATGATAGAACCAGCTATCAGAACCACAGGGAAATCTTTGTGTCCTTCATGTGTTTGATCTCCATTTCTCAACTCCTTACTTCCATGTTCAACGTCTTTACTTTCCGCTGCCATACCTGATGACTTGCATGTGTACGGTGTGCTAGACTTTCTATAATTGCTAAAATCTACAAACACTTAACTTTGCACCTTGTGAGATTTTAATTTGTGCTAGTAGTCTATTCACCCCCTCTAGACATACTCTTCTAGTGATCCCACAATTGGTATGAGACAAAGATCTCCATAAACTTGGTTTAGTCACCTTTGGAGGAAGATGGATATGCCTAGTTTGGAACGTTTGAGTTGTAGAGTGCCCATTCTTGATGGAGAGTACTATAGTCAATGGAAACATGTAATGATTGATCTATTTGACAATTCCATTTCAGAAAGCATATTGAAAATCCCTATGTGTTCCCCATCGATGAATTACATCCCACATACGAAGAGGAAAGTGACATGATTGGTAACCTCAGAACTGTCAATCTTATCGTTGGAGGTTTACCAAGATTTGTGCTTACCATGTTGAAGAATTTTGAATGTTCTTATATTTTGTGGAATTATTTGGAGAAACGATATCCAAATTATTCATTAAGTAATCTTGATGAAATTCTTCATAAAAATGTTGCTTTTCATGGAATGAAGTCTAGTGATCCAAACTTTGATAATTGCTTATTTGAGTTTCGTGATCTTATGCGTTCTAACGGATATGTCACTACCATTAGCAACATTGTTTTAGAAGCCATTCACATACGTAAGCTTGAACATTTTCTTAGTCAAAATTCTAACGAGTCTCTTGGTTTCCATGACGAGGAGATTCTACCTAATGATGACAATGAATAACATGGCTACTATGATGATGATGAGATGTTTGACATCGAATGTGCCAAGACGATGAAGTGCCTAAGTCTCATGGACAACTTCAAGGATTACATGTCCGGTGGAGAAGAATGGATTCTCGACAGTGGATGCACCGATAATATGACTGGAGATAAAGACAAGTTTCAAGGGATCACACCTAATCATGGACCTCATAGGTACGTGACCTTTGGAGACAACTCTAAGGGTAAGGTACTTGGCCTTGGTAAGGTGCCCATATCTCATGATAGCTCTATTCAAAATGTCATGCTTGTTGAATCCCTTGGTTACAATCTTCTTTCTGTATCTAGACTAGCGGACTTCAGTTTCAATGTGCTATTTACTAAAGTAGATTGTCAAATGTTTCGTCATATAATCATAAAACTGTCTCAAGGTATTCATAGAGGTGATCTATACATTGTCGATTTCACTAAAAAGGCCCAACCTCGTACTTGTCTTATTGCAAAATCTTCTAAAGGTTGGCTATGGCATAGAAGGCTAGGACATTTAGGCATATGTAATATACATAAGCTTATCAAGGGTGATCACATTCTTGGTATTAAAGATGTTATCTTTGACAAATATAACCTTTGTAGCGCTTGTCAAGCAGGAAAGCAAGTAGGTGCAAGTCATCCGGTCAATAACATCATGACCACTAGGAGACCACTCGAGTTACTTCATATGGATCTTTTTGGCCCAGTGCTTACAAGAGTCTCGGTGGAAACTCGTATGGTCTAGTTATAGTTGATGATATTCCAGATTTACGTGGGTATTCTTTCTTGATTTTAAGTGAAAGGTACAAAAGATCTTCAAGAACTTTGCACGCAAAGCGCAAAAACAATTTGAAGTGAAGATCAAGAAGGTTTGAAGTGATAACGGATCATAGTTCAAGAACACCCATGTGGATACTTTTCTTGACGAAGAGGGTATTCCACATGAGTTCTCGGCTACGTACATGCCTAAAAAAATGGAGTTGTTGAGAGGAAGAACCGAACCCTCATTGAGATGGCGAGAATGATGCTTGACGAATACAATACGCCAAGACACTTTTGGGCAGAAGTCGTGGAAACAGCATGTCATACCACAAACCCACTCTACTTGCACAAGCTTCTCGGTAAAACGGCATACGAGCTACTCACCGGTAACAAACCCCAAGTTGGATACTTTTGGGTATTCGGCTCTAAGTGCTACATTCTTGATAAGCATCGTCGTGCTAAATTTGCTCCCAAATCACATGAAGGTTTCCTACTTGGTTACGGATCGAAGTCTCACACCTACCATGGCTACAACAACTTCACTCGAAAAGTTGAAGAGACAATAGATGTGAAGTTTGATGAATCTAATGGTTCACAAGTCGAACAATTGCCAAATGATGTAGCAGATAAATATCCTTCGAAGCTATCCAATATTTGCCTATCGGCAAGATTCATCCCAAGGAGGTAAAGGAAAGTACTTCATCAACCCAAGTGGTAGCTACTACTTTGCATCAAGGCTACCGACAAAATGACATGGAAGCATCCACAAGTGGTACTTGGCAAGATGAAGAGGAGGAGGAAGTACATCATGAAGATCCGCCACAACCTCCTTCACCACCACCTCAAGGAGATGACCACTTCGGCAACAACGAAGATTAAGGAGATGATGAAGAGGAATCTCCACCATCCAACAAGACAAAGCTACCCCAAGTTCGAGCACAAGTGACTTAGAACCATCCCCCAAACCAAGTCTTTGGTGATATACAAACAGGGAGGATCACTCGCTCTAAAACTCGCTTAGCTAACTTTTGTGAGCACTATTCTTTCATCTCTAGCATTGAACCCTTGATGTTTGAGCAAGCTCTTGAAGATGCGGATTGGGTGAATGATATGCATGAAGAGCATCACAACTTCGAGAGGAACAAAATGTGGACACTCATGGAGAAGCCCAAGGACGAGCAAAACGGTACAAAATGGGTGTCTCGGAACAAGCAAGATGAAGACAGTCAAGTTGTATGCAAGAAGTCTCGTCTCGTACCCCAAGGATATACGCAAGTCGAAGGTATGGAGTACGGTGAGACCTATGCCCCCATTGCTAGACTTGAAGCTATTTGAATTCTTCTTGCTTATGCCAATCACCATGACATCACTCTTTACCAAATGGATATCAAAAGTTCCTTTTTAAATGGAGAAATGGAGGAGGAAGTCTATGTTAAAAAACCTCCAAATTTGTAAATCCTAAGAAACCTGACCACATTTACAAACTTCTCAAAGCTGTATATGGTCATAAGCAAGCCTCATCGTGCTTGGTATAAATGCCTAACAAAGTTTCTTATTGAAAAAGGTTTTGAAATTGGTAAAATTGACGCAACCTTATTCACAAAGAGAGTTAATGGTTAATTATTTCTGTGCCAAATTTATGTGAATGATATTATCTTTGGATCTACTAATCCACAATTTAGTGAGAAATTTGGAAGGTTGATGTCAGAGAAATATGAGATGTCTATGATGTGTGAGCTGAAATTCTTTCTTGGTCTACAAATCAAGCAAACGAGATAAGGTACATTCATATCTCAAACAAAGTACACCAAGCACTTGATCAAGAAATTCAACATGTAACAATGCAAAGTTATGAAAACTCCTATGCCCACTAGTGGACATGTTGGTCTCACTAAGGAGGACGAACCGGCTGATCAAAAGGTTATCGATCAATGATTGGTTCACTGCTATATCTATGTGCCTCCCATCCCAATATTATGCTTAGTGTGTGCATGTGTGCCCGATATCAAGCAAGACCTAAAGAATGTCATATTAAGGCCGTGAAACGTATTGTGAGATACTTGATACATACATCAAACTTTGGAATTTGGTATCCCAAGGGATCTTCTTTTAATCTTGTTGGCTACTCTGACTCAGACTATGTCGGTGACAAGGTTGATAGAAAATCCACCTTGGGTACATGTCAATTTCTTGGTAGATCTCTTGTGTCTTGGTCCTCCAAGAAGCAAAACTCGGGATCTCTATCTACCGCCGAAGCTTAGTATATTGCTGCTGGATCATGTTGTGCGCGATTGCTATGGATGGAAAAAATGCTTAAGGATTATGGAATCTATGTGAAAAATGTTCCATTACTTTGTGACAATGAGAGTTCTATTAAGATTGGTCATAATCCCATGCAACATTCTTGAACCAAGCATATTCAAGTTCGGCATCATTTCATTTGTGATCATGTTGCCAAAGGAGACATGAATCTTGAGCATGTTCGTACCAACAAGCAATTGGCCTATATCTTTAGTAAACCACTTAATGAAAAAATGTTTTTCATTTGAGGAGTGAGTTGAACATCATTGATGCTTCAAACATGAGCTATGCTCACTCGAATGCATGCCAGGGGATGATCTTACTTAACCATTCCACGCTATTATTACCATGAATATCATGTATCTTGGAATTCTATGCTCCCTTAAGCTTGTATTGCATCTAACCCTTTTGTAGGTACTTGGAAGAACAACACTCCACAAGATTGCCAACCACCCATATCTTAAGCAATCTTGTCATGACCAAGTATCCACAACTTCTCTTTGGCGATGAAAGGGAGAAGACTACAAATGATATCCTTTACATATATTTGATGTGTTCACAATTGCTCTCAATTGGTATCAAGTGTTTTTAATATGTCATGTTCTTCCTTGCGTGACTAACCTATGTAGGTGAAAAGTGAACCAAAACAAAAGGATTGCTCCCAACTCAAGATGAACTTCATCAACCTCGAGCATCCTCATCAAGTTCACCTACAAGCTACGTCATCAAAATCACTCAAAGGTATGTACTCATATCCTTGATATAGCTTTGCTCCAAGTCATGTGATAAAGAAACTCAAGAGATATGAAGACATTAAAATGCTTAAACGAAAAATGCTAACCCTTAAGTCAATATACTCTAATATAAGTGACCTAGTCACCGCCCATCATCTAGTTAAGAGGATTGAACGGAGAACCCTTCTTGTGTTGTTCTTTGACATTTCCATTCAACTCTAACCTAGATGAAAATTCATTGCAAATATTTATGAAAATGCAGTGTAAATATTTATGAAAAATCATTGCAAATCTTTTTGAAAATTCAATGAAAATCTTTATGAAAATTCATTGCAAATCTTTATGAAAATTCATTGCAAATCTTCATGAAAATTCATTGCAAATCTTTATGAATATTCATTGCAAATCTTTGAGACACATTTTGAGACATTTTGAAAAATTGCATTTGACAAAGTTGGCAAGTTTCTGTTATCCAACTCGGAGCCTCCGATCAAAAAATTTCGGTCTTACCAATATTGCAGTCCTACTACAGAAACCCATATCGGTGCTACCGAATCCTTTGCCTCAAGGTCACCGACCTCTTTGCACTTTGTTTGTTTTGTTTTATAACAGCTCAATAATTCGAAGGATGTAGGCGGAGAAACATCTGGAGATATTATCTCAAATAATCAAGGATCCATACATCAAAGGAGGAGAATTTTTAAAGGTTTTATAGATCTTAAGGGGGAGAAAAAAATTCAAGGAAACCTTGTCTCAAAACTCTCAAAGACCATAAATCTCTAGGATCCCTTCCCACTCTATGATTCCTTTTATCTCACCCTTTGCGTGACCCTGTTTTGGAAATTAATGCCAAAGAGGGAGAAGTATCAAAGCTTCTAAGCTTATACTCATACCAAAGGGGGAGCTACTCATACCAAAGGGGGGATATAATACTAAAGGGAAAATATCTAAGCATTCATGCTTTAGGGGGAGAGATGGTCATGGAAAGAAGAAGTGTAACCTTATCATATATAAAGGGGGAGAAGTATCAAGGATCCCTTATCGCACAAATACTTCTTAAGTAGAAGATAGAAGAATGATTGAAATTTGATTCTCATATGCTTTAGACTTTTCTCAGCCCTATCTACTCTCAATATCTACATATTATGATTCAGGGAGAGAGGAAAACCTTCACAATTGGTTTCTAGGGGAGAATGCTCTAAACTTATTTGGAGACATATCATTCTCAAGAAACAATTTCTTATATGTATTCCATATCTTGGTACTCTTGGTTCCATTTGCATTTGCACTATCGAATACACTTGTGTTTCCTAACATTGTTTTCTCAAGTGTGTTCCTAATGTTCAATGCTCCAGGACCTCATGGTAAGTATATGCATCATATTCCTGTTCAAGATGATATCTTGCTTCTTGCACATATTGTTTGCAGGAGTGAGTCTTGTACATGAAATCATCTCATTCGCATATTTGATGCATATTGCCAAGATATACATGACTTCTCATGTCCTTCCTACCATGTGTGTGTTCTTGCATACAAAAGAAAATATCCTTAAAATGGATTGCACACATCTAGGGGGGTCTTGTATTAGTCATGTATCCTTCAAAGTCTTCACATATTTATGCATATCTTAAATTGAACCTTTGATTGTATGTTGTCATCAATTACCAAAAAGGGGGATATTGAAAGAACAATATGCTCCCTTGGTGCTTTGGATAATTCATGACAACATACATTGTCTCTTGGACTAATGCTTTCATCTAGTGTATTTTAGATAAAGTCCACAAAGAAGGTTGGATAAGGAATGTGAAGAGTATCCCCATGAAGAAGAAGGAGAATGAATAGCATTGGCAAAGCTTCAAGCAAGAGGAATCTATATTTTACTTTGTGAGAAATCATTTTGAGTCCATAGGAAAGCCAATACTATTAGAAGGCGGTAAGGTATTGTTGGTGAACAAGATGCTCCATGTGCACTAGTGATATTCACCAAAAACACCAACAAAATCTTCCACAAATCTCTGTCCAAGCCATTCATGAAAATCGGTGAAGCCAACAATTTTCACTCGGTCCCACCGATTCCCAACCTCAGACAGAGCCCTGCCAAACCCTAGCACATTGGTGCAACCGATCCCACTTTGGTGCCACCAAGTTCAACTAGACAACTTTCCGTTCCCTCGATTCACAAAATTTGATTTTCGAGTTTTTGGATCGGCATCACCGAGATTTGGATTCTGACCGTTGGACACCTGATCGGTACCGCCGAGATTTCTATATCGGTCTCACCGAGATTCAAAAGTTGCTACCTTTGGAGCAACTCGGTACCATCGAGATTCACACATCGGTGTCACCGAGTTGGTCACTTTAGGTGTAACAGTTGGATTTTTGGAGATGCCTATATATACCCCTCTACCACCACTCACTCACAAGGGAAGCACTCAGAATAGATCCCCACTTATCCCATCAGATTTTCTGAGAGAGATCCACCTACTCATGTGTTGAGTTCATGCCATTCCATTCCAACCATATGAATCTTGATATCTAGCCTCCCCAAGCTGCTTTCCACCCAATCAATCTCTTCCACCAAAGCCATATCTGTGAGAGGGTGATTGAGTGTTGAGGAGTCTATCATCTTGAAGCACAAGAGCAAGGAGTTCATCGGCCCTATCAAGCCTATTACCTTTTGGAGGGTGGTGCCTCCTAGATTAGTTAGGTGTCTCTTAGGAGCCTCCTACTTCGTGTTGTGGCGTGAAAGAAGAAGTTTGTAAGGGCAAGCATATCGCCTACTTCGTGAAGATCAACCCCTAGTTAGGCTAGTCCTTCGTGGATGTAGGCCATCATGGTATTGACAAGGTTGCTCTTTCGTGCAACCCTCCGTGGGTAGACCCTTCCGTCTCCGTGGGTAGACCCTTCCGTGGACTCTCGCGACCTTAACCCTTCGTGGGTTGAAGTCTCCAAAAATGTGGACGTACGATAGCAGCACCTATCAGAACCATGGGAAAAATCTTACTGTCCTTCATGCGTTTGATCTCCCTATCTCAACTCCTTACATTCATGTTGCCGGGGCACAAATGCTCAAGATCACCTCTGGGATCAGGAATCCCTTGTGGTTCGACAGGGGATCACATTGCACGAAGAGCGGAGATCAGGAGACAACACAACGGTTAGGACGCATGCATTTTACCCAGCTTTGGGTCGCTACTAAGCATAAAACCCTACTCCTGCTTTTTGGTGGATTGATTGGGGGAACACGAAGAACACAGGGCACCTAGCCCGGCAAGGACTGCTGCCTGGGACGGAGCGGCTGCGTTAGTACAAGTGTTCGGGGGTATGAATAGCCAACCTTGAGATAGGTTACCTTGGGCCTTCTTTTATAGTGCAAGGGGTCAACACAATGGCAAAACAGACATTATCAACCGATTCGATAGCTAAGCAGAGCTATCATACCTAACTTTGACATTTGGCAAAATACCATGATTGCATGCCTAGGTGGCGCTTGGGGCTGCATCCCCGGCAAGCTCTGGCCACTGCTTGGGTGGTTGTTGCTTAAGGACTTGACACACTACATCCCCGGCAAGCATAACTTCCCTTCGATGTGTAGCCACGTGCTTAGAGAGAGCTGATTAGCTGCGTGAAGGCTCGACACCGCATCGATAAGTGATGGGCATAGCGATGCGGTGGAGCGATGGCTCGCTGGCTCAGGTCTGTCGGGCAATGTCATGTCGGGTCTTCTAGGAAACGAGTGCGCCTTGGTCCGTACCAAGCATCGGGGGCATACTTGGTGTGCCGCAGCCCAGGCTTGGGTTGTCGTGTTGAGCCTGCTGGAGTCTTTTCTTGATTGCTGGTGGGGTTCTCTTCTTCGACCGCCTGTGCATAAGTCAGGTGCACTGCGTACCCATGTACTAGTGCACCAACATGAGCCCCTGGGACTGGCCCACACATGCTCGCCAGGTGTCGTTGGGTCAGGACCAAATTTCATGCACAGGCGTGCAATGTGAGGGGGTAAATGCCAATTTATTGGTCAGCACTGACCCACCACCTCGGGTCATTTCCGCCACGCGTGTCGCATGCATAGAGGGGAGTTAGCGACGGGCACGCGTGACTTAAAGTCCTGATCATGGCAGGAAACCGTAGCGCCATGGATTGGAGCAATGGGGCGGTTACGTGTTTGCCCGTGATTGTGGGTGATGGGATTGGTGGAGATGGGCGGTGACCCTTTGAGTGGAGGAGAGCCAGCCCTTGCACCCTTCCTATAAATTGGGAGGATTGCGGGAGGCAATGCTCGTCCACCCTTCCATCTTCCTCGAGGTCAAGCTTACAGAGCTCATCCTACTCCTCTTGTATTCGGTTTGCCCCTCCTCCTCTGATGACTAGGTAGAAGGGTTTGGTGGGTGCACAGATCACCGTGCAGCCTTCTTCTCGAGCCCACACCTAGTCTCTGTCGTGGGATAGCAGCGGAAAGGGCTCGAATTGTGGGAGCGGGTGGCGTGGTGGTCACGGCTGGAGCGATTGTGGCAGAATACCTGCCACTATGGTGCCTGCTGCCTCTGTTGGGGAAACACCGCGTGGCTGGCGCCACGCCTGGGTTTTGGACGAAGACATAGTGCCACATCTCGCGGTTCTCGCTCTCCCTTTTTATGGTGATGAAGAGAAGATGCTTGTACAGCCTCAAGTCGAACGTGGGAAGCTGTAGCGATGGCTCATCTCGTATTTCGTTGGGGCTCCCCTCCCGTGGCGTTGTGCAGATCGTGAGGGTGGGAACCATTCGTCCGTGCGTTCTTCTTAAGGGGAGGAGGAATTCCCCGCCTTTGGCCACCAGGGACGACCATGCTCTTTGTAGGATTTCCCGAAGAGCATGGCGTCCTTCTTGGCATCGACACCGAAGGCTTGGATGGCGAAGGAGCCCCCTCCAGTGATGGCGGAGAAGAAGACGGCGGTGGTCAGCGCCTTTCGATACTTCGGAAGCACGGGTGACAACACCGATGCGTCACCCTTGCGGCAACACCATCATCACCAGCTGGGCTCCGATAGTGCCACCATATGCACATGCCCTCTGGCTTATTTCCCCTTGTCGGTCTTGTCTGCTCCGTCTATTCGTCTGCCCTTCCTGGGGGCGAGGTCCTTCCGCCGGTGGCGTCCCTCTAGTCCTCACTGGGAAGCATCAAATCCCGGCCAGGCGCTCCCTTTGCCCTCTTGTCCTTTCCACCTAATACCTAAGAGGGGAGGGACAAGAAAGGGATTACGGGGCTCTTATCTTTTTTATGTTAAAAGATGTAGGTGCTTGCCACATTTCAATGAATCATAATGTAATCTATACCCATTTTTGTATTGAAAATGAATGATAATAGAACGCTATTATACACCCGCAAGTACTATCCCTTTCGTTCCCTTATTTGGTCTGTATTGGTATGTTTTGTCTTTGCTGCATGGGACTACTTGTCAGGTCATCATGCAAACCACGAGTGCCAGAGTGGCAGGATGGGGCCCCGGCAATAGGTTGGCGTTTTTCCCGGTAGAGCCCCCTGTCGGTATCGGCGTCGTCACCCCTATGAGCAAGGATAGGGGGACGGCTTGTCTCGATAAGGGTTTTCACCGCACAGATGACTCCACACCCACATCAAGGAAGATACTAAGGGTTTCCTTGAGAAGTACTGAACTGGAGATATATGATACACTTATGTTATCCAAGAGTGTCTTCTTTTCGAGCGGGAGGGATCGCCATCTTTGTTCCCTTGTCTTCCTCCCTTGTTTTCTTGATTATGAAACATGTAAGGCGAGGACAGTAACAAAGATTACAGTCTCATCAATCATTCTAGCAAATATATCATATCTACAAGGTGTTAACATCGTAGTCCGTAGTCATGAAAGAAAATGCGTAATGAGCTTGTAATGATGACGATATGATGCAATGCCTAGCTTTTTATTACTGCTGCACAGGGTCTACGCCTTGCTTTGTACAAAGGGTTACATGCAACATCGGCAAGGCTTCTACAAAAGGTGGCTGCTGAGGACTGGGCCTGACAGCCGCGCCTTACGGATAGAACTTACGAAGATGCTCAATGTTCCATGACTTCTGCACTTTGGTGCCATCTTCGGTCTCGACACGGACTGCGCCAGGTCTGGTGACTTGTACTACCCGGTAAGGGCCTTCCCACTTCGGCGTCAACTTGTTTGTACCCTTGGTGGACTGAACTTGCCGAAGGACAAATTTGCCTTCCTCAAGGATCGGAGCAAAAACTTTGTGGCTATGGTAGCAGCGCAAATCTTGTTGGTAACGTGTAGTACACACAGCGGCCCAGAGACGGTCTTCCTCGCGGAGCGCGGCATCGTCATGCCATAGCTGTTGTTGCTCTACTTCGTCGTAGGCAAGCACTCGACGTGACCCGTATATGAGTTCCATGGGGAGCACTGCTTCCGCCCCATACACTAGGGAAGAAGGGCGTCTGGATGATAGCTCGATTTGGTGTCATTCTGAGGGACCAAAGAACCACCGGCAGGTCATCTATCCAGCGGCTGCCGCTCTTCTGCAGCTTATCGAAAGTCCTTGTCTTGAGTCCTCGCAACACTTCTACATTCATACTCACGACTTGCCTGTTGCTCCTGGAGTGAGCAACAGAGGCAAAGGAGACCTTGCTCCCAAGGTTTTGGATATACTGCATGAAGGCACAGCTCGTGCACTGGGTACTATTGTTGGTGATCACTCTGTTAGGTACTCCGAAACGGCACACCAGCCCTTTCATGAACTTGATAGCTGCTTGTGCGGTCACCTTTCTCACTGGTTCCACCTCTCGCACTTTGTGAACTTATTGGTTGCCGCGGACAAGAACTCAAAGCCCCCGACGGTGTGAGGAAAGGGGCCCAAGATATCGAGCCCCCAGACCGAGAATGGCTAGGATAGAGGAATTGTTTGCAGGGCTTGCGCTAGTTGATGGATGTTCTTGGAATGGAACTCGCAGGCTTCACACTTGGTGACCAGGTCAGTTGCATCTTGGAGGGCAGTGGGCTGATACAAACCCTAGTGGAAAGCTTTCCCGAGAAGGGCCCTTGATCCAATGTGGGAAACACATACTCCTCCGTGAATCTCTGCCAACAGCTTTAGTCCATCCTCCCGGCAGATACACCTCAATTTCATGCTTTTCGGTTGTCTTCTCTACAAGATGTCATCGACAAACTGGTACCTACTTGACTGACGGGCTACTCTTTCAGCTTCTTCTTGATCTTCATTGAGTTCTCCTGTTTGCAGGAAACAGACTATATGCTGCATTCAGGTTGGAGCATGTGGCTCCACAACAAGGAGTAAAGGCATCTCCTTGCCTCCAGGAGTGCTTGCTTACACCGCTAGACCGTAAGGTCCCGTGGGAGGGAGCTTCTTGCCAACCGGAATAGTATTTCTGAGGGATCACTAGAAGAGTGCCTAGAGGGGGATGAATAGACTACTAGTAGAAAATTACACCTAACCTTTTCCCAAGTTAATTGGTTGGCATATTTTAACAGTTTTAGCATGACTAGCAAGTCTATATACCCTACACATGCATGTCAACAAGTATGGCACGGAAAGTAAAGACATTGCACATGAAGTAAAGAGTTGAGATATGGAGATCAAACGCAATTGGAGACGCAAGCATTTTCCCGTGGTTCCGATAGGTGGTGCTATTGTACGTCCACGTTTATGGAGTCTTCAACCCACGGAGGGTAACGGTCGCGAGAGTCCATGGAGGGCTCCACCCATAGGGTCCACGAAGTAGCAACCATGACTATTCCATAACGGCTTCCGTCCATGAAGGACTAGCCGCACTATGGGTAGATCTTCATGAAGTAGGCGATCTCCTTGCCCGTACAAACTTCTTGGTTCACTCCACAACATGAACTAGGAGGCTCCAAGCAACACCTAACAATTCTAGGAGGCACCACCCACCAAAAAGTAATAGGCTCGGTAATGTCGATGAACTCCTTGCTCTTGTGCTTCTAGATGATAGACTCCTCAACACACAATCACTCTCTCATAGATATGTCTTGGTAAAAGATATGTGATTGGTGGAAAGAAACTTGGGGAGGCTATAAATCAAGATCCATATGGTTGGAGTGGGAGATCTTGACCTCAACACAAGGGTAGGTGGTTCTCTCTCAGAAAACTGATAGGATAGGTATGGAATAGTTCTAAGTGCTTCCCTCTCAAGTAGGTGGTGGTGAAGGGGTATATAGGCATCCCCAACAATCCAACCATTACACACAAAATGACCAACTCGGTGACACCGATGTGTTAATCTTGGTGGTACCGAAGAGACCAAAAGGTG
Organism: Hordeum marinum; assembly: GCA_022496015.1. Classification (NCBI taxonomy): domain Eukaryota; kingdom Viridiplantae; phylum Streptophyta; class Magnoliopsida; order Poales; family Poaceae; genus Hordeum; species Hordeum marinum. The sequence goes on along the minus strand of CM039677.1, from coordinate 227,813,067 downwards.
GCAACTTTTGAATCTCGGTGAGAGCGATATAGGAAACTCGGTTGCACCGATAAGGTGACCGACGGTCAGATTGCCATTCTCGATGACGCCGATCCAACAATGTCGATGGTATCGATATTATGAATTTGCATAACAGAAACTTGGCAACCTAAACTCGGTGGCACCGGTATGGAATCGGTTGCACCGAAGTGGCTAGGGTTTGGTTGAGTCTGTCTGAGGTTGAGAATCGGTGGCACCGGGATGGAAATGTTGGTTGCACCAATTTTGAATGTTTGGCTTTGGAGAGACTTTGGTGGGAGAGTTTGTGGGTGTTTTTGGTGACTATCACTTGTGCACGCATGAGCATTTTTTTCACCAACAAAACTTTACCCCCTTTTAATAGTATTGGCTTTCCTATGGACTCAAGGTGATTTCTCACAAATATAAAATGTAGAGTCCTCTTGCTTGAAGCTTAGCCAATCCATTTCTTTGCATCTTGGGGTATCTCCACAATAATTTTGCCAACGCAACTCTCCATGGACTATTATCTGAAATATACTAGATAAAAGTATTAGTCCAATAGACAATTATGTTGCCATGAGCTATCAAAAGCACCAAGGGAGCATGTTGTGCTTTCAATCTCCACCTTTTTGGTAATTGATGAAAACATAAAATCAAAGCTTCAAATAAAGATATGCGTGGATATAATGAAGACTTTGAGAGACACATGACTTAGATTTTCTCCCCCTAAATGTGTGCAGTCCGTTAAAGGAAAGTTGCTTTGGAATGCATGGACACACATATGGATGAAGGGATATAAGGAGTCATGTGTATCTTGGCTATATGCATATATATATATATATATATGAAAGATACGTATCCTCGTTCAAGACTTCACTCTTGCAAACAATATGTGCAAGAAGCAAGAGATCATCTTGATCAAAGATATGATGCATATACTTACCTTGAGTTCTTGACCATTCTAGTAGTAGAAACACACTTGAGAAAACAATGTTAGGAAACACAAGAGTATTCTACTAATATGAAGACAATAGAACTCAAAAGTAAACACTATATCTTGGTACTTTTAGATATGGAGATCAAATAGAAAATAGTAATCCTTAAGATTAATATGTCTCCCCCTTTGGTATTAATCCTTTAGAGCTTTCTCCCCTTAGATATGAAAGTAGTAGTTCGTCCTCTCCCCCTAAATATTAGCATGTAGATATTGGGATTGGATAGGTTGAGAAAAGTCTAACATGAGAAATAAAATAAATAAATACATCTTTAAACTTTGTTGTTCTCCCCCTACATTGGTATTCTCCCCTTGTTAAAGTATAAACTTTCGATATTCTCCTCTCCCCCTAAACAAATATCAAAAAATTGACATAATATTTTCGAGAGCTAAGTTGGAGAGAGAGTTTTGGTATATCCTACTTGACAGTGATTTTTCATCATTATCTTTACTCTGTTGTGATCTTCACTTACATCTTGCTATCGAGAGCTACTACATATCATCCATTACTGCTATTTGTTCTTTGTCGTGACTCCGTGATGAGGACATCCCTACTAATGTTACACCCACATCCCCGCCAGCTACACATAGTGGACCAGTTACTAGAGCCCGTGCATGCCAACTAAATTATCACGTACTTTCGTTTTTTGGAAATACTTCTAATGTTTATGAACATATGATGTTGGCTAAATTATATATTTGTTTTACTTATGAATGAAGGACCAAGCATCGATAAGAAGGATGGCCATTAGAGCGGGATCAAGCATGGAGAAGAAGGTGCGCGTGCGGGAAGGAACTATGGAGTTTCTAGTGGTGATTTTCGCACTTTGAAGCCACCATAATGAGAGCATGAAGGCTTGGACGAAATATTCAAGATGCCACTTGATAAATTTCGTCCATATGTTATTATAGGTGTTGCTCCACCTTATTTTTGGGCCAGGCCCATGTAATTTTGAAATATAATATTATAAGCTATTTTTAGAGTTCGTATGTGTGGGGAAACTGAGTTAGGCTTGGTTTCAGACCCGTCCTCCAAAGGGCCACGAAATTCCCCTCTCTTCCCCCATATAGGCAGCCCTTAGGGTGTCATTTTAGAATTGGGTTTTGTTTAGATTACAAGCTCGCCATAGATGCAACTTCACGTCCTTTGTTTGTGTTCCACGACCAGACCAATACGTCAAAGAACCCCACGTTCATCAATAAAGTTTTCCTCTTATATTCGCAATATCCAGATTGCAATTTTAGTTTCTTGATTGTTCTTCATTTGCATGCAGGAAATAGACCTTCGTGGTCAGGTTGATCTTGCTCCAGCGTGGTCAATAACCTCTCGGAGTTGGTTTGGCGATTGCTAAAGCACGACGTCCTCGCACGTTCGTAGTCGGATCATCAAAGTCTACTCCACCAAAAACGATAGCCACCATCTCATCAAAAGATAGGACATCTATTCCTCATACCTATAGTCCATGAAAAAGCCACAAAATTAGGTTTAGTTCATCATATCCGAACCAATCTTAGCCTTTGCTAATCTTCTCAGTGTTTTTGCTTTGTTGAATTTGTGGTTGCATCATCATGTCAAGCTACTGGTCTTAGGGTCTAGTCCTTTAGAGTTTCGACTTCTTTTCACCGGTTGTCACGCTGCCATCGCACCATCTTTACCGCTACCATATACCATGACCCACCACCATCATCACCACTCCCATATACCATCACCCACCATCGTTGTCATCCTTGCCATATATCACCACCCACCATCACCATCCTGTTGGAGATATGCCCTAGAGGCAATCATATATGATGATATTTTCTATGTGTTTATGAATATAGATAGTCCTTGGACATTATCATTGATGTGTATTAACAAGTATGTGACTTGTTTGTGAGACTATGCAATGTATGATGACTGTCCTAAATGGTCCCTAGTTGAAAGGGTTGTGTGGACACGCAGCCAACTAGACTAGCATATGACACGATGGATGGTTCGGTCTAACTGACCATGTAGCATTGGATGCTAGCCGGATAATATGGACTCGGAAAGGTCTGGTCGGATTCGACAAAGTTGGATCCGAGTTGAGATAAGGTCTGAGTTGGACAGACACAACTACGAGACACAGGGATAGGTCATTTGTGAGTCTCTAGTACAACATACGTTCTATGTCCTAAGACTTGAGCTAGCGTATGTACTCGGGATGGTGACAGACTTGCTTTGGGCCGACCAAACGCTACTCAGTGACTGGGTAGTTACAAAGGTAGGTTTCGGGCTTGTCTAGACCCATGCTGCAAGACATGGTCAAGCAAGATGGGATTTGCCCCGTCAATCAGCAGATATATACTCTAGGCCCCACGGGTGATCCAACCTGGATAAGCATGGCCATGCGATGAGGATTATGAGACAATCCTAAGTGTTGGTCGAATTCACCGGAACAAGAAAGAGGTAGTGCTGCAACAAGGATGACCATGTCGCCTTGTGCACGACAACATATATCGTGTGGCAAAGGGAATAGAAATGTGAAGTACAGGTTCACCTAACTAGCTTCATCAGACACTTGGAGTCGGCACGCCTTGCTAGAGGCTGCTACCGACTGGTCGAGCCGGATCTGATCTGACTCGCGACCAAGTGAACGAGAACCTAAGGGGTCGCACGCTTAAGGGAAGGAACAAGTGGGCTTTAGGATCTGTGCGAGGCCAAGAGTTGAGCCCGTGCCGGATGCCTATATATAGTGGAGGTGCGGCACACTCATCCAGTTGATCTCTTCGACGCCGTCATTAGGGCTTTGCATGAGTTGCAACTAGCAACCTCGGTCGGTGTCAACACCGGAGGATGTCGGGTATGGGGGTCTCGGACTGTGAGACTAGAATCGACGGTAATAGGAGACGAAGGGAACACGGATTTATCCAGGTTCCGGCCCTCCTATGGAGGTATTACCCTACGTCCTCCTTGATTGTATTGACGGTATGGGGGATTCCATAGTTGATCTACCTCGAGATCGAATAGCTAACCCTAGATGAGTTGTTCTGTCTACACCCTAAAACCCTCCGGCTTATATAGATGCTGAGGATGCCTAGGGTTTACACATGGTCAGTTACATGCCGAGTAGATAAACATGCCTATCTACTACATCAAACTTTGAGCGCAAGCCGTGCTTCCCGAAGCTTCCATCCTAGAGACTGGGCCTTCAAATCCTCCGATGTTCGGTAAGTAGCCCATATAGTCCGGCCCATAAACAATAGGTCGGCTATCCGAGGACCCCCTAATCCGGGACTCCCTCAGTAGCCACCGAACTTGCCTCCAATGCCAAGTGTCTTCAACTTCAATTGCTTTGTGAACGGAGTCTTCGGCTTGCGAGGTGAGTTCCTTCTCACCAAACTATAGTTCGGCCTCCGATGATAAGTAGGTTTCCGCATAGTGGCACGTTCGAATACCGTAAAGTAGGCTGGCTTTGAAGACCAAACGTTGGGGGGGGGAAGATAGCGTCCCCTGATGACTTTTTGACGAAAGGTCACAGGCCACCACGACCGATAGGCCAGTTACACGCAGTCAATGCGTGGTTCGAGGCCATTTCATCAACACGATCTATCAAAGCGCAGACCGCGTCCCGTTTAACATGAGATATGTTTAATCGCGTGTGTGTAACTATGCACACGTCTCGGGAAGTGGAGGCATTCACGGCGTGGCAGAGGGGCGCAAATGATAAGCCTCATAAAAGGGAAGAAAACCCTCATGGCTGTTCACGCGCCCTCTCTGCTTCCGCTGCTTTCCATTCCTCTAAGCCTCCGATGCCCAGATCCAAATCTTCCTCCCCCCACCTCCGAGCTCACCAATGGCGGGCTCCAACGGCCAATGGGAATCTTCCACGGTCACCAACCGTGACATCCACGACCTCTAGAAGCCCGGTTACCTCTCCGTCGACTTCCCTCACCGCACGGCGGAGGAGGGCCAAGTGATCCCCACCCCCAAGCTAGGCGAGAGGGTGGTGTTCATCCCCCACTTCATCTGTTGGCTGAGCTTCCCCCTCCACCCATTTGTCAGGGGGCTTATGTTCTTCTACGGCCTCGACTTCCATGACCTCCCGCCGAACTCCATCATGCACATCTCGGTGTTCACCCTGGTCTGCGAGGCCTTCCTGCGCATCGAGTCACACTTCAGGCTCTGGCTTCAGGTGTTCAACATCAAGCCAAGTGCGCCGGCGGCAAGCACACGCACTGTGGCAGGGAAGTCATCGGCAAGCTCACCCACGTCGAGTGGCCATTGGGCACCCTTATTGACACCATCAAGGGGTGGCGGAAGGCGTGGTTCTACGTCACCAAACTACAAGAAGAAGATCAGTGTCCCGCTTTCGCATTCAGATCCGGTCCCCCCACCAGACTGGCTTCTTGGCTCGAGAAGGGCCTTGTCTAGGGATCGGGCAAGGAGGTGAGCGACCTGCAGAAGCGCATCTGCTCTATGGTCGAGGAGGGCACCAAGTTGACCGATGTGGTCCAGGTGATGCTCCAAAGATGCATCCTCCCTTGCCAACCCCGAGCTGGCCAACCGAAGAGGAGGACAAGGGTCTGCACGTTGCCAAGCCCGATTCCGAGGTATGATACAACCTAGATTGGTCGGTTTTAGTACATAGGAAGTCTTCATAACCCCTTGTCCGATCCGTCTATGCAGAGATGGCTGAAGACAGCCATCAACATTAACAGTCCGGTGCCTCAGCCCGAAGACAAGAGGACCGGGCTGTTAGCAAAGATGCTCATGGTAAAGCCTTACGAGGCTCCCACAAAGAAAGAGAAGAAGAAGAAACCAGGTTAGGATAGCATCCGCATCAAGGACCAGCCTGACACTGTGTCCGAGGATACCCCCACGTCTTCGAATCAGGAGGAGGAAGAGGAAGAAGAGGAGGACGAGGAGGCCTAGGTCGAGGGCATGGGGAGAGGCAATTCCCCCTGTGCTAGGAAGAGAGCGGTGTCTTCATATGCGCCGAATCAGGTCCCTTCCCTTGCCCAGAAGAAAGGGTGGCAAACACGGGTGGTTCTGTCTGACGACAGTTCAGACTCAGACACCGCGTCAGAAGACCTCGAGGATGTTCCACGAAGGAGCCTACGAGTCAAGCCCCCCGCCAAAATGTTAGAATCCGATGACTCTCCTATTCATTACAAATATATTTAGGGTTTACTAACATGCAGGTTATTGGCCTTGCAAGCCCCCGATCTTTATCCGAACCGATGTGATATCTTATTGGGAGACCCCGCCCACCGAACTGGTGGAGAGCGGGGATGCCTCGCCTCCCACCACTCTAGGCACCACGAGAGACACTGTGGAGGTCCCAGCATGCTCCTATGGAGGCGGAAGCGCGAGGAAGACCGCACCGTGGCCAAGGCTAACACCTCGGCCACCGAAGACCAGGGGGCAACACCCCGCCTGGATACTAAGGAGGCTGGACGAGCAAGAGCTTTGTCCCCTCCAAGAACATCTCTGGAGCATTCTATGACTGGAGGAACCGGTCCAAACCCCGGTGGGTGATCGGGAAATCCGATCATCGCCGGCTACGCTGACCAACAAGTGGCCGGTCATGGAGGAGGCTTTATCGAGCTCCAAAATCCCCGAGGATCACCGCACCCTTATGGGTGCGGTACTGCAAAGCATTCAGTCTGTTGACAACAGACTGATGGAGTCCGTTGACAATAGACTGATGGAGGCCATCAACGGTCTCCTTTTGGGCTTTCAAGTAAGTCACCCGACGTGTTTATTTGCAAAAAATTTGTTTATTCGCCTTATACACATGGCAGCCCCTGAGCCCTAGGTGGGGTGAAAAGCTCACCTAGGGCTCCCGTCTGTATATGACATTGAGCTACATGCAGTTTAAGTGTTCGTCATATGATAATAACTCAACATATGATTGGATTTGTCTATAATTCGGGAATTGAGAGCTCATGTAATGTATCAACTGTGTGTAATGCAGGCTTCGTCATCGGTGGTGGACAAAAATGGTGCCGAGATGGACGAGCTACATCGAAAGCTTAAGTGCTCCGAAGACGAGGTTGAAGCCGTCAACAAGAGGTTTGATGAGGCACAAGGTAAGTCCAAACTAAATACGAATACTTTCCCCCGAATACTGTCAACGCAGTTTCCTTTTATATAAAGTTTATCGTTTTGCAGCCTTGTCGAAAGAGATGGAAAAGCTCAAGGCCGAGCTTCAACGTGCCAAGGACGAAGCGGCCATTGCTAAGGAGACAGCCAAAGAGGCGGCCACCGCACTCTCTGCCCTACGAGAAACCAGCGATAGGCATGAGGCTCTTGTGGCGGAGATCAAGGATGAGCTCAAGGATGGCAGCAAAAAGTGTGAGGCCCTTGAGCAGAAAAACAAGGTGAGCGAGGCCGAACTGTCCACTCTGAAGACCGAACTTCAGAAAGAGTGGGTGGACAGACGGTTCTATGAGGATCAAGTCCGGCAGTCAAAGGATATAACATATGGTAAGCCATACTCACTAAAGTGCATCTTCAGGGATAGCAAATTCAGCTTGCTTACCGGGGCATGGCATTCCTCAGGCGCTTCCTCGGATCTCCAGAAGAGCGTGACGGATGCCAATCGGCTGTTCGGCTCGCTGGAAGAGGGAGATGAGGCTCGGCTGTTCCGGGCACAGTTCGGAGCCCTCGAGCGTCCTCCTCTTCTGGTGGAGCACCTGAAACAGCTGATGGAGCTGCACCAGATGGCAGAGCTGGCCATGAAGGACCTCTACATCCGGTTATGGCCCAGTGAGACGCTGCTAGACAGCTACTTCAGCCTGGTGTAGAGCCTGATTGCGGCTTCGCCCCGCCACGACACCGCCAAGCACTCCTCTTGTATTGAAGGAGTCTGGATGGCCCTTGCCAAGCCAAGGTGCCCTGGCCGGGGCTAAATCCGATGAAGGTAGCCACTGATTCGCCGTCGTCCGGGAAGGAGAATCGACAACCCAAGCTATACTATGATGGAGTGATGGAGAGTGCTCGGGTGATAGCGTCACAGTGCTCAGGTGACAAAATATTTGAATGAGTTGTAATGCGTCTGAATACTTTTCCAAACTATTAATGATATTAGTATTTTGTTCATATATGGTTTTGCATTCCTTTATAACTCCTATGTGGCTGTTTAATACAGAAAGATCCGACTCGTCGGCTTCAGCCCCCATGTAGATACTACGTGGGGTGTCAATGCCAATGCACTAAGACCCTTAGCCGAATTATCAGACCCCGAAGGTGGTACAATGCGGCAGACTAGGCAATCAGACTATAATGCTTTACTTCTTTCACTTAGCCATAGGGGCGCAAAAAGGACTACATGAAGCGTACGATTATCTACCGAAATGTTGTGATGTTCGGACGAACCGTGGCCAAAGCCGGTATCACAATGTTTGCACAAAAAGCAAGTTCCTTGTATAAAATGGAATAAACGCCTATGAGGAATGAAGTATAATACTTCCAGCTCGGGGTTCATAGACCGGATTGCGCATACTATGACAGTCTGTTTTCGGCTTTCTCCCTTGAGGTGCTTGACCAGACTATCTGGAAGCACAATCGCAGGGATGCTCCCTTTGCCCTTTTAGCCGAAGGAGCGGAACAAAAGGGGCAAGCACATGAGTCGGGCAACCAAACTTATTGAACAAAGACATAGTTCGAAACCAATGCATATGAAGAGAACGCCAAGACGCCGAACACATGACACATCAGGCGATTTATGTTTGAACTCGAGCCCCCGGTCTATTAGTCGGTTACCTCGCATCATACCGAACAGGCCCACACGAAGAGGGGGAGAGGAGAAAAATATCCCGAAAAAAGGACAAATGGGGCAAAACTTGCGCCATGCAATTTTGTATTTTCTCAACAACTCTTATATCTCGGATTGCCGAAGCAACTGTTTACAGGTATGTGAACCAAAAAATATACAGGAGCTGTTGTACCAGGGGTCTTCGATTGATAACCTGACATCCATGATATGCCCTGTTGCTAGTTGACTCCTGCTCTTAGATGCACCTTGATGGGTGTTTAGTGTTCGGTGGGCGGACTTTGCAAACAAAGTCTTGAGAGGCCGCCGAATTGTAGGTGAGCTTTACGCCATAGGTAGGCTTTTTAAGCAGCGCCTGCATTTTGTCCGAAGACATGCTGATGGTAGAGGTTCGGACCAGCCAAAAACCTATGTGTAGTGCCCCATCGCTACCCATGGGATCTTAAGTGTGAAGTTGTGCCTCCTTAGCACGTACTTTGTCGGCCTTAAGTTTGTGCGGTGGGGGCGAGTACCTATAGAGGGGAGGAGGAAGGATCTGATTTTTCGGTCTGAAGCCGAACTCGCTTCCCAACCTTGTGTGCCTTTATGGCGGATGTCCGAACTTGCCGATCTTCTTTGTAGATGAATTCGACCGCTAGGGCCAATGCAAGTTCCTCAGTTCTAAGGGAGCACTCGGTATTGCCATTTACGGTAATGACCCCCTTGGGGCCTGACATCTTGAGCTTGAGGTATGCGTAATTGGGACTGCGTTGAAACGAGCGAATGATGTCTGACCAAGCAGTGCAGGATAGCCACTGTGGAAGGGTACAATGTCGAAGATCAAGTCTTTGCTGCAAAAGTTATCGGGCGAGCCGAACACAACTTCCACGGTTACAGAGCCCGTACATCAGGCCTCAACGTCTGGGATCACTCCTTTGAAGGTAGTGCTGCTGGGTTTGATCCTTGAGCGATCTATGCCCATCTTTTTCACTGTATCTGAGTAAATCAGATTGAGGCTACTTCCTCCGTCCATTAGGACTTTTGTGAGGTGATACCCATAATAACGGGGTCTAGGACGAGGGCCGACGAACCCCCATGACGGATACTAGTAGGGTGACCGCGCCAATCAAAGGTGATCAGGTACTCCAACCATGGGTTGTACTTCAGGGCTACGGGTTCTGTCGTGGTTTTGTCACGGCAGATGTCCGGGTTACCAGACTTGAGTTCGGAGCCATCGCCATGGTAGTGGACTCAAAGGGGTTGATCGAGACGAAGGGCACGAGTTTACCCAGGTTCGGCCCCTCAAGTCGAGGTAAAAGCCTACGTCCTGCTTGTGTTGTTATTGCTTGTTGTATCGATTACAAGGGGCTAGAAGCTTGACCTAGTTTTCGATCACTTGCCTCTAAACCGCCTCGACTCTGCCTTTATATAAGAGGTCAGAACCGTCGGGTCTTACAATTGTACAGTCGGATCATGTTTACATCTCCGAATCCATCTCTATCTTACTAGCTAAGACCATCCTTTGGAAGGTCTTGCGCATCCGGGTCTCTGTCATCCGGCCCGCATCAAGATCCGCCAATCATCTTGGGCCTCCAGCTGATACATGTCTTCGTGGGCCGGCTCATAACCAATGCTATCAACCAGAACCTTCCAGCCGGGTCATATCACGGGGTTATATCCCCAACATTAGCCCCCAGGCTGAAGTGAGCCAACTCATTTCATCCGTCTCGTGCAATTGTCTGAGAGTCACCAGAAATGACCCGGCATGACGTCACAGATACGTTGACGTATCACCAAATCTCTCGCATTTAACCGTTTACCGAAAATTGAGGCGTCCGTTCGGCAAGATCGGCATTGATGCCTGGGAACCCGCACCATTTCCCTGTTTAAATAGGACCCACATGGGTCAAACCAATGCATTCCCGCTCGTGTGCCCCTTCTTCTTCTTCCTGTCGCCCGTCCGTCGCTTGAGCTCGTCCACTCCGCTCCGGCGCTGCCGCTCGTCCGTCTCCAACTCAGGCCGCTGCATCAACCTGTTTGCGCTAGAATCTCGCCCGCCGCCGTCTCCGCCTCCGGTAAGTACCTCTTCCCATAGCTTTAGATCGGTAGCAAATAGGGTTTCCGCCGGCGGACCTCTGCCGCGTGCTTCATTCTCCGGCACGACCGCACGGCCAAGCCTCGGGGCCCGCCACGCATCTTTTTAGGCTGCACTGTCATCGCCGCCACCATACATGGCCCGCCCGTGCGCAATGTGCGGTCGGTTAAAGCTGTAGGTAGATTTTTCATCTTTGCTGTTCTTGGCTTAGGTTGACGTAGAACTCCCTTTTCCGCTTCGGTAGATCCAAAATTTTAGTAACAGTTTGTGAAACCTGTTTGTCAGGGTCTTGACTGACTTCCGGCTCTTCTATCCATAGTGAGCCGCTAGACTCCCTCCGGCTCTTTATCAGCCGGGCCTTTCAAGGCTTAATCTTTTAGAACCCTGTAATTTGTAAGCTGCTGTAGCTATATGCTCTTGTTTGACTAGTCACCATTTTCTTTTTGCACAGTACTTTTAAGCCACCAATATGACACGCGCCACCAATTCCTGCAATTGGGTCGGCTCTTGCGTGACCGAAGAATACCTGTCTGACCTCGTAGTCGCTGGCACCCTTCCTCCAAAGGAAGTGATCTACTGGCGGGTTCCGGGTGATGAGACCCGCCCCACACCAAAGAAAGGTGAGGTCATAGTCTTTACGGATCACATCGAGCAGGGATTCGTACCACCCGGGTCAAAGTTTTTCCGTGACATTCTCCATCTGTAGAAGCTGCATCCCCAAGACCTGGCACCAAATTCAGTGTCCAACATTTGCCATTTCCAAGTCCTTTGTGAGGCGTATCTTCAATCCAGACCATCAGTCGGATTCTTCCGTGAGTTCTTCTATGCCAACCGGCAGACAGAATACAAGAGGGCCAAGTCTAGAACTCGGGGGAATCACCATCCAGTGCCAAAGGGGTATCACCTTTCCGGCTATTCAGATGCCCAGCCACCCGAAGGATTGGAACAAGACGTGGTTCTATTGCAAAGACACGTCTCCGGACTCGGAACGTCGTCTGTCGGGTTATCGTCCTTCCCGGCTCTCAACTGACACTTCACTACCTGACCGGCTCTCAGCTGCCGATCGTGCTAGATATGAGAAGCCCCACGCTAGAGTGAAGGCTCTTCTGGCCAACGGCCTTATGGGAATGGACCTTATCCGCTGCTGGGTACAATGGCGGATCATGCCTCTGAGCGGCCATAACCGGCTCATGTATGAATATCCAGGATTTTACGATAGCGAACTGTGCTTCAGTGCCACCACTTTGCCTGAGGATGACATCTGTATGACCGTCCGAAGTCTTGTGCACGACACCTCCGGCTCATGCAGCACCATCGGCCTAGCGCCCTTTTGCGCGACCAACCCGGCGCCTCTTGTAAGTATTTTTATCTTGCCTCCGCCTATTGTATATTTATATACTCCTTTTCAAAACTTGATATTCTTCCTCCGGCTCAATTTGTACAGGCTGACTCCGACTTCTGGAAGAAGGAATACGTTCCTCTTCCGAAGACAACCAAGAAGAAAGTCGCCACCAAGAAACCGAAGAAGGCAGCTCCTCAAGAGAACTGGTTCGAACACCCGACTTCTTCAAAGTCGGAGGTAAGATACTTGAACTTTACTTACTTGACTTTTTGTCTTGCTGGCTCTTTAATAATATCTTTCCGTGTCTCACAGGACGAAGTAGAAACCAGTCACGCCAACGCTCCTGAGGTAACTTGCATGTATTCCGACTCAGAATATTTCTTCCGAAAGCCACGGCGGGTTGTTAGAAAGTTTCCTCTATCTCACCCTCTCGCTCATCCGGCTCTTGATTTCCTTTCAAAAACAGCAAGCCGAACGACGTCAGACCCGGAGCGCCGGCTCTACAGAGCTTGCACCGGGACTACCAAATTTGCCAGCTCCTAAGAAGCGGCCTGCAGAGGTTAATATCCGTATTTCCCTTTTTCATTTCTCTTCATGTCCGAATGTCTTATCATTTCCGTGTCTTGATTTTCAGAAAACACCCTCATCGGGCGACTCTTCAGCCTCAGTCATACCTCCACCAAAGATTAATCCTCTATAAGTGTCAAAATATCCGGATGTCTTTGATGAGATACCAATCTCCTTTAAATACTAACCCTTTACTTTGCAGTGCTCAGGCGAAACGCCGCAAGACCCATCAACCTTCCTCTAGCCCTGTTGTTGACAATCAAGAGCCTGAACAGCCGGCCCCGACTCAACCGAATATTGAACAGCCGAAGGAAACTCCGGCGGAAGAAGAAACTCGGCCAGCGGCTTCTACTGAGCCGGCGGCAGATGACGTCACAAAGGAGAACTCCCCAGCTGCTCCTTCAAGGCCGGTTACACCCGCCAGGACCCCGGCGACTCTGGATGTTATCATCACCGGGTCTGCTCAAAAACCTCCTTCACCAGCGCATGTCTTAACCCGGCATACGGAGCCGTCCGAAGCTTCGTGGAAACTTGAGTTTGACTCGTCGTACAACAAAATGACAGCCGAAGAACTCCACTCCGGCTACATGAACCGGGTCAACACCAACCGAGACTTGGAACTCCGGCTGGTCAGCATGATGAAAGGAAAATACGAGGTATGTTACCTTTCCTTAGCCATAACCTTCCCCAGCCCCCAAGGGCCGGATTTAATCTAATGTAGAATTGAATTCGGGTCTTCTTTGAAGGTTATGTAGAAAATACTTCTGCTTTAGGTACTGTCAACACTTGTACACTGCCAACTGTAGCCCCCCAGGGCCGGCGCAAATTTATTTGAACCGGAACTTTTGAGTTTAAAAGAGAGCCAATGGATAGCCCCCAAGGTCCGGGTCAATTTTCCGGAAATGAGCCGGAACTGTAGATGTGAACAGATCAAATATACATTAGCCCCCAAGTGTCAAATATATTGATTGCAATCTGTTTGAGACTTGTATAACTTGAACTGTGAACCTTTATGCATATGAATACTCTCGTTGCTGCAATAGCTTATACTTTGCCTTTGATATGCATAGGATGCTCTGAATACCACCGGCTCTCAGCTGGCGGATCTCAAAACCAACTTGGTAGCTCAACAGGAAGCACGAAGCCTTGCTGACGAGAGATGCCGGCTCTTAGCCGAAGAAGTAGCCAAGATCACCGCCGAGCTAACAACATTGAAAGAAACGGCTGAGTCGGAGAAAGCTGCACTAATCAAACGGGCAGATGATGCCGATCAGCGGCTCATTGCCGTTGCTGAGGAGCTCCAAGGGCTCAAAAGGCATGTCGCTAAGATGTCTACCGCCTTATTTGGTAAGTTCCTCATTCCTGTAGTCTTTTACTTAGTATCTTTTATGAAACAACTAACGACGAACCTGTCTCTTCCGGGTCATGTAGGACCTTTGAGCCAGCAGCTTGCAGACGACAACATCCTGTCGCTGAAGGCCATATACACCTTTACAGAATAGTTGTATTGCGGAGCAATGTTCACCATCAAAAGCATACAGTATAAGGAGAAGATTCCCAAGGCCCTCAAAGGGGTGTTAGAACTATTCTCCACAGTGCCCAAGCAAATACAAGAGCTGAAGAAGTCGGCTTTCCGCTCTGGAGCCGTTGCGTGTTTAAGCCGGGCCATGGCCTTCGCGCTGGATCTCACACCAGATGAGATGATGGGTGGATATCCTTCGAAGAAGGTGGACGGCTCAGAATTCTCCAACGAAGTCTATTTCAAAGTCGTCAAGGACTCCCACTATCTAGCGTCTGTAATGGCTGATGAGGCGGAGGATGACTTGAAGAACTACCAAGTAGCATACGACCAGAAAGATAAACGGATCTGCGGGCCGCTTTACGAGTGTAAAGACCTAACACCCGCCCGAAGCAGAGATCTCTTCCCTGGTGAGCTTAACGTCGCACCTTTCTTTGAAGGGTCATTTGTTGCCGTCTCTAACTGCAACTGGGAAATCGGAAATCTTCAGATCCGAACCGCGGAAGATCCAGAGCGGGATGAGCCGGCCGAGTGACCGAACCTTGTAATAGTCAGAGCAAGTATTGGCTCTTGTAATCATCCACCCATGGTGTTTTGAAACTTCGTCAGAAACATCGTTTGTTCCCTCTGAGAACATCTTTTGTAACAGCCTTTTAACATCTGATTGCACTTGCCAGTGATTTACTTTATAGTACTGTCAATCATCTTTCTCAGCACTTTGCTTCCATCTTTGATAAATCTGCCAATGATTCATGAGAGGCACTTGGAAGTCTTCAAAACTCTTTTTAGAGCCGGATAATACCTCTGTTGGCAAATAGCCTCCGTGAACAAACGTGGTTGTTGAAAAACCAATGCGCAATTTGTCCGAGACGCCTGTCCTTCACCCGAAGTTACTAGACCCGGGAAATTTACTCCATCAACCGGAGCAGCATGACTTCCCTTTTCTTATAATGAGATGCCATGGAAGAACCGGCTGCCACAAGGTAAAGTAAGCTATACCTGACGGTAGGAAGCCTCTATGTGACAATGACGACTGTTGAAAACTGTAAAGCGGCCTACAGCCGGCTGCATCAGGGGTGATGTAAACTGCACCATGATGATAAAAAACCTCCTTTTAACAGTAAATACTTTATCCATTGTATTCCAACACCGGTTGTCAATAGGTTTATGTAAGCTATACCAAAGGTAAGAAGCCTCTACTGACAACCGCAGCTCAAGAAAGCCTGCTGTTGGAGGGTGATGTAAGCTATACCCGAAGGCAAGAAGCCTCCTCCAATCAGCCAATGTTGAATAGGGCCGGCTGCCGATGGTATTATGTAAGCTATACCTTATGGTAAGAAGCATCCATTTGACAGTCGCGACTAGCAATTGTACTAGCCGGCTGTGTGAAGGGCTTATGTAAGCTATACCCAAGGGCAAGAAGCCTCCTTCCGCAAGTATTTTTGGCGTAAACGCCGGTTGTTAGGGTGAGATAAGCGGACCCGTCGGTAAGAAGCCCCCTTCGACAACCGCGGTTAATAAGTAACCGGAAGTGGCATAAAGCCGACCATTAGGGTGAGATAAGCGATACCCGTCGGTAAGAAGCCCCCTTTGATGCCGCAGTTGATAAGCAACTGGAATTTGATGTACACTCTGTTTCCTTAGGGGAATTTTTTAAGCTATACGAAAGGTAGGAAGCCTCCATCAACAACAGCGCTTAATGTACTCAAACTAGGCATAAAGCCAATTGCGCATCATACCAGTTCAGGGTCTCTAAAGCGAGATTGGCCGTCAACTCTGTGAGCCGGCTCAGGGTCTCTAAGGCGAGATTGACTGATAAGAGCTTAACTTTTAACTTACAACAGTTCAGGGTCTCTAAGGCGAGATTGGCCGTCCACTTTGTGAACCGGCTCAGGGTCTCTAAGGCGAGATTGACTGAGAAGAACGTATTGTATTGACATTAGTTCAGGGTCTCTAAAGCGAGATTGGCCGTCAACTCTGTGAACCGGCTCAGGGTCTCTAAAGCGAGATTGACTGGAATACTTTTAACCGGTCACTTTAACTGGTTCAGGGTCTCTAAAGGAGATTAACCGGCAAGACCTTAGCGGGTCAAAGAACCACAGGAACCGCAAATTTGCTGGTAGTGAAGAATTTCATCCTGACATCATAAAAATACCCATAATAGCCGGGTCTCCAATCTTTGGTAGTAGTACTACTCTATATAAATATGATATGCATAATGATAATGGATCTGCATCATCTCTTAAGTATAGTATGGCCGCAAGTGTGCCACATTCCATGGCCGCAAAGTCTCCTGACCCGCCGTGTCCGACTCATCACGAATGTCAATGAGATAGTATGACCCGTTGTTGAGGTTTCTGCTAACCACAAAGGGCCCTTCCCACGACAGAGAGAGTTTATGCATCCCAGCTTGGTCTTGAATAAGCCGGAGCACCAGGTCACCTTCCTGGAACGTCCGGGTCTTCACCCTACGGCTATGATAGCATCGCAGGTCTTGCTGGTAAATTGCTGATCTGGTCGCTGCTAACTCTCGTGCTTCGTCCAAGGCATCTAACGCATCTTGACGTGCCAGCTCATTGTCTATCTCAACATAAGCCGCCGCCCGTGGTGAATCATGCCGGATGTCACTGGGCAGAACTGCCTCAGCCCCGTAGACCATGAAAAAAGGCGTAAAACTTGTAGACCTGTTAGGTGTAGTCCGGATGCTCCATAAGACGGAAGGCAACTCATCAACCCAACACCCAGCTGTCCGTTTCAAAGGGACCATGAGCCAGGATTTAACCCCTCGTAGGATTTCCTAATTAGCCCGCTCAGCTTGGCCATTGGACTGTGGATGTGCCACGGCTGAAACATCAAGCCGGATATGCTCCTTCTCACAGAACACCTTCATAGCCCCCTTGGACAAATTTGTACCATTATCAGTGATAATACTGTGTAGATAGCCAAAACGATAGATCAATTTCCTGACAAACTCAACTGCTATAGCTGCATCACACTTGCTTACTGGCTCAGCCTCAACCCACTTGGTAAACTTATCAACCGCCACCAAGAGGTGCGTTTTCTTATCTTTGGACCTCTTGAAGGGTCCTACCATATCAAGCCCCTAGACCGCAAACGGCCAAGTGATAGGTATCATCCTCAACTCTTGAGCCGGGACATGAGCACGTCGACCAAATTTCTGACAAGCGTCACACTTATGAACCAGATCCTCTGCATCCTTGTGAGCCGTCAACCAGAAAAATCCATGCCGAAACGCTTTAGCCACTAAAGATCTTGACCCGGCATGATGTCCACAGTCGCCAGCATGAATTTCATTTAAGATTTGTTGGCGCTCTTCTGGTGACACACAGCGTTGGAAGACACCTGTCACACTGCATTTGTGTAACTCACCGTTGATAATTGTCATGGACTTAGAACGGCAGATGATCTCCCGAGCCCGGCTCTCATCATCCGGCAACTCGCCACGTGTCAAGTACGCTAAATAAGCAGTAGTCCAATCCAGAATAACATGCAGAGCCGCCACTAGAGCCGCCTCCGGGTCAGGAATTGCCAGCTCCTCCTCAGAAGGCATCTTGACAGTCGGATGATATAACATGTCAAGAAAAACATTAGACGGCACCGGCTTATGCTGAGATCCGAGTCGTGATAATGCATCAGCCGCCTCGTTCTGCCGACGATCAATATGATCCACCTGATACCCTTTGAAATAACCTGCAACAACATCAACCGCCCGTCGATAAGCCGCCATCCGTGGGTCCTTAGAATCCCAAGTACCTGAAACTTGCTGAGCCACAAGGTCTGAGTCACCCAGGAATCTAACCCGGCTTAAATTCATCTCTTTAGAGACTCTCAAACCATGGAGCAAAGCTTCATACTCAGCAGCATTATTAGTACAGGGGAACATCAACCGGAGCACATAACAAAACTTATCACCTTTCGGGGAGGTGAGAACCACACCGGCACCAGACCCCTCAAGCTGTTTAGACCCGTCAAAATATATAGTCCAATATGTGTTGTCCAGCTTCTCTTCAGGCGCCTGGCACTCTGTCCAATCATTTATGAAATCCACCAAGGCCTGAGACTTAATTGCTGTACGAGGGGTCTAACTGATGTTAAGAGGCCCCAACTCTAAAGCCCACTTGGCAATCCTTCCCGTAGCCTCCCTGTTCTGAATAATATCCCCCAACGGGGCAGAGCTTACTACAGTTATTGGATGGCCCAAAAAGTAGTGCTTCAGCTTACGATTAGCCATAAAGACCCCGTATACAAGCTTCTGCCAATGCGGATATCGCTGCTTGGACTCAGCCAAGACCTCACTGATGTAGTAGACAGGCCTCTGAATGGGATGCTCTTTCCCTGCTTCCTTACGTTCAACAACAATCGCCACACTGACCTCCCGGCTGTTAGCTGCTACATATAGGAGTAGCGGCTCTTTATCAGCCGGAGCGGCTAATACTGGCGGCCCAGTCAATTGCTTCTTAAGAGCTTCTAGCGCCTCTGCGGCTGCCTTGCTCCACTTAAACTTGTCCATCTTCTTCATCATCTGATATAGGGGGATGGCTTTCTCCCCAAGCCGGCTTATGAACCGGCTCAGCGCCGCAATCCGGCCTGCAATACGTTGAACGTCATTGATGCATGTCGGCTCTCGCAAAGAGGTGATAGCCTTGATTTTATCCTGGTTAGCCTCGATGCCATGCTCAGACACCAAGAACCCCAAAAGCTTTCCTGCAGGGACACCAAAGACACATTTTGCCGAGTTAAGCATCATTTTGTACACCCGGAGATTGTCAAAGGTTTCCTTCAGGTCCTGCAAGAGGGTTTCCTTCTTCCTAGACTTCACCACTATGTCATCCACATAAGCATGAACATTACGGCCAATCTGGCTGTGGAGACAGTTCTGCACACACCGCTGGTAAGTCGCCTGGGCACTCTTGAGCCCAAAAGGCATGGAGACATAGCAGAACGCCCCAAAAGGTGTGATAAACGATGTGTTCTCCTGGTCCTTGACTGCCATTTTGATCTGATGATACCCCGAATAAGCATCCAAAAAACACAAATTCTCACAACCGGCTGTTGCATCAATGATCTGATCAATGCGAGGGAGTGCGAAGGGATCAGCCGGACAAGCCTTGTTGAGGTCCATGTAATCTATGCACATACGCCACGTACTATTCTTTTTAAGCACTAATGCTGGATTAGCCAACCATTCCGGGTGAAAAACTTCAACTATGAACCCAGCAGCTAAGAGCCGGGCAACCTCCTCCCCGATAGCCTTGCGCCTCTCCTCATTGAACCGCCGCAGGAACTGCTTGATCGGCTTAAACCTCGGATCCACATTAAGATTGTGCTCAGCGAACTCTCTCGGTACACCCGGCATGTTAGAAGGTTTCCATGCAAAGATGTCCCGGTTCTCACGGATGAATTCGATGAGCGCGCTTTCCTATTTGGGATCCATGTGAGCCCCGATGGCGAACTGCTTGGATGAGTCGCCCGGAGTAAAGTCCACTGTTTTAGTATCATCTGCTGAAAACTTGAGTGGCGGCTCTGCCTCTGTATTTGGTTTCTTCAACGGGGTCATGTCCTCCGGGTCAACGTTCTCCTTATAGAACTTCAGCTCCTCTTGTGCACAGCTAGCCTCAGCATAAGCCGCATCACCTTCCTCGCACACAAGAGCCGTTTTTCGATTGCCATAAACCGTAATTGTGCCATTTAGACTGGGCATCTTAAGCTGCAAATAAACATAACAAGGCCTAGCCATGAACTTGGCGTAAGCCGGCCGCCCGAACAACGCATTATAAGGGCTCTTGATCTTGACCACCTCGAACCCTAAGGTCTCCACCCTGTAATTATACTCATCACCGAAAGCCACCTCCAAAAAGATTTTTCCTACTGGGTATGCCGACTTACCAGGCACCACGCCATGAAACACAGTAGAAGAAGTTTTGAGATCTTTGTCTAGCAACTTCATCCGCCGGAAGGTGTCATAATACAAGATGTTGATACTGCTACCTCCGTCCATGAGCACTTTGTTTACTCCATAACCATGTATCTGAGGGGCCACCACCAGAGCAAGCCGGCCCGGGTCATCCACCCGTGGCGGGTGATCTTGCCTGCTCCACGTTATGTCATACTCTGACCACGGCAGGTATCGTGGGAGAGCCGGCATGATTGTATTAACCGCTCGCCTCCGTAGCTTCTCATCTCGCTTGCTATTACCAGTCGTAAACACATGATACTGCCCCGAACTGAGCTTCTTCGGGTTACTCTGGAATCCAGATTGATTGTGCTGCTGCTGCTGATGTTGCTGCTGTTGCTGCTGGTTATTATGATTGTTGTTGCCAGGATGCTATTGATGCTGCTGATTATTGTGTTGGTGTTGACCCGGATGACCTGCTCCTGAGCCACCAGCACCAAAGCCGGCACCTGACCCGCCGTTGCCTGAACCGCCAGGCCCTGATCCGCCAGACGGCCCACCGCCCTGATTATGAGGTGGTTGAAAGTGTTGATTCTTAAATCTATGCATGATAAAACAATCGCCCGACGCATGCGTTGCTGGTTTATCAGGTGTGCTGTGCTCTGGGCAGGGTTTCCTAAGCACTGCTTCCAAATTGAAAGGGGGCCTGTTATCTCGCTGGTACGGCTTGTAACGCCCGTTCCCCTTAGGAACATTCGGCCCTGTGTTAGCGTTTGCCACCAGCTCTGACCCGCCGCCAGCGTTCCTCTGTCTGCTTTGATTCCCATTGTTCCCAAAACTCTTGCCTTGGCCGTTCTTCTTTCCCTGATTCGACTTCTCCTTATCCGAACCCGGATCTTTGGTGTTGTCTGAGTCGGCGTACTTCGTTAGAGCCGTCATGAGCTCTCCCATGTCTTGACACGTATGTTTAAGCCGGCCAAGCTTCTGCTTTAGCGGAATGAAATGACAATTCTTCTCCACAATGAGCACCGCTTGAGCCGCCGTGATCTGTTCCGATGAGTGAATGACGGTCGACACCCGCCGAACCCAATGATGAGCCGACTCATTCTCCTGCTGAACGCAATGATCCAAATCCACGATGGTCATAGGCTGCTTGCAAGTCCCTTGGAAATTTTTGATGAACCTTGCCCTCAATTCGGCCCAAGAGCTTATAGTGTTGGGTGGCAAGCCCTTTAACCATGTGCGAGCCGGACCCTCGAGCATCATGATAAAATATTTTGCAAAAACAGCCTCACTGACGTCTAGCATCTCCATAGCTAGCTCATAGCTCTCGACCCAAGCCTCGGGAGGGAGATCCGCCGTGTAATTTGGAACCTTCTGAGGCCCCTTGAAATCCTTAGGCAACCTCTCGCTCTGTAGAGCCGGAGTTAAGCATGGAACTCCCGCGGCTCTGGCGCTACCAACCGCTCCGACCTCTGTCAACACTGAGGGCCCAAGACCCGGGGGAACTATTGCTGCCTCTTGTTCTCGCCTGTTTCTTGCCCGGTCCACCAGGGCCGACGCGCCTAACGCCACGCGTCCCCTTTGCCCATGATGCGGGCCACTGCTTGAAACCGCCGGCGACTCATAGCGCCGGCTGAAACTTTGACTATGGAGAGGGGTGGAGTGGATCCGGATCCGGCTGTGAGTATATTTCTCTTGTTGAGCCACGGCCGTCTGTAAATATCCGATAGCGTTCGTCACCTCCTCCGCAAAGGGTGCCTCATCTGGGATAGGGATTGTTCCAAGCTGGGTGGCTGCTGCTATCATGTTCTCGACCGGGTTAGAATAATGACCCACCGGTGTCGTAAACCCTTCGAGTGGGGCCATGTGAGCCGCTGCTAGCCCTTCCCCAGAGGCAGCCGCCGCTCTCCCAGAGCCGAGGGTGTTAAAGAGATTCCTCGCCTCATAGCGCTCCGGCACACGAGATTGATGCCTCCTGCGGTGCACAGCCGCCGCTGAAAACTGTTCCAGCCCCAAACGGAAAGCGTCGGCCATGAGCCATGCTGCCTCCGCCTCCATCTGGGAGTTTAAATCAGTTAGCCTCTGACGCTCCTCAGCCATCCGGCCCTTGATCCTTGCGATCTCTGCGTTATGAGCCACCTGATTATCTGGTGTGACCTCTGTACCTAACAAAGCCTCAAGCTCATCCATCAATTCCACAAGGCCCTGAGCCGGCGGCTGGGGAGGGTTAGTTTCCGACCCGGCCGCCCCTGGCCCTGCCATGAATACTGTCGCGTGAGACGGCTGCTCCAGCTCATCTGATTCACCGTGCTCTGACTCGGGGCGGGTGTCACCGTAGCCCCCAAGGCCACCATTGCTGAGCTGGTACACAGATTTAGTTTCCCCACTTGACAACTCATCATCGGAGTGCACGAGCGTCCCTTGAGATCCGGATGCTTCCAGATCCATCCCTTGGGTGAAGCCCACGAAGACATGCTCCTGAACCGGGTTAACACGGGCAGGGCCTACCTTACGTGCGGGCTGGAGATGCCGAGCCGGCTCGACGATGTTGGTGCAGACGTCTGGCCCGGGTGTAGATCCGTCGATCTTCCCGATGAACACCTGGATCCCGCCGAACGGAACCCTAAACCCATACACCACGGAAGCAGCACCAAGCCCCCAGCCGGCGTCGTCGATGTAGAGCCGGCCGCGGCGACTCTTGCTCATCCTCCCAACTACGTATCCTTCGAGCTCTGGAAGGGAGCCCTTTGAGAACTCAACACCACCGAACGCGTGCCCCACGGTGGGCGCCAACTGTCGTGGTTTTGTCACGGCAGATGTCCGGGTTACCAGACTTGAGTTCGGAGCCATCGCCATGGTAGTGGACTCAAAGGGGTTGATCGAGACGAAGGGCACGAGTTTACCCAGGTTCGGCCCCTCAAGTCGAGGTAAAAGCCTACGTCCTGCTTGTGTTGTTATTGCTTGTTGTATCGATTACAAGGGGCTAGAAGCTTGACCTAGTTTTTGATCACTTGCCTCTAAACCGCCCCGACTCTGCCTTTATATAAGAGGTCAGAACCGTCGGGTCTTACAATTGTACAGTCGGATCATGTTTACATCTCCGAATCCATCTCTATCTTACTAGCCAAGACCATCCTTTGGAAGGTCTTGCGCATCCGGGTCTCTGTCATCCGGCCCGCATCAAGAGCCGCCAATCATCTTGGGCCTCCAGCTGATACATGTCTTCGTGGGCCGGCTCATAACCAATGCTATCAACCGGAACATTCCAGCCGGGTCATATCACGGGGTTATATCCCCAACAGGTTCCATAGCATAGACCTCCCGAAGGGCGCGCTTTCTTTCCTTCTTAGGTATGTGGGTGGCATATATCATGTTCACCGTTTTTACTTGGGGAGGGAATTTCTTCTGTCCGCCACCAATAGGATCCTAAGGCTCATCCTCGTCCTCGTTGCGAGATCTTTTGCCTTGGTCCTCGGGTGGTATCTTGCCAGCCTGTTTAAACACCCAGTAGCTGCGATGTGTGTGGTTGGCGGGCTTCTTTGAAGTGCCATGAATTTGGCAAGGTCTTTCCATGATCTTCTCTAGCTAAGTGGGTCCATCGCGATTGCCTTTCAGAGGCTTCTTCCACTGCCTAGGTCGGGAGTTGCGGAATCCATCGTTTACAGCCGTGTCATCGGCATCGCTATTATTGTGTCGGCGCTTATTCTTATTGCACTTTGGCTTTGAATTGCAATCCCGGGTTTCAGTTGTTGTGGGATCTTCGGAATTGTGGTTGTGTCTTGCCAGCCAGTTGTTTTCGCCCGCGCAAAAGCGGGTCATGAGGGAAGTAAGGGCGGACATGGTCCGAGGTTTGTCCTGGCCTAGTTAGCGGGCAAGCCATTCGTCCCGAATATTGTGCCGGAAGGAGGCTATGGCCTCAGCATCCAGACATTCGACGAACTGGTTCATTTTAGTCAAGAACCAATTCCAGAATTGCCGAGCAGACTCGCCAGGCTTCTGGACGACATTGCTAAGATTGAAAGATTCCGGCAGGCGTACATAGGTTCCCTGGAAGTTAGAGCGGAACGCGTCTTCCAGATCTTCCCAGCATCCAATGGAGTTTTCGGGTAGGCTGTTTAACCTGTGTTGAGGTGGGCCCTTAAGCTTAAGAGGGGGATATTTGATGGCGTGGAGATCGTCTCCTCGCGCCATGTGGATATGGAGGAGGAAGTCCTCAATCCATACTGTTGGGTTAGTGGTCCCATCATACTGTTCTATATTCACGGGTTTAAACCCTTCGGGGAACTGATGCCGCATTACCTTATCTGTGAAGCACAATGGTTGGGTGACACCTCTGACCAGTGCTATGTTGTGCCTGTATTCGGCGTCTGTGTGGGTCCGGTTGTGTTCCCGAACACTGTTGTTATGGTCGAACCATGGTCGGTACCCGCCCCGTCTATCGGGCGAGTACTCTCTGCATCCATAAATGGACCTTGTGCGGCCTGCTCTATGCTCCAGTTCATCTCGCAGGTCGAACCAATCGTTGGGCTCTAATGGCTCCTTACCCCGTCTTCGAGGCACTGCCGGTATATAATCGGTGTCGTTGGCCGTCCTGTCCCGACCACGAGGGGGCGTTCCAGCTTGTCATATGTAGTATGGTTTTGAGACGGAGTATCAGTGAGTTCATCATCGAATTGGGGCAGTAGCATTCTCCGAGGGTGGCTTTTGGGCTGGTTTGACAGACCAATGTCGAGTACTTCCTCGGCAGAGAAGACTTTCGTCCATCGATCATTGAGGACCTCCTATTCGGCTTTGAGTTTCCGTTCCTTAGCCTTTAGGTTGGGAGCCGTTGCTATGAGTTGTTGCCTTATTTCCTCTTGATCTTCGAGGTTATCAGGGATGTACAAGTCATTGGCTTCCGAGGTATCTTCCTCCTCCACGGGGGGGGGGGGAGGTAATTGTCGTCTTCGAAGTCGTTGACATTACCGGGGTTGTTTTGGTCCTCAGGCCCTTCCGGACCCTCTAACGGGTGCTCGGGAATATCGGGATTCCATGATCAGCGGGGCTATTACCATCCCCATTGCTGATAATAGCCTTTCTTCCCTTTTTTTCCTTTGGACCGCTTATGCGGTTTCCGGCGCCTTGACGACATGTCGCCCGGTTTGTCGCCATCGTTGTTAGGCACGTTATCGCCCTTAGCGGCATGAGTATCTACCATGTAGACATCGTATGTGGATGTGGCGGCCCAAGTCTGGGTGTTAACGGGGGTAGGATCACGGTCCTCTTCGTCCATGTATTCTGCCTCGTCGGAGGCATAGTCCAGCATGTCGGTTAAATCTTCGACAGTGGCTATCAAGTGGGTGGTGGGTGGGTCAAAAAAATTGTCCTGACTCGCACCGTAATCGATCTGAGCATAGATTGGGATTGGATCATCAATAATTTTCATCGACGAGATCCGATCCAGGGCTTCGTCGACCGCTGAGGGCCTGATCAGATCCAGTTGTTCGGAACTTGCGGAGATAATTTCCAAGTTGTACGGACATGGGAAGTGTTCATCAAGAACACGTGCCCAGTCATCTGGCTTAATGGCTGGATCGGGATAAGAGATCGGTTTGCCGCCATGGGTGACCCCATTGGCATGTCCGAAGAAGGGGCTCGAGGTTAAAGCCTTAGAGTCCTCGAGGGCTACAGGCAGGGATGCGAGCCCGATTAACGACAAGTCGCCCGAGAGTCGATGGGGAACTCTAAGTTTCCAAATCTAACCTCTCGATCTGGGGCAAAGTTCTCAACGCGGCCTAGATGGTGAGCGGAGTCAGCGTGCAGCACAACGCTGCCGAAGGCGAAGATCTGTCTGGAGACAAAACTGTCCATATTGCGGACCTCCATGTTGAGTACAAGGCGAGACGTCGATTCCATCTTGCTCACAGAGGAACTCTCAATGAAATCACCAATGTCGGTGTCAAAACCGGCGGATCTCTAGTAGGGGGTCCCGAACTATGAGACTAGAATCAACGGTAACACGAGACGAAGGAAACATGGATTTACCCAGGTTCGGGCCCTCCTATGGAGGTAATACATTACGTCATGCTTGATTGTATTGATGGTATGGGGGGTTACAGAGTTGATATACCTCGAGATCGAATAGCTAACCCTAGATGAGTTGTTCTGTCTATACCCTAAAACCCTCCGGCTTATATAGATGCCAAGGATGCCTAGGGTTTACACATGGTCGGTTACATGCCGAGTAGATAAACATGCCTATCTACTACATCAAACGTGGAGCGCAAGACGTGCTTCCCGAAGCTTCCATCTTGGAGACTGGGCCTTCAAATCCTCCAGTGTTCGGTAAGTAGCCCATATAGTCCGGCCCATAAACAATAGGTCGGCTATCCGAGGACCCCCTAATCCGGGACTCCCTCAACCTCCACTCGCCGCCGTTGACTATGTGACCGGACCTAGAAGTCCGCTGCACGGTGTTCCTCCTGCACGCGCGGATACCATTAGAGGTGGTGCACTTGCGCCGCTCTGGTGAACCTGTATGTGGGATCCGACGACCGGTTATTCGAGGGAGATCAGGTCGGCTATTCGAGGGAGATCGGACGAGGAGGATACGGAACACACGAACGCGCTACCCCAACCCTACTTCCGATGCACGACACTGCGCGTCTACTGGTAACGAACTATGATCCATCTCTGTAGCATGTTCTTGGATGTTCTGCGCGTAGGAAAATTTTATTTTACATGTGATGCACCTACGGTAGAACCCAACACATCCATATGTCCATATATACCACCACAGACCCGCCACCAATCTGAGTCCATCACATATTAGGTTTGATTTCCAGATCCCTTTGTTTTCAGTTTCGAATTTCCTTTCCTGAGTAGGTTTTGAGAAAAAAAGTCTGCAGACCCCCGCACAATTTTTAGGCCAAAAATTCCGCAAGTGAAAATATTTTTCCCTGTCCCGTTTTTAGGCTTTCCAAAGCATTTTGAGACACTCACCATCATTGTGATTTTTGTTGTAATTTTTGGTCGTCGCGGCCCTGAATCGCACGTGAAAAAATTTTAGTCAAATTGTTTTTTGTGCCTATCATGTTTATACGTCTTGGAAGAGTTTTGAGAGACTCGCCATTACAGTTATTTAAAAAAGCGCCAAAAATCAGGCGCCAAAAAAAGAGAATTTTTTTAGAGAGTGCTCTTCCCTTGATTACATGAAGTATTTATAGCAACAAGTTGTTCCTCAGTAAAACTATCATCGATAGGAAGTGGATCATCAAGAACATTTTCCATCCTAGACAATTTATCTGCTACAGGGTTTTCAGCTCCTTTTCTATCAGTGATATGCAAGTCAAATTCTTGAAGTAAAAGTACCCACCTAATAAGCCTAGGTTTAGCATCCTTCTTTTCCATAAGGTATTTAATAGCAGCATGATCGGTGTGAATACTTACTTTGGAATTGACAATGTAAGGTCTAAACTTATCACAAGCAAAGACAACTACTAAAAAATTCCTTTTCAGTAGTAGCATAGTTCCTTTGAGCAGAGTCTAGAGTTTTACTAGCATAATTAATAACATTTTTTATCTACTCTCTGCCCTAGAACAACACCAACGGCATAAACACTAGCATCACACATAATTTCAAATGGTAGGTTCTAATCAGGTGGTTGAACAATAGGTGTAGAAATTAAAGCCTTCTTATGTATTTCAAAAGCTTCTACACAATCATCATCAAAATCAAAAGGAACATCTTTTTGAAGAATATTAGTTAACGACCTAGAAATCTTTGAGAAATCTTTAATGAAACGCCTATAAAAACTAGCATGACCAAGGAAAATTCTTATACCTTTGATATCTCTCGCGCATGGCATTTTCTCTATCGCATCAACTTTAGCCTTGTCTACCTCAATGCCTCGTTCAGAAATTTTGTGCCCAAGCACTATACCTTCATTTACCATAAAGTGGCACCTCTCCCAGTTCAAGACAAGACTAGTTTCTTCACATCTCTACAAAACTCGATCAAGGTTGCTCAAGCAATCATCAAAAGAAGTCCCGTAGACGAAAAATCTTCCATGAAAACCTCAACAATCTTTTCACAAAAATCAGAGAATATAGCAATCATACATCTTTGAAATATAGCAGGTGCATTGCATAAACCAAAAGGCATATGTCCATAAAAATAAGTTCCAAAAGGACAAGTAAAAGTAGTTTTCTCTTGGTCTTCTTTTGATACGGTATTTGAGAAAATCCAGAATATCCATCAAGAAAGCAAAAGTGCATATGCTTAGATAATCTTTCTAACATTTGATCAATAATAGGAAAGTGGTAATGATCCTTTTAGTAGCTCTACTTATTTTTAAAATCAATTACCATCCTATAACCAGTTACAATTCTTTGCGGCATAAGCTCATTCTTATCATCGGGAACAATAGTAATACCTCCTTTCTTAGGGACACAATGAACATGACTTACCGACCGACTATCAGTAATAGGATAGATTATACATGCCTCCAGAAGCTTTAGTATTTCGGTTCTTACCACTTCTTTCATTTTGGGATTTAAGCAGCGTTGATGATCCACAGCATGTTTTGCATCTGGTTCCATATTAATATTGTGCTAACATAGAGTGGGGCTTATGCCTTTTAAATCGTCAAGAGTATATCCAATAGCAGCCATGTGCTTCCTTAGAGTGTTAAGTAATCTTCTTTCTTCATCCTCTGAAAGGTTAGAACTGATAATAACAGTATATACCTTCTTTTCATCAAGATAAGAATATTTTGAAGTATCCGGTAAGGCCTTTCATTCAAACACGTGATCTCCTTTGCGTGGAGGAGGATCCCCTAAAATATCAACTGGTAAGTTGTGTTTGCGTATAGGTGTTTGTTCAAGGAGAATCTTATCTAATTCATTCCTTCCATTAATTTGTGTACCGTTATCATGGTCTATTAAATATTGCTCTAAAGCATCACTAGGGAGCACGACCATAGAAGCGAGACCAATCAATTCATCCTTACTAGGTAATTCCTTCCCATGTGATTGATTAGTAAACATAGAGAAATTAAACGCATGAGACATATCACCGAAGCCTAATCTAACCTTATTAGTAACACAATTGATTTCAGCATTAATGGTGTTTAAGAAAGGTCAGCCAAATATAATGGGACAAAAGTTATCTTGGTCTGAACCAAGTACTAACAAATCAGCAGGATACTTGACCTTCCCACAAAAAACCTCAACATCTCTAAAAATCCCAACTGGTGAAATAGTATCTCGGTTTGCAAGCTCAATAGTAGCACCAATATCTTCTATAGTAGGGGGTGCTATGTCACTCATAATTTCTTGATATAAGGCATAAGGTATAGCATTAACACTAGCATCAAGGTCATGCAAACCATGATAACAATGTTGCTACGGGGCAAACCCGAGGGTGGCCTGATCTTCAGGAATTGGAGTGGATTCAGGGAAGAACATGAAGAACACGAAGAACACGAGGGAAAACTGTAGCGACCCGACCTGTAAGGTCGAATCTCCGGTGTTTCCGTACCATCCCAAGATCATGCTGGTACACACACGGTACATCAATGTATATATCAAAGGGAAATCACACAGCATTATATTAATCGAAATCTCATATCGAGTCCTTTATTACAATATCCATTACAATAAAGTGGCCGAAGGCCAACTCATGAGATTAACTAAGTCTTGCGGAAGCATCAAAGGTAGATGAGTCCATCTCACTCCAAGGGCATCTCACCGAGCGTAGAGCGTATCCTCACTCCTGGTCGGAAAAATAATCTGCAACATGATACGTTGCAGCCGTGTAGGTTAGCATATGGAATATGCCGGCAAAGTCACAAAAGAGGGGTGAAAAGATAATCATCTAGTCTACATGCTTATATGGCAGGTGGGGTGGTAAGTTTTTGCGTAAGGACAATTTTTCCTACATCAAGAGAGGGCTAAGCAAAAATATTACTAAGTTGGTTGATTAATGAGATGGTTCCACCAACCAATTCTCATACCCAAGTCATTAATACCCACATCATAATTTAGCGTACAAGCTCTCAACATGTCTTCCAGAATCTGGTTGACTCTCTCAGTCTGTCCATCGGTCTGCGGATGAAAAGCTGTACTGAACTCCAGTCTTGTACCCAAAGTTTCATGTAACTAATGCCAAAACTTTGAGGTAAATTGTGTTTCTCTATCTGACACGATACTCCTCGGAACTCCATGCAGACATACAATCCTGGTCATATATATCTTGGCTAACTTAGCGCTGGTATAAGTGGTCTTCACTGGAATTGGTTATGAGAATTGGTTGGTGGAACCATCTCATTAATCAACCAACTTAGTAATATTTTTGCTTAGCCCTCTCTTGATGTAGGAACAATTGGCCTTACGCAAAAACTTACCACCCCACTTGCCATATAAGCATGTAGACTAGATGATTATCTTTTCACCCCTCTTTTGTGACTTTGCCGGCATATTCCATATGCTGACCTACACGGCTGCAACGTATCATGTTGCAGATTATTTTTCCGACCAGGAGTGAGGATACGCTCTACGCTCGGTGAGATGCCCTTGGAGTCAGATGGACTCATCTACCTTCGACGCTTCCGCAATACTTAGTTAATCTCATGAGTTGGCCTTCGGCCACTTTATTGTAATGGATATTGTAATAAAGGACTCGATATGAGATTTCGATTAATATAATGCTGTGTGATTTCCCTTTGATATATACATTGATTTACCGTGTGTGTACCAACATGATCTTGGGATGGTACGGAAATACCGGAGATTCGACCTTACAGGTCGGGTCGCTACAAAAACATGGAGAAATCAAAGGGTAAAACACTATATTGGACAAGATCCACACCAAGTACTCCTCCAATCACAAGCAATACATGAGGTGCATCAAGATCCAAGAACAACAATGGAAATAAGGATACATAGGTAGTTCATCCAAATCTCTAGGAGATATGGGCCTTGAAATCCGTAGACGGATCTTATCTCAAAACGGGTCTTGACATCCTCTATGGATCTTCCCCGGTGGAGGTCTCGATCTGCATAGCAGAGGTAGAGGAAGGAGCAAAGCTCAACTAACTACAAGCTATCACTTTGCTAAACCTAGAATGGAGGAGGGGTGGAGTATATATAGTGCTAGCCCATGAAGGGGTAAGTGAGAGGGGATACATGGGCCTCGGGCCCGTCCATGCGTTCAGGCAGGCGCCGGATGTCCGTCCTGGGACCGGATGTCCGGTCATTAGCAAGGGTGCCGGATGTCTGGGCTATGGGGCCGAATGTCCGGGGCTGCGTCTGGCTTCGCTCGGTTCGGGTGTGGAGGCGTCGGATTTCTAAGGAGGAGTGTCGGATGTCCAACCTGTCTTCTCGTGCCGGATGTCTGGGGGTCTGCCAAGATGTCCGGCCTAGAGTGACCGCATCTACGAGGTGCAAGCGCCTTGCGCTAGATTTCTGGGGAGGAAGCGTCGGATATCCGGGCGCGGCCGGATGTCTGGCCGTTGTAGCTTGTCCATAGCTTTGTCTTCTTCCGTCTCCGCTTCCATGCTTCCCTCACGGATGATGTAGTTGTACGTAGGTGCCGACACTCCTCCTCGTCATCCATGAAGCTCTGGCAATACCTATGCATGCAC
Source organism: Hordeum marinum (assembly GCA_022496015.1). Classification (NCBI taxonomy): domain Eukaryota; kingdom Viridiplantae; phylum Streptophyta; class Magnoliopsida; order Poales; family Poaceae; genus Hordeum; species Hordeum marinum. Next base: position 227,781,288 of record CM039677.1, on the reverse strand, counting down.
ACAAGAGGAGTGTCAAGTAGTATACCATCCTCGAAGGGGTCAAGTGAACAAGTGTAAAGGAGATGATTCACCTTTATGTATGTGAAGTAGTTATGGCACGTGCCACTTGGCAAACAGACTCTTGTCATGGTGATGTCCATAGGATGCTCCACATCATCCCATCCCCCTTTGGAAAGATCCGTCCTCAGATCAAAATCCGAATCACCATGGAAAGGTGATGGCGTTGCCGTGTAGAATTGGATAATCACAAAGCACTCATCACCATCAAGCCCTAAAGGGTCACTTTCCAATGTTACACCATCTTGTAATTCCTTCAAAAGGATCAAGGACAACAAACACTTGGAAAAACAAATGTGGTTAGTGTTAGTGCAAAACCAAGCATTCAAGTGGTGAATCACCACACAAGTGTTGTCATCATGCATAACATATTGTGTGGCAAGGGATTGTGTCATCGCATGTAAGCATACAAATTGAGTACAAGCAATGCAATCATGGAAACAAGTATGCCTAGGTGAGGTAGGGATGCAAATATGCGTTACAATTAACAAGCATCTACCTCATGGTCATAGCACATATGCACAAAACAATCAACAAATGGTATATGGTAGGCATACGAATCATTCACAACACCAAGTAAAATGAATTGTTTGAACACATGGTGCAATCCGAAGTGCAAGACAATCCAAGCATAATGTGCACATGGTGTAGTGAAGATAGTGAGGCACTGAACACGATATAAAGAGCAATTGGTCATCATTTGTGAGGCAATCAAGTCAAGCGTGTAGCAAGCAATATGGCATGGCAAATGTGAAGAATGGACATCATTGCAACCAAGCATATGATAAGAGCAAACAGTCCACAAGTTGGATGCAACACACAAGGTATCTATGTCTTGAGGCATGGAACGATAGCAATCACAAGTGAAAGCACTATCTCTAACATGTGTGCAAATAAGTGGTCCAAGATGACCAATATGTGTCATGATACAAGCAACACAAGTAGGATGTCCCACAATATTCATGCTCAAGAAGGATGTCACCTTGAAAACTTGTCCTTGTGTGTCCTTCACAATGTTGATGCGCAAGCAAGTGTGACATAGAACCGCGTCGGTGTAGCATGGCTCGCTCTCAAGAGCTCGAATTGTAAACTCACGTGAAGTGGAAGTTGATATGTAGTGGTCGATGTAGATGATGGACCGATACAAGGCATCGGTGTTTGATGAATAAGTAACCGTACCTAAGTAGCCGAAACACCTTAGGAGACTCAAATCACAACTCAAGCAACCACAAATGCAATGATAATCAGAATGGATTAGGTTGTGGTATTGCAGATGATATGGTGGGGGGCCTAGGCAAACTTTCCAAATTCTAAATACATGATGGTATCAAATGATGGTGGAACTAATTTTTTGTGATGGTGGATGTGAATACCTACAAAACGAGCTAAAGAACGTCTTAATCGGAGTTCGGATGAATTAGTTATGGCCGAAACGCTGAAACACGAAAGGCTGGAACCTACAGGGTCCGGACTTCCGGGGGTGTGGTCGGAAATCCGGGGCCTAGCGTTGAGAACCGAGTCTGTTTTGGCGCTCCACAAGCCGGATGTCCGGCCGGTGGCCTGGATGTCCGGCTGGGGGCCCGGATGTCCGGCCCGATGCCCAGAAATCCGGCCCGACAAATCCATATCACAATTTGGGGCTCGAAAACTCGATTTGGGACGGAAATTGGTGATTCCAAAGCCAAAATTGAAGAGGGGGGATTTGGGGGCTATTTTTGTGGGGAAATTTCAAAAAAGGGGAGAAAATTTTGAACTAAAGCAAGAAAAGTGGGTGTAGGGATCCAAATTCGTGGCAACGTGGCTCTGATACCAATATGATACGGGGCAAACCCGAGGGTGGCCCGATCTTCACGAACTGGAGGTGGATGCGGGGAAGAACACGAGGGGAAATGTGGAGAAATCAAAGGGGAAAACACTCTATTGGAAAAGATCCACACCAAGTACTTTTCCTATCACAAGCAATACATGAGGTGCATCAAGATCCAAGTACAACAATTGAAATAAGGATACATACGTAGTTCATCCAAATCTCTAGGAGAGTGGGCGTTGAAATCCGTAGACGGATCTTCCATTGAAAGGGATGTTGACATCCTCTATGGATCTTCTCCGGTGGAGGTCTCGATCTCCATGGAAGAGGTAGAGGAAGGAGCAAAGCTCAACTAACTACGAGCTATCACTTTGCTAATCCTATAATGGAGGAGGGGGGTATATATAGTGCTACCCCACGAAGGGGTAAGTGAGAGAACATACATGGGCCTCGGACCCGTCCATGCAGGCAGGCAGGCATCGGATATCTGTCCTGGGGTCGGATGTCCGGCTATTCGCGAGGTGTCGGATGTCCGGGCTATGGGGTCAGATGTCCGTGGCTCAGGCGTCTAACTCCGCTCGGTTCGGGTGTGGAGGTGCTAGATTTCCGGGGAGGAGCGTCGGATGTCCGACCTGTCTTGTGGTGTCGGATGTCTGGGGGTCTGCCTGGATGTCTGGCCTAGAGTGGTGGCGTCTGCGAGGTTCGGGCGCCTTGCGCTAGATTTCTTGGGAAGAAGCGTCGGATGTCCGGGCGGGGCCGGATGTCCGGAAGTCGGCCGAATGTGTGGTCGTTATAGCTTGTCCACAGCTCCGTCTTCTTTCATCTCCATGTCCACGCTTCTCTCACGGATGGTGTAGTTGTACGTAGGTGCCGGAACTCCTACTCATCATCGGTGAAGCTCCTGCAATACCTATGCATGCACACGACAGGAGTGTCAAGTAGTATACCATCCTCGAAAGGGTCAAGTGAACATGTGTAAAGGAGATGATTCACCTTTATGTATGTGAAGTAGTTGTGGAACGTGTCACTTGGCAAACGGATTGTTGTCATGGTGATGTTCGTAGGATGCTTTTGATCAAATGTTCTCCAATTTTAGCTGAAACAATAGACATGCCAACCATCAGCATATTTTTATAAAACTTACCCTATTCGTTTCTAGTGAGTTTCGCGATCCTTGGAGCTTCCCCACAGAGATGGAGAACCTGGCCCTCGACATTGTTATCTTGAAGATCTTTGACCGTGGCAACATTAGGTTCAATGTTTATTTGTTAGGAAGTTATAGGTGTTATAATATGACTCTAATTAACCACAGTCATAGTCTTATCATGTTCCCTTATTCTAATAGGAAAAGTGGGTTTCTCAATGTAAGCAGTGGGAATAACAGGATCAACATGACTAACAATTATTTCTTCTTTCTCAATTTTAATAGGTTCCTCTAGTGATGGTTTGATGGGAGGATGATATTTAAAACACTTCTCTTTGGGAAGGTCTACATGAGTAGCAAATGATTCATAGATAGTAGCTACTATTTCAAAGTCAAAACCATAGTTGTTGCTAAACTCATGGAAGGTGTTGGTTTCCATAAAAGATTTAACACAATTAGAATTAAGTTTTATACCTGACTTGTTACCTTTTTCGAGCTCCCAATCTTCATCATTGTGTTTAATTATTTCCAAAAGTTACCATTTGAATTCAATAGTTCTATTTATATATGATCCAGAGGAAGAAGAATCTAATTATTTTTTATCATCATGAGAAAGTCGAGCGTAAAAAAATTGTATAATCATTTCTCTTGGAAGCTCATGGTTGGGGCAAGTGTGAATCATAGATTTAAGCCTCCCCCAAGCTTGAGATATGATTTCTCCTTTGCGAGGCCAGAGGTTATATATATAATTCCGATCATGATGAACTAGATGCATTGGATAAAACTTGTCATGAAATTCCAGCTTCAAGTGATTCCAATCCCATGATTCAATATTATCCAATAGCCTATACCTCATCAATGATTTTCCTCCAAAGATAAATGTAAAAATTTCTTCTTAACTTTGTCCCTAGACAAACCTGCAAGCTGAAACAATCCACAAACCTCATTGATGGATATCAAATGGAAATCGAGATGAGTCGTACCATCATAAGGATCCGACAATAGTTTTTCAAGCATACCTGAAGGAATCTCATAATAAATATTTTCAGTGGATGCAGTAGGTGAAGGAACAATTTCCTCATCTTCTGTTCGGGGTGAAGATGCCCCGAACAAGCCAGCCAAAGGGTGGCAGCTCATAGTGACAAGCAACAGTAAATTTCAGCACGTATGGAAAATGTTTCCATACCAACTTCCACTTACCAAAGGCTCTTCACTCCTTGGCAATGGAGCCATAAAAGAGTCTTTATGACCCACAAGTATAGGGTAAAAATCATAGCCCTTTCGATAAGTAAGAGTGTCGAACCCAACGAGGAGCAAAAGGAAATGATAAGCATTTTTCAGCAAGGTATTCTCTACAAGTGTTGTGAGTAATAGTGATAGATAGTGTTGTAGTAAGATAATTCGTAACAAGTGACAAGTAATAATAGTAACAATGGTGCAGCAAGTTAGCCCATTCCTTTTTGTAGCAAAGGACAGGCCTGAAAGTACTCTTATATTAAGCAAGTGCTCCCGAGGACACGTGGGAATTTATGTCTAGTCATGTTCATCATGTTGAGTTGATTCGCGTTCACTACTTTGATAACTTGATATGTGGGTGGACCAGTCCTAAGTTGTTGTTCTTACTTGAAATACCAACCTACTTATGATTAAGCCCTCTCGCAAGCATCTGCAACTACAAAATAAGAATTAAGATAAATCTAACCATAGCATGAAACATGTGGGTCCAAATCAGCCCCTTATGAAGCAACACATTAACTGGGGTTGGAGCTTATGTCACTCTCGCAACCCATCGTCTACTTGTTACTTCACAATGACTTCCCCAAGGCCCACAATATGGTGAAGTGTCATATAGTCGATGTTCACATGACACCACTAAGAGAAGTAACAACATACACATCATCAAAATATCGAACGCATACCAACTTCACAAGATTACTTATAACAAGACTTCTCCCATGTCCTCGAGAACAATAGTAACTACTCACACATCATCAACACGTCCAAGATTAGAGGAGTAATGATGATAATTAAGGATCTGAACATAATCTCTTCCACCAAGTAATCCAACAAACGTCAACTACGAGATGTAATCAACACAACTAGTAACCCACAGGTACCAATCTGAGGTTTTGGGACAAAGATTGAATACAAGAGATGAACTAGGATTGGAGATGAGATGGTTCTGGTGAAGAGGTTGATGAAGATTGGTCCTCCCATGAAGGAGGAAGCGTTGGTGATGATGATGGCTTCGATCTCCCCCTCCCGGAGAGGGATTTCCCCGATAGAATCTGACTGCCGGAGTGTGATACGTCTCCAACGTATCTATAATTTTTTATGATGGTATGCTATTATATTATCTATTTTAGATGTTGTATATGCATGAATATGCTATTTTATATTATTTTTGGGACTAACCTTTTAATCTAGAGCCTAGTGTCAGTTTCTTTTTTTCCTTGTTTTTGAGTTTTGCAGATGTGGAATATTAAACGGAGTCCAAATGGAATAAAACCTTCAGAAGGAATTTTCTGGAAGGAAACAAATCATCCAGGCTTGGAGTGCACGCCAGGGGACGTGCCAGGAGGCCACAAGCCTGCTAGCCGCGGGGCCCCCTAGCCGCGCCTAGCGAGCTTGTCGTCTCCTGGCAAGTCTCCTAACCCTAATCTTTGGTCAATAAATACCAAAATATTCCCCCAACATCAAAAAGATCCACGCAAATGCTTTTCCGCCGCCGGAAGCCTCCGTTTACAAGAGATCCAATCTTGGAGCCTTTTCCGGTAATCTGCCGCAGGGGGTTTCGGTCACAGAGGGCATCTACATCAACTCCATTGCCCCTCCAATGATGTGTGAGTAGTCCGCCATAGACCTACGGGTCCATAGCTAGTATCTAGATGGATTCTTATCTCTCTTTGATCTTCAATACCATGTTCTCCATGATCTTCATGGAGATCTACCTGATGTAATCATGTTTTGTGGTGTGTTTGTCAAGATCCGATGAATTCTGAGTCTATGTTCAGATTATCCATGAATCTTATTTGAATCTCCTCTGAATTCTTATTTTCATGATTTCGTATCCTTGCAAGTCTCTTCGAGTTATTGGTTTGGTTTGGCCAACTAGATTGGTAATTCTTGCAATGGGAGAAGTGCTTGGTTTTGGGTTCAATCTTGCAGTGTCCTCGCCTAATGACATAGTAGGGGTAGCGAGGCACGTATTGTATTGTTTCCATCAAGGGTAACAAGATGGGGTTTTCATAATATTTCTTGAGTTTACCCCTCTACATCATGTCATCTTTCTTAATGTGTTACTCTGTTCTTCATGAACTTAATACTCTAGATGCAGGCAGGAGTCGGTCGATGTGTGGAGTAATAGTAGTAGATGCAGAATTGTTTCGGTCTACTTGACACGGACGTGATGCCTATATGCATGATCATTGCCTTGGATAACTACATGATTATTTGCTTTTCTATCAATTGCTTGACAGTAATTTGTTTACCCACCATGATATTTGCCTTCAAGAGAGAAGCCTCTAGTGAAACCTATGGCCCCCTGGTCTACTTGCCATAATATACTTTCAGATCTATAAACCAAAAATACTTGCTGCAATTTATTTACCTTTTACATTCTGTTCTCATTTACATCTATCTCTATCAGCTCTAATCCTTGCAAATAACCGTGAAGGGATTGACAACCCTTTTATAGCGTTGGGTGCAAGAGTTTGGTTGTTTGTGTAGGTGCATCCATTGGTGACTTGCTTGTACTTCCTACTGGACTGATACCTTGGTTCTCAACAACTGAGGGAAATACTTATCTACTTCGCCGCATTATCCTTTCCTCTTCAAGGGAAAACCAACGCAATCTCAAGATGTAGCAACAAGGATTTCTGGCGCCGTTGCCACGGAGGATACATAGCAAGTCAAGATAAAAACTCTCCCGTCAACTTGCCAATTTCTGGCATCGTTGCCGAGGAGGATACACATCAAGCCTACCAAGTACCCATCACAAAATCATCTCTTGCATTTACATTATTTTCCATTTGCCTCTCGTTTTCCTCTCCCCCACTTCTAAAATTATTTTCAGAAAATACCAAAAAGATTTGCCTTTTTGTTCGCCCTTCTTTAGTTTGCCATTCATTTGCTTGTGTGCTTGATTTGTCACAATGTCGGAGAATAGCAAGTTGTGTGACTTTTTTGATACTAATAATAATGATTTTATTAGTACTCCGATTGCTCCCACCACTAGTGCGGAATCTTATGAAATCAATGCTGCCTTGCTTAATCTTGTTATGAAAGAACAATTTTTTGGCCTTCCTAGTGAAGATGCCGCATCCCATCTAAATACTTTCGTTGAGTTGTGTGATAGGCAAAATAAGAAATATGTGGATAATGATATTGTTAAATTGAAGCTATTTCCATTCTCACTACAAGATCGTGCTAAAACTTGGTTTTCATCTTTCCTAAAAATAGTATTGATTCTTGGAATAAGTGTAAAAATGCTTTTATTTCCAAGTACTTTCCGCACGCTAAGATCATCTCCCTTAGGAATGATATTATGAATTTTAAGCAACTTGATCATGAGCATGTTGCACAATTCTGGGAGAGGATGAAATTAATGATTAGGAATTGTCCCGCACATGGTTTGAGTTTATGGATGATTATACTAATTTTCTATGTGGGATTAAATTTTGCATCCAGAAATCTTTTAGATTCAGCCGCGGGTGGTACTTTTATGGAAATCACATTAGGAGAAGCTACTAAACTCCTAGATAATATTATGACAAACTACTCTCAATGGCATACCGAAAGATCTCCTACTAGTAAAAAGGTGCATGCTATTGAAGAAATAAATACTTTGAGTGAAAAGATGGATGAATTGATGAAATTGTTTGCTAGTAAGGGTGCTCCTATTGATCCCAATTATATGCCTTTGTCTTCTTTGATTGGGAATAATAGTGAATCTATGGATGTGAATTTTGTTGGTAGGAACAATTTTGGTAATAACGCGTATAGAGGTAATTTCATACCTGAGCCGTTTCCTAGTAATTCCTCTAATAATTATGGTAATTCCTACAAAAATTCTTATGGAAATTATAATAAGATGCCCTCTGATCTTGAGAATATTGTTAAAGAATTTATTGGTTCACAAAAGGTTTGTAATGCTACTATTGAAGAAAAAGTGCTCAAGATTGATCATTTGGCTAGGAGTGTTGATAGAATTTTGCTTGAGATTGATTCTTTAAAAGTTAGATCTACTCCACTTAAGCATGATATTAATAAGTCCTTAAAGGCTATGAGAATTTCTATTGATGAAAGTAAGGAGAGAACCGCCAGAATTCATGCTAAGCGTGAATGGCTTGAAAAGGTGTGGTCTCGTGATAATAATGATGAAGATCTTAAAGTGATTGATGTGACTCCTATTGAATCTTTGTTTTCCAATATAAATATTGATAATGATCCGACTGGAGATAAGTCAACTTTAGTTAAAAGGCGTCCCAATGATTCACAGTCTATCTCCTAATGCTAAGGTTGATAAAAGTGGGATTGAAGAGGTCAAAACTATAAATAGCAACGAACCCACTCTTTTGGATTTCAAGGACTTTAATTATAATAGATGCTCTTTGACTGATTGTATTTCCTTGCTACAATCCATATTGAATTCTCCACATGCTTATAGTCAAAATAAGGCTTTTACTAAACATATAGTTGATGTTGTGATGAAATCTTTTGAAGAAAAGCTTGAGGTAGAAGTTTCTATTCCTAGAAAGCTTCATGATGAGTGGGAACCTAATATTAATATTAAAATACAATATTATTAGTGCCATGATTTGTGTGATTTGGGTGCTAGTGTTTCCACGATTCCAAAAACTTTATGTGATGTGCTAGGCTACCATGATCTTGATGATTGCTCTTTAAATTTGCATCTTGTGGATTCTACTATTAAGAAACCTATGTGAAGGATTAATGATGTTATTATTGTTGCAAATAGGCATTATGTACCCATATATTTCATTGTTCTTGATATAGATTGCAATCCTACATGTCCTATTATTCTTGGTAGACCTTTCCTTAGAACGATTGGTGCAATTATTGACATGAAAGAAGGAAACATTAGATTACAATTTCCAGGAAATAAAGGCATGGAACACTTTCCTATACAGAAAATAAGATTTACTTATGAATATATTATGAGATATACTTTTGGATTGCATACATACCAAAGATGACAATACCTAGATCTATTGCGTTTTGCCTAGCTAGGGGCGTTAAACAATAGCGCTTGTTGGGAGGCAACCCAAATTTATTTTTGTGTTCTGTTTTTGCTTATGTTTTTGAGTGTTTACCACATTATTAATTATGTAGTAATTGTTTTTTGGTGTTTAATTAGTGTCTGAGCCAAGTAAAACCTTTGGGGTGATCTATGGTAGTTGTTGATTTGATCTTGCTAAAAAACAGATACTTTTTGCGCTCAGTCCAGGAAATTTCCAGATTTTTAGAGCATCGAATGAGTCTGAAGTTTTTACAAAAGATTTATATATATAATTCCCAGGTTTTACTAATTTTTTATAATGTTTTTAGTTACATAAGTATACTAAGGTTTCAGATTGCTACAGTCTGTTCTGTTTTTGACAGATTCTGTTTTCTTTGAGTTGTTTGCCTATTTTGATGAATCTTTGGGTTGTATCATGGGGTATGAACCATGGAAAAGTTATAATACAGTAGGTATAACACCAATAGAAACAAATAATGAGTTCACAACAGTACCTAAAGTTGAGATTTATTTTCTTATACTAACGGATCTCATGAGTGTTCCGTTAAGTTTTGTGTTGTGAAGTTTTCAAGTTTTGGGTAAAGATTGGATGGACAATAGAATAAGGAGTGGAAAGAGCCTAAACTTGGGGATGACCAAGGCACCCCAAGTAATATTCAAGGATGCCAAAGATCCTAAGCTTGGGGATGCCCCAGAAGGAATCCCCTCTTTCATCTTCAATCCATCGGTAAATTTACTTGAGGCTATATTTTTATTCACCACATGCTATGTGTTTTGCTTGGAGCGTCTTGTATGATATGAGTCTTTGCTTGTTAGTGTGCCATGATCATACTTGATGCGTACATTTTTTGAGAAGGACACGCTGAATCGTGAATTTGTTAGAATGCTCTATGTGCTTCACTTATATCTTTTGAGTTAGGCAATTTTGCTCTATGTGCTTCACTTATATCTTATAGAGCACGGTGGTGTTTGCATTTTATAGAAATAATTGAACTCTCGCACCTTGCTTATATTATTTTGAGAGTCTCTAAACAGCATGGTAATTGGTCTAGGTTATGAATTTAGTCCTAATATGATAGGCATCCAAGAGGGATATAATAAAAACTTCCATATTAAGTGCATTGAGTATTTATGAGAAGTGTTATTCCTTGCATAAAGTTTTGAGATATAAAGATGGTAATGTTAAGAGTCACATTAGGAAGTAATTGTGATTCGGTAAAAATACTTGTGTAAAGATTTGTAATTCATGTAGCATGCATGTATGGTGAACTGTTATGTAAGGAAGTCGGAGCATGACTTGTTTATAGATTGTCGACCTTTGTGTGAGGGTCCTGAGCGTGTGATGGTTAACTCCTACCAACCTCTCCCCTAGGAGCATGCGTTTAATACTTTGCTTCAATGACTAATAGACTTTTGCAATAAGTATGTGAGTTACTTATGACTAATGTTGATTCCATGGATCATACGCACTCTCACCCTTCCACCTTCGCTAGCCTTTCTAGTACCACGCAACTTTTGCCGGTACAACAAACACCTTCCTCAAAACGGCCACCATATACCTACCTCAAAACAGCCACCATATATCTTTCCTCGAAACAGCCACCATACCTACCTATTATGGCATTTCCATAGCCATTCGGAGATATATTGCCATGCAACTTCCACTGTTTCCTTTTATGACATGAGTCATCACTTCCATATTGCATATAGAGTCATATTTTGTCATAGGTATCGAGTTGTAAATTTTCTTCGAGTTGTAGGTAAATAAAAGTTTGATGATTATCATTATTAGAGCATGTCCCATGTGAGGAAAGGATGGTGGAAGCAATGATTCCCTCACAAGTGGGGATGAGATTCCAGACTTTATGAAAAAATAAAAGAGGCCAGTGAAGCACAAATAAAAAAAATAAAAGAGGCCTTAGATGCCCAGCAATAAAAAATGAGAGAAAATAGAGAAGGGACATTGCTACTACCTTTTTCCGCACTTGTGCTTCAAAATAGCACCATGATCTTCATGATAGAGAGTCTCCTATTTTGTCACTTTCATATAACTAGTGAAATTTTTCTTCATGATGCATGTCCACTTAGTTTCTCGTTGACCTTTCATACACGTATATCTCTAGTGCAACCGTTGCATGGCAATCCCTACTCACTCACATTGATATCTATTAATGGGCATCTCCATAGTCCGTTGGTACGCCTAGTTGATGTGAGACTATCTTCTCCCCTTCCTTGTCAACCTCCACCATATTCTATTCCACCTATAGTGCTATATCCATGGATCACACTCATGTATTGCGTGAGAGTTGAAAAGTTTAAAAATAAAGGTGTGAAAACAATTGCTTGACTTTTCATTGGGGTTGTGCATGATATAAATACTTTGTGTGGGGAAGATGGAGCATAGCTACACCATATGATATTGTAGGGATAACTTTCTTGTGCCATTATATTTTGAAGAGATACAATTGCTTTGCTAGTATGCTTGAAATGTTATTCTTTTTATATCAACATTAAGCTTTTGTTTTGAGTCTTACGGATCTGAATATTCATGCCACAATAAAGAATATTACATGGATAAATATGTTAGGTAGCACTCCACATCAAAAATTCTGTTTTTATCACTTACTTACTCAAGGAGAAGCGGGAGTTAAGCTTGGGGATGCTGATACATCTCCAATGTATCTATAATTTTTCATGATGGCATGCTATTATAATATCTGTTTTGGATGTTTTATATGCATGAATATGCTACTTTATATTATTTTGGGGAGTAACCTATTAATCTAGAGCCTAGTGCCAGTTTCTGTTTTTTCCTTGTTTTGAGTTTTGCAGATATGGCATATTAAACGGAGTACAAACGGAATAAAACCTTCAGAAGGAATTTTTCTGGAAGGAAACAAATCATCCAGGCTTGGAGTGCACGCCAGCGGACGTGCCAGGAGGCCACAAGCCTGCTAGGCGCGGGGGCCCCCAGGTTGCACCTACCGAGCTTCTCGTCTCCTGGAAGGTCTCCTAACCCTAATCTTTGGCCTATAAATACCAAAATATTCCCACAACATCAAAAAGAGGCACGCAAATACTTTTCTGCCGCTGGAAGCCTTCATTTCTGAGAGATCCGGTCTTGGAGCCTTTTCTGGTAATCTGCCAGAGGGGGTTTCGATCACGGAGGGCATCTACATCAACTCCATTGCCCCTCCGATGATGCGTGAGTAGTCCACCATAGACCTATGGGTCCATAGCTAGTAGATAGATGGCTTATTCTCTCTCTTTGATCTCCAATACCATGTTCTCCATGATCTTCATGGAGATCTACCCGATGTAATCTTCTTTTGTGGTGTGTTTGTCAAGATCCGATGAATTGTGAGTTTATGTTCAGATTATCCATGAATCTTACTTGAATCTCCTCTGAATTATTATTTGCATGATTTCATATCCTTGGAAGTCTCTTCAAGTTATTGGTTTGGTTTGGCCAACTAGATTGGTAATTCTTGCAATGGGGGAAGTGCTTGGTTTTGGGTTCAATCTTGCAGTGTCCTCACCCAGTGACATAGTAGGGGTAGCGAGGCACGTATTGTATTGTTGCCATCAAGGGTAACAAGATGGGGTTTTCATCATATTGCTTGAGTTTATCCCTCTACATCATGTCATCTTTCTTAATGCGTTACTCTGTTCTTCATGAACTTAATACTCTAGATGCAGGTAGGAGTCGGTCGATGTGTGGAGCAATAGTAGTAGATGCAGAATCATTTCGGTCTACTTGACACGGACATGATGCCTATATGCATGATCATTGCCTTGGATAACTACATGATTATTCGCTTTTCTATCAATTGCTTGACAGTAATTTGCTTACCCACCATGATAATTGCCTTCAAGAGAGAAACCTCTAGTGAAACCTATGGCCCCTGGGTCTACTTTCCATAATATACTTTTAGATCTATAAACCAAAAATACCGAAAATACTTGATGCAATTTATTTACCTTTTACTTTCCGTTCTCGTATACATCTATCTCTATCAGATCTAATCCTTGCAAATAACCGTGAAGGGATTAACAACCCCTTTATAGCGTTGGGTGCAAGAGTTTGACTATTTGTGTAGGTGCATCCATTGCTGACTTGCTTGTCCCTCCTACTGGATTGATACCTTAGTTCTCAACAACTGAGGGAAATACTTATCTAGTTCGCTGCATCACCCTTTCCTCTTCAAGAGAAAACCAACGCAAGCTCAAGAGGTAGCAGAGTGCAAAAGGGCCTCTGCCCAGGTTTCCACCTCGAGACGGCGACGCTTCATCTGGAAAGGTTCCTTATGAGTTTTTATATGGTAAAACACACCATATAGGAGAAGAGGGGCGTCGGAGAGCCAGCAAGGGGGTCCACAAGCCATCTGGCTGCTTCATAGGGGGCGCGGCTAGTTGGCTTGTGGCCAGCTGGTAGCTCCTCTCTGATATATTTTTGCTCCATAAATTCTTAAATATTCCAAAAATATTCTTCGTAAATTTTCAGGCCATTCTGAGGCTGGTGATTTTTTCTGCCTTTTCTCGGGTTTTCGGTCCAGAATTCCAGTTTCAAAATATTTCCCTCCTTGTGATGTACCTTGCATATTCAGAGAGACTAAGCATAAGAATTGTATGGTAATGCGGAATAATGGACTAAATAAGATAGATAGTGGTAAGAAATCATGATGCAAAATGGATGTATCAATGGTGATTACGATGATGAGGGAGAGGTTGCTCCAAATCAGCCCTAGCGCAACCACCACCACATGCACCAGGTCGTCCACATGGCTACATTTACAACAGTATGGCTCCACCACCCCCTCAGGCACGGGATCATGACCATCTGCCTAAACTTAAATTGAATATTCCGACATTTGAAGGTAGATATGCTCCTGATATATATATTACTTGGGAGTTAGAAACAGAACAATGTTTTACATGCTTACAATTTCCTGAGGATAGACGTGTTGCTGCTGCTGTTTGTGCATTCACTAGTTTTGCTTGTGTTTGGTGGTCTGAACATTGTAGAATACATCATGATAATATCCCTACTACCTGAGCTTCTTTCAAAACGGCTACGTGTAATTATTGGGTTCCACCATATTATCAACATGAATTGCTTCGAACTTTGCAGCGTTTAAGACAAGGAAAAAATTCTATAGAGGAATATTATCAAGAATTACAAACTGGCATGATTAGATGTGGTATTGTTGAGGAGAAAGCTATGCTTGCACATTTTATGGGTGGATTAAATAGAGAGATTCAGATTATTCTGGAGTATAAGGAGTATGATGCTATCACTGAAATATTCCATCTTGCTTACAAAGCTGAATGTTAAGTGCAGGATCGACATGCAATGGCAAGAACTAATTTTTCTACAGGTTAAGCTTCATCATGGACACCATGTATATCATCTACTTCCACACTTCCTACTACATCACCACTTACTTAGGCCCCCAACTCCAACAGAGATACAAGAAAACAAGCACTGCCACCAGCCTCGAGCAAGGGCACACCTTCGAGGCCTCCATAGAGCTATTATTCATTCATGACATCTACAGGGCAAACACATGAGGTTATATGTCGTCGTTGCAAGGGTAAAGGTCACTTTGCAAGAGAATGCACATCCAGGCATGTGATGATTGTTACTGAGGATGATGGATATGCCTCTTCTAGTGATTATGATGAGAAGACTTTGGCTCTTATTGCGAGTGAAGAACAGGGTGTCGAGGATACTGAATAAGAGACACACTACATGGCTGCTGACAACGCGGACAAGTATGAATGTTTAGTGGCTCAACATGTTCTGAGTGTGCAGGTAACACAGGCTGAGCAAAATCAGAGGCACAACTTGTTCCATTCAAAGGGAGTTGTGAAGGAGCATTATGTTCGCGTCATCATCGATGGAGGGAGTTGCAATAACTTGGCTAGCATGGAGATGCTGGAGAAGTTGTTGCTAAGCACAAGACCACGTCATCATCCATATTACATCCAATGGTTCAACAACAGTGGCAAGGCTCAGGTAACATGTACTATTCGTGTGCACTTTAGCATTGCTACATATTCTGATTATGTTGATTGTGATGTGGTACCCATGCAAGCATGCTCTGTTTTACTTGGTAGACCATGGAAATTTGATAAAAATTATGTACACGATGGTAGAAAAAAATCAATATAGTCTTGTTCATAAGGATAAAGATATAACTTTGCTTCCTATGTCTCCTAAACATATTATGAAAGATGACATTGATAGAGCTAGTAAAGCAAAACAGGAGCAAAGTGAGAGTAAAATCTGATTGTGGCAAAGGAATTTGAGCAACATAATAAGAATAATAAACAATCATCTAGTGTTGCATCTGAAATAAGATTGAAGAGTGGTTGTCTACTTGCCACTAAATATGATATTACTGATTTGGATGTTACTACATCTGTTTGCTATGCTTTTATATGCAAAGAGGTATTATTTTCATTTGAGGATATGCCTCCCTCTTTGCCTCCTTCTATCACTGACATCTTGTAGGAGTTTGCTGACGGCTTTCCACAAGATGTGCTATCGGGATTACCACCTATTCAACGGATTGAGCAGCAAATTGACTTAATTCCCGCTGCATCCCTACCCAACTGTGTGCCATACCGTACATATCCATAGGAGACAAAATATTATGCGTCAAGTAAAAGAGCTGCTCGACAAAGATTATATATGTGAATCCCTTCGTCCTTGTGTTGTTTCTATTATACTAGTGCCGAAAAGGGATGGAACAATGCGTAAGTGTGTCGATTGTAGAGGCATTAAAATATAACTATTCTTATCATCAACCTATTCCTAGGCTAGATGATATGCTTGATGGACTAAGTGGGTCTAAACTTTTCGTCGAAGTTGATTTTCTTAGTGGATACCATCAAATTCATATGAAATTGGGAGATGAATGGAAAACACCATTTAAAACTAAGTTTGGTTCATATGACTGGTTAGTCATGCCTTTTGGTTTAACTAATGCACCTAGTACTTTCATGAGATTAATGAACGAGGTTTTACGTCCTTTCATTTGAAGATTTGTGGTAGTCTATTTTGATGATACACTGACTTATAGTAGATCATTGGAGGAACACTTGGAACATTACGTGTTGTTTTTATTGCTCTACATGATGCACGTTTGTTTGGTAACCTTGGGAAGTGCACTTTTTGCACTGAACGAGTATCTTTTCTTGGGTATGTTGTTCCTCCATAGGGAATTGAAGTTGATAAATCCAAGATTGAAGCTATTGAGGATTGGCCGCATCCCAAAACGGTCACACAAGTGAGGAGTTTTCTTGGCTTTGTTGGTTTCTATAGGCATTTGTGAGGGATTTCAGCACCACTTCCGCACCTCTCAATGAGCTTACAAAGAATTATGTACCTGTTGTTTGGGGTACAACACAGGAAGAAGCCTTCACGTTATTGAAAGATAAGTTAACACATGCTCCTTTACTCCAACTTCCTGATTTTAATAAGACTTTTGAGCTTGAATTTGATGCTAGTGGAACTGGATTAGAAGGTGCGTTGTTACAAGATGGTTAACTTGTTGCATTTTTTTTAAAATGAATGGGTCGAGTCTGAATTATTCTACTTATGATAAGGAATTATATGCTCTAGTTCGGACTTTGGAAACATGGCAACATTATTTATGGCCCAAAGAATTTGCCATACACTCTAATTATGAATCTTTGAAACATATTGGAAGTCAAGAAAAACTGAGCCATAGACATGCTCAATGCGTTGATTTCAATTAGACTTTCCCTTATGTAATTAAACACAAGAAGGGTAAAGAAAATTTTATTGCTGATGCATTTTCTCGTCGTTATATTATGCTTTCACAACATTACTTGTAAACAGTTTGTTTGGAGACCATCAAAGCTCAATATGTGCATGATGCTGAATTTAAAGATGTGTTGGAGAATTGTAAAGAAGGGAGAACATGGAACGAGTTTGTCATTAATGATGGATTTGTGTTTTGTGCTAACAAGTTATGCATTATAGCTAGGTCCATTTGTCTTTTGTTGTTAAAGGAGGCGTATGGAGGAGGATTAATGGGACACTTTGGCGTGAAGAAGAAGGAGGACATACTCTACCCATTTGTTTTGGCCAAAGATGAGAAGGGATGTTTAGCATTTTTTGCTCGCTGCACTACATATCAAAAAGCTAAGTCATGACTCAATCCTCATGGTTTATATATGCCCTTGCATATACCCAGTGTTCCTTGGGAGGATATCTCTTTGGACTTTGTTTTAGGTTTACCTCGAACAAAGAAGGGGAGGGATAGCATATTTTTGTCGTGGATAGATTTTAAAAAATGGCACATGAGTGATGTTGTTGCTAATGTTGTTGATTTGTTCTTTCGTGAAATTATTTGCTTGCATGGTGTGCCAAATACAATTGTTTCAGCTCATGATGCTAACATTCTTAGCCACTTTTGGAGATGTTTATGGGCTAAGTTGGGGACTAAACTGCCTTTAAGTGCTACATGTCACCCCCAAACTGATGGACAAACTGAAGTAGTCAATGGATCATTGTCTAGCATGCTTAGGGCTGTTTTGAAGAATAACTTGAAAATATGGGAAGAACGCTTGTCTCATATTGAGTTTGCTTAGAATCGTTTGCTGCATTCTACTAGTAAGATGTGCCATTTTGAGTTGTGTATGGTTTATTACCTTGTGTACCTATTAATTTGTTTCCTCTTCCATCTTCGGAGAAGGTAATTTTCATGCTAAATAAAATGTTGAATTGATATTAAAAATGCATGAATTAATTAAGGAAAACATTGAGCGTATGACTGCTAAATATATACTTGCTAGAGATAATGGTAGAAAACATGTTCTCTTTGCACCTGGAGATCTTGTTTGGTTACATTTGTGTAAGGATATGTTTTCTGATTTGCGCAAGTCAAAGCTAATGCCACGTGCTGATGGTCCTTTTAAGGTGTTAGAGAAAATAAATAATAATGCATAGAAGCTTGAGCTACCTGCATATTTTGGGGTTAGTCCCACATTTAACATTGCAGATTTGAAGCCTTATTTGGGTGAGGAAGATGATCTTCCATCGAGGACGACTTCATTTCAAGTAGGGGAGGATGATGAGGACATCCCTAATAATGTTAAATCCACATCCCCACCAGCTACGCATATCAGAGCAGTTACTAGAGCTTGTGCAAGCCAACTAAATTATCAGGTACTTTCGTTTCTTGGAAATCCTTTTAATGTTCATGAACATATGATGCTTGATACGTCCATTTTGCATCATGCTTTTATATTGATATTTATTGCATTAAGGGCTTTTATTACATGTTATGGTACAATACATATGTCTTTTCTCTCCTATTTTACAAGGTTTACATGAAGAGGGAGAATGCCGATAGCTGGAATTCTGGACAGGAAAAGGAGCAAATATGATAGACCTATTCTACACAACTCCAAAAGTCCTGAAAAGTTATGGAGAATTATTTTGGAATATATAATAAATATTGGGTGAAACAAATACTAGAGGGGACTCGCCAGGAGGTCACAAGCCTGCCAAGCACGGCCTACCCCCTTGGTCACTCCTTGGTGGCTTGTGGGCCCCCAGGCAGGCCTCCGATACCCATCTTATACTATATGAAGGGTTTTGACCTAGAAAAATGAGGAGAGAGCTTTTGGGACGAAGAGCCGCCGTCTCAAGGCGGAACTTGGGCAGAACCAATCTAGAGCTCCAGCGGAGCTGTTCTGCTGGGGAAACTTCCCTCCCGGAGGGGAAATTGAAGCCATCGTCATCACCAACGATCCTCACATCAAGAGGGGCTCAATCTCCATCAACATCTTCACCATCTCCTCTCCAAACCCTAGTTCATCTCTTGTATCTGATCTTTGTCTCAAACCTCAGATTGGTACATGTGGGTTGTTAGTAGTGTTGATTACTCCTTGTAGTTGATGCTAGTTGGTTTACTTGGTAGAAGATCATATGATCAGATCCTTTATGATAATCAATACTCCTAGGGTTATGAACATGAACATGTTTTGTCAGTAGTTACGTTTGTTCCCGAGGACATGGGATAAGTCTTGTTATAAGTAATCATGTGAATTTGGTATTTGTTCGATATTTTGATGAGATGTATGTTGTCTCTCCTCTAGTGGTGTTATGTGAACATCGACTACATAACACTTCACCATTATTTGGGCCTAGGGGAAGGCATTGGGAAGTAATAAGTAGATGATGGGTTGCTAGAGTGACAGAAGCTTAAACCCTAGTTTATGTGTTGCTTCGTAAGGGGCTGATTTGGATCCATATGTTTCATGCTATGGTTAGATTTATCTTAAATCTTCTTCCGTAGTTGCGGATGCTTGCGAGAGAGGTTAATCATAAGTGGGAGATTTGTCCAAGTAAGGGCAACACCCAAGCACCAGTCCACCCACATATCAAATTATTAAAGTAACAAACGCAATTCAAATGAGCATGATGAAAACTAGCTTGACAGAAATTCCCATGTGTCCTGGGGAGCGCTTACTTTATATAAGAGTTTGTACAGGCCTGTCCTTTGCTACAAAAAGGATTGGGCTACCTTTCTGCACCTTTGCTATACTTGTTACTTGTTACCCGTTACAAATTACCTTATCACAAAACTATCTGTTAATGATAATTCCAGGCTTGCGGAGAATACCTTACTGAAAACCGCTTGTCATTTCCTTCTGCTCCTCGTTGGGATCAACGCTCTTACTTATAGAAAGGACTATGATAGATCCACTATACTTGTGGGTCATCAAGACTCTTTTATAGCACCATTGCCGGGGAGTGAATCGCCTTTGGCGAGTGGAATTTGGTAAGGAAAATTTTATATAGTGTGCTGAAATTTACTGTCACTTGTTACTATGGAAAATAATCCATTGAGGGGCTTGTTCGGGGTATCTTCACCTCGACCGGAAATACAAAGAGTTGCTCCTAAACCTGCTAAACCTATTGAAAATATTTATTATGAAATTCCTTCTGGTATGATAAAGAAACTGCTGACTAATCCTTATGCAGGAGATGGAACATTACATCCTGATTTGCATCTAATCTATGTGGATGAAGTTTGTGGATTATTTAAGCTCGCAGGCCTGTCCGAGGATCATGTCAAGAAGAAGGTCTTTCCTTTATCTTTGAAGGAGAAGGCATTGACATGGTATAGGCTATGTGATGATACTTGATCATGGAGCTACAACCGATTGAAAATGGAATTTCATCAAAAGTTTTATCCTATGCATCCAGTTCATCGTGATCGGAATTATAATTATAATTTTTGGCTCATGAAGGAGAAAGTATCGCTCAAGCATGTGGAAGGCTTAAGTCAATGTTATATTCATTCCCCAATCATGAGCTCAAGAGAAATTATTATTCCGAATTTTTATGCTCGGCTTTCTCGTAATGATCAATCCATGCTCGATACTTCGTGTGTTGGTTCCTATGTGAAGAAAGATATTGACTTCAAATGGGATTTATTGGAAAGAATTAAACGCAACTCTGAAGATTGAGAAGTCAGCGAAGGTAAGGAGGAAGGTATAAACCTTAATTTTGATTGTGTTAAATCCTTTGTAGACACCGATGCTTTTTGTGAATTTAGCACTAAATATGGACTTGACTCTAAGATAGTAGCTTCTTTCTGTGAATCTTTTGCTGGTCATGTTGATCTCCCTAAGGATAAGTGGTTTAAATATCATCCTCCCATTGAAATGAAAGTAGTTGAACCTATTAAAGTTGAAGAAGAAACTATTAGTTATAGTGTTGATCATGTCATTCCTACTACTTATATTGAGAAACCATTTCCCTGTTGGAATAAAGGAACATGTTAAAGCTTCAACTGTGGTTTGTAAGAGCTATGTTAGAACACCTACACCCCCTGAGAAAATCAAAGTTGAACCTAGTATTGCTATGGTTAAAGATATCTTGGTTGATAATATTGATGGGCATGGTATTCATTTCTGTGATGAAGCTGCTAGAATTACTAGACCTGATGCTAAAGATAAACATAGACCTATTGTTGGCATGCATGTTGTTTCTGTTAAAATAGGAGACCATTGTTATCATGGCCTATGTGATGTGGGTGCTAGTGTGAGTGCAATTTCCTTTACCTTATATAAATAAATTATAAATGAGATTGCACCAACTGAATTGGAAGAAATTGATGTCACCATTAAGCTTGCTAATAGAGATACTATAGAACTAGTTGGTATTATTAGAGATGTTGAAGTCTTGTGTGGAAAAATAAAATATCCTACTGATTTTATTGTTCTTGTATCCCCACAAGATGATTTTTGTCCAATTATATTTGGTAGAACTTTCTTGATTATTGTTAATGCCAACCCCATTAGAATTTCTCTAAATTTCGTAGATAACCCCATGCTAAAGAATTGCCTAGTAAGGATGAAATTATTGGTCATGCATTGCTTCTATTATTATGCCTTCTACTGATCCCTTAGAACAATATTTGCTAGACCATGAAAATGATATGCATATGAATGAAAGGAATGAAATATATAAGATTTTCTTTGATCAACATCCTATTTTGAAACACAGCTTGCATATTGAAATACTTAGGGATCCTCCTCCACCCAAGGGTTATCCCATGTTTGAGCTTAAACAATTAACAGATACTCTGAAATATGATTATCTTGATGAAAAGAAGATATATCATGTTATTATTAATGCTAACCTTTCAGAGCATGAAGAAAAGAGATTATTGAAAACTCTGAGGAAGCACCGTGCTGCTATTGGATATACACTTGATGATCTTAAGGGCATTAGCCCCACTCAATGTCAGCATAAAATTAATATGGAACCCGATGCTAAACCAGTTGTTGATCACCAATGACGGTTAAATCCTAAAATGAAAGAAGTGGTCAAAAATGAAATATTAAACCTTCTGAAGGAAGGTATACTTTATCCTATTGCTGATAGTAGATGGGTTAATCCCGTTCATTGTGTCCCTAAGAAAGGAGGTATTACCGTAGTTCCTAATGATAAAAATGAATTGATCCCCCAAAGAATTGTTACAGGATATAGAATGGTAATTGATTTTAGGAAATTAAATAAAGCTACTAGGACAGATCATTACCCTCTACCTCTTATTGATCAAATGCTAGAAAGACTATCCAAACACACACATTTTTGCTTTCTAGATGGTTATTCTGGCTTCTCTCAAATACCTTGTCAAAAGAGGACCAAGAGAAGACCACTTTTACCTACCCTTTCAGTACCTTTGCTTATAGACGTATGCCTTTTGGTTTATGCAATGCACCTGCTAACTTTCAAAGATGTATGACTGCTATATTCTCTGATTTCTGTGAGAAGATTATTGAGGTTTTCATGGATGATTTTTCCATTTACGGAATTTATTTTGATGATTGCTTGAGCAACCTTGATCGAGTTTTGCAGAGATGTGAAGAAACTAATCTTGTCTTGAATTGGGAGAAGTGCCACTTTATGGTTAATGAAGGTATTGTCTTGGGACACAAAATCTCCGAAAGAGGTATTGAAGTTGATAAAGCTAAAGTTGATGCTATTAAAAAAATGACGTGTCCTACGGATATCAGAGGTATAAGAAGTTTCCTTGTTCATGTTGGTTTCTATAGAAGGTTTATTAAAGACTTCTCTAATATTTCTAGGCCTCTCACAAATATTTTGCAAAAAGTTGTTCCATTCGTTTTTGATGATGATTGTGTAGAAGCATTTGAAATTCTTAAGAAAGCCTTGATCACTGCACCTATTGTTCAACCACCTGATTGGAACCTACCCTTTGAGATTATGTGTGATGCTAGTGATTATGTCATTGGTGTTGTTTTAGGGCAAAGAGTTCATAAGAAATTAAATGTTATCCATTATGCTAGTAAAACTCTAGATAGCGCTCAAAGAAACTATGCAACCACTGAAAAGGAATTTTTAGCAGTTGTGTTTGCTTGTGATAAGTTCGGACCTTATATTGTTGATTCCAAAGTAACTATTCACACTGATCATGTTGATATTAAATATCTTATGGAAAAGAAAGATGCTAAACCTAGACTTATTAGATGGGTTCTTCTCCTACAAGAATTTTATTTGCATGTTATTGATAGAATGGGTGTTGAGAACCCCGTAGCAGACAACTTGTCTAGGTTAGAAAATGTTCTTGATGACCCACTACGTATTGATGATAGCTTTCCTAATGAACAATTAGTTGTCATAAATGCGTCGCGTAATGCTCTATGGTATGCTGATTATGCTAATTACATTGTTGCTAAATTCATACCGCCTAGTTTCACATACCAACAAAAGAAAAAGTTCTTCTATGATTTAAGACATTACTTTTGGGATGATCCACACCTTTATAAAGAAGGAGTAGATTGTGTTATTAGACGTTGTGTACCTGAGCATGAACATGAAGAGATCCTACACAAGTGTCATCCTGAGGCCCGCGAAGGACATCAGGCTGGAGATAGAACTGCACATAAGGTATTGCAATCTGGTTTTTATTGGTCTACTCTCTTCAAGGATGCTCATAGGTTTGTCTTGTCTTGTGATGAATGACAGACAATTGGCAATATTAGTAGAAGTCAGGAAATGCCTATGAATTACTCTCTTGTTATTGAACCATTTGATGTTTGGGGTTTTGATTATATGGGACCTTTTCCAAAGTCCAACGGGTATACTCATATTCTAGTTGTTGTTGATTATGTTACTAAGTGGGTAGAAGCTATTCCAACTAGTAGTGCTGATCATAACACTTCTATTGAAATGCTGAAAGAAGTTGTATTCCCTAGATTTGGAGTCCCTGAATATTTAATGACTGATGGTGGTTCACACTTTATTCATGGTGCTTTCCATAAATTGCTTGCTAAGTATGACGTTAATCATAGAATTGCATCTCCTTATCATCCTCAGTCTAGTGGTCAAGTAGAATTAAGCAATAGAGAAATTAAATTGATCTTGCAAAAGACTGTTAATAGATCTAGAAAGAATTGGTCTAAGAAACTTGACGATGCATTATGGGCTTATAGAACTGCTTACAAAAACCCTATGGGTATGTCTCCTTATAAAATGGTTTATGGTAAAGCATGTCACTTACCTTTAGAAGTAGGGCATAAAGCTTATTGGGCAATCAAAGAGCTCCTATGATTTCAAATTTGCTGGTGAGAACAGGTTATTTGACATTAGCTCACTTGATGAATGGAGAACCCAAGCCTATGAGAATGCCAAGTTGTTTAAAGAAAAAGTTAAGAAATGGCATGATAAAAGGATACAAAAGCGTGAATTCAATGTAGGTGACCATGTCTTGCTATACAATTCTTGTTTAATATTTTTTGCAGGAAAACTTCTCTCTAAATGGGAAGGGCCTTACATTGTCGAGGAAGTATATCGTTCCGGTGCCATCAAGATCAACAATGTCGAAGGCACGAATCCAAAGGTGGTTTATGGGCAAAGAATCAAACATTTTATCTCAGGTACTCCCATAAATGTTGAAACCAATATTATCAATACCATAACCCCCGAGGAATACATTAGGGAGACCTACCAGAATGTTTCAAACTTCGAAAAGGAATAGGTATGTGTTACGGTAAGAAATCCGACTCCAAAACTTTCCCAATGGCAATTTTTCTTAGTTTTGGAATATTTAATAAATTAGGAAAATTTAAAGTAGTCTGAAAGGTGCACGAGGAGGCGACAAGCCTACAGGGCGCGGCCTACCCCCCCTGTCGCGCCCCTATGGCTTGTGGCCACCCCGTGCACCCCTGAACCCTATTTTCTTGTAGGATACTCCTGTTGGTTGGTAAAAATTCATTATATAATCAGTCGAAGCTTTGGACTATCGTATTATGACAATACCTCATGTTTTTGTTTTGAGCTATTTCTGCAGTAGATTTAGATCGCCATGACGTCCCCAAGTGCTTCGAAGGACAAGTTCTTCGAGAAGGTCATCAACCCCTACCTTGCAGAGGTTCTGTGAAACCCCCAAACCATTGAGATGCATGAGGGTGTGTTGCACATCCGTGATGTTGAGGGGCCAAAGAAGACCGAAGCATGGAGACATGGCTCGAAGCAATAGAGCAGCAAGTCTTCAAGTGCCAAGGGAAGGTGGAACATGGACTCAATGCCAATCATATGATGATCAAAGAGTTACCCATAAACACAAGTTGAACACCAAGGACATCGGGGAGCACATCTTCAAGCTTTACGTGAAAATCGAGCATCTCCAAGCCCAAATCTATGACCTACAAAACCAAAACTATGAGTATGAATACATATTTAAGAGAAAGAGTTTGGCTGCAGATTTCAGGATTCCGGAGACTCGTTCATCTTTTTATGATGCTGAGCCTATGCCTTGGAAGATGGAGGACAAGCTTCAAACCTCATCAACAACTCCAACATCACCACCTCCGAAGAAGGACATCTAAACACATGGGTATGGGCACTCCTCTTGGCTTGTGCCAAGCTTGGGGGAGGTGCCCCGGTATCGTATCACCATCACATCTTTTACTTTTCTCGCTTTTCTTAGTTCGATCCTCTTGGTTATATCTTGATCTAGTAGAATAAAGTTTTTGTGTGGTCTAGCTTTGAGTTTTTCTTTATGTTCCCCTTATGTAAGCGAGTCCGAGAGTTATATAATAAAAAGTAGTTTTGATGTGAGGGCTTTGCTTGTTGCTATGATCTTGAGAAAAATAAAACAGGGTAATAAAAGAAGAATAGAATAAAAGCAAAGAGTATATATGATGATCTTATGGGGAGTGAATACTTCACATATAAGAGGTATGACGATTGAAATTTGTTGGGAGTTGACAAACATAGCGATTGGTCATTGGTGCAATTAAAAGGAAGTAATAAAGAAAGAGAGGTTCACATATAAACATATTATCTTGGACATCTTTTATGATTGTGAGCACTCATTAAAATATTATATGCTAAGAAGTTGATGTTGGAAAAGGAAGACAACATAATGGGTTATGTTTGCTTATTTCTGAATAGAAGTTATATGGTTATAGATCCTCCAACATGTAGTGCTTGGTTACACTTCATACTAGCCAAAACTTCCGCATCAAGTAGAGATAGTACTTGTGCATCCAAACACCCTCAACCTAGTTTTGCCCTGAGAGTCCACCATACCTACCTATGGATTGAGTAAGATCCTTCAAGTAAGTTGTCATCGGTGCAAGAAGCAATAAGAATTGCTCCTAAATATGTGTGATCTTTTATTGTAAAGGAAAATAAGAGTTGTACAAACTTGTGATAGTAAAGAAATAAAAGGGATGGACTGCATAATAAAGATTGCTATCACAAAGGGCAATACAACGCGGCGTTTCTTTGCATTAAGTGTTTGCACATACAAAAACAAAAAGCGCATGACAATCTCTGCTTCCCTCTACGAAGGGCCTATCTGTTACCTTTACCTTATAAATACTTACCTTTATGCAAGAGTCATGGTGATCTTCACCGCTTCCTATATTTTGCCTTTCTCTCTTGGCAAGCATTATGTGTTGGGGAATGATCTAGACACATATATCCACTCGGATGTGGGTGATCATGAGTTATTTCTGTTGACATTACCCTAGAGGTAAATAGTTGGGAAGCAAAACTATAAGCCCCTATCTTTCTCTGTGTCCGATTAAAGCCTTAACCTCATAGGTACCGCATGAGTGTTAGTAATTATAAAAGACTAAAAGATGATTGAGTATGTGGATTTGCTTTACAAGCTCTTATATTGACTCTTTCCGATGTTGTGATAAAATGCAATTGCTTCGATGAATGAGAGCATAGTTTGTTGGTTCTCAATAGAGTTCTTGGTTCATACTTTTTCCTATGAATGAATTGTTACTCTAGTATAAGAAATTATATATCAATAAGTATTGTTGTTCTAAAGATGATCATGATGATTTTTTTCAGAAATAGCACTTTTTTCTACGAAATTCGAAAAAAGTATGTCCATTAGCAAAAAAATCAAAAATATGACCCCGTCGGCCTCAACTGGGCCGACGGGGGACCGGTCGGCTTTGTTGCGGACGAAGAGGGGCCATCGGCCGAAGGGTGGCCGAAGAGGCTTCCGTCAGCCCACGGCAGGCCGAAGAGGGCCCGTCAGCCACCAGGAGGCCGAAGAGCCCCTAGATACCGCCCGACACGGTTCCCTCTTCCTCCTCCTCGCTCTGGCTATTCATCCCCTCTCTCTCTCTCTTGTTTTTTGACCAAAATTCCACCCCCCGTTGATCTCCTTCATCCTCCACCCATTTTTTGTTTCAATCCACTGAAACAATAGATCGTGTCCCTCTCCCCCGCCGTATGGTCTCATTTTTTGCCATGGGGCAGCGTGTTGTTCGTCTAGAGTGAACATGGTGGAGTGGTCGAGGTGAGAAGGTGGAGTGGTGAGGAAGAAGAAGGTGGAGAGGAAGAAGAAGGGCACACACGCGTTGAAGGTATACATTTTTCTGTTAGTTTAGGTTAGTTGTTTTAACGTACGTAAAATTAGTTTAGGTTAGTTTTATTAGTGTAGTGATTTCAGTGTATGTGTTAATAGTGTAGGTTTATTTAGTTTAGTTAGTGTAGTCATTTTTAGTGGAAGCTTGCTATTTTAGTGTAGGTTTATTTTAGTGTAGGTTCATTTTAGTGTAGGTTTATTTAGTGTACGTAAGTATATTTTAGTGTAGGTTCATTTTAGTGTAGGTTTATTTAGTGTACGTAAGTATATTTTAGTGTAGGTTTATTTTACTGAAGTTCATTTTAGTGTAGGTGTATTTAGTATACGTAGGTATATTTTAGTGTACGTTTATTTTAGTGTCGATTTGTTCATTGTGAATAATGAGAAGCTGGCAATGTTTGACAGGTGAAAATGTCTGAATCCATAAATTTCACTGTGTATTATGGCCCAGGTAATGTTCGATATAATGAGTTGGGTGTTGATCTTAGCGAGTTTAAGAAAGGCTTCATGACACTTTCAGACCTAGACAGACTAGACATTAGGCAGTTGAAGCACTGGTTGACTACTAGTTTTGGACGAGATCCTGAAGTCTATTTTGTTAGTATTCATGCATTATGGACCAAAACATGTAAAAACGTCAAGTGGGAGTTGATTCCGATAGATAGGAGCCAGCATTGGTTGTCCCTGTTAAGTCGGTCCAGAGACCAAAGAATCCACCCATATGCCCTAGTGCAAGCAGTGGCGAAGGAGGAGAATATCGTACAACTCAACGTGGGGTATGAACCAGGCTAGGGTAGTCAAGTGTCTAACGAGATTTATGTATCCGGGTCACAGGCATCGAATGTGGATGCTAGCCAAGCCGAGAAAGAGTCAGATTATGTGCCACACAATGTTAGTGGTCATGATACTGGGCAGAGTATTCAGTCAATAGTATTAGCTGGCTCTGGTGTTGCTGATGGGGATGAGGATGGCAATGAAATGCAGAGGGTGATGGAGGAAGAGGACCAGGAGGGGTTTGCGGAGGATCTCGATTCTGAAAATTCCGACGATGAAGTGGAGGTACCGCTTCCTTCTGCATGGGATTAGGACATATCCGCTGGCATTACTGTCAATGATGGCCATGAGACTCCATGGCAATATAATCTAAACCAAGTCCAGATCGGGGCTATGTTTGACACAAAGAAAAAATTGAAGTGCGGTGATAAAGTGGGCTATGTCTACGTAGAGGGTTTTCCGGACACACATATCGAGTCCAACAAAATATACAGTGAAGTGTGTTGAATCAGGTTGTCCTGCGATGGTGCACAGCCACGTGCCAAAGTATAACATCCACTGGGTTGTCACCAATGTGGTCCCGCATAATTGTGTGAGGAAAAACCTGTTGGTTCGTCATCCAAACCTGACTTCAACTCTCATAGCGCAACTCATGTATACTGAGATAGTGGAGAAGAAAGACATGGAAGCAAAACGTATCCAGACAGCAGTGAAGGCCAGATGGAATTATGACATTCCATATGGGAAGGCTTGGAGGGATAAGCAGAAGGCTATGAAAGGTTTGGGACGTTCTTCGACTCATATGATAATGTTGTCCGTCTCCTTGACATACTGAAGGAGAGGAATCCCGGCACTTTGTTAACATACAACACACGAGGTTGGAGATTATACCAGATTACAAGGTGTTGAAACGAGTATTCTTCTCTTTCGGTATGTGCATTGAATCTTTCCGGCATTGTCCTCCTGTGATGTTTGTGGATGGTACATTCCTGACTGGTCAGTACAAAGGGCAAATCCAGACTGCTATTGGTGTGGACGGGAACAACCAAATCATCCCACTAGCCATGGCATTTGTGGAGGGTGAGAACTTTCTGAGTTGGGTATGGTTCTTCCAGCAATTTAAAATTGCGATCATGAAGGACCGACCAAATGCGTGTGTCATTCATGACAGACATCCTGGTATATTGAAGGTCGTGAAGACACTGAGTAATCCAATAGCTGACGAGCCAACACCTTGGAAGGACTTGCAAGGCCGGTGGTGCATGCGCCATCTAGGTGCAAAATTTTTCTCACAGTTCAAGAACAAACGGTTGATGAACTTGTTCAAAAAGTTATGCAAGCAGAATCAGCGGTGCAAATACGAATTTATTTGGTCCAAACTAGATGAGTTCACTAAGAAGCAAGTCCTTGCTAGGAAGAAAATGGAAAAAGACCAGGTTATATTAAGAGCACTCATCGCGGAGCTTGAGGAGCCAGTTGGTCTTTGTGACTTGCCATTAATTGACCCTCCTAATACGAAGAGAAAGAAGGGTAGGGCAATAAAGAATTTTTCTGAGTGGATAGAGAAAGAGCCTCTAGTGAATTGGTCTTTGCTGCATGACACCCATGGAGCTAGGTATGGACACATGACAACCAATCTTGCAGAGGTCTATAACTTTGTACTCAGAGGGAATAGAGCATTCCCACTAACAGCTATTGTGGAGGGTGTATTCCATGGCACTTTGAGATATTTCAGAGAAAGGCACGAGTTAGCAAAGAAGCATATTGCAGATAATCAGAACACTCCTTATTGTAGCCGTGTCATGGAGTACATGGCTCAGAAGATAAAGAAAGCAAAAAAGCACATTGTCACACTCATAAGTAATCAGGAAAGGAGGTATGAGGTTCAGCTTCCTACTGATGGTTTTGGTTCTGCAAATGAGGTGAAGACGCATGAGGTTAAAATTGGAACAGAATTTTATCCAACTTGTGAGTGCACATGCAACAAACCACAGTTATTGCACCTGCCTTGCTCACATGTGGTGGCTGCCTGCGGCCAGATTCAGTTGGACGCTATCTCCTTCGTATCTCCGTACTATTCAAAAGAGGCAGTACTCAATGTCTGGACAGGTGAGATGACAGTGTTTAGAGTCATCGGCAATTTCAACAAGGTAAATGATGGTGACAGAGTATACATCCCGGATCCTGGACTTCGGCGAACTAGCAGGGGCAGGCGTAAGGTAAAGCGCATCCGAAACTATATGGACCAATCTAAAGTTGGTGGAGCAACCAGACAATGTTTGCTCTATGCGGCTTATGGGCATAGGATGAAATATTGCCCCGACCTGAATAAAGACGGTGCTTCCACATTGACGACTGCGACAACAGTTGCAAGAGGAGGTCCTGGCAGTCATGGTGGACGTGGTAGTCGAGGCCGAAGGGGCGGACGGGGAATGAATAACTCAGAAGCTACATAATGTGTGGGCTATGTTTTTATTTGTAATATGTTTGCACTATGTTTTAATGTGTAATATGTGGGACTATGTTTTTATTTGTAATATGCAAATACCTATTTTTTACTTTGTAATAAGTTTGGACTATGTTTTAACCTGTAATATGATGGACTATGTTTTATTCTGTAATAAGTGTGGACTATGTTCTAATTGCAGATATGGCTTCGTATCCGTTGCTTAATGGTAATATCGATAGAGGGCACCGAGGCGCACTTACAGAATCAGGCACGAACTTCGAGGTGTTGATCACTCGCACCCCAAAGTCTAACTGAATGATACACCCTTCATGGGTTGATAGGTATGTGTCGGTATAATGACTTACTATGTTTGACATCCTTTTGATAGACGCTAATTGTATGCTACATTCTATTTATTTTGTAGGTTAAGTTGGGTTGGACTTCTACCCTTGGCACGACTGGTTGAGGGTACATTGGATGAGTGGGTTGATCACCCGGACTTGGATGACGCAGGTGAACCAATGCAGTTGCACAAGAGGCAAGTATCACGTTTCTCTTATGACAGGTCACTCCTTACCTGCTTAGTAGATAGATGGAGACCAGAGACACATACGTTTCACTTTCCCTAGGGAGAGATGGCGTCTACTTTATAGGATGTGTCTTACTTGTTGGGATTACCTCTGGCCGGTGCTGCCATAGGACCTGTAGAGGTAGAAACTGGTTGGTTAGCATCTATGCATGCCCGTTTTCTGGCTGCAGTGCCAACTACTATGTCACTAGACAATGATCGTCACGGGCCTCTTCAGATTGTCGTCTTAGGATATCCCAATGTTCAGTTAGCAGAGGCACAGATTGACCGGTCCCTAGAGGCATATATTATGTGGTTGTTTGGCAAGACGATGTTCACGGAGAACCATGCGACCACTGTCGATGCACGACTCATCGGTGTTGCACGAGAGATAGCTAATGCACGTTGCCCGGAGAACATCGTGCAGAGGAGTTTTGGTTCTGCTGTGTTAGCGGCTACATATAGAGGCCTATGCAAAGCTTGCCAGTTGAAGTCTAGAAAATTTGGTCTTGTCATATGTCCACTATTGTTGCAGCTTTGGTCATATGAGAGATTCCCTATTGGTCTACCCTACGTCGGCATTGACAAACCTTTTGGTAATGAGGACATGGCTGGAACTTACATGCCTTCTATTGGCAGCTTGCCTACTATGGGATCTGTTTGGGCACGGAGAGAGGTATTTTCATAATTAGTAACAATGTGAATTACTAATGTTTATTTCTCGCTATTCAATATTATTTACTAATGTTTTTTGGCATGCACAGAGACAGTTTGCGCATAGCCAGGTGAGGCGTTGCTACCCCTCCTTCACGGCGCAGTTTGATAGTTTGCACAAGGATCAAGTTATATGGGAGCCATACTCCCATCAGGCTATTTCAGAAAGGTACCCAGGTTGGATTTATGGATTGTGCACTAGAGATCGGCATTATTGATGACCAAGGCCAAGTTGGTGTTCGACGTGACGGTTGAGAAGATGGCTATTAATAGGGTGATGAGACAGTTCGGTCTATGCCAAGAGCCTGACATTCCTGTTATTCCACACTTACCAGATCACGTGCACAAGTAAGTAATACTACTTTAGCTCTCATGTCTGCATTCGGCTTACAGCTAATCATGTAACGTGCATTTCAATCTCAGGTACAGTCGCGTAGGAGGAAACAAGTCCCAGGATTCTTGGTTTCGCGACATCAGGCCTTACCTCGATGAATGGACTACTATGCCGACAAATATCTGGGATGAAGTTCGTGCCTTTGACTGGGACAAGTTCGAGTTGTATCTGCAGCGTTACAGGCAGATCACGAGGATCTACTTGGTTCCATCATCAGCTGCGGATCATATCCTAGCACCTCTTGCCAGCGATCTGTTCCCAACTGCCTCAGTTGTGGGAACCAAACACCATGCGGTATGTCCTCAGTTTTTCTCACATGTTACGTTTTCCCTTAACCTGAACATGTACAATTTCTTAACTTTCTGTGTACAAGGTGAATTGACATCTGAGGCGCTAGAGGAGATTACTGCTTTAGTGCAACGCTTTGAGAGAGGAGAAAATATCCCACCGCGAGAGCATGTCACATGGTTTAAGGGTCTTCAAGGGAAGCTACGCGGGATTTATGCATTTGTTACATGCAGATGATCTTCGGATGTTGCTAACACTCATGCAGCACATCGTCTGCCATGCCCCTCTCTGCAGCGTTCAGAAGCTCAAACCTCTATGCAGCGTTCAGAACCTTGACCTTCACAACCAGGGAGCTCCTCCTGGCAGCAGGCACCTCCTTCGCAGCCAGGTATCTCTTCCTAGCAGCAGACACCTCCTTCACAACCCGGGGGCTATTTCTACCAGCAGCCACCTCCTTCACAACCCGGGGGCTATTTCTACCAGCAGCCACCTCCTTCACAACCCGGGGACTCTTCTTGGCTTCATCATATGGACCTAGGTAACTTTACTTTGTACATTCTTTTAAAATTTGTAGCCTCGTAAATCATTCTTTACATGTTTTACTTTACCGCAGTCGGTAGCCAGTCGCAACCGTTCATGACTTCAGTTCAGTCACCTCTGTTTACTGCTCCTGGTTCGTACATACCCGGTGACGGCAAGGACGATGACTGTGGTGCATACACCTATGATATCTCGGAGACAGTTCTTGCGACTCCACCACCACCATCGACGCAGGAGACACAGACACCGACGGACGAGGTGGTCTATGGTCGTGGTCATCGTGACACTCGTCCACCGCCTCAGCGCTTATCGCCTTCCGGTCCATGTTCGAGGAAGCCCAAGATTCGTCGCCGTCCCCAGCAATGATATATGGTTATCTACGTATGAGACATGCCTATCTATTTATGTCTGAGACATATGTCTATTTTATGTATGGGACATATTCATGTATGCAACATATTCATATATGTTCTATTTCAGTGGTCATCTGGTTTAGAGAGACAACACTGGTACTGCAAACTAAATGCATCCAACTGAATGAAATAGTACAACTGAATTAAACAATACAACTGAATTAAACAGTACAACTGAATTAAATGTTACAACTTAATTAAACAGCACTGCAGAAAACAGTGCTACATGAAAAAGTACTACATGAATGCATCATCATCGTCCTCCATCGATGCAGATCTCTTGCCCTGTGTTGATGCAGATCTCTTGCCCTTTGTTGATGCAGAACTCTTGCCATTCGACGATGCGGTCGTCTTGACCATGGTTCTCGGCATGAAGATGTCATCTTCGTCCTCCATCGATGCAGAACTCTTCCCTTTCGTCGATGTAGAACTCTTCCCCTTCGTCGATGTAGAAATCTTGCTTGTGCCCATCGACGATGCGGTAGTATCCACCTTGGTGCTCGGCAAGAAGAGGTCGTCTTCGTCCTCACTATCTGCTGACCATAAATCTGAATTATTCACAGCAATCCTGAGGTAAGCTTCACCCTTGTGCAGTTGCTTTTGCCATCTGTCGTGCAACCTGGGAAGTTCTTTCCGTATCTCCTCAAAAGTCCTGGGAGGCCACCCACTCCTAGCTAACGAGTGAGCCAACTCATTCATTATGGTGTCACTACTAATGAGTTCCTCCCATGGAACTACTCTATCATTCATCTTGAAATTGGCAGCTAGACGGAGAAGATGATCGGACATTCCAGAGTGAAAACTACGATCAAAAGGATAGTGAGGATGAGACATATCCACGAAAGGATGGCGGGAGCAAAAGGGAAAGGAAGGGCCTGCTGACCCATCTTACTGCAGATGTGGTTATATAGGTTCACAAGAGAAGATGGCGGGAGAGAAAGGCGGGAAAGAAATTGGCGGGAGAGAAAGGCGGGAAAGAGAATGGCGACAGAGAATGGTGGGAAAGAAAGTGGTGGGAGAGAATGATGGTAAAGAATGGCGGGAAAGAAAGTGGCGGCAGAGTATGGCGGGAAAGAATATGGCGGGATAGTAGGGCGGGAAAAGAAAATGGGGGATAGTAGGGCGAGACAATACGATCATTGTGGCAGATAGCTGAAAACAACAGCTAGCTCATGCTCACGTTGTTTGAAGGTTATGAGCACCAAATTGTTGACTTGAATAGACGATGCCAGCAGAAAATTACCAAAACCTTGCTTCTTCAACACCATTCTATCACCCAAGCCAATGAAGTAGGAACAAGGAATGCTCACAAATATATCATGATCTTCAGAATCAAAAGTAATTTCAAGAGTTAAAGAACAAGTCCTAGGAATTGACACAAATTCCTCCAAACTCCTCACAACCATGGTAGGAATAACCTGACAAAAACAAGCAAGTTATATGATATTCAGCTTACAAATTTAAAACATTATGATACAGCAAAGAACAAATAAACAAAAAATACCCGAAACCAAAGCTTACCATATGTTGAGAAATAACATTCATGTGATCCATCCTATGAACAAAAGGAGTACACAATATGTAGTTGTCATCAAAGAGTTGTCGCGACATGACATACATTTGATGATAATTCAGAGTGACACCACGACTATAAAAACAGTTGTCAACAAGTTCCCTCGGAGTTTCACTCAGATCATCAAGAGCTACAAACAAATATTTTCACAAACTAAGCAGAACAGCAAAACGTATAAGCTGAAACAAAACTGAAAATCAGTCAAACAAATAACTTACCAACACGGGGTAAAGGAAACAACATAGCACCATTCCGATGAAAATTGACACTAATCAAAGTTCCATAGTGCTCAAGCCTAACATTCATCATGTCACGATGACGGAGACCATAATCATTCACAAGTTCCTCCCACGAAGGACCATGGAATTTACTGCTCATCCGACCATGTCTAAACAAAACATGGTATAAGTTACCATCACTGTTGTGAAGAGCAAGATCAATATCTGTGTCACCTCTCCGAATAGATAAAGCTCTGCACTCCTCAATGTACCGAGCAAGATGTGATCTAACACTACATAGAATACTACAACAAGAATGGAAGCAAACATCATAATCATATAAACAAACACATTCGAATACATTACGACCAAAACAACATCAACCATATGCCACAGTCAGATAAACAAGATATAGAATCTTACAATATGCCTTGAACATCAACGATCCAGCACCACAGTAAATACAGACGCACCGGAATCAACAGCAGAACAAGGGCCACCTGGAGCTCGACAAAATGGGCAAGCCATTTACCTACAAACAGACGGTGACCAATAAGAACTAAATCCACAACCGAGTTGAAAGTTGACATTTGATTGAGTTTGAAGCCAAAAAAAATACCGTACGCTAGTGGAGAGCGCCCTGATCTATTATTTACGTGGGTTGGATAACAAAATGGGTGGTCGAGCAAAGAGATCGGTGCGGCGGTGGAAGCACCGAGAGCAACGGGAGAGAGAGGTGGAGATGGGGAGCCTGGAGGACGGGGAGGGTGAAAGGAGTGGTCAGAGGAGAAAGAAAACAGTCGTCGGCCTTATCCAGGGGCCCATCAGCCTACGATTGGCCGACAAGCAGCTCTTCGGCCTCCCTCTAGATGACAGGCCACTCTTCGGCTTCCCACTGGCCGACAGGTGGCTCTTCGGTCTGGTGGTGGCCGACGGGCCCCTGTTCGTCCTGGTGGTGGCCGACAGAGTGCTACTTTTGCTATTTCACATTTCCAACATACGTTTTTCAAATTTGGTACATTTTTTGTACTACTTCTGAAAAAAATCAATCATGATGCCCTCATGTCCGTATTTCATTTTATCGACACCTCTATCTCTAAACGTGTGGACATATTTATCGATCTTAGCTTTCGCTTGAGGACAAGCGTGGTCTAAGCTTGGGGGAGTTGAGACATCCATTTTGCTTCTGCTTTTATATTGATATTTATTGCATTAAGGGTTGTTATTACACGTTATGGTACAATACTTATGCCTTTTCTCTCCTATTTTACAAGGTTTACATGAAGAGCGAGAATGCCGGCAGCTGGAATTTTGGACTAGAAAAGGAGAAAATATGAAAGACCTATTCTGCACAACTCCAAAAGTCCTGAAAAGTTACGTAGAATTATTTTGGAATATATAAAAAATATTGGGCAAAACAAATACCAGAG
Organism: Hordeum marinum; assembly: GCA_022496015.1. NCBI lineage: Eukaryota > Viridiplantae > Streptophyta > Magnoliopsida > Poales > Poaceae > Hordeum > Hordeum marinum. The sequence goes on along the minus strand of CM039677.1, from coordinate 227,744,241 downwards.
GGGACCCACCAGGAGGTCACAAGCCTGCCAGGCGCGACCTACCCCCTGGTCGTGCCTTGGTGGCTTGTGGGCCCCCTGGCAGACCTCCGGTGCCCATCTTCTGCTATATGAAGGGTTTTGACCTAGAAAAAAAGAGGAGAGAGCTTTCTGGTCGAAGCACCACCATCTGGAGGCTGAACTTGGGCAGAACCAATCTAGAGCTTCGACGGAGCTGTTCTGCCGGGGAAACTTCCCTCCCGGAGGGGGAAATCGAAGCCAACGTCGTCACCAACGATCCTCTCATCTAGAGGGGTGAATATCCATCAACATCTTTACCAGCACCATCTCCTCTCCAAACCCTAGTTCATCTCTTGTATCCGATCTTTGTCTCAAATCTCAGATTGGTACCTGTGGGTTGCTAGTAGTCTTGATTACTCCTTGTAGTTGATGCTAGTTGGTTTACTTGGTGGAAGATCATATGTTCATATCCTTTATGATAATTAATACTCCTCTAATTATGAACATGAACATGTTTTGTGAGTAGTTACGTTTGTTCCTGACGACATGGTAAGTCTTGTTATAAGTAATCATGTGAATTTGGTATTCGTTGGATATTTTGATGAGATGTATGTTGTCTCTCCTCTAGTGCTGTTATGTGAATGTCGACTACATAACACTTCATCATTATTTGGGCCTAGGGGGAGGCATTGGGAAGTAATAAGTAGATGATGGGTTGCTAGAGTGATAGAAGCTTAAACCCTAGTTTATGTGTTGCTTCGTAAGGGGCTGATTTGGATCCATATGTTTCATGATATGGTTAGATTTATCTTAATTCTTCTTTCGTAGTTGTGGATGCTTGCAAGAGAGGTTAACCATAAGTGGGAGGTTTGTCCAATTAAGGGAAGCACCTAAGCACCAGTCCACCCAATTATCAAATTATCAAAGTAACGAACGCGAATCAAATGAGCATGATGAAAACTAGCTTGACAGAAATTCCCATGTGTCCTCGGGAGCACTTCACTTTATATAAGAGTTTCTCCAGGCATGTCCTTTGCTACAAAAAGGATTGGACTACCTTGCTGCACCTTTGCTACACTTGTTACTTGTTACCCGTTATAAATTACCTTATCACAAAACTATATGTTACCGATCATTTCAGTGCTTGCAGAGAATACTTTATTGAGAACCGCTTGTCATTTCCTTTTGCTCCTCGTTGGGTTCGACACTCGTACTTATCGAAAGGACTACGATAGATCCCCTATACTTGTGGGTCATCAATGCTGCCTAAATTATATATTTTTGTTTTACTTATGAATGAAGGACATAGCATCGACAAGAAGGATGGCCATTGTAGCAGGATCAAGCATGGAGAACAAGGAGCGTGTGCGGGAAGGAAGAATGGAGTTTCAAGTGGTGATTTTCGCACTTTGAAGCCAACATAATGAGAGCATCAAGGCTTGGATGAAATATTCAAGGTGCCACTTTATAAACTTCATCCATATGCTATTATAGGTTTTGCGCCACCATATTTTTGGGCCAGTCCCATGTAATTTCAAAATATGATATTATAGGTTGTTTTTAGAGTCGGTATGTGTGGGGAAACTGAGTTAGGGTTGGTTTTAGACCCCTCCTCCAAGGGGCCATGAAATCCCCCTCTCTTCCCTCATATAAATAGACCTTGGGGCGCCGTTTTAGACTTGGGTTTTCTTTATATTACAAGTTTGCCGTAGCTGCAACTTTGTGTCCATTGTTTGTGTTCCACGACCAGACCAAGACGTCACAGAACCCCACTTTCATCAATAAAGGTTTCCTCTTATATGCACAATATCCAGATTGCAATTTTATTTTCTTGCTTGTTCTTCGTTTGCGTGCAGGAAATAGACCTTTGCGGTCAGGTTGATCATGCTCCGGTGTAGTCAATAACCTCTCGAAGTTGGTTTAGCGGTTGCTAAGGTGCGACGTCCTTGCACGTTCGTAATCGGATCGTCAAAGTCTACCCCACTAAAAACGATAGCCACCATCTCATCGAAAGATGGGACACCTTTGCCTCTATCACTCCGTTAGTGCTCTAGGCTCGCGTCTCTAGTACTTTCTAGCCTAGGACCACCACAGTACCGTCATTGAGCATTTATTCAACATTGCATCTCTGAATTGATTATTGCTAATCTTTTGCTACCATATATTAAGTCTTCGGAGATCCACATATTTCTACATCCTATATACATGCATTCACTTGGTAATCGCTTTACTCAATCTTCGGAGATATTGGCACCGTCGGTTGCCGGTCGCCACTTGCTGCATGGTACGAATTTGTAAGACATTGATATTTGCTTTACTGTGAGCGTTTTATCACCACATCCGGTAGTTCATAGGAACAATATTCTTGGATATTTGTTTCTTGTTTCTACTAGTCATGACAGGATCTAGAGTTGTTAGTTCATGGGCTTCTATGATCCTAGGAGACATGCCACCACAACAACTGTACGAGAGGTGCAAAGAGATCCAAATGCACATGATCAGGTTAATGTTTCTATACCACCATTTAATGGTCGTTTCAGAACCGCTTTATATATTGAATGGTAGTTTGAAATAAATGATATATTTGCTTCCCATAATTTTCCTGAACATAAGAAAGTTAAGGTCACAGTTGGTTCTTTCACTAGTTATGCTTCAGTTTGGTGGAGTGAATATTGTCGGTTACACCATGATTATATACCTAGTACTTGGGATGATTTGATATTTTCCATGAGACGCACATTCGTTCCTGCTTATTATACTCGTGACGTGATTAAAAAGTTATAACATTAAAACAAGGTAGTGAGACCATAACGAAATATTATGATGATTTACAAACGATTTTGTTGCATTCCTCATTAGAAGAAAGTGAAGAAGATTTTAGGGATAGATTTTGGGGAGGATTTAACTGTGATATTCACGAGATACTAATTCATGAAAAGTGTTATCCTATGGATCATTTGTTTCATGTTGCTTGCAAAGGTGAACGGGAAATAAAACAACGTGTTGCCCACAAAGAGATAGAGCGCAAGGTGCACATTCCAAAAGCCGATACGGTTGTTCCTTCAACTACTAGGGGTACCATGACAACCAAATCAATTGTTGTGATGGCTACATCAACTTCACCATGTGTCACATCACCACCGAGAGTGCCTACATCATCTGAGTTCATCATAAGAGGTGATGATGAAGGTACTGATCTTCCACCTCCACATGAGTATGATGAATGCCTTGTCAATTCCAATGTAATCTGTGATGATCTACCCATTACTTTGATCACACCACCTATTTTAGAGGACTATGTTCGTGATTTGACTTTGTGACATGATCTAATAACCACAATACCAACAATTCTGAGTGCACCCATTGAATTAACTGTTCATGAGAAAGAACCATGTGAATCAGGAAATATATCACATTTGAATCAAATATGTTTGAAAATAATTCTTCCATTGTTTAATTATTTTGATATGACCTCCAATCTTGGTAATGATTTTGTGTCAAATGACATGTTGCATGTTTGCTTATTTAAGCATGTTGTAGCATCTAATTTGAAATAATTCAAGTGTATTTACCAATGTTGGGATGGTTTAATGATGAACATTATCAATATTTTGTCATGAATAAGCACTTCACTTATATGAGCAAACTGAGTTGCAATATTTTCAAGTCTTCTACTTCTTGTGATAATATTTTGGCTTTATATTTCATGACATTTGATGAGTGCCCTTGTATATATGTGTCACATGTGTCACAACTGAGATCAATAAAAATGAATGACATATATATTTACAATGTGTACACCCTTTCTCTTTTGTTAGCCACATTTCACTTAAGCAACGCCAAGGATGGCTTTGTTTTCAAGAAGGGGAGGATGATGAGGACATATCTACCTTGAATACAACAAAAAATATTGCATACATGCATATTTGTGAGGTGATTTCTTATAATAATTATGCAATAATTTATTTATGTTGTCCAGAACAAAAATACTTCACCTATTTTTATTTCATGACTAAATGCACAATTGTTGAACATTTTTAAGGACCACATGTGAATATAAAGGAAGACAAAATGATTAGGTGTTGTTCAAGAGGTCCTATCAGGTCAAAGAAAATGGTTAGGTGTTGTTCAAGAAGTTCCACCATGTCCCTTTTGGCCCAAGAGAAGATAGAGTCCAAGTCTCTCATGTTCTAGACTTAGATTCGGACTGCACAGGCATACGTGTCTCAAAACGCCAAGAACGTTTTCATCCGGACTTCAAATTGGATGATTCTTTTTTTGGAAAGTAGATTTCATATGCTTTCAAGCCCAATTGGATGAGCCTTCAAATTCGTTCGGAGCATGGATATATTGACGACACAATCTGATGCGGAGCATCCTACGGACATCACCATGACAAGAGTCTGTTTGGCAAGTGACACGTGCGACATCAAGTACATATACATAAAGGTGAATCTTCTCCTTTACGTGTGTTCACTTGACCCCTTCGAGGATGGTATACTACTTGACACTCCACACGTGTGCATGCATAGGTATTACTACAGCTTCAGGGATGACGAGGAGGAGTGCAAGCGCCAAGGAACGACCACACCATCCACGAGGGAAGCTTGGAAGAGGAGACGGAAGAAGACGGAGCTGCAGAGTCTACAGCAGCCGGACGTCTGACGCCTCGAGCCCAGCCAGCCAGAGGATGGGCAGAACTCTCTAGTGCCCGGACGACTGATGCCCTCCGGAAATCCGGAGCCAAACCACCCGCATCGAACTGACAGATTTCCGAAGACCTTCGGATGACCGAGCCACGGACATCTGACACGCTCCGGTCGTCCGATGTCCTCCGGACGTTCGACCCCTGCTTGTGTATAGCCGCGGGCCTTGGGCCTTGTATCCCTTCTCCACTTACCCCTTCGTGGCCAAGACTATATAAGGACCTCCTCCCCCTCTCTCTAGGGTTAGCTTCTGTTAGCTCATAGATAGTTGAGCCTTGCTCCTTCCACTTCCTCCTCCCATGGAGATGAGCACCTCTATGTGAGAAGATCCAAGTGAATGTCAAGACCCCTCTTGTAGGGAAGATCCTTCGGGATATCAAGACCCCATCTCCCCATGGGATTTGGGATGAACGCTACCATGTATCCTTCTCTCCCTTCGTTGTTCATGTAACTTTGTGGATCTTGTGTGTGGTAAGTCTAGTGGATGTGTGATAGGACTTGTTCTTGAGTGTTTCCCTCGTGATTTCTCCTCGTTCTTCCCCGTGTTCTTCGTGGAATCCCCCTTCAATTCGTGAAAGATCGACACCTACGGGTCTTGTCCCGTATTATATGGTATCATGAGCCATGTTGATCACGAATTTGGAGTCTCCCCCACCGTTTTCAAGCCTAATTTTGCTTTATTTCGTCCCAATTTGAAAATCCCCACCAAAAATAGCCTCACCAAAAATTTTGTGATTTGTTGATCTTGTGAGATTCTGTTGATTTTGGTTCATGGATTTCGTTTTTGGCAAGTAGATCTAACTTCCCCACCACCAAATCCACCTAATTTTTCTTTTTCCCCATCAATTTCGAGCCCAAAAATCATCAATTTCTGCCCAAAATCGCGCCCCGGATCTCAGATCTCGAGCTGACCGAGACCCCTCGGACGTCCGACCTCTTCCGGACGTCCGGACCCCTCAAAAGTCTAGGACGTCCGACAGCCTCCGGATGCCCGGAACACCTAAACAGACCCGAAATCTCGGATTTCCGGACCGTCCGGACGTCCGACCTCCGGACATCCCACACATCTCGGACGTCTGACACCTGCAGAAACTGACTTCCGATGATTCTTGTTTCGGCCATATCTAATTCACCCGAACTCCGATTTTGATGTTCTTTAGCTCGTTTTGTAGCTATTGACACCCCCCATCCCACAAAAAAATGTCCAAAACCATTTGACTCCATCAAAATTTTGAAATTTTGGCAAGTTTTCCTAGGCCTCCACCATAACTTCCGCATAACTTTTCCACCAAAAACTTCCGCCAACCTAACCCGATTTTGTTTGAGATTTTGAGTTGTGGTTTCCGTTTCCTAAGGCGTTTCGGCTAATTAGGGACGGTTCTACATCGACAACGCCGCCGCTCATCATCGCCTCGGCCTCAACATCGACAACAGCCACTACGCCTTTTGGCACCTCAACCGTAAGCAAGGACGGTAACCTCGACAAGATCATTGTTTATTTCCTTGCCATTGCTTTGATCGCTTCGAGCCTATTGCATACCTTACCTATTGAGCTAGCGAGTTGAGAATTGTCGTCCCACGTTACTTGTGCACCGTAGTGTTACTCATATGCTGCATCACTAGTTTTGGCGTGCAAACATCTTGCCATCTACATGGTGCCATAAGTCTCTCCCGTGCATATCCATCATATTTGTCTCATATCTTGGTTCGAGCATCAAGCATAGAAAAAAAGAGTAAAAGCTTTTAAGCAAAAGAGGAGATACAAAAGAGCTTATAAGCAATAGAAATAGCATTGAGCCATTTTGCATAGTAGATACACTTGGATCGTACATACATATCATAGTTGGGATTGAAGACGGCACGTTTACTCTCATAGGTTGGTGCACAAGCGCGTATCTAGCGCATTTGAGCAATCGAGCTATTATCTCTTGTAGTATCCGTGCAACACGAGCTTTTCCTGGGTCTATCACATTTTGTGCTCATTTCTTGGTTGCGGGGATCCCATTTATCTATCCGTGTGTGTGTTCCTAGTGCCACCATAGCAATTGATCTATTTTCTTTGCATTGCAATTTTGTGAATCTTCCTCAACATTTTCAATACCTTGACTCACATTTTGCTTGAATTTTGTACCACTTGTCCTACCAAGCCACTCGATAAGATTTATGTTGTAGGTGTGAGTGAACAAGTCCGGTACCAATTCCACTATTCTCTCGATTCACATTGAGTGAAACGGGATACATCCTCAACTTTGGGAATGGTATCTTGGTATTGTTTATCTCATTTCCCACTCACCTTTGCTCGAGTCTTGTGATGGCTAGGCAAAGCACATCATCTTCGGTCTTCAATGACTACATCGAGATGAGCAACCACATCAACCAACAACTCGAGTGACTCGCCATCGACATACAACACTCTGAAGATCGGAAAAGAGACATGGTGGCCATACACATGGAACAACCTCGACACATGGTGGCCAACTACAAGTCTTCTTCCCCTTTGTCATCGTCACGGTGTAGATGCTCAAGTCACACATCTTCGAAAAAACAAGTGCGTGAAGACCAAGATCACCACCAAGGACAAGCTTCAATGCCAAGATCAAGGCAGTCGACTACACGCATGGATGACCTTTCCATCTTCGGAAGCATCCCAAGGAATATGGTCGAGCAGGGGATTTTCCCTTCGGTCATGGAGGAGAATGATGATGCGCCATCTTCGGCCTTCATCCATGATGGTGGCAACGTTTTGTGATGAGTTCAAAGACTTTTGCCACCATATTGAGAGTAAGAATGACTTCACCACTAGCCCCATATATGATGAGTTGCCCCCATTATCATGTGAGGAGAGCCACAACCCCCACCACTTGAGTGAGAGGAGTGACTCCACCATATGTGAGTATAAGCGCAACTACCTATAGGGAGTGTGTGAGCCACCACCACATAGAGCGAGTGAGGTAGTTGATAGGGCATGTGAGGCCTTTTTGATTTCTAACAACTTAACCTCTACCTCTATTGTGTCTACTCCTTTGTTGCAAGGTCCCATATTTGATGACGCGCCGATCCTTGACGACTTCGTCCTCCCTTTGGACAAGACGATGGCCATGGTGGAATATGATGCACCCCCACATGGTTCCATCATGATGACGATGACCATGATTTGGTCTTTGCCACCTCACCTACACCACATGATTGGAATGAAAAAGGTAACATAGGTGAAGGTGATGCTCTTGTCCCACTAGTGGACACTGATTGCTTGCATGATGTTGATCACCTTATGGATACCTCGCATGCTATCTCTTCTTCATGCTTAGATGTGCCACCAATTTATGATACATATGATGATGAGCATGTTGAATTAACTAGTTGTGATGCTACACTCCATAGGATAACATGTGAAAACTCTATTGGTCAAATCATGTTTGACAATCCGCTTGACTTGTCATATGCTATGCGTGAAATTTCCCATATTGCATCTTTGCAATCTCACCATAGTGACTATGCATACCCATAAAAATTAATCAAATTTGCGAATATGGCATAGATGACAAGCCCATGGTTATTGGCATTTGCTTTTCTTGTGATGATATTGTCATGCTTCCTTTGCATCATTTGCGCAATAATTCTCGTATGACATGCCATGCCCACCTAGCTTCGGATATGCATTATTTTGGATGTTGTCCATATTCTCCATATTATGATACCGATATTGCACATGAGGAGACCCTCATAGTTTCCTCATACATTTTAGGAGATTTGGTTCCACCCCATCCATTGCATGATCCCCATACTTATGTGCACAATATGATCCACATGTATATGAATGTTATTGTTGTGCCATATATTTGCATGCTCAATTTGTGTCCCCATCGTGTTATACACAATAACTATTCTTTCATGATGGATGACACGTTCCAATACCATGCATCAAATTTATTTGAGCATTGCTTATCTTGTGCTACCTCTCACGTGCGCATACACATCATGATGCATGATGTGTATATTTACCACGCACACACCTTGTTTCGTGTGTCTCCTTCTTGTGTAGGTACACACGATTCTTCGCCAACCTCGCAATCCCATGAGTTGACAAAACGAGCTCTTGAGAGCATCGATGCTTTGGGATGCATCGGAATGTGTCTCCAACCATTCCCCTCATGCAAGGACTACGCGCACCTCTTCCACTTGGCTCTCACATGGCTATGGCTTCTTTATCATTACACTTATTTTGCCCATATTGCCATGTTCACTTTGCATGATATGCTCATTTCTATGTCTTTCCCATGCATTTGTGACCCATGCCTTGCATCTCACATGTCACTTGATTCTCATAGTCGTATGTATATTTGCAAGCTTGGTGGAGGATTTACTTGCTATTGCCATGTTTGCTTGTTGGCCCATGTCTATGACAGTGCTTTGCTCTTGCTTTGTGTTCGTTCTCGTGATGTGTCATGTGCATTATTTGTGCACACTATTAGTCCACATGACATGATTGCCATGATTTTCTCTAGTATGTTGCATCTTCACACTACTAGCTTGCATGATATGATTGCTATGCTTGTTTATGTTGCATCACCGATGTGCTCCTTTTATGCGGTTGATGACAACCATTGCCATGCTTTGCACATGATTGACATTGCATTGTCACATATCTCCATGCATTGCCTCTTTCTTGCTATATGCTTTGCCATGTACCGAGTGCAACAATGCTTATACTCTTGCTAATGATATTGCCCCCATAGCTTCTCACATATTATTGGAGCTTTTGACATCTTTCATGTGAAGCATGCTTGTCTTCCTTCTTTGCACCATATGCCCATGAATATAGCCATTGTTGCATCATATTGTTCATGCACTTTTGTTCCTAATGGTTATAAGAGAGAAGAACCATCATGATGGATGATGTGTTTATCTACCATGCACATACATTCTTTGCTTTGTTGTGTGTATGTGTAGGATAATTCAATGACATGTCAACTTCCACTTCACATGAGTTGACAATTCGAGCTCTTGAGAGCGAGCCTTGCTACACCGACGTGTTTCTACACCGCACTTGCTTGCACATCGGCACTGTGACGGATGCACAAGGTCACACTTTTGAGGCGACATCCTTCTTGAGCATGGATATTGTGCATCTTCATACTTGTGTTGCTTGTATCATGACACATATTGGTCATCATGGACCACTTACTTGCACACATGTTAGAGATATTGCTTTCACTCGTGGTTGCCAATGTTCCATGCCTCGTGACGTATATGCCTTGTGTGTTGCATCCAACTTGTGGATTGTTTGCTCTTATCATATGCTTGGTTGCAACAATGTCCATTATTCACATTTGTCATGCCACATTACTTGCGACATGCTTGACTTGATTGCCTCACACATGTTGATCACCTGCTCTTTCTATTGTGTCGAGTGCCTCATTATCATCACCACACCATGTGCACATCATGCTTGGATTGCCTTACACTTTGGATTGCCCCTTGTGTTTAGACACTTCAATTAACTTGGTGTTGTGAATGATTCTTATGCCTATCATAGACCTTTCATTGCTTGAATTGTGCATACTTGCTATGATCATGAGGTAGATGCTTGTTATAATGTGAAACTGCATGTAGTCCCCATGTGTGGTTTTGGTATTTGATGACAATCCTAATGGACTAATGTTGGCATTGAGTTATACATTTGAAGGAATGTTCTATTTGCAATGCATGAAGAATATTGGATGAATTGAAGGGTGTTTGTTCCATGATGATGCAAGAAGGACCTCGAATGAATTCTAAATGAACATCATATACATACTGTTGTGCATGCATCAAGGATGAGCTCAATGATTGAATGAAATATGATACGATCAAGATGAATTCCATGTGATGAACAAGATGCGATCTATGTGGAGTTCATTGAGGATCTCAAACGTTCTCATGCTTTGGCTTATGGTTTGAACCATGATGGATCAAGATCTTAAGAGAAGAATTAAAGAGAAGAATTCTACATATGTCTTAAAAATAGAATCATGATGAGCTCATATGTTGAGTCATGGATGATTATGTCGTCAAGCAAGTAATTCAAGTGAAGAATTCATTGTGCCTCTCAAGAGACTATGTTTGTATAATTAAGCACAATAAGAAATCAATAGGTCCTTCAAGACATCAAGATTAATCATGTATCAAAGAATTAAGCTCATATGTTGAGTCATGGATGATTATGTCATCAAGCAAGTAATTCAAGTGAAGAATTCATTGTGCCTCTCAAGAGACTATGTTTGTATAATGAAGCACAATAACAAATCAATAGGGCCTTCAAGACATCAAGATTAATCATGGATCCAAGATAAATGTTGACCAAGATGAAGATCAAATATCAAACTCAAAGTTGGTCATCACACAAGTGCAAATTATGTACCACACGAGATCTTGTGTTATGGTAAGTAAATGTCAATTGCACTTTGTGTACTAACCCATACTATGTGTTGTCTATGTTTATGAGGGTTAGGTAATTCTCATGGGCTCGCATCGACACAGAGATTCCAAATGTCCATGAGAGGATCATATCAAGTGTTCATGATCATGGTTGACAAGGGCAAGTTCAAGATAACCACCCGGAGGATTACAGGCTTGAAGCTTGTGGATGTTCACATGATAAACAAGTGAAGATGAATATATAGTAAGGATTTCCACATCTTGTATCCAAGAGCTACTTGAAGACTTCACCAATGCATTGCCTTCAACTTGAGCCAATAAGAAATAATAACATCAAGGTCAAGTGAAAGGTTCGAGTCAAAGGTATTAGTTCCTTTGACGTTAGTGGTGTGGAATGATGACCACCGAAGAAATATATTCACTCAAGAATGGATTCTCGGTAGCTATGTAGTGTAGATCTTTTATGATTCTTGAGTTATAGGTATCCCGCACTATTAAGAGGGGATCAAAGGCGTCCATGATGGATTTGCTCAAGTCAACATCTTCTACACACAATTCCACTCCTATCATACATCCCAAAGTTAAACCATACGCCAAAAAGGGTTCTCCAGTTTCTATGCTCAAACCTTTGCATTAATTGTATCATCCATTTTGTTTGATATTGAGTGATTCTCTATGTAGGACCTCGGGCTTTTCAATAGCTACAAAACGAGCCCAAGATCATCAAAATCAGAGTTCGTATGCAAAAGTTATGCATGTTTTACTTTTAGTATGCTGGCTGTTTATTGGGGGCGAAATTTCTGGGCTTGACACCCCGGAAGTTCCGGGGTAAACAGAAAGTTTGCGAAAATCTGGTCCCAAGGGAGCCCGGAAGTTTTGGGCCGACCCGAAAGTTCCGGGGGCCATAAGTTCCGGGCTAACCAGAAATTTTACACCATCTACCCCAAAAGGGAGCTCGGAAGTTCCGGGAAAGCCTAGAAGTTCCGGGCTACGTTTTTCTGTGCATAACGGGCAGGTTTGGTGGGGGCACTATATAAGGTACCCTTCTTCCCCAACGAGGCAGAGCTTTTGGATCTGAGATTTCCCCAGTGTTTTGAGCTCTCTCCTCCACCCCCAATCCCCAAAGCTCCAATCCATTTTGGGAAAAACTATCCCATGGATCTAGGGTTCATTTGGTGACCTCCTCCATCGTTCCAATCATCTCCCATCCCTTCATAGCATTAGTTGCTTTTGGTGGGATTTGAGCATTCTTGTTGTGACGCCCCCAATTTCGATCTTATGCTAATCATACACGCAATGCGTACGATCAAGATTAGGGACTCACTAATCAATATCACAACACAACTCTAGACACAAATTTAAAGTCATACAACTTCATATTACAAGCCAGGGGCCTCGAGGGCTCGAATACAAAGCTCAACAAGCGCGAGTCAGCGGAAGCAAATAATATCTGAGTACAGACATAAGTTAAACAAGTTTTTCCTTGAAAAGGCTAGCACAAACATAAACACGGATCGAAAGAGGCGAGGCCTCCTGCCTGGGAACCTCCTATCCTACTACTGGTCGGGGGCCACCTCCACGTAGTAGTAGGCTCCTACGGTGGTGTAGTAGTCGTATGCGGCGTATTCCATCTCCTGGACTGCATCGTCTGAATGCAGAACCATATCGAAGGGGAAAGGGGAGACAAAGCAGCAATGAGTACTCATCCAAAGTACTCGCAAGACTTATTTCAAAACTATGCTAAATATGCATCATTATCAATGAGTGGGGTTATAATTGGACTGACTGCACAAAGCAAGAATAGGGGGAAGGCCTAGTCCTATCGAAGACTAGCATCTTCAGCATCTTGCAGCATAAGACGAGAGTAGACAGGTAATCACATATAATCATATTGTTGTAACAATTTTATTAAGTAACCACGCCCAAAGATTCTTCCTCGACTCCCTACGAGGAAGCAATCCCAAAGCCACAATTCATTTCAAATTAAATCATAATTATAGTTGTATAAGGTCAAGGTACAACTCCAAGTCGTCCTGTTACCGTGGACATGGCTATTCGAATAGATAAGTTCTTCCCTGTAGGGGGTGCACCGCATTTCCAACACGCTTGATCACCTCCGTCCGGACACACTTTCCGCGGTAATGCCCGGCCTCGGGATCCAAAATGTCGTCGCCCCACCTAGACTCAACGAAGAGGCCAGCCCGCCGGTCTAAATCCTAAGCGCGCAGGTTCGTGGGCCCACTTGCCCTTGCACTCCTGCACGATGCGCACGTGGCCGGAAACAGTCCTAGCATCGGGGTGTTGGGCCCCATATGTCAGTGACTGGGGCCAGCCCATTCAGTAGTTGACCGTGGTCAATAGGTCGACCAGGACCATGGGGCCCACAGGTTAGTGACCCTGGTAGTGGCCCCAGGTCGGCCATGTGGGCGGCGGCGCCGTCCACCCACCGGAGGAGCTCCGGCGAGCTCCAGAAACGGTGGCGCGGCTCGGGTTTTGTCCACAGGGCACGAAAAGGGGCGCGGTTGGTCCCATTCGATCGGGCGTTCGACGTCGGGTCAATCCATGGCCTCGGCGCGAGCTGAGACGGATGGAGACAAGCACTAGGACCTCGCCGGCGGCGAGCGTTCTCGGGTGAGCAACAGGGGCGGCGATACGTTGTGCGTGCGAGGGTTCTAAGCAGCTAGCGACGATCTACGCGCGGGTGCGATCACAACGGCCATGAGCCCATGACCGAAAGGTCATCGGAGTCGTGCCGGCGACGAGGTCAAGCGGCGGCGCGTGCGGGCTCCAGCAAAAACTAGCGCTACAAGCTCAGGTTCATCGCGGGGAAGAAGGGACAAGGAGGCCGGAGCTCACCGCGGGATGTTGCCGTTCAAAATGGGCTTGGGGAGGGCTTGACGATGGAATCGACGGCGGCGAGCTCGGATGCTCGAGGAGGAAGACGATAGGGAAAAGGTGATGCAGAGCCCCTCGAGCTCGAGCTCGTGGTCAAGAGGGTCGAGAAGGTCGTGGCAGTCCTTCTGGGCACGGTGGAAGGGGGCACGGGAGGCACGGTGGCCATGCTAATCCGCGGCCATGGTGACGGCGGTGCTCGGGTGCGGTGGAGGGAAGCGAGGGAGAAGGCAGGGAAGGGGAGCAGGTGAGATCTAGATGCGGGGGGAGCAGGTGAGGCGCCGGGGTGGCGGTCTTATCCTCCACGCCGGCAGGGACGACGCGGTGCGTCGGCATCGCCGCGATCGGCCGCGTCGCTACAAAGGAAGGAGACGAAGGGGAAGCAGGCTGGGCCGACACTGTAGGTATGGGCCTTTTCCCTTTTCTTTTCTTTTCTGTTTCTGTTTTCTTCTTTCCATTTTCTCTTTTATTTTATTTTGACGTCTTTCCATATCACAAAAAAAATGTGAGACCTGGACCAAATATTAACTTGCAATTTTCCAAAGGTCCACAAAAAGTTTGGACATTTTCAGAAATTGTTTGTATTTTCAATTTGAATTTAATAGCACTTTGAATTACTTTTAGCTTCTGTTAACAATGGTGGGGTCCACACCACATATTTGGTGATGTTGTTTTCCTTAACATTATTTATTTTGGAATATTTCACAAGCATGCAACATTTTGTCTTTTATGTTTGAGATTTAAATTTGTCACTTGAAAACTATAGAGCATTAGAGTGGAATTTTAATTGGACTTTGAAATTCCATCTTGATCATAATCCACTTAGCAAAATAATTAGTTGTTGACCATGCCATTACTGTAGCTTAATTACAATGATCGCTGTAGTAGAATTTCAGGGTGTCACACTTGTGGTAAATCTCGAAGAGATTTCTGAGAGTTCTTGAGAGGGATTCTATCCAAGCATACATCCACTCATCCTCTCTCTTTTGACCAAAGCAATTTTTGATTTGATCAAGTCTTGAGCATTTCCCCCTTGATCTTGTTAGTCTTGGAGGTTGGAGACTCCTAGGTGGTAGGAGTGCTCCGGTGAGGAATCAACTTGTGATTTGTCCCCCGGAAAGTTTGTGAAGGTTTGGAGGCCGCCTCAAGGTCTACCACTAGTGGTTGGGAATCTCCTTCGGGGTGATATCTCAAGGAGAATAGGGTGAGCCTTCGTGGTAACATCCATATCTCTAATGGTGACTAGCTTCCCTCCAAGGAAGTGAACATCGGGATACATCCTCGTCTCCGTGACTTTGGTTATCCCTAACCCTAACTCCTTACTTGTGGTTTACATTGGTTACTTGAGCATACATTCACTATATATTGTTGTCCTCATTATATTGTGTTGGCTATTTTCTTGTAGAGATTATTTAGGCCTACGCATTATATCCCACAATTCGTACTTACTATTATTGATATAACTTGTGACTAGTGTGAATTGTTAACTTGTGTCCTACATTTCCACATACCGTGATATTGCTCGAGTAAGTTTGTATAACTTACTTGTGCTTGTTAGCATCCTTGTTGTGCTCATCTTGTTTAGATTAAGTTGTTGTTGCACTTAGTTGAGCTTAGTATATTTAGGATTTGTGTTTGACAAGTATCCTCTTAGTTTATTTCCGCATTAGGATAAAGCCAAATCCTTAGAAGTTTTTAAAAAGCCTATTCACCCCCGCTCTAGGTGACATTGTGGCCCTTTCGATTGGTATCAGAGCAAGGTCTCTCCTTATTAGGCTTCACCGCCTTGAGAGTATCGATGTCGACTAATGGATTAGTGCACAATGGCACCTTTGATTTTGATGGCACAAATTATCACTTGTGGAGAATTCGTATGCTTTGTCACTTTCGGGCCATGGGTTCAAATGCTTCATGATTTTTCTTGTAGGGATTTCTTGTGTAAAGGACGATCCTCCTCCATCTATAGATGACATGTATATTTATTGTGATGCCTCTCTTGCCATGCATCAAACTATAAGCCCTAAAGCTTTTAAGTCAATCTCGACTTGCAAGTCGTCTCATGAGGTTTGGACAAAGCTCGAAGATATATATGGTGGGTCCAATCTTGATGAAGGCGATATTATGTTTAAGGAGTTAATGGAGGAGCTCTCCACATTTATTGATCATGAAGAGCTCTCTATTCCTTCTACCTCCGATTACTTGCACACTTCAACATCTTCCACTCCACCGACATGTGGCGTGCCACAAGGTAATGACATGGTGAGTGAAGAAATATCTTGTGATGATGGTGTTAAGCTCATTATTAATGATATTGCTTGTGTAGATGCTAGTGTTGTATCTTCTATGGACTTGGGAATATCTAGCACCACAAATATTATGAATTATTGTGTTCATAGTCCATGCATATCATCTAATAATTCCTTGACAAATGTTTGTGATGATATGCTTGCTCTCCCGTCTTGCCATGATCAAAATGCTTTGGTTTCCTCTAATTTTTGTATGACTAACCATTTAGAGAAAATAAAGAAAAATGAGGCACTCTTGATTGATGAAGAACCTTATTCTCAAAAAGAATCATCATCAACCCCCTTTGCTCACATGTGCCTCGTCGCAAGAGGTAATGACGAGGTATCATATTGCCTTAGTGATAACGATGATGTTTGTAACGAGGATGAGGATGAGTTGATTGAAAATATCTATGAGATTGGTAAAATTCTTCATAAAGCTAAAAATAATGCTTATAGAAGGTTTCAAGAAGTTCTTGCTTGCTTTGAAAAATATAATGATTTATTTATTAACGAGCAAGCTAAAAGTGAACAACTTGAACATGAACTTGATAAGGCTCATCAAATATTTAGAGACTTAAGATCTTCAAAAGAGGAAATTGAAATTTCTCATGGTAAACTTAAAGAGGATTTTGAGCTCCTTATCCTTGAATGCAATAATGTCAAGGGAGAGCTCATCAAAATCTCTAAGATTCAGGAGGAGTTTCAATCTACTCATGAGAAGTCTCCAATTGCTACTTGTTCCTCTCATATTGTCGATGATACTTGTGCATCTAACTCTACCTCATGTGAAGCATCAATCTTGAAGGAGAATGTTGATCTGTATGCTCAACTTGAGTTTGTAACAAGGAAATTATGGGAAACTGGAAGAAAGTCATGAAAATCTCTCGAGCACTCATGGGGATCTTCTAATCTCTCATAATGAGCTAAAGTTAGCACATGAGACTGGTCACCAAGGTAAAATCTTGTCAGTCTTATGTGAACATTAGCACATGTACTCTAAATGATTTATTGCCATGCGCTAATACTTGCAATTCATCTACCTCTAATATTATTACCACTCATGATGAATTGCTCGCCTTGTCTTGTTGCTCTAACCATGTAGTTTCTACTTCCACTAGTCATCTTGTTTCTAGTGTTGAAACTAACCATGTAGAAGAAATTAATGATTTCAAGGCCCAAGTCACTAGTTTGAACAAAGTCTTGGGAAAGTGTGATGATGGGAATATTTATCACTCCAATAAGAAGAAGTCCAAGAACAAGAAAAGGGGACAAGAACAAGCCACGAACAGTCCAACATTTCTTGCTTTAAGTGCAAAAAGGTTGGGCATCATGTGAGATCTTGTCCATTGAAGATAAGGGCTTATAAAGAGAAGCTACATCGGAAGAGTCCTCAATCTCAATCTCAAGCTCAACCTCATGTTGAAGAACATCCACTATGCATCATGAAACATGTTATTTCTCCCCAAATTGAGAAAATGAAGAAGAAGAAGAGAAAGGGGAGTACATGTTGTTATATTTGTCATAAGAAGGGACACATAGATTCATCATGCCCCATTGGTAACATCTCTAAGCCTCCAATTATCAATGATCATTATTCACTTAGGAAGGATATTTCTGGCAATTTTTTTGCCAAGTATGTTGGTGACCAAAGTGGTTTGAAAGTGCATAAGACCATTTGGGTTGCCAAGCCTATTGTTACTAACTTCTTAGGACCCAACTTGGTTGGGGACCATGAAGCTCAAACTTGATCAATAGTTGTGTGGAAGGCATTGAAGACTTGGCTAGTTCATGAAGAAAACGATTTTCACCATTCATTATGGTTCAAGCCAAGTCAAGAAGAATACCATCATATTTATCATTCCAATGCCTCTCTTGGTGGTAACTTGTATATATTGTCTACATTGAATGTTACTAGCCCCTCTCATGTTAAGGTTTTGTACCTAGCATGTGTTTGTAAATCTTGTGCCTGCTAGTATGCTTGATTTATGTTATCTAACATGTGTAGGTTGTTGTGCATGTCATATAGTTGTGTGTGTAGTCTAAAGCCTTCATTGCATCTTATCGGGCTCTATTGAGATATTAATGGATCATCACATTATGGGGGAGTGTTATGCTATACACACATCACAAACCTAAAATGTGTATATATTGGATACCACTTAGTATTTATAGTGCAAGATTATCTAGTTACTATGTGGTATGTCAAGTTCATTTGTAGTCCAAATTCTCATCCATTGATCATCTTTAGTTGGACTTGAATTGCCTCTTGTGGACAATACACGGATTATCACATTATGGGGGAGTGATATGCTTTGTGCATATCACAATACTTGTTAATATGAACAACTGATGAATGCTACTTAGAACCTATTATTGAGATTATCTTATATCTCTATGGCTTGCTATGCTCAACACGTCTCTATTTGCATAATGATTCTTTTGTCATTTCATTCCTTAGGTGTGTGTGAGCATGACATTCTTGTGTGGTCTTATTCATGGTTTATCTTCTAGATCATACTTAAAAAGGTGTATATATGATGCAAGCCATTCCAATTGTTTCTCTAGATGATGATCTACCTAACTGGAATGTTAACAATATGTTTTCTAAGCATTGTGCTCATTGCTAAACTCTCATATCATGCTTGTGTGATTATAGATGATCTTGTGCTTATAATCTATCACCGAATAATAATTCAAAATACCATTGTGTTCTCTTACACATGGTATTCCTTGTATGGTAGAGTTTGATGGTCATCTTCATATCGTCTTTCGCTTCTACTTGCATTTTATATCTAGCCGAGAAATTCATTTGCCTCCCGTTAATCTCCCATGTATTTGTTTGAGTTCATATTACTAGTTTTTATGGTATTATGGGAGTTAGTATATTATTATTTGTACTATAATATCTAATTAAGTAAGATATGCGTGTAAGGATATGTGCAAAGCATATCTTATATGATCACTGGTTTTGCTTGGTTCATGTGTTGAACTTTGTGTGCTATCATATGTTGATTTGTCACTTTGATTTATCTTGGACAACCTGAATGATTAGTGATGTTATTGGAAGTATTAACGGTTATGTGTTCATTTGTCCAATTTGTATCTCTTTGGATTTTGGTAGGCTTGTGCATGCATATTTACTATGTGTAAATTCTCATACCTTGTTTACTTTATTTGATCCAATATATATATGGTAAATCCTTCATATTCTTAATAGCTAAGTTGTGCATGAAATTCAAATTCATATCTATATGCACATATTGAGTGGTTTTTGCCCTAGATTTTGTAGTTAGACTAACTACTTTGGACCCAATAAATTTGAGGACCATGTTGTACTTAAAAATGATGTAGGTACATTGGAGAAGCATTGTTTCCTTGGATTATTCATAAATAAGGTGGTGTCACCATGAGGGAATTAGAGCCAAGATTATATGACACATTGATTACTACTCCATACCAATGCTTTCTCGGAAACAAGTATTTACTTCATGCATACATATAAATAAGAGTCAACCTTGTGTAGGTTGCATCATAGCATGTAATAGTACTTATTGTATTTGTGTTTTCCTACGTGTTCGTGAAAACACTCTAATTGCTTGTGGTACTTGCTATCTTACTTAGTAATTCATAGTTATACAAATGAGATCAATTTGTTCCATGTGCCTTGCTCTTATGCTAGGATCACAATTGTATAATGATGGACTCACTTATGGATATCATGTTCTTATCAACTGCATCTATTTTGTGTATGGAAGTTTCTTTGTGGATACATATTCTGTTTTATTGGCCACTTAGAAATTCGTATGCACGAGAAAGTTCACATCATTCCTTGATATCATTTATTCCTTGCCGGTCACTTGGTTTGTTTCCTGCTCGATTCTTTGGTGATCTTGGTAAAAGGTTGTGAAGTGAGTGCTTGTATATTTTGCATATAATCTTGCGCCTCATGTGTTTCAAATCTATTTTGGACCCATAGTTATCATCATGATTGAATTGGATATTCATATTATATCTTGTCCAAAATGTATTTTCCTCACCTACTGAAAGCTTATTTTCACATTAGATTGTCTTGTTGCATTCTCTAGATAATGAGCTCCTCAAACCCCTCATCATTGAATGTGTACATTTTATTTTACTCACATATTGTAATATGCAAAATTTTGGAGGAACTCATAGTCTTCGAGATTTTTTCCATTTTGGCATTTGTTGCCAATGGGGGATAAGTTGAGATGATTCAAGATAACTTTTAGTGTTTATTATCATTTATGCATATCTACTCTAGTTATATATATGCTTGTTGCATGAATGGATATAAAGGGAAAACTCCATCTAGTTTATGTCAATTCATATATGCAATGAAATTCAACGTTCATTCAGACATGCGTATTTTGTAGGGGAGTTTGCTCTATATATTATGGTTCTACTAACATCAAATGCTTGTGTAGTGTTTTGATGTTGGTACAACCGGTAGTGATAGCGTCAAGTATCTTTGTGACACTTTGTGCTATCAAAACTATCCCAAGTATACAATTTATCCTCAGATAAATTGCATGTTTTTTTTACATTCGTTATATAAATCCTCTTGTTAAGATTGCCATCAACTACCAAAATGGGGGGGATTGAAAGTGCATGTAGTCCCCATGTGTGGTTTTGGTATTTGATGACAATCCTAATGGACTAATGTTGGCATTGAGTTATACATTTGAAGGAATGTTCTATTTGCAATGCATGAAGAATATTGGATGAATTTAAGGATGTTTGTTGCATGATGATGCAAGAAGGACCTCGAATTAATTCTAAATGAACATCATATACATACTATTGTGCATGCATCAAGGATGAGCTGAATGATTGAATCAAATATGATACGATCAAAATGAATTCCATGTGATGAACAAGATGTGATCTATGTGGAGTTCATTGAGGATCTCAGACGTTCTCATGCTTTGGCTTATGGTTTGAACCATGATGGATCAAGATCTTAAGAGAATAATTAAAGAGAATAATTCTACATATGTCTTGAAAATAGAATCATGATGAGCTCATATGTTGAGTCATGGATGATTATGTCATCAAGCAAGTAATTCAAGTGAAGAATTCATTGTGCCTCTCAAGAGACTATGTTTGTATAATTAAGCACAATAAGAAATCAATAGGGCCTTCAAGACATCAAGATTAATCATGTATCAAAGAATTAAGCTCATATGTTGAGTCATGGATGATTATGTCATCAAGCAAGTAATTCAAGTGAAGAATTCATTGTGCCTCTCAAGAGACTATGTTTGTATAATGAAGCACAATAACAAATCAATAGGGCCTTCAAGACATCAAGATTAATCATGGATCCAAGATAAATGTTGACCAAGATGAAGATCAAATATCAAACTCAAAGTTGGTCATCACACAAGCGCAATTTATGTACCACACGAGATCTTGTGTTATGGTAAGTAAATGTCAATTACACTTTGTGTACTAACCCATACTATGTGTTGTCTATGTTTATGAGGGTTAGATAATTCTCATGGGCTCGCATCGACAGAGAGATTCCAAATATCCATGAGAGGATGATATCAAGTGTTCATGATCATGGTTGACAAGGGCAAGTTCAAGATAACCACCCAGAGGATTGCATGCTTGAAGCTTGTGGATGTTCACATGATGAACAAATGAAGATGAATATATAGTAAGGCTTTCCACATCCTATATGGGAGAGCTACTTGAATACTTCACCAATTCATTGCGTTCAACTTGAGCCAACAAGAAACAATAACATCAAGCTCAAGTGAAAGTTTTGAGTCAAAGGTATTAGTTCCTTTGACGTTAGTGGTGTGGAATGATGACCACCGAAGAAATATATTCACTCAAGAATGGATTCTCGGTAGCTATGTAGTGTAGATGTTTTATGATTCTTGAGTTATAGGTATCCCGCACTATTAAGAGGGTATCAAAGGGGTTCGTGATGGATTTTCTCAAGTCAACATCTTCTACACACAATTCCACTCCTATCATATATCCCAAAGTAAAACCATACGTCAAAAAGGGTTCTCCAGTTTCTATGCTCAAATCTTTGCATTAATTGCATCATCCATTTTGTTTGATATTGAGTGGTTCTCTATGTGAGGACCTCGGGCTTTTCAATAGCTACAAAACGAGCCCAAGATCATCAATATCAGAGTTCGTATGTAAAAGTTATGCATGTTTTACTTTCAGTATGTTGTCTGTTTATTGGTGGGAGGAAGTTCCGGGCTTGACACCCCGGAAGTTTCGGGCTAAACAGAAAGTTTGCGAAAATCTGGCCCCAAGGGAGCTCAGAAGTTCCGGGTCGAGCCGGAAGTTCCGGGGGCCGGAAGTTCCGGGCAGGTTCCGGGGCAAGTTCCGGGCTAACTAGAAAGTTTACAACATCTACCCCAATAGGGAGCTCGGAAGTTCCGAGAAAGCTTTGAAGTTCCGGCCTACGTTTTTCTGTGCATAATGGGCAGATTTTGTGGGGCACTATATAAGGTAACCTTCTTCCCCAACGAGGCAGAGCTTTTGGATCTAAGATTTCCCCATTGTTTTGAGCTCTCTCCTCCTCCCCCAAGCCTCAAAGCTCTAATCCATTTTGGGAAAAACTATC
The DNA here is from genome assembly GCA_022496015.1 of Hordeum marinum. Lineage (NCBI taxonomy): Eukaryota > Viridiplantae > Streptophyta > Magnoliopsida > Poales > Poaceae > Hordeum > Hordeum marinum. The sequence goes on along the minus strand of CM039677.1, from coordinate 227,721,325 downwards.
CCATGGATCTAGGGTTTATTTTTTGACCTCCTCCATCATTCCTATCCTCTCCCATCCCTCCATTGCATTAGTTGCTTTGGGTGGGATTTGAGAGAGTGGGATTTGAGCATTCTTGTGGTAAATCTCGAAGAGATTTTTGAGAGTTCTTGAGAGAGAATTTATCCAAGCATACATCCACTCCTCCTCTCTATTTTGACCAAAGCAATTTGTTATTTGAGAAAGTCTTGAGCATTTCCCCATTGATCTTGTTACTCTTGGAGGTTGGAGACTCCTAGGCGGTAGGAGTGCTCCGGTGAGGAATCAACTTGTGATTTGTCCCTCGGAAAGTTTGTGAAGATTTGGAGGCCGCCTTAGGGTCTACCACTAGTTGTTGAGAATCGCCTTCGTGGTGATATCTCAAGGAGAATAGGGTGAGCCTTCGTGGCATTGGTGCGCCTTCGTGGTAATACCCACCTCTCTAACGGTGACTAGCTTCCCTCCAAGGAAGTGAACATCGGGATACATCCTCGTCTCCGTGACTTTGGTTATCCCTAACCCTAACTCCTTACTTGTGGTTTACATTGGTTACTTGAGCATACATTCACTATATATTGTTATCCTCATTATATTGTGTTGGCTATTTTCTTGTAGAGATTATTTAGGCCTACGCATTATATCCTACAATTCGTACTTACTATTATTGATATACCTTGTGACTAGTTGAATTGTTAACTTGTGTTCTACATTTCCACATACCGTGATATTGTTCAAGTAAGTTTGTATAACATACTTCTGCTTGTTAGCATCCTTGTTGTACTCATCTTGTTTAGATTAAGTTGTTGTTGCACTTAGTTGAGCTTAGTATATTTAGGATTTGTGCTTGACAAATGTCCTCTTAGTTTATTTCCGCATTAGGATAAAGCCAAATCCTTTGAAGTTTTTAAAACGCCAATTCACCCCCGCTCTAGGCGATATCATGGTCCTTTCAATTGGTATCATAGCAAGGTCTCTCCTTATTAGGATTCACCGCCTTGAGAGTATCGATGTCGACTAATGGATTAGTGCACAATGGCACCTTTGATTTTGATGGCAAAAATTATCACTTGTGGAGAATTCGTATGCTTTGTCACTTTCGGGCCATGGGTCCAAATGCTTCACGAATTGTTCTTGTAGGGATTTCTTGTGTAAAGGACGATCCTCCCCCATCTATAGATGACATGTATATTGATTGCGATATCTCTCTTGCCATGCATCAAACTATAAGTCCTAAAGTTATTTTAAGTCAATCTCGACTTGCAAGTCGGCTCATGAGGTTTGGACAAAGCTCGAAGATATATATGGTGGGTACAATCTTGATGAAGGCAATATTGTGTTTAAGGAGTTAATGGAGGAGCTCTCCTTTACGCGTGCGACATCAACTCCATATACATAAAGGTGAATCTTCTCCTTTACGCGTGTTCACTTGACCCCTTAGAGGATGGTATACTACTTGACACTCTACCCGTGTGCATGCATAGGTATTGCCGGAGCTTCACGGATGTCGAGCAGGAGTGCAAGTGCCAAGGAACGACCACACCATCCATGGGGGAAGCTTGTAAGAGGAGACGGAAGAAGACGGAGCTACAGAGTCTACAGCGGTCGGACGTTCGACGTCCTCCGGGCGTCCGACGCTTGGAGCCTAGCCAGCAGAAGATGGGCAGAACTCTCCAGCGCCCGGACGACCAACGCCCTCTGGAAATCCAGATGTAACATCCCAAATTTATTAAATCAGGATGTTAATAGGATCATCATATTGCATCTCATGATTTATTGCATTTGAGTTTATGATGTTCAAGTTTTCCCACTCACATAAAATAATAGAGAGAGGATAATATGACTTCCTCAAAATATACATGAGTGGGGAAGTATTGGACTAATATTTGGTGTTTCCAAGATTTGCATCAGAAAATAAAATTATTTTGTTAGCAAGAGTTAAATTTATTGCACTAGAAAAAGAATATGTTTTTCTAAATTATATGAGCAGGAATTAATGTTCCTTGTGATCTATTTTACCAAAAAGAATTTTAGGAATTTTTCTGATATTTTTTATTTTTGTTTTCTATTTCGGATCTAAAAAGAAAGGGTTAAAAAACAGAAACACGACACACCCACGCACGCACGCACGCTCGCCCCGAGCCCCATCTCTCTCTCAATCTTTCCCTCTCTCACAGACCTGTCAGGTGGGGCCCGACCCCAGCCTTCATCCCCAACCTCCTGCGCAGCACCCGCTGGATAACCCAGCGCTCGCACCTCCTGCACCGGCCGCGTGAGGCTCTCGGGATAGAGCATATCCGCAACTCCGCAACACCTCTAGCCGTGCCTATAAAAGGCCCTCGATCTCCTCTTTCCATTCAGCCAACCCGCACCACCTCTCGCCGCTCGCACCGCTCGCCCCACCCGTTTGTATCTCGCTGGAGCCGAAGCTTTCCGTCGAAGTTTTCGACGCTGGTGAGACGCTATGGCACCTTTTTGCTTCGGGAATCGGACCCCATCATCATCCCGCACCTCCTTGACATCTTTGTTTTCCCCTAGGTTCGTCGGAGCCGCCGCCACGACGACCTGCGTCGCCGGAGTTCGCCGGAGTACCGGAGCTCGCCCCGTTCCATTCGGTCGTCCCCGCCATCCGCCATCACCGCCGTTCGGCAGCCCTCGCCGAGCCGCACCGTCACCGCCGAACTCCCTGCCGACGTCGTGCTCGTCTCTGTGAGTGCTCGTCCCTCCTCTGTTTGTACGTAGCGTAGATTAGATTGTTTTTTTCTTTTGATCGAACTGGTAGACTATTTAGATTGGTTTTTTAGATCTAAAACGTGCGGTTTATTTTAAACCGAATGTCGGTTTTGTTTTAGTTTAGCCAAACCGGTGATTTACTTAATTCGCGAACGTTCATCGCATAGCTTTGACCACGAACGTACCCAGCCAACCAGAGCCATCCACTTCGCGCTCTAGCCGCGAACATTCACAATTTAGTATTTTCAGAAATGTTCCTATAGCAGTTTTTTCTCACATTTAATTCAAAACTTCAAACGGCTTTAACTTTTTAACCGTGGATCGAAACGGGATGAAACAAGAGGCTAAATTTTCGTCTCGAATAGCCCTAACCAGAAAACCCATAGTTGCAGATTTTTGCAAGTTCAAATTTGAAAATATTGCAGAATTGAATTTAAATTTCATTAGGCCATATCTTTCAAACGGTATACCCGTTTGAAGTGATTCTTTTTGCACCACGTCGCACGAACTAAATCCTTTGCCATGAAATTTTGCCACTATATATTCTACACAATTATTTTCTGTTCATCATAATTTTTCTAGAATTCCTTGTAGGAACACTAGTGCATGTCTCGTATTTTGAACATTATTTATACTTTGAAAAATTTCATGTTAATGACTTGTTTTGGATTTTATTTGGCTTTTGCAAATACTTTGTTGCACGTTTTCTTTGAATTGTATGAATGCTTGCTTATGTGTGTTTATTTTACCTTGCGATAGATTGTTCGGAGTGCGAAGCAGAGTACTACCACTCCCTAGAACTTCACTCCCAGCACGAAGGCAAGTTGCATTTTGATCATATCAGTTTTTACCTATGTTTTATTTTTGCACATAGTCCTTTGATGTAGGAGTGCATGGTAGGAGTTTATACTTGTTGGTTTTACTATCACCCAGTAGTTCATTTGAGGTAGGTATGAACCGTACCAACTTTGTCGCCACCGTGTTATATTACAACGCTTCACCAAAGTAGACGTGGATTGGGGAGTGTTATCACCTTGAGATGTGAGTGACAAAGTAGTAACTAGGACCAACTTTAATGAACTACTTGGGTGGAAATTGGTTTGTATGTTGACGAAGTACAGTGGGAGCATTCATGGGAATCCATGGGAGTGCACACTAGTGGTCCGTCCACCCAGGCTCAACGGGATCAACCTTATTTTCATGTTTATAAGCTTCCGTGTGCAGTCGCAAGCCACTATGGCTCTGACTTAGTTGAGTAGATGGTGTGACCTCTTCCGGGATAGGCTAGTAGATGTAGATGATGTAGGTGTACCGGCCTATCCATGGGTTAGGGGAAATGCTTTCGAAAGACTATGTCTTGATCTTCCGATCAAGGATGTGGTCAAGTCTTGTGGGGAAAAGTGCACAACCTCTGCAGAGTTAAAAATCTAATCGATTAGCCGTGTCCCCGATCATGGACAACTTGAGCTTTTAGTAGTGGAAATATAGGGAGATCTCATCACTCTTAACTAATCAACTGGGTACAAAATTTTTGAATCATTGAGATGTGCATCATCTCAAACTTATGATATTTGTAGAAGTAGAGCAATTATTTTTGATAGGGAAAAACTAGCTTTATGCAAAACTAAACTTAGAGCTTTCCACCAGCCAAATTGCATGTGCTATGTAGGCTCATTACACTTTATGATGTGACTTGCCAGTACATTCCATGTACTGGCCTACACGGCTGCAACTTATCATGTTGCAGATTTATCCGAGGACGAATAAGGTGCGATAGGTCGTTGTTCTGCACTCAGCTTGCTCGTGGAGTTGATGGACTTGTTACACTTTTTGCTTCCGCATGTTTTTGTTTCACTTGGCCTTAGGCCTCATTAATGTAATAAATACTCTTTGAGGATTCTCGATGTAATAAATGTGTGATTGAACTCTGCTGTAAATCCTCAAGTACTGTGTGTGTCAGCATACCGATCCAGGGATGACACTTAAGCACAGAGACTCCGATCCCTTGAGATCGGTCGCTACACCAGACCCAAGCCACCCGCATCAAACTGATGGATTTCCGAAGACCTCTGGACAACCGAGTGAAAGCACATTTGCTCCCTTGGTGGTTTTGGTAATTAATAACAACATATAAGTCATTGAACTAATGTTTCCACCAAGTATATTTCAGGAAAAGTTTAATGATAGGGATGGCAAAAGGATTGTGGTGATTGTGGAATCACCCAAGTGTCAAGGAAATAGGTTGGCCAAGCTTCAAGCAAGAGGACTCTGCATTTTACATTTGTGAGAAATCACTTTGAGTCCATAGGAAAGCCAATACTATTAAAAGGGGGTGAAGTTTTGTTGGTGAACAAAATGCTCATACGTGCACAAGTGATAGTCACCAAAAACATACACAAGCTCTCCCACCAAAGTCTCTCTAGCCAAACATCCAAAATCGGTGCAACCAACTTTCCTATCCCGGTGCCATCGATTCCAAACCCTAGGCAAACTCATACAAACCCTAACCCTTCGGTGCAGCCGACACTGCTTTCGGTGCCACCGAGTTGGGTTGCCAACTTTCTGTTACGCAAGTTCATATTTTCGGTCCATCCGAGAATATCGAATCGGCGTCACCAAGTCTGGTAAATCTGACTGTTGGTCACCTTGTCGGTGCAATCGAGTATCCTATATTGGTCTCACCGAGATTCAAAAGTTGCCAACTTTAGGTCATTTTGGTACCACCGAGATTTACACATCAGTGTCACCGAGTCTGACTTATTGTGTGTAACGGTTGGATTTTTGGAGATGCCTATATATAGCCCTCCACCACCACCTACTCGAAAGAGAAGTACTCAGAACTATTCCATACCTATCCTACTCAGTTTTCTGAGAGAGAGCCACCTACCCTTGTGTTGAGATCAAGATATTCCACTCCAACCATATGGATCTTGATTTCTAGCCTCCCCAAGTTGCTTTCCACCAATCCCATATCTTCTACCAAGCCAAATTTGTGAGAGAGTGACTGTGTGTTGAGGAGTCTATCATATTGAAGCACAAGAGTAAGGAGTTCATTGTCATTACCGAGCCTATTACCTTTTGGAGGGTGGTGCCTCCTAGATTGGTTAGGTGTCGCTTGGGAGCCTCCTACTTCATGTTGTGGAGTTAACCAAGAAGTTTGTAAGTGCAAGGAGATTGCCTACTTCGTGAAGATCTACCCATAGTGAGGCTAGTCCTTCGTGGATGGAAGCCGTATGGAATAGTCAAGGTTGCTACTTCGTGGACCCTTATGGGTTGATGGACTCTCGCGATTGTTACCCTATGTGGGTTGAAGACTCCATAAACATGGACGTACGATAGCACCACCTATCGTAACCACGGGAAAAATATTTGTGTCATCTATTGTGTTTGCCTTCCTTACCCACTCTTTACTTACATGTGCAATGCATTTACTTTCCGCTGCTATACTCTTTGACATGCATGTGTGGGGTGTACTTGATATGCTATAAATGCTAAAACTTGCCAAGAATTAAAATTGGGAAAAAGCATAGTTTTATTTGGTCAAGTAGTCTAATAACCCCCACCTCTAGACCTACTTTCGATCCTACAAGTGGTGTCAGAGCTTTGGTCTCCATTGCATTGGTTTCACAACCTAGGAGAAGTATGGCATCTAGTGCGGGAAATTATCACCGTAGAGGTTCGTACTTTCATGGCACAAATTTTGCCAGTTGGAAGCACAAAATGAAAATGCATTTGCTTGGTCATAACCCCGCTGTTTGGGCTGTTGTTTGTGTTGGCTTGCAAGGTGAATTCTTTGCGGAAGGAAAGGAACCGGATCGTGAAGCGATAACGGATGAATTGAAGATGTTACAACTCAATGCTCAAGCATGTGACATTCTCTTCAACTGCCTATGCCCCAAAGAATTCAACAAAATCAGCCGTCTTGAACATGCAAAAGAGATTTGGGATACTTTGGTTGACATGCATGAAGGAACCGAGTCTGTGAGAGAATCCAAGTTGGATGTTCTTCAAGGTCAGCTTGACAAGTTCAAGATGAAGGATGGTGAAGGAGTTGCGAATATGTACTCTAGGCTAGCTCTCATCACCAATGAGATTGCCTGCTTAGGAAGCGAAGAAATGATAGACAAATTCATCATCAAGAAGATACTTTGAGCTTTGGATGATCGATATGACACTGTGTGCACTTTGATCCAAATGATGCCCAACTACAAAGATCTCAAACCAACGGAAGTGATTGGTAGAATTGTTGCTCATGAGATGACACTCAAAGACAAGGAAGAACTACATCACAAGTCTAGCGGTGCTTACAAAGAAACAAGTGATGCTCCCACTACCTAAAGCGACAACCTTGTCACAAATGAAGAGATAAGCCTCATGGTCAAGAAATTCAACAAGTTCTACAAGAATAGAAGCAAAGATAGAAGCTCCAACTCAAGATATGAAGAGATGCGTTCGTCAAGTCATGGCCGAAACTGCTGCAATTGTGGGAAGCCCGGACACTACTCCAATGAGTGCACGGCTCCTTACAAATGAAGAGAAGAGTCACCAAGAAGACGAAGCTCGAGAGATGAATCACCTCGAAGAGAGAGAAGGAGTAGAGACGATCGTTATGAACGTAGACCCTCAAGGAGAAGTAGGGACTCAGAGAAGAAGGACAAGTACACCAAGAGCTACTCAAGAAGGAAACATCAAGCTCATGTTGGTGAATGGGTTTCCGGCTCCGACTCCGACAACAACTTCGAGAGAAGCTATCACTCCAACTCCAACCACAGTCAAGATGATGGTGTTGCCGGAATTGCACTAGTGACAACCAACTCCTATGATCTATTTGATTCACCAAATGAAGGGAGTGGAAGTTGCTTCATGGCTAAAGGCCCCAAGGTATCACACCCCGAATATCTTGATTTCGATAGTGATGAAGATGATTTGCTTTGTGGTGATGACTTTTTATGTGATAAAACTAGTAACGATAATCAAAGTGAATTTGATAATTCTAATGCTAGTCAAGATAAGTCATGTGATGACGATAATTTGGAAATAGACTAACTCAAAAACTAAAAACTCTTAAGTTAGCTCACGAGTCAACTCTAGAAGATCATAGAGAGCTTGTAAGGACACATGAGAAGCTACGCTTCGAGAAGCTCAATTTAGAGCAAGAGCATGAGTTCCTTAAAGCTATCAATGACAATATTCAAAAGAAGACTTCATCCTATCTTGCCAAATGACTAATCTTGTCTACATTTATGCCACAAGTTAAATCTAAGCAAACTAGTAACAAAGCCAAGAAAGGTTCTTCATCTAGTAGCAACAATTAAAATGCTAAATCCAATGATGTTGCTTCTAGTAGTTCTATTGATTCCACTAATGATGATTCTCTTAGCCAAGTTACACTTGAGCAAGAAAATGCTTTATTGAAAGGAATTATAGAGAAAGGTATCTACAAGAGTCTTGAAGGGTACAAACAATTTGATGAGATTGTATGCAAGCATGGAGGATACCGAAAGAATCGTGGTGTTGGCTACTTCAATGCTAATAGAGTTGAATGGGAAGAAGGTCAATACCCCAATCCCAAGTTTGTTCCTCAAAAGGAGAAGTATGAAAATACTCTTCCCAAGGGAACAAAGTTGCAAGATGACCTTCCATCACAAGACCACAAGCTTCAAGAGGACATTAACTCATATGAAGATGGATCTCAAGCTTTGGTGAAGTGGGTTCCCAAGGCTACTACAACCTCAACTTCTACAAGTGCTACTTCAACACGAAGGATCCCCATCAACTTGATGTGGGTCCCCAAGAAGAAGAACTAAAGAGTTCTTGAGGGGTGACCCCGCCAAAGAAATTCACTCATATTCATTATTGGCAAAGACTATTTGCAATCAACATCAAGTTTATGCAATAGTTCAAGGAGTCACACATTCCCTCAAAGGTAAGCAAGGGACAAGGTAATCAACAAATCAATGGACATCATAACATATGCTTTTTACTCCATGTCCATAGATATCCTTGTATTTGTCTCTTTGTTGGGACTAACCCATGTAGGTGAGAAGAGTAATGAAACAACAAGGATGCTCCCAACTCTTGGTGATCTTTATCAACCTTGAGCATCCACCACTACCGCACCAACACGAAGTCTTCTTCAACAAAACCCAACGTTACTTTATCCCTCTTATGGGGGGATGTCACATCAAGGGGGAGCTTTACTCTAAGAATTGAGTCAAAGCATCTCTTAGTATGTGACAACATTAAATGCTTTATGTAAAAGTGGTAACCCTACTTGTGTTTAAATGATGAGTAGGACCTATGATCAAGTACTCTTACTTGGCTCCTAAGTCAATATACTCATATATAGATGACTCCATCATCTCCAAAGTGCTTGTTAGATACTATTTTGTTTGTGCATGTTTGCCATGATTTCATTTGACATCTTATTGTGTGAGCATGTTGGTTTGCATTTATTTACTCATTCGAGGATATCCAATTGTTGCTATTTGGCTTTTAATTCATCTTATGCCAATTGGATATACAAGAATGCCTAGGACCACTTCTTTAGCTATCTATGCTTTCTCACCTCATAATCTATTCATGCTGCATCACAAAATTTGAACAAGTGCTTTTCGATCCCTATGTGTGTGGAGCACTCGGAGTTCCGTATCGACAAAGGACTGACCATTGAAACCTCCCAAGTGCATCTCGGTGGAACCAACCACACAATCTTGGTCTCACCGAATGCCTAGGGTTGATCTGGTTTTCAATCTCAGTACAACCGATTCCATATTCTCGGTTACACCGAGTATCCCTGTCAGCTGACAGTTGAGGCACTCGGTGACACTGAAAATTTAGAATCGGTGTCACTGACAGTGGTGGATATATATATTGTGGACCCTGACGCTTTGAAATTCATCCTCAAACCGTCGTGCCTCAGAACCCTAAGCTGTCGTTTTCAAGACCCCTAGTCATCGCCTTTTTCCTCCCGCGCTCCTCCGCCGCTAGGAATCGCCGCTGTCGCCGGAATCTTCACCGTCGTCGCTGTCGTAGCGGATCCGTGCCAAGTTAGGGTACGGATTCGCCCCCCTCTTGCGCTCCATCTTCCAAATCTTGCGCATTAGGCTTACTACGTTATCTTGCCACTGCTTGAAAGCTTTCTATCCACAAAAGAATCCTGTAGATTGGAGAACCGTGGAATTTTAGGGTTTTGCCGTCCGCCCGATGCATCTCGTTGGAACCGAAGCAAAAAGTCAGTCTCATCGATTGGCCTTTCCATGTTACTGAGAAATGTCTTGGTGGAACCGAGCACCTCTTTTTGGTCTCACCGAAAAGAGTGCCAAGTTTCTGTTAAGAGAGATAGTCGGTCTCGGTAGCACCGAAAATGTTGCTTCGGTTGTACCGATATTCATCTGACATAATGAAAAACTTTGAAAATCTATTGTTCAAACTTTCAAAAACCAGCCTCATTTTGTGATGACTCATCTTCCTCTGCTCTTCTATACTCTATTCCCAGGGTCAGCATGTCAGAGTTAGATAGTCAGAATCTGCCAGAGCAGGGAGTTGACATGAGTTCAGGCACAAGCCTAGAATCCAGTTCTTTTTTAGATCCAGGCACACCCAGCTCCCATGGGTTGCCTAAGGCTGCCACAAGGACCAGGAAGAAGCTAAATTATGATGAGGAAGATTCAGATGTTGTCCCTGAGGAGACTCTTGCCAAGAAGCAAGAGAAGGCTGCTAAGAAATCAACAAGTGAAGCCACTTCTTCCAGGAGAGTTGTTGCAAAGACATATGCACCTCCTGAAGTTATGAAAGCACCTGAGAGTGCTAGAGCTCAAATGACTCTACGTCTTGAGTCACCTCCTAAGAAGACAGGAGAGAAGAAGAGAGCCAGAAAAAGGATTGTCCATGTGACTGGCAGGCCTACATCCATGTATGAAGCTCCAGAGGAAACTTCTGGTGCTGCTGTTGAGGAGGAGGAAGAACATGTTGAGAAGGCCCCTCCAAGAAGAAATCCAAGAAGCTTATGACTGATGCCAAAGACTGGCACATCCAAGAGCACATCCAAGAGCACTAAGTCTAAGAAAGTTGTTGCTGTAAAGCCTAAGAGGACTACCAGAGATATTCCAGCTTCAGAAAAGAACAAGGGAACAACCTCCAGAGTTGAGGATGATGATGATCTTACTACCTTGATGAAGCTCAGACCACATCTTCTAGTACATGATGCTAGCTACCTAGTTGCTGAGGATATGAAGAAGAGGAAAGACCCAAGTTTGAGGGCATGGAGAGCTGTAGATCCATATGCCCAGAGGAAGAAGACTGTTGTTGACTACATGTTCTACACCAGAGAGCAGCAAGACTTTTATGAGACAGTGCTGCTAGACAAGAGCCCAGCAGCAAGTGACATGAGATATGTTGATTGGAAGTTCACTAAGGAGAATTAGGACTACTTCCCAAGTGTCCAAGATAACTTCCACTGCATTGGTCTAGATGAGTTCATTGGCAGAGAGCTTACTGCACGGAATGATGAGATGATCATGCAATTCTACTCCACTACACATTTCTACGGAGATGGTAAAATTGTATGGATGACTGAAGGAGCAAGGTATGAATCCACTGTTGATGAGCGGGCTGCACTGCTAGGAGTTCCAGAGATTCAGGATGGTGATTTGGACGTATACTCTGAATCCAAGGCAAGCCACAATGCCATGAAGGATATGTATACTCCTATCCCTGCAGACAAAGTGCAATCCCACAAGTTAGGATCCATCTACTATCTGCAAGCAGGCATCCGTACCATGAACACTATTTTGAGGCATACCTTGATGCCCAAATCAAGAGATGACAAGATGATCCGAGGCTATTCCATCAACATGTTGATCCATCTTGATCAACACACCAGGATTAGAGTTATGGACTTGATTGTTGAGACAGTTAAGAGGGTTGTTGCTGATCAAAAGTGCTCTTGCTGCTATGCACCCTACATTTAGATGCTCATCAACTCTTAGTTGGAGAAGCACATATTTGCTCTAGATCATCCACATTTGTCACTTCAGCCAGAGCTCGAGGACAACGTCGTGGTGATGAACCCAGATCATCCCACTTCAGCTACAGCTCAGGAAGAGGCAAAGGTAGTTAGAGCCGCTAGTGCTCAAGCCCCTAGATCCAGGAATGAGCAAATGGATATTTTGATCTCAGCAGTTCAGGGCATGCAAAAGGATATCAAGGGGATTCTGGACAATCAAAACAGTCTTGTGAGGATCTTTGAATCAAGGATCAAGACTCTTAATGATAAGGTGGACAAGGTGACGAAGAAAGTCATAGAGCTTCAGAAGGAAGTTGACTCAGTGGACATCCCTCGGGTTTCTTCTACTGATTCTGATGATGATGAGGAGGAGGAGGATGGATCACCTCTCAGACCGTGCACACAGTTCACTACTCAGGCTAGATCAGCCACGGTGCCTGCACCAGATTCGAGGCCCTCTTCATCAGCTCCTGCTACTGTCAGCATAGCTCCTGCTCCATCAACTCTAGTTCCTCCAGCATCCACTCCAGCTCCATCAACGACATCTGCAGACATCTTCGCCGACCTTGTTCTCTCGACTCCTTCATCAACAACCGGAGGAGATCAGCCCAAGAACGCTTAGACATATGCCTTTGAACTTTTTGGTAACTTGTTGCCAAAGGGGGAGAAGCGTATATAGATCTTTAGGCTTCGAGTGAGAGAGCATTTGGTGTTTGTTGCGTTTTCAAAAACAATCATTGCTTTTGGTTGCTTGTGATACTCGTTTGATGATGTTTGATCATACGCTTTAATGTGTGATGCTACTATTTCATATCATCTTAATGCTTATGTGATGATCATTCATCTTTGCTTGACTGTGTTGTGCCATGATGTTCATTCTAATTATTTCTTGCACACCACCAAGTGGTATGTGACATGTAAGAAGTGACCCATGTACCTAATCGATTGTGCATTTGCATTCAAATGCAAATTCAAAATAATGCACAAATTTAGGGGGGCTCTTACTTATCACATACTTCTCAAAGCGACGATTATATTCATTGATTATATCTTTGTCGAAGCTTTAATCTATATGTTTTCATTAATTACCAAAAAGGGGGAGATTGAAAGCACATTTTCTCCCTTGGTGGTTTTGGTAATTAATAACAACATATAAGTCATTGAACTAATGTTTCCACCAAGTATATTTCAGGAAAAGTTCAATGATAGGGATGGAAAAAGGATTGTGGAGATTGTGGAATCACCCAAGATTCAAGGAAATAGGTTGGCCAAGCTTCAAGCAAGAGGACTCTACATTTTACATTTGTGAGAAATCACTTTGAGTCCATAGGAAAGCCAATACTATTAAAAGGGGGTGAAGTTTTGTTGGTGAACAAAATGCTCGTACGTGCACAAGTGATAGTCACCAAAAACATCCACAAGCTCTCCCACCAAAGTCTCTCTAGCCAAACATTCAAAAATCGGTGCAACCAACTTTCCTATCCCAATGCCATCGATTCCAAACCCTAGGCAGACTTAGCCAAACCCTAACCCCTTTGGTGCAGCCGATACTGCTTTTGGTGCCACCGAGTTGGGTTGCCAACTTTCTGTTATGCAAGTTCATATTTTTGGTCCATCTGAGAATATCGAATCAGCGTCACCGAGTCTGGTAAATCTGACCGTTGGTCACCTTGTCGGTGCAACCGAGTATCATATATCGGTCTCACCGAGATTCAAAAGTTGTCAACTTTAGGTCACTTTGGTACCACCGAGATTTACACATTGGTGTCATCGAGTCTGACTTATTGTGTGTAACGGTTGGATTTTTGGAGATGCCTATATATACCCCTCCACCACCACCTACTCGAAAAAGAAGCACTCATAACTATTCCATACATATCATACTCAGTTTTCTGAGATAGAGCCACCTACCCTTGTGTTGAGATCAAGATATTCCACTCCAACCATATGGATCTTGATTTCTAGCCTCCCCAAGTTGCTTTCCACCAATCCCATCTCTTCTACCAAGCCAAATCTGTGAGAGAGTGATTGTGTGTTGAGGAGTCTATCATACTGAAGCACAAGAGCAAGGAGTTCATCGTCATTACCGAGCCTATTACCTTTTGGAGGGTGGTGCCTCCTAGATTGGTTAGGTGTTGCTTGGGAGCCTCCTACTACGTGTTGTGGAGTGAACCGAGAAGTTTGTAAGAGCAAGGTCTTTATTTCCGCTACTATACTCTTAGACATGCATGTGTAGGGTGTTACTTGATATGCTATGAATGCTAAAACTTGCCAAGAATTAAAATTGGGAAAAACATAGTTTTATTTGGTCAAGTAGTCTAATCCCCCATCTAGACCTACTTTCGATCCTACACCGAGCCACGGACGTCCGACACGCTCCGAACGTCCGACGTCCTCCGGACATCCGACCTCTGTCTGTGTGCAGCCGTGGGCCTTGGGATTTGTATCCCTTATCCACTTAGCCCTTCGTGGCCAAGACTATATAAGGACATCCTCCTCTCTCTAGGGTTAGCATTGGTTAGCTCAAAGATAGTTGAGCCTTGATCCTTCCACTTCCTCCTCCCATGGATATGACCACCTCTATGTGAGAAGATCCAAGTGGATGTCAACCCCTCTTGTAGGGAAGATCCTCCGGGATATCAAGGCCCCGTCTGCTCATGGGATTTGGCATGAACTCTACCATGTATCCTTCTCTCGCTTTGTTGTTCATGTACCTTTGTGGATCTTGTGTGTGGTGAGTCTATTGGATGTGTGATTGGAGTTGTTCTTGAGTGTTTCCCTCATGATTTCTCCTCGTTCTTCCCCGTGTTCTTCGTGTTCTTCGTGGAATCCCCCTCCAATTCATGAAAGATCGACACCTACGGGTCTTGCCCCGTACCACAATCTAATGTTACACCAGAATCAGAGTTAAACTACAAGTCCAAAGGTGTTGCATCACCTCCACTTGGGCCCATGGGCCTTGTACGACCTAGGGTTAGGTTTAGGACGCCTTAGGACGCCCTCCCACCTCCTTGGCCACCACCCCTTGCTCCTAGATAAGTAGATCAATCTAGTAACTTTTTCCTTGAGTTTTGTTTAGATTACAAGTTTGCCATGGCTGCAACTTCACGTCCTTCATTTGTGTTCCACGACCAGACCAAGACGTCACAGAACACCACTTTCATCAATAATGATTTCCTCTTATATTTGCAATATCCAGATTGCAATTTTAATTTCTTGCTTGTTCTTCATTTGCGTGCAGGAAATAGACCTTCGTGGTCAGGTTGACCGTGCTCCGGCGTGGTCAATAACCTCTCGGAGTTTGTTTAGCGATTGCTAAGGTGATATATAGCCGCCATCTCATCGAAAGACGGGACACCTTTGCCTCTATCACCAACCACGTGCTCCCTCGCAGCCTCCTCGAGGCCTTCATGAAGCTTCGTCGGGACGGGGGCACCACCCGCCCGGAATCGAAGCGACTGTCAATGCGGAGTAGGTTGTGAAGAACCACGTCATCGCCTGGGTCAACAGGGCATGACACGCCTCCTCGATGGTGGTGTACGCATCAAACAATTGCTTCTTGAGGTCGTCAACCTTGGCCTGGAGCTTTCCCCGCCGGGTTGTGAGGCCCTTCTTCTCATCGAGAGTGGCCTCGGTAGCCGCGAGCTTGCAATCCTTCGCCAACAGGTGCTCCCACTCTCCGCCTCAGCGCCAGGACACGGCTCGTGCGGGCCACCTCGTCGCCCACTAGCGCCATCGTGCGAGAGGCATGACCACGAGCCTTTTGACAGCTTCGCGATGTCGCCCGCAGAAGGGGGAGCGCTCCCCGTCTGGCGTGGAGGGCTCAGGGTGACCACCTTCGGCTCTGGCAGTGTCACCTCGCCCCTGGGGTCACCTTGGGTGCCTTGAAGGTTGGGCACCCGGTCTCGGAGACGGTTCCCGTGGGGTCTGCAGGGACCCTTGCCGCAACGGGTGCAGTGTGCTGAGGAGAGGTCAGCGTCTTACCCTGCACAAGCCGTCGCGCATCACCACTAGGCCTGACAGCTCAATGGGCCCTGCGTCATTCCGTCTCTAAATAGGCAGAACATGCACAACGCAGGCCCGAGGGCTGCTGTTAGGCCAGTGGTGCCGGGGATATTCTCCACGGTTTGACCCGGCCAGGAGTATGACCTGGACGATAGTCACCGTGTTTACCGGGTTTACCTAGACGATAAGGCCTAAGGCCTGGTGTGCGCCCATCGAAAGGCAACTCGTGAAGAGCCCTGGAGGGCCGGTTCACAGAGAAGGTCCGATAAGGGGAAAGATTCCCTCACAAGAGAAGCAAGATCCGGATTGGGATTCACGAGAGACTAGTCCTAGTCCTAGTAGAACTCTATATGTAAGTCGGTCCCTATAACTTATATAAGGAGGGGCAAGGCACCTCAAGAGTGATAGGTCAAGTCATTAGAGATAGAATGATTAGAAACCCTCGAGACTAGAGGTAGCGAAAGAGCACCCTTGTAATCGATATCATCATCATCATCATCAATACACACAAAGCAGGACGGAGGCTTTTACCTCCATCGGAGGGGCCAAACCTAGGTAAAACTCGCGCCTCTCGATTTTGACCAACCCCGTTCAAGCTACCACCTAGTTGCTATGGCCTCACACCTAAGTTCCCTCACAAGCACATCTGTCGTGACAAAACCACGACAGTTGGCGCCCATCGTGGGGTAGAGTGCATGGTGGTGTTGAGTTCTTGGAGGAAGCTTTTCTATGGATTGAGAAGTTTGTGATTTGTTGGATGAAGATGAACCGACATGGAAGGATCTACACCGATTCTAACTTCGTCAAATCGAGATAAAAAAAGTTTCAACGGTAGCACTAAACCTGATCAGAGTCAAGAAGTAACTTCGGCGTCGACCTGCCACAAGCATCTATCTGACGACGTAATTCGTTGAACCCTAGAAGATGCCTACTGCATCCATAACATCAACAAAATCAAAGTAAAGATCAAGAAAGAAAAGGACCATGCATGTGTACACGACTACCGATCTACGATTTGTCAAGTCACACATCTAGCCGAGATCGACAGAAGTACTTTGCGATCGATAAGTCGTTTCCATCACATACTACTTACCTAATCACGTGGTAGGATCAATCCCTCAATATGACAGTTCTTCCGCGTAGTTATTGGGGCTTCTCGCTTCAAACCTCGAGGAGGTTCACTGGTGCACTGCACATCAAAATTACAAAGCCATCGGACATTAACTAGTCCAAATGTTGATGTACAGGCATCACCATGTGCTACAAATCATTGGAAAGCTTCCATTACTATGAGACGTACCCCAAGATATGGTCATAAAAAATAGCAATGATCTAATCTAAGTGGAATCTTAATGTTGCACACAAGCATATGGGAAAAAGGATTTGATCTCTCTATGCTCCATGAGATGTATCAGCATCACGATGGCGATAAAATTGAGCGGCGAGGCCTAGTCGTGGCCGCCCCTCAGCATACGCAAGCTTGGCTTGAAAAAAAGGGTTGTTATTTCCTGGAGATTCGACATCCACACGGACTCGGTCTCGCCCCGTCTTGGCAGCACCCCGCCTTCGTCGGCGCCTCTTCGAGTCGTGCTCAGGGTCGACCTCATCTATGAGCCGCCTCACCCGGCTCCACCTCACCTTGCCTTGAGTCGCTGCCCCAGCCGGTGCCCGTCTCTCTCTATGATTCTCAATACAATGTTCTCTTGGAGATCTATTTGATGTAATGACTTTTGCGGTGTGTTTGTTGGGATCCGATGAATTTTGAGTTCATGATCAGTTTCTATCCATGAATATTATTTCAGTCTTCTTTGATCTATTATATGCATGATTACTTATAGCCTCGTATTTCTTCTTCGAATCTTTGGTTTAGTTAGGCCAACTAGATCGATTTTTCTTGCCCTGGGAAGAGGTGCTTTGTGATGGGTTCGATCTTGCAATGTTCTTTCCCACTGACAGAAGGGTCAGCAAGACACGCATGTATCGTTGCTATTAAGGATAACAAGATGGGGTCTATTCCCACATGAATAGATCTTGTCTACATCATGTTATTGTTCTTATTGCATTACTCCGTTTCTCCATGAACTTAATACACTAGATGCATGCTGGATAGCAGTCGATGTGTGGAGTAATAGAAGTAGATGCAAAATCGTTTTAGTCTACTTATCTTGGATGTGATGCCTATACAATGATCATTGCCTGGATACCGTCATGATTATTTGATCTTCTATCAATTGCCCAACAGTAATTTGTTCACCCACCATGTGCTATACTCATGAGAGAAGCCACTAGTGAAACCTACGGCCCCCGGGTCAACTTTTCCAATATATTGCTTTCCGATCTACTCTTTTTCCTTTTTGCTTTCAGATTTATATATCCAAAAACCCAAAAATACCTTGTTGTACTTTTTATTTACTTATTTTATTTTGTGTTCTTGCGAGATCTATTTGTCAAAACTATTGCAAACCAATCTATCTTTTTACCGTTGAAAGCTTGACAACCTCTCCTACGCATCAGGTTGCAAGTATTTGGTTTTTATGTGCAGGTGTTGTTTATGTTGGTGCGTGATCTTCCTCTACGGATTGATACCTTCGTTTCATAACTAAGGGAAATACTTACCGTTGTTGTGCTGCATCATCCCTTCCTCTTTGGGGAAATACCCACGCAGTCTCAAGCCACGTCAAAGGAATTTTTGACGCTGTTGCTAGGGAGGAAGCGATCTCATCTAATAGGTTCCTAATCACAAATCTCATCTCCTTGCAATTTACATTATTTGCCATTTGCCTCTCGTTTTCCTCTCCCCCACTTCACTAATTTTCCGTTTTATTCGCCCTTTCTTTTTCGTTTGCCTTTTTCTTGCTAGATCTCTTGTTTGCTTGCAATCTTGTTTGTGTGGTCACGATAACCCAAGAAAACACCAAGTTATATGATTTTTTCAATACCAATAATAATGATTTTATTAGCACTCCGATTGCTCCTCCTGCCACTAGTGTGGAGTCTTGTGATATTAATGCCGCTTTGTTCAATCTTCTCATGAAATATCAATTTTCCGGTATTCCTAATGAGGATGTCGCGTCCCATCTAAACACATTCGTAGAATTGTGTGATATGCAAAAGAAAAAAATGTGGACAATGATATTGTGAAGTTGTAATTATTTACTTTCTCCTTGAGGGATCATGCAATTTTTTTGTTTTCTTCTTTGCCTCGCAATAGTATCGATTCTTGGGATAAGTGCAAGGACACTTTTATTACTAAGTATTTTCTGCTCGCAAAAAGTATTTCCCTTAGAAATTAAATCATGAATTTTAAGCAAGTTGAGCATGAACATGTTGCACAATCTTGGAAAAGAATGAAATTGATGCTAAGGAATTGTCCTACTCATGGTTTAAATCTTTGGATGATCATACAAAATTTCTATGCGGGATTGAATTTTGTTTCTAGAAATCATTTAGATTCCGCTGCAGGAGGTAATTTTATGTCAATTACTTTGGGTTATACTACTAAATTGCTAGATAATATTATGGCAAATTATTCACAAATGGCATACGAAAAGAGTACCTACTAGTAGAAAGGTCAATTCGGTAGAAGAAATTAGTACTTTGAGTGAAAAGGTTGATGATCTTATGAAGTT
Source organism: Hordeum marinum (assembly GCA_022496015.1). Classification (NCBI taxonomy): domain Eukaryota; kingdom Viridiplantae; phylum Streptophyta; class Magnoliopsida; order Poales; family Poaceae; genus Hordeum; species Hordeum marinum. The sequence goes on along the minus strand of CM039677.1, from coordinate 227,701,939 downwards.
GGTTGCTAGTAAAAGTGTTTATATTGATCTTGATGGTGTGCCTTTGTCTACTTTTATTGAGCAAAATAGTGATTTCGTAGATGTGAATTCCATCTCGCTGAACAATTTTAATAACAATTCTTATAGAGGTAATTTTAATCCTAGGCCTTTCCATGGAATTTCCTCTAATAATTATGGTAATTCCTATTACAATAATAATAGGAACACCCCTGATATTTATAATATTTTTAAATAATTTATCAATGCTCAAACGACTTTCAATACTACGATAGAAGAAAAGTTGAATAAGATTGATGATATGTCTAGAAGCATTGATAGAATTTCCCATGATGTAGGAAATCTCAAGTTGCATGCTTTTCCACCCAAGATTAATGAATCAATTAAGGCTTTATATGTTTCTATGGACGAAACTAAGAAAAGAACCGCTATGCTTAGAGCTAAAAGAGAATTTTTAGAAAAAAACGTCTTCTAGCAATTACTTTCATAACAATGGTGAAGATCTTAAAATGATTGATGTTCCCTCTATTGATTCCTTGTTTGGTAGTGTTAAAATTGATGGTAAAGGGACTAAAGAAGAGTCAACTTTAGCTAGAGGGCGTCCCAATATTTTGGAGGGTGAAAATCTTGATGAAATTTTTGATGAAAGTGGGTTTGAAGAGGTCAAACTTTAACTAGTGATGTGCGCACTATTTTTTATTACAAAGACTTTAATTATGATAGTTGCTCCTTGGTTGATTCTATTTATTTTCTGTAATACATGATAAATTCACCCCATGTTTATGATCAAAATAAATCTTTTACTAAACATATTGTTGATGCCATGATGAAATCCTTAGAAGAAAAGTTGGAACTAGGGATTTCAATTCCTAGAAATTTGCATGATGAGTGGGAACCTACCATTAAAGTCAAGATTAAAAATTATGAATGCTTTGCTTTATGTGATTTGGGTACTAGTGTTTCCACAATTCTGAAATCTCCATGTGATGTGCTTGGTCTTACCAACATTGAAGAATCCTCTCTTAATTTGCACTTGGCGGATTCTACTATTAAAAAGCCTTTGGGAAGAATTAATGATGTTCTTATTCTTGCAAATAGGAACTATGTGCCCATTTATTTTATTTTTCTTGATATTGATCGCAATCCGTCTTGTCCCATCATACTTGGTAGACCGTTTTTACGCACTATAGGTGTCATGATTGATATGAAAGAAGGCAACATTAAATTTCAATTTCCACTTAGGAAGGGTATGGAACATTCCCTAGAATAATAATTAAGCCACCATATGAATCAGTCATGAGGGCCTTCTATGGAGTGAAAACTAAGGATGATAATACTTGAATCTATGCGTTATGCCTAGCTAGGGGCGTAAAACGATAGCGCTTGTTGGGAGACAACCCAATGAATATATATTTTTATCTTTTACTTTCTGTTTTTGAGTGTTTGCACAATTATTATTCTGTTATGATTGTGTTTTTATGTTAATTAGTTTTTGTGCCAAGTAAAGACTTTAGGATGATTCATAAGATGAGTAGAAACAATGCTGAATCTGAAACCGAAACTTTGCTCCCAGTGTTCGAATTTTCATTTGTTACTGGAGCGTGACCTTAAGATGAAATTTTAACACAGTATTTCTATACGGCTTCTTTACATTATCCTATTTTTCAGAATTCTTGGAGTTACAGAAGTATGGGTAGACTACAGATCACTACAGACTATTCTGTCTGAAACAGGTTCTGTTTTCGTTCCATTGTGTGCTTGTTTTGATGAATCTATGGCTTGTATTGGGGAGGTATAAGTCATGGTAAATTTAGAATATAGTAGATATAATGCAATAATAAAATATAAATGGGTTTACAACAATACTTAAAGTGGTATTTTGGTTTATTATACTAACGGATCTCATGAGAATTTTGTTAAGTTTTGTGTGATTGAAGTTTTCAAGTTTTGGGTGAGATCACGATGGATGAACGAATAAGGAGTAAGAAGAGCCTAAGCTTGGGGATGCTACAACACCCCAAGATAATATCCAAAGAGTAACAAGCAACTAAGCTTGGGGATGCCCCTAGTGGCATCCCCTCTTACTTCTAACGACCATCGGTATTTTACTTGGAACTATATTTTTATTCATCACATATCATGAGTTTTGCTTGGAGTGTCTTGTATCTTTGCTTGTTTTTATTTTATCCTTGCTGCACACACCTATTTGAGAGCGCCAAAATTATGTCTATGATTTGCTAGAATTGATATATATGCTTCACTTAAATCTATTGAGCTATGAAATTGCTCTATGCTTCACTTATATCTTTTTGAGCATGGTGTGCTTTTACATGTTTGAAGAATTGCTCTCATGCTTAACTTAGATTATTTTGAGAGTTAGTAATTTTGAAGAAATCCTCTCATGCTTCACTTATATTATTTTGAGAGATGAAACTTCTATGCTCATGTTCTTCACTTAAATTTTTTTGAGCTTGTCAAAAAGCAATGGTAGTATATGAAACTAGTCCCAAAGTGATAGATATTCAAGAGGGATATAATAAAAAAATCATTAAGATCATTGGACAAATTAAACTTGATTCTTTGTAATAGTTTGAGACATGACAATAGTGATATGTGAGTTATGTTAGTGAGTAATTATGCTTAGTAATAATATTGATGTTAAGGTTTGTGATTCCCTATGCAAGCACGAAAGTCAATAGTTGTGCTACGAAATTACATCCTACTTATGGTGCATTATTTGGTGTTAGTTATGCTTAATGCTTGATTATGTCATTTTTCGTTTCTTAGTTGTATGCTTCCCAACCTATTTTCTAGCCTTCACTTGTACTAAGTAGAAATACTACTTGTGCATCCAAAATCCTTAAACCCAGTTTTGCCATATGAGTCCACCATACCTACCTATATATGGTATTTCCATGCCGTTCCAAGCAAATTTGTATGTGTTATCTCTAAATTTCAAAATAATTTTTCCTTTTTGTGTGCTCCTACCGCTCATTAAACGGTAGGGGGTGACCGATATTTTCCATGTTAGATGTGTTATTCTCAAGATGAGTGTTTATTCACTTGTCATTGCACGAGAGTACGACGGTAATAGGGATGCCCATTCCCGAAATGAAATGAAAAGAAAGAAAGAAAATTACTTTATGTTGTCAAATAATAAATTCCTTGGAAAGTGTTGGTATGGAGGCAAACGTGGATTCGGCTAGCCATGGAAAGTGAAAGTACGGTGGAAAAAGGAATAAACTTTATTTTCTGTTTGGGAACCGCTTATGATGTATCTAGCATGGAAAGATACTGAAATCTCTCAGTCCTTTTCGTTGATAGGAAAGGCATGCCACCCAAAATGTTTTTCACTATCAATTTAAACACTTGAGCTCTGGCACCTCTACAAATCCCTACGTCCCTCTACGAAGGGCCTATCTATTTACTTTATGCAATTTTTATTCTTCAATTTGAGTCTCCATCTTCTCTTATAAAACACCAACTAGGAGGCACTATGATCGTACTTGAGCATTAAGTGTGGCTAATATTTGAGTGTGTATGATGAATGGATCAATGATTGAGCATGATGGTCTAGGGATAACTTGCTTTAGTGTTGATATTTTGAGAGATGTGGTTGCTTGTTGATATGCTTGAGTGTTAAAGTTTTCATGTCAAAACTAGACTATTGTTTTGAACCATTTAAAGTCCAAATGTCCATGCTACAAAGAAAAAAAATATGTGATGAACATGTTAGGCAACATTCCACATCAAAAAATCTGTTTTTATCATTTACCTACTCAAGGACGAGTAGGAATTAAGCTTGGGGATGCTGACACGTCTCCAACGTATCTATAATTTTTGCTTGTTCCATGTTATTATATTGTCATTCTTCGATGTTTTACAATCATTTTATAGCAACTTTATATCATTTTTTGGGACTAACCTATTGACATAGTGCCAACGTGCCGGTTGTTGTTTTTGCTTGTTTTTTTACTTCACAAAAAATCAGTACCAAATGAAGCCCAAACACCGTGAAACGTTTTGGAGATTTTTTTGGGCTGAATACGAATGCTGCACCCTTCGGTTGTTGGTTGTTCTCTTCATCTCCTGTCCTTTCGTGTCCCCTTACGTCGCAGCCTATTCGCATCCTTCTCATGTGCCTATAAAACAGAAGTCGCTCCTCTTCAGAGAGACACACCAGAACATCATCTTCCTCATGCCATCAAGTTTCAAACTCTGAGTTATTGCTAGGTTCTTCCCCGTCCCGCCTTGTGGAGGGCACCGAAGGTCGGGACAGTAGGCCTTCGAAACCTCGCCACTTTGAGTCTTGCACGGGAGAAGGGTGATAAGGTTTTTGGGGAGCGCTTTGTGTGATTACTGATTTCTTCATCATGGATGTCATGGACACCGACGACCATTTCCCAAATGACGGCTTCTTTCCCGATGTCAACAACCTCTTCGTCGACATGGCTGGCGACAACGTCAATGCCAATGCTAATGCTACCGCCACTGCTCAGTACGTGTTCATGTCTTTTCAGTTCGAGGTCCTGCTAGAGTTTCTTGGTCTAGTTTCTGCTCTAGATATGTTCTGGTCTAGTTCATATGTTCACATAATATTTGCTTACTATCCTTTAGTTTGCTTGATAAGTCTCGTTCCTCTTATTGTGACATACTCTCTTCTACTTTGCATGACTAGTGTCGTTTCTTTGACCATGATCTTGTTCTACTGTTTATTTCCTTTAAATCATTCAGTAAATTGCTCATTTATCCAACACAATCCGGGTAGCTACCCGAACGATCCAGTCTTTTCCTGCAAGCAGCTCAGCCCATGAGACCATGTACCCCTCTCTCTCGCCCCCAAATACACTTGTACTATAAATAGACCTCCTCTACCTTTTTTTGTAGGGTTCGCAAAGCATAGATGAAGAACTAGAGAGGCTTTTCTCATATCTACACATCTCCTTTGGAGATCAAGGTCTCCTTTGGAGAAGAATCCCTAGTGGATCATCAAGACCTCCTCTTCAAATCATAAATGAAGAACTAGAGAGGCTTTTCTCATATCTACACATCTCCTTTGGAGATCAAGGTCTCCTTTGGAGAAGAATCCCTAGTGAATCATCAAGACCTCCTCTTCAAAGCATAGATGAAGAACTAGAGAGGCTTTTCTCATATCTACACATCTCCTTTGGAGATCAAGGTCTCCTTTGGAGAAGAATCCCTAGTGAATCATCAAGACCTCCTATTGTGGAGAAGCATCCCCATTACATGATTGACAATCCCTCATCTCCTCTTGGATTTCATCCTACTCATGTTCCTCTTCCCCCGGGTTGAATTTGTACTCTTGTGGATCTTCTGTGTTTGCTATGTACTGTATGTGTGATTTGCTCTTGTTTTTTAGTGTTCTCTCTTGCAATTTGTGTGTTCCTCTTAAATTTTTCTCCATTTTTTCCATCTAGGGTTCTACCCTACATTAGTGTAGTACTTTAGTCGATGAAAGAACTACTGCCGAAGTGAAGTAAGGGCATGACCTATAGTGGCAGCACAAACATGCTCCACCTAGACTAAAAAGAATGTGACGTTCGATTAATTTGTCTCTCTCCCAACGCATTGGTTTAGGACCACCATCTCACATTACCGATCCCTACTTAAGAAGACTCGCGTCGGCAAAGAAACTCATCTCTCTTTTACTTTTCCCCCTCTTTTTCAAACATTTTCGCTCGAAGAAGCAGTCTCTTCATAACTGTTTTGCCACCGTGTAATTCAAGCCTAGCTCGCCTGCAGGGCAACACGTCTCGAGCTAAGCTTTGGCCATGCCCTAACGCACATTAGTACATCTTTTTCAGCTTAGACGGAACATGGCCCGCATGGCAAACGGGCATACCACACTATCTCTTTCTCCACCGTGCCTTCACAATGGGAAAAAATTCTGTGGAGACCGTCTCTAGGACTCTCCCCGTGCGCACCCGATCTAGGATGGCGCCACGTGTCTCTCGATGGCATCGGACGACATCCACTCTCGCTGCTCCTGGCGCTAGCGCTCGGTACTCGTCGCAACTCGGCTCGTAGATGAGGAGGCCCACGCAGCAGCACACGACGCAAGCCCGATCCATCTGGTTCAACGAGCGGAGGATGACCGTCATGGCCGGGAGAGCAGCCAACAACCCTGCCGCCGCCATCTCGGTGTCCACCGTCTCCGCGACGACAACGACACTATTGCGCGCAGCGCGCTGCTCCTGCACGGGCTCGCCGCCCCGAACCGAGCCCCCGTGTGCCGCGCTTGTCGTGTTCGGGTCGCTCCATCTACATGCCCACCGTCTTCACGCACGCCGCTCCTCGTCGGACACCAGCATGCCACCGCCAAGTCATAAGTATATGGTTACAGTCGTTCTAGCGTCTTGTCTCATTACATTGACCTTCTGACAGTTTTCAGCTCTAGGAACAGTTCAGAATTCCCTATCATAAGTTCAGAAGTGAATTAATGAGCACAATTATCTTGTTGACCTTTACTTGTCTCCTCTTTGTACGTACCTATTTATATCAATCTAATATCATCATTAGGCCACTGTAAACTTAGATGCAAATCTGAGCCATCAATGCATCAATCAAAATTTAGATAAGTTCGAAAAATTATGACCTCTGAACTGTAAGAGGTTACTCGCAACACAAAGAATAACAATGCCATCGAAGCAGCGAACAACAGCTGCTGCGAAACAATACAATTTATTTATGCTTACTGAGAATAGAAGTACACTGTAATATTAAAAAGCGAGAAACAAATCAATTGGTGAAATATTATACAATTATACTCTTGAGAAACAAGAGAATACAATTGCGACCCCATTAACAAAACAATAACTAGGACCACAAAGCTAGATGATTAATTTTTTATGCAAGACCTCAGTTTATCTATCAGTGAAAAACTGCTCTTATGTGAAATCAGGAAATTGTATTCATTCAGTTGTCGGTTTACAAGATGATTGAGTGCACACAGATATCAAATCCGGAAAAATCATGGCCACGATAGCACACCGACGGCATGCACGCTTGTACTCCAGCGCAGGTCGTGCCCCGCAGCGATGCATCCACGTTCAATTCGGCCGCCAAGCAGCTACCAGTCTGATCCGGATTCTCTGACGCCGGCGGGTGGAGCAACTCTCCCATGGACGCGCGTCGCTCGTGAATTAAGTTTCTACAATGTCCTCTTGCTCCGTCGTCGTCACCGTTGTCGCCACTCCGTTCGGCCATGGCTATCCGCTGAACAAGGGAACCAGATGGGATGATGTTCAGTCTTGTGAGTGAGCCGATCACGCAGCATGCCGATCGAGCCGAACAGAAACGTCTGCAGCAATCACGCGAGCCGACGTAAAGGAGTCCTAGAGTAGCGAGTCTAGATGTCGTGGGATGCAATTAGGGACACGTGGCACCATCCTAGATCGGGTGCGGACGCGAAGAGCCCTGGAGACGGTCTCCACGGAATTTTTTTCCTCACAATGTCGTACGCAACCATGAGTTACTACCGAGTAGCCCCACAAGCTCCGGGTCCATCTGTCATGGCCATACAAGAAGCCAAACGGTAAACCTCGCACACAACTGTCAGCAGATAGAGCCACCAAATCCACGCGCGCATTCACGCCCGCATCCGGAACTATTACACTCCGACCCACCAAAAGCAGCACCCATTAATCTACCTCTTTTCCGCTTTCCCATTAAAATCGACAAATTCTTCGCCGTAGAAATCAGATTCGCGAACGGAAACAGCAGCACCGTTGCGTGTTGTGATATACTATAATTCTTGCAATTTGTTGTGGTTTCTTCCCTCTTCGCTTCGATCAAACCGATACGAGTTGAAGTAAGCAAGAACTGTGTTAGTGCTGTCCCCAATCGGTGGATTCCGAGTCCGATGGCTCGATCGACATTTTAATTCCGATTTGTGAGTTTGCTCAACACATTTACCTAGGGTTTCCGATCCCTCGCCTCAAGGAAATTTACAGAATCGTAATCTTTGTCCTTTGCTTTCTCTTCCTCTTCGCTTCAGATTTTTGGTGAATTGTTGTGGATTCGGCGGCCGCGGGGGCACGGTGTCATAGGTGTGACCAGTCGCGATGCAGTACCACCACCGCAGCCGCCTGCCGCCGCCTCCTCCACCGCCGTTTGGCCGCGGCAGTGGCGCCGTGTACCCCGGCGGCCACAAGCAGCTGTACGCGCCTCAAACTCCTCCTCGGCTCCCGCTTCTTGCACCGCCGCATCGCAGATACGAGGTGCTCATGGAGGCCGGCCGCCTCGCGGCCGAGTACCTGGTATCCACGGGCGTGCTCCCGCCGTCCTCCCTACAGCGCGGCGGCGGCGACCCGTGGGCTGTTCCTCCTCCTCCACTGCCTCAACCGCGGCAGAAATCCCCCGCATTCTATGACTGGAGGAGGTACGATGATGTATATAGCAATAGCCCTGGCACCCGGCCTAGGTGGAACAGTACCATTACTATTTGTTGTACTAATAGAGATTATTACAGTAATGGTGGCAGCTACAATGGGAGATGGAAGAGGAAGTATGGGGAGTACAGAATGGGGTATCCGGGTCACGGAAGGGAGAGGGAGAAGGGGAGAGGAAGGTCGAATTCGAATTGTCGACGCTATGAGGAAGACAAGGACGAGGATGGTGCTCCTGGATTTCGGAGGGATCGGCGGTCCAGTGGAGAGAATGATGAGTCTAGGAGATGTGTGACGAATGAGGTGAAAGAGGCGACACCTTTCATGGAGAAGGCTGTAGTTCAGTTGGAGATTAAGGATACCAGATTGAATGCTGATGTTAGGAAGAATGCTGATGCTCTGCTCGAGTTGCAGGCTGAGAATGAGGGTGAGATGAAAGAGAATAAAATACTGAGTTCAGAATTAGAGATGGACCCTAACGGTGATGTCAATAACACTTCTATTGTAGTTGTTATGGAGGCAGATGCGAAGCTTTTGTCAGATGGTAAGGTTGTGAGTGAGAAAGCTGAAGATAACTACAAAGTTTTGTGTGACCGTATTGCCTTGAATGACGACATGAAAATCTTGGAAAATGGTTTGCATGTCGACAGGAGGAGTTTGCTTAAACACTGTGAGTTTGCAAAAGCTCCAACGAAGCCCAGGTCATGCCATGCACATAGAAAGTTAGTAACTGAAACGGTCAATCTAGTTTCTTCTAGAGAAGATTCGCAGATGGTAGCTGATGAAGCATCAAATGAGAGATCTTTGACTAACATCCAGCCAGACAACAGAGAAGAACAAATCTACCAAGAAAGTACTGTCTCCAAGACAGCTTACAATGAAATAATGGAACCTATGCTTCTCCAAGAAAAGAAAACATTAGTTGTCATTGAAAATATGAGAGGAGACAGGAACTATGCACAACTCCATGCAGTCCAGGAATACAAGGAAGAACAAGATGTGTCATCTTTGACAATTTCTCAGAAGGATAACTTGATGCAAGTAAACGACTTATCTCCACTGTCAGCTTCTCGCAAGGGTGGCTTGATTCAAGAAATCAACCTATCTATGTTGAAAGGAACGCAGGAGGATATCATGATCAAAGATGCCAACCTATCTCCATTGCCAGATGCTCACAATGATAGCTTGACTGTAGAAACCAACCTATCTCCAATTGCAGATGCACACAATGATAGCTTGATTGAAGAATCTGATCAATCTCCATCGACAGCTTCCCACAAAGTTACCTTGATGCAAGAAACTGACATAACTCAGTCATTATCTTTACATAAAAATAACTTAAATCTGCAGTTTAAGGAAGGAGCCCAGATTTGTGATACTGAAATTGTGCCAAAAGAAGTGGACTCGTTTGAGTTTTCTGATCAGAGTAACACTGTTGGTGCTGATTTGTTTCGTAATGCCGGGGCTGAAACTATCATCCAAATGGAAGAAGAAGAAGAAAAGCTGGATCAATGCAGCTCATTCAGAATACCTAATAATCCTGGCTTTGGCCAGCACTCTGCACCAGGATACTCAGTGGAGCCACATAAACAACTGCAAGAAGATTTTGGATCTAATGTGGGAGACATTGTCGGTGGTACAAATGATTTATGCCAAGTTTCATTAGACAATAACTCTGTCCAAGTATTTGATATAGAAGATGACATGCCAATTGAAGGTGCTAGCTTTGATTCTTCAAAAGCAAAGTGAGTTGATTGGCATGTAGTTAGCTCCTCTATCGGATTGAATGGATTTAAACAGTGTATGTTTATACCATGTTATAATGATCTAGGAATTACTTGGTAGCTCTTAAGAATAGCATGTCTATTGTTCTCTCATATCTTGCAACGCATCAGGTAGCCTATTGAATAGTTCATGGGCAATATCGTTGCATTAGACCATCCATCCGCTGTTTGTTAAATTTTCTGCATCGTAGGGTTTTGACTTCAAGATATGATGTTCAAACAGGAACGAGATGATATGCTCTAGCATGGATGTCATAATGCACCCTGGCATACATACTGATGATCTTCCTGTAATTGAAGATGGTTACAATCTTGCACTTTCTGATTATCTAGCGGCTGATATACCAAGCTACACATCATTGCGACCTGATCTTCAAGCTGGTATATGTAACAATGATTCTGAGGTGAGACTTCCTCGTTCTTTTAGATATTCGCCACGTGAAGGCCTTGTAGTGACGTTCTCATCAATAATTTAGTCATTAGTTAGTCTTTTACTGCACTAGACGATAGCATACTAAATTTTTGTTTCCTCTTCAGGGCATCCCTGTCATGGATGATCCAATATATGGGTCTCTCACTGATATTGGTAATAGATTTTTGTTCCCCTAATTTTTGCTTTGGCTCTTCGCTTTAGGTCTATGTCCTCTTTGTCTGGTTTTCCGATGTCTCAGATACATACTTTTTTAGTTACCAGTTGCATTTGTTTGTTTGTGGTAAAATATTGCATCAACATTCCGGTACAAGGCTTTCTGGTTAACGTTCTGGTAAAACTTGAATTAACGTTCTGGTATGAATAGATAGATATATCCTGTTATATAGACTATATTTGCACACCATCCTATGCAGCCTAACAGATAAATAATGAAGTGAGTATTTCGAACTCAGCCGTCCATGTGGGAACTTCTCACTGTATCAAGATTCAGGTTAGATTGTCATGTCTGCCTATCAGTTACAAGTGGGGCCACATTTATGCCTAGTGTTTCAGTGAATAAATGGGAGTAACACAAACTCAAGTTAATCTCAGGTTAGACACTAGCTTAAATTCTCCTCAATTATATGGATAAAATTGTCTTCTTAGAATAACACTAGATTCAAATACATTAATTGTTCGTTGTTGAGCAAACTTATCTACACATTGTGGTGCCCTGGAGCACTTGCTTAAGGTTAGTATCATAGTTGCCGGGAACGGGGAACGATGCAGCGATGCTCGAACTGGGATCGTCAACCCAAATCGAGGGTCGGAGTCGACATGTGGGACACCACGAGTCAATGTCCAGGACGCGACCCACACACTAGGATCACGAATCCCATTCAGCAAGCCCAAAATACTGGATCTCTATCGCAAGTCCCCATCGCCAACAGGAAATGGAAGGGTTGATTCATGGAGATATCTAGACTTACCAGGTCCAGGAGTCCATGGCGTCTGCCTTCCACCAGCGTGAACGTGGCGCCCGGTGCCGCAGTCTCGCATCCCACTGCCACTGTGCCGGACCTGAAAGCCGGGCTCCGTGCAGCCGACCAGATAAGCTCCCACGGTGGCATAGTTGCGGAGGTGGCGCCGAAGTGTCGAATCGGCGGCTCCCTCTGGTCTTTGCCCCTGACTTCCCGAGCTGCCGTGAAAACTTCGGGAGATATTTTGGTGTTTCACACTTCTCCTGAAAAAGTTAGGGCTAACATAGATAGCATAGACCAAGCCATGTAATTAGCAACATGCCAGCTACATACAATGGAATCAATTGATTGTAACCTTTTTTCACTCACGGTGATTTAGCCATCCTTGTACACCTTTGCATCTCGAAACTCCCTTCATCCTGGGTCACATTCCTCGACCTATCTTATTGTTTCGGGATCATCGTTCCCAAACTATTGGGGATGCGTTCCACCTATCGATCGGTCGTGCAAGAGATGTATACCGCGACGTTCCCTGTTATTGGCCACCCAGTGATCCTTGACCCTTGTTCCCATCCCTCGACCCAGGAACTTGGCAACTATGGTAAGTATTGCTATTTGTATCTAGTGCACTTTGATAATTGCGGGTAAATGTCTGTTCATTGTTTCGTCTGATTGAGCAAGTTTTGAGTACTGTCGGATTTCGGGCTCCGCAAAACCCCAAGAAGTTCGAACACAGGGGCGTGTGCGAAGATTCCCTGCGGCCTCGCCCTTCTTAGCTCGCTACTCGATAGTTACTACGACGAACTCGCACGATGACGAGGAAGCAAATGCACACAATGATTTACCCAGGTTCAGGCCGTTGCGAAGCGTAATACACTACTCTTGCTTTTGTGGATTGCCTCACGAGGAGGTTGGTGGATGAACTAGTACAATGGTGCCTGGCCTCGCGAGAGGGCTTTGGTGGAGTTGGCTCTCCTCGGTTGTCTCTCCGTTTTGCCCTCCTTGTACGGTGAAGCCTATCCTCTATATATAGCGCCCCGGGTCCTCTTCCCTTATCTATTTGGCGGGAAGGGATCCCACAACGGCCAAATTCGAAGGGGGACAGGCATACATCCCTGCCCTGTCCAAAGGTGGTCTTCGCCTGCAAAGTAGTTGTGGGTGATGCAGAGGTGGGATCGGCGATGATATCCCTCCTGCTGGCCTCGTGGTCATGGTCTCGTTGCACCAAAATGGAAACCTTTGGGGGACGCTTTGGGAACCCGCGTCTGTCCTCGCCCCCCTTTGCACCAAAGGGAAAACTGTCCGCCTGGCGCGCTGGCACCCGCCTGTCCTGCCTTGCGTCATCCTTGGCCTCTTGAGGCCGGGCGCTGCATAGGGATCTCCGCCTTTCCGGAGGGGGCCCGAGGAGGCCCGTCCTTGCTGGTCTCAATGGTGCTTCCCTCGCGAGTTCAGGTCCTCACGAGGGCCTTTGTCTTGAGTGTGGTCCCGCCAGGCCGTGCTTGGCTGATGAGGTGGGCCATGTCCTGGGCTGCATGCAGGCAGGTCTGGGTACCCCCGTTCCTAGAACGCCAACAGTAGCCCCCGGGCCCAAGGTGCGCACGAGTCGGCTTCCGGGCAAAGCCGTCGAGGACGGCCCGAAGCGCCGCGGGCCCACCACACCTGCGAGCCAGGCTCGACACGCGTTGCACGCCTTGGTGCCTACGCTTCCGATCCCCGAGGGCGTCTAAAACCGTCCCAAGTCAAACCGACGCGACGGCCATGTGCTGCGCCGGCCATCATTATCCTTCCTTGAATGCTGTCGCTCCCTTGGGCCTTCACCCCTCGGGCCACGTTGATGTGACCCGACAGTGGCAGGTGAGGCGATGTGAAGCAGGGTTGCGTGCCGATCGAGCCGGCCTTTCGACGCTCGAGGAGTGCACGTCGCTTGCTCTCCCACGACGCCTCGTGGCCTCGGCCATGCCTATAAATCCGCCCTCCCCCCGGGGGGCCTTACCATTTCAAAGCGCCTGTCTCCTCTCGTAGCTCCCGAGAAAACCCTCTTCCTCTTCGCAGCTTCTCCCTCTCTCCATGCCGTCTGCTGGAAGCGCTGCCGACGCGGGGAAGCGCGTGGGGCCGTCAGCTCCCTCGCCCTCTTCTGGAGGCAGTGGCAGGGGGCCCTTGGGGCCGGCGCAGGATCGCCGACGCCGGGCCATGGTGGATGAGTGAGTGCTCCGCCGCCTCCCCTTTCTTAGTTGTCGTGTCCGACGCTCCTGCCCTGATCCTTTTCTTCTTCCAGGGCGCCTGCGGCCAAGAAGCGCAAGCTCGGCGAGCTCCAGGAGGAGGTTGCCGCGCTGCGGGCCCAACCGATGACCGCCGATGCCGCCTTCCAAGCCGCCCTCAGGGGCGAAGCGGAGGCCAGGGCAGAGCTGCGTCTCTCCAGGCCCAGGTCAAGGAGGCGGCCGACGTTGTGCAGGCCGCGCAGGACGAGGTGGCTTACGCCAAGATGCTTGAGTCCCAGCGTGCCAAGCTTTATCTCGACATCGCCCACGCACGGCTGGCGCAGTGAGCCGGTTCGTCGGGGAAGCCCCCGCTCTTCCCAACGCATAGGGCGACGGGGGCTATCTCGACTTCTTCCGCCAGGTGGTGGAGACGTTGGAGACCGGCATCTCCCGCGTGAACGCGGACAACGAGGCCGACGCGCGCGACCTCCTGGAGCTTGTCTTGACGCGCGTCTTCTCCAAATTGCGCCGCCTCGCCCCGGAGCTTGACCTCCAGTGCGTCGTGAAGTCGGTGCCTGAGGGGCTCCAGAGGCCCCTCCGGGACGAGGTGCGCCCGCACGTGGAGTCTCTGGTGGAGTGGTTCATCCAGGTGCCCGCTCCCGGAGGGGAGGGCGGCTCCGGCGCCGTGGCGGCCGGCGAGTCGGACGGCGACAACGACTCCTCCGCCTAGACTTCCCTTGCCTCCCTTTCCTGATACCTGTAATAGTTTAAGAAGAACCCGGCCCCTGTGGGCGTCAATCTTTTGCGTATTACCTTTGCCTCTGTTTCCTTTTCTTAAATCGCCGGTCGCCTGCTTGTAGTGACGTGACTTAGTTTCCTTGCGAGGGGCTTGGCGCCGCTGCCGATGTGGCCCGGTGATGGTGGCCGGCTGGGCCCTCGTGAGGCGCTCCCTCCTGAGGGCAGCCCGTGGCCGCCAGCCCTGGGCTCGTGGCCTTGCTGCTCGTCGTTGCAGGGTCCCTCTCCTCGTGTTGTTTCTCCTGGCGCTTCAGGCCTCAGGGGTTTTGGTAGCCGCGCGTAGTGGCCCGCAGTACTTGCATCCTCATATTAGTGAGCACAACCCTTGTCCCGTCCTCGGGCCGCCATTAGATCAGGAGGCTCTTGTTCGGTTCGATAGTGTACTTAGCTTGCGGGGCGGCGATGATCTCGTGCGTCGTGAGGTGCGGCCGGGTTGTCCTGATAGTCCGTGATTCCGCCTAGGGCGCTTCCTCCTTGTTTGTGGAACGGTTTGGGGGCCCCTTTCGGTATTCTGTGTCTGTGGGACTCTACCTCGAGCAGACCTTGCCCATCGTTGGGGCGTCCTGATCACCTGGACGAGGCCAAAAGGGGGCGACGCCTTGGCCGCCGCTGGAACGAACGGATCGCTTGGACGCGACCAGGGGGCACGGAGCCACGAGGTTGATGAGGTTTTCGGGACGCGGTGCCCATGAATCCCCCCTTGACACCCAAGCAGTGCCCTACGTCGACAGGACCAAGTCCCGCATATTTCCTTGACCACCGTAAGCGACGACCGGATCGCCAGGACGCGATACGGGGTTAGGCCTCGACACCCCGGATGCCGACCGGATTGCTAGGGCGGCGTCAAGGGGCGAGTGGCTATATGACCAGTAAGGCTCCTGAAGCGCGGTGCTCAGGAGCCCCCTTTGACGCTCGAGCGACCCCCATTCCGTCCTGTCGGCTGCTGCCTCGGGAGGCACTGGAGCCTCCCGAGGCTCCATGCTGCAGTGATGCGCTGTGGTCGGAGCCCCCGAGCGGGAGTTCGACCGCCAAGAGATGCAAGTCCCTGAGGCGACAGGGCCTTGCTGTACTGCTCCGAGGCGCCTCGGGGAGGCCCGGAGCACAGGGGCCCTTGCGAAACACCAATTCAAAGAAAGAGACTCCAAGACCGGACAAAAACGAGAGGATTATGAGAGAAAAGTCCCCGTCCCTTTTTATTTTAAAATAGAGTTCCGAAATTCTCAAACTTCATTTCAAAAAATGGCAACTCGAGCACCAAAAAGAAGCAAGCAACTGCCGCGTCCGGCACCTAGGCTAGTCTTCGCCTTCGTCTTCCCCCAGCGCGGAGCGTAGGGCATCCACGTTGCGTGGGCATAGCCATTGGTGGGTAGTGTTGTCCGCCAGCGCGGAGCATGTGGCTTCCACTTGGGCGTGGGAAGGAATCCCTCCGCGTCCTCGGGGGGCTCCGGGCATATACAACCCACTCATTATTACGTGAGAGTGTCACGGCCATAGTCAAGATCCATCCCGTGCATTTCTGCTCGGTTGCGCGCCTCTATGACCCAAACCCGAATGCATTGTTCCCCGCGTAGCCGCGGGATTGCGCTCCCGCGGCCCAAACATGAGCACAATGCACCCCGCGCAGTCATAGAGGTGCTTTGTCGGTGAAGCTGCCTCGTGGAGTGCCGGGGCGCCGTTCGGGCAGCTCCCCGGAGGCCTCGTGAGGCCCAGCCTCCCGAGGCCGTGCCGGCGCTCCAGTTGCCGCGGGTGGCCCGCGCTACTTGTGGCTTGCTGCTCCCCCTAGGCCGTTACTCCTGAGGCCTCGGGGCCTGGCTTGGTGTTGCTTGCTCGTGAGGGCGACGTCTCTTGCTGCGCCCCGCGGGTTCGGGGGCGTCCTCCCTCTTTTTCCCGCTCGCGTTGTCCAGGCTAGGTGCTCCATCGACGGAATCCCCCAAGCCCGGCTCTGGGAGGACGCCCCGGAGTACCCTCCTACCCTTGGGGGTGTCGACGCCTTCGGCAGGCGCCTGATCCATCTCATCGTCCGGAGGTATAACGTAGCTTGGTACATAGGGCTCTACGTAAGGGCCCGGTTCTCCTCCTGAGCCGTCTGGCAAGGCGCCGGGGACGGCCCCTCCGGGCGGCGGCAGGGCGGCGCCCTGTGCGCGCAGCCCGTAGACCCTCCTGCGGCGAGCCTCGGCCCGAAGTTGCTTACCTCTGCCGCCGCTGTTGGGTGGGCCATGCGTTTCCTGACGCGGATTGTTTCCTTGGCGGTTCGGCGCGCCTTCGCTGTGGTTGCTTGCTTATCCAGACGCCTGCGCCGCCTGCTCCCTGCGCAGTATGGCGCGCTCCCACCTGGTCAACCCAGGATGTTGACGGTCCATAGGGTCACGGAGGCGTGTGTCGGCGCCCCGTTATTCCCTTCGTAGGCTCCATCGTCGGGGCCGGGCTGCGGCGTGCGGCGGACCCTGCTCAGGTTCGTCGGGGGCCCGCGGGGGCATGCCGCCGGCGGGCGGGGCGACAGGCGTGGCGAGTGAGCCCCCGACGCCTGACACCTGTGGTCGTGAAGAAGAACGAGGGGCCATGGCCCTTCGCGCGACGGCGACCAGCTCGGCAATGTGGTCGGCCCATGCATCGAAGCCCCCGTGCGTTGGGCGGTAGCCCAGCGTCTCGCTCGCCATCAGAAGCGCATCGTGCGCGTTGAGGTCTCTCACGTAAGTGCAGCGCGACGTCGGTGCCGAGGGCGCTGCCCGTCTGCCGTGTGCTTGGGCGGAGCGAGGAGCGACGACGATGGAGACGACGTTGGCGGCTTGATACTGACAGCCCAGCACCACACCGCTGGGGTGTGGGTCTCTGGCGGCAGCGGTGGGATCGGTGGATGCGGATCCGCCGTGGCCGGAGGAAGCCTGTTGCGTACCAGCCATCAGGGCGGCGAAGCGGGGAAGGGGCGAGGCTTGAAGGAGACTTCGACACGCTCCCTACTTGGCGTGCCAAATGTCGGATTTCGGGCTCCGCAAAACCCCAAGAAGTTTGAACACAGGGGCATGTGCGAAGATCTCCTGCGGCCTTGCCCTTCCTAGCTCGCTACTCGATAGTTACTACAACGAACTCGCACGATGACGAGGAAGCAGATGCACACAATGATTTACCCAGGTTCGGGCCACTGCGAAGCGTAATACCCTACTGCTTTTGTGGATTGCCTCACGAGGAGGTTGGTGGATGAACTAGTACAGTGGTGTCTGGCCTCGCGAGAGGGCTTTGGTGGAGTTGCCTCTCCTCGGTTGTCTCCCCGTTTCGCCCTCCTACGGTGAAGCCTATCCTCTACATATAGCGCCCCGGGTCCTCTTCCCTTATCTCTTTGGCGGGAAGGGATCCCACAACGGCCAAATTCGAAGGGGGACAGGAGTACATCCCTGCCTTGTCCAAAGGTGGTCTTCGCCTGCAAAGTAGCTGTGGGTGATGCAGAGGTGGGCTCGGCGATGACATCCCTCCTGCTGGCCTCGTGGTCGTGGTCTTGTTGCACCGAAATGGAAACCTTTGGAGGACGCTTTGGGAACCCGCGTCTGTCCTTGCCCTCCTTTGCACCAAAGGGGAAACTGTCCGCCTGGCGCGCTGGCGCCCGCCTGTCTTGCCTTGCGTCATCCTTGGCCTTCCGAGGCCGGGCGCTGCATAGAGATCTCTACCGCTCCGGAGGGGACCTGAGGAGGTCTGTCCTTGCTGGTCTAGACGGTGCTTCCCTCGCGAGTTCAGGTCCTCATGAGGGCCTTTGTCTTGAGTGTGGTCCCGTCAGGCCGTGCTTGGCTGACGAGGTGGGCCATGCCCTGGGCTGTAGGCAGGCAGGTCTGGGTACCCCTGTTCTCAGAACGCCGACAAGTACCCGTGCAATGCTCCCACTACAAGAAAGAGATGAGATCTCTTGTATCTTTTGTACTCAGGATGAAATCAGACATCGTCTGCCTGTGTTCCAGGCAAATTAGCCCTTTTATCACCCAAAGCTAAACCCCCATTTACTCTGAATCCTAGACCACCATCCTCTTCCTAAGCCTTCGTAGAGACGGCCAGCTTGCCACATGCAAATTTGTTACCCTTGCCCATGTTTGCTTGAGGTAATCAAACCATTACCAGAATATTGACCTTTTTATTAGCTGTGATTCAAACAAACCTATTGGACCTTTATCTTATATCACAATTTTTGTTGATAAAAAAGGAAAGCATGTTTTCATTGCTGTGTGGGCTGAAATCAAACCTGAGGCCTCACGCTCATGCACCCCTGCACGCTTCACCGCCGTGAGCTCTGTTTGCTTTATATATATATATATATATATATATATACCATAAATATAATAAAAACTAAGGGCTCACTTGCAATTTTTTCATGTAGATCATTTTGGAGTATCTTAGATATAGTATATGAACATACTAAACATGATAAAGTAGTATATATACTTAGACATGATGGTATATGAACATACTACACACACCAATTTTATGTACTCCTGGGAATGTGTACGCCTGCATTCAATATACTTCTTAAAGACTCATTATGCCTCTTTATTATTTTTAGCATACCTCATTAAGGGGCTTTTTGGTTGCCACCCTGACGTGAACTAGCCTGGCTGGACACATACCTGGTAGCTGCCTGAGAGTTATTTGGTTGGAGACCTGAAGCTTCCACCGCTAGCCTGACCTGACAATCCCTAATCATAGTTAGCCTGACTCGTAGTATATGCAATGCAGTTAGCCTGACTCAGGCCTCCGAATTCTTGCGCCTGGTCGCTGCCTGAGCGCTAATCACTTCTGCAACAAAGGCACCCGCGGAAGTCTATTTTTTAAATAGCAAAGCATCTTGTACCTAAGCACTTGGCAGGCCAGGCTGCCAACCAAACAACACCTCTCAAACCTACCTGGCCAGGCAAAAATCACAAGTTTCTTCAGCTACTGTCCGGCACACAAATTTCTCAGGCATGACTCCCAGGGTCGCAACCAAACAGCCCCTAATTTAAAAAAAAATTCATGAAACTGACTTTGAGGTATCTAGTCATTATGATGAAGTGACTAATTTTCTGTACTTTTAGGGAAGCACAGAAAACTTATACCTCTTATTCTAATATACCTTGATCTAAGTTTCAAGAAAACAACCAGCAAAGCCTTTAGTTTAGGGCATCTCCAACACCGTGCATCAAAACGCCACTAAACGTCCGAACAGAGCGGCCCAGACACTTTTTGCCATCCAATGTCGCTATTTGCTTTGATGTCGGTCAGATCAGCATAACTAGACGGCTGACCGGAGCCGCTTCAATGCGAACTTGGCGACTGAGAAGCCTACTCTAGCTTTTCGCCCGCATGAACCGCGTGCAACTATTTAAGTAGTCTGCCCTTGGCGGCAAACCCCATCTCCACTCCGCACATCCTCCCCCCTCCTCTCCTCTCCTTAGAGCACCATAGAGGTGGGCAAGTCCGACAACGGATCCGGCTAGTTCTCGGCGGCCGGTAGGTGAATCCTCAGGGTTGTCCAGATCGTTGCGCCACCTCCAACTGTCTCCGGGCCCATCGACACCCACCACCCCGCCAACTGTCTCCAGGATAACCGTGTAGACATCCTCCCATCGCCGGCGCCGGACCAGAGACCAGCTTTATAGGATCGGGCTGCCCGAGTTCGAGCTCGCCGCCCGCGCCCTCGCCGGCAAGGGCAAGGGCCAGTCCACACCCGACCAAGACGAGGCCGACTGTTTGCACGAAGCGGCGACCAATCAGGGCTGCCATGACTCCTGGGAGTCCGTTTGCTGCTGGAAGGACGACGACAGACAAGACGGCGATGGAGGTGCAGGTGGCCTCAGAGGCCATGCCTATGTGGACACGCTACGGTGTCTCACATAGTTTGGTTTAGATTTTTTTAAATAGTTGAACTTGTTAAATAGCATCCGATTTGCATTTAATATATGAAACTTGCTTAAATTCTGTCCTTTTGTATGAGTTTCGTCCGTTTATGAAATATCCTGGTGCATAGGGTTGGATGGCCGGCCCCGCTTTCCACGGACACATCCAGACGTGTCCGCAAACGTTTGCTGTGTCTGATTTGATGCACGGCGATGGAGTTGCCCTTATTTAGTATCACATTTTTACGTACAAAAATGCGGTTTAGGTGTAAATAATATAAATATGTGGTATCAACTGTAGTTTGTCATGAAACTCACTTTGGGTGTCTGGTAATTATAAAATATGATAAGAGGTATAATCAATTAATGTGTGTCTATGAGGAACGTGAGTATACATTGGAGTTACTGATCCATTTCCTATGCAACTCAGTGACGTATAGTTGCACACTATATTTTTTTTTAGTTTTTGTTCCACACTAGTTTTAGTATACTAGGGAGGTCCTCCATGTTCCTAAATTATGTTTTGACTGGCTTTGCTGATACTGTTAAGTTGAATGTACAGATATAATCATACTCGCAATTACCCATCTAATTATTTATAGCGATTAAGCGCACACTTTAGTGTATGCTTCAAGAGATGATAAATCCTTTGCAAATACTTGCTATTCACGTGTTTACAAAAATTATCAATGCTGATGTGTTGTTTGTGAGAAGAAATTAGTGATGTAAGAAAGAATGTGTTTTTGTAGTACATATTTAAAAACTCTTATCACTGACTACAAAATGGCAATTTCTCTATATGTGAAGTTCAGAGAACTAAATCTTTTTCTTTGCTCCGTATCACCCACATTATATAATTAAGAGTAATTTTTTGTGTGGATGATGTTTTTTGTTACAATTGACCATATGTAGAAACAAAAACCACACTGCACCAGGTTGACTGCCAAAGTCTTGATCTGAATCTGGTTCAATCTGTCCCTTTGTATAATTCTTTATTATTAATTGTGGTGCAATGTGATGATATTTTTAAATCTGATTCAAGCTCTTTTTGGGAATACATGCATGCTACGCAATGGAATTTATTCAGTAATCGAACATAGCCATCTCTTAATTCTGCCTTATCACTCAGCAAATTAGAGCATGCACCTTTCATCTGATTTACAGGATCTATTTGTTACGTGAAAAGGATTGGCGCATTTGCATTGGAATCTATAGGCCAATCTTCTTAGGTTAAGAACTATGGCGAATATCATAAAAGCATCGCGGGTGCTAGTGAAATGAATGGCAAACTCATGCATGATATTCAATACCTTTGGCAATTAAAAATTCGGAAGTAGTTGGAAAGTACTCACGTTGGTAATACCTATTCAATGGCTAGGTAATGTGAAAATTGCTGCATGCTTGATTCATCCTACACCCCGCCCACTTTAGTTATCATTTTAAGCAGGTAGTTTTTGTTTTCAAATACTTCCATTTTGGTGAATTCTTATGTCAGCTGCCCCACTAAATGCTATCAAAATGACATAAACTACAACATTTGCTCATTTCTTGCACTATGTGAGCTAAAATGACATATTTTTGGATTAGAGGTGGTAACAGCCATGACCATGAACATATTTTGCATATTATTATTAACATTGTGTACTTGTAAAAGTTTGTTCGGAACAATGTGGGTCAATTTCCCCCTGGAGTTGAAGATTTATTTCCCGCTTTGGATCTTTTAGGTTTCATGGATGTTTGGAGCCAGCCATCTGAGGACTTCGAGAAATTCTTCTAATCCGATGAGGACTTCGAGAAATTCTTCTAATCCGCTGCCGAAACCGGAAATTGTTCAGAAGCATGACAAAAATAACATGTGTAGCATAGCGTAGGGAAGAATAAGCAGATTGCCCCTCATGTCAAAGAAAAAGCAATTATACTTTAGTAATAGAGAATTCTAATGTCGATACTGGTTTGATGGAGCAAGTCCCTGATTCAAAGTTCATTTTATGTGTAGCTCGATATTGTAGGATATGCAGATTCTTTTTGCTGTTTTATTCTGGAAATAGTAGCGTACTGAACCAACCTGCATATATTGGATGATTGAACCAGCGTCATAAACTTTCCTTTATTGGATGATGACTGGATCAGCGTAGTACTTTATTCGGGCCAACATGTATGACCCGGCTGGGTGATTGTGATTCAAATGGACCGTAATGAGGACTTTGTTTTACTTTACATGATTTGGTTCTCTCTCCCTCCGTCCCTCCCTATCCCAAGAGAGTATCTGGTGAGGGAGGCTAGGTGCTCCCATGATACGAGATGCCGTGAGCCATTGGATCTGAAATCCAAAGGTTGGAAGGTAGGCTACCGAAACTTTTCAGAAAAGACCTCTAGAGATTTGATATTAAGACGGATCTTAGTTCTGGTGCGCGATACAAAAAATAAAAGAGGAGATTTGCTTAGAAATCTCCTTTAATATTGGTAATGGGGACGGGACATAGTTTTGGCTAGACCCTTATTGGGAACGAGCCACTTAGGGTGGGCTTTCCCACTCTATTCTCCATCTATGTGGATCCCTCCCTCCTTGTCTCGGTCGCCCTTCATCAAGGGACGTGGGACGTCGGGTTTAGGAGAGCATTCGGGCCGATAGACACGGCTGAACGGCACCGACTGCTTGATGTCCTGCCACACATGCTTCCGGACCATCCCGATACAGTGGCTTGGTAGCTCTCCCATTCTCGGGAGTTTTTGATTAGTTCGGCATATCAGGTCATTTGTCGCTCCCCAGTTATTCCATGGAACTCGCCGCTATGGAAGGCACCATTGCCATTGAAGATCAAAATCTTCGTGTGGCAGCTGCTTCGTAACCGCAGCCCTTCGGGAACGAAGGTGCGGAAGCGGCATGGGCCGGGAGACTGTTTGTGCCTCCTATGCGTGGTGCAGGAAACGACTACCCATATTATCTTCACGTGCACGACGACGAGGGCCATGTGGGAATTCGTTCGCGAGGCTCTTGGACCCGAATGGAAGGCCCTGGACCTTGCGGAGTTTCTCCATACCAGGGCCAATCACCCTTGTCACCGGCGCCGCTTATTCTGGTTGATCGTTGTCGCTATGGCATGCACTCTCTGAACGACTCGCAATAAAATGGGGATAGAGCGGATCTTCCTAAGACGCTCTTCTGACTCCTTCAAATTCCTGGCTTTTATGCAGCATTGGCATCCCCTCTCTAGGCAGCGCGACCGGGTGCGTCTGGGCATGCTGGAGGCCCTTCTGGCTAAGGCGCGTCGGCTGGCATCTCTGTAGTGCCATTGAGTTTCTGCCATTAGGTGGTGTTTTTATGTTTTCTTTTATTTTCTTTGGGCGAGTTTGTGCCATTGCCTTGGCCTTGGTGTGCATTAAACTATGCGGGTTGTATGGATGTTTGTTTGATTTGTAAAGCGGGGCGAAAGGCTAGTTCAAGATCTGATATTCAGGCACAAGTCCAGGAGCTCATCCTGTGCTCTTTGGATGTCAGATCCAACGACCTACATCGTCTCGTATCACGAAAGCACGTAACCTTCGGTATCACCTGATATTTTCTCTCCCTCCTCTCCCTCGCCCTCTCTCTCTCAACTGTAAAAAGAGATAAAACAAATCATTGCAAATAGTATTGCACTTTATCCAAGGTGAGGGTTGGAATACACTAGTAAAATACAACCGCGTAAACAAAATCAGTGGACAAGTGGACCTAACCCGGTAAACAATACCGGTGAACAAGCGGACCTGGCACTCTGAACGTTGTTTCACAATGATAATTTTACCGTTTGTTTCCTCAAATACAACTGTAAAGGGCTGATATATGATACACACCTTAGCCCACCCGATTTACAAATACAAACTCGTGGCATGTATTTCGTTCGTGACCAGTAATACGCAGGTGTAGAAATTTACGGGTGTGGGCAACATCCGACGGTCCAATTGGGGCCTAAACTGAGCGTCTTATCTGCCAACATAAAAAATAAGCCTGTCATGTTTGAAACTCTTTGTGTCAAACTATGTTGTTCGGCCAGTCAAACACATAGGCGTGTGGTGTGGACTGCAGTTAGGCTGTGCACCACTAAGCTAAAAGATGAAATATGAGGAGACAGGGTGTGATTTGAACGGATCCCCACGCTGCAAGAACGACCTTGATTGCAGTGAGCATGAAATCACACCATATAGTAGATATGCCTTAAAGGCAATAATAACAACTATTATCTATTTCCAAGTTCGTGTTTAAGTTCATATTTCATGCTATAACTGCAAAGGTCCTTGAGTCTGTATATCCATAAAATCTCGGAGGAAAACCCATATGCACGTGTGAAATAATAAAGAGTAAATGTATTCCTAATCCTACTTCTAAGACTATCTCAACTGTCGCATGATGGTCACGTGTTTCTGATCATGGGCATGACTTATGTCGGCGACTTTGAAGACACAATGTTAGAAGAACACTTGTGTTAAATCTACCCAAATTGGTGTTATGTTATAAGATACATTCATCACGAGTTAATTAGTTTATAACACATAGAAAATTAGCGTTTGCATAATCCTTAGACCATGAGAGTATCGAGTTCCTTCTTACTTGCTTCATGAACTTTGGGTTAGTTAAATGTCATCCATAACAGGGTGGCTATTACAATAACGTTTGGGTTCATGGAAAAGTATGACAAAGTACTTGATGGCTCAAGACTGAGATTTGCTCCTCCGACGAAGGTGGGATATTCTTCGGGCCCTCTTGGTGTTACGGTATCCATCATTGTCCGGCCAGGCACAACGTGATTTGATCACGGGGATGTCGGGACGCGTGAACAAGAAAAGAGATCAAAACCAGTAACGAGGAAACTAGCATGGTGAACAAAGTTGTTGATTCACAAGGATGCTATTAAAGTCCACTCGGATATTTGTAACATATCGTGAAGCAACAGGGACATCATTCGGTAAACTACAGGTTCGCTCGAATTTTTATTCTATGGGTATAGGGATCAATATGTGTCGAGGTACGACAATCTCTGGGACCTACAGGGCCCCTTTGTGGTTCAACTGTGTGGATATTTGTGGTTCAACTGTGTGTTGTGGATTATATGAGTCCAAAGTACATGAGCGCAACAACCCGACAAGAGTGCTCGAGGGTGCGGCTATGCGTGAAATTTATAGGGTTTCGACCTTTGTAAAGGTAGCCATGGACCTCCTTTTATAGGCTATGGGCACTAGTAGAAAACATGGCTTTGGTCCAGGCCTGAAATGCCATTAATCCCGGTTCACTCATGAACCGGGACCCATGGGGGCATCGGTCCTGGTTCGTGAGGCCAGGGTGCCGGCTGGTCCTCGTGGGCCATTTGTCCCGGTTCGTCTGACCCCTTTGGTCCCGGTTCCAAACACGAACCGGGACCGATGGGCCTCGATCCTGTCTCACAATCGTTGGTTCCGGTTTGTGGCTGGAACCGGGACCAAATGTTATCCGTTAGTCCCGGTTCCGACCACAAACCGGGACCAATGGTTGGCCTATATATACCCCCTGCCCGCGAGCAGAGCAGTGCACTGCTTTGTTTTTTTGGCTGACCGTGGTAGAGCTTTGTGGTGCTCTAGCTCACCTCCTATGCACATGAGGTGTTCGATGAAATGCCCGAGCCACACTTAAGCTTTCTCCTCTCGAAGCTCCTTGTCCAAGCTCCATTTTTCTCAAGATTTGTCTAGGTTTGGTGGTCCGTCCTGTCCCGTCCCTGTCCTCACCGTCGTCGATCGCCTGCGCCCATCTCGACGCCGGCACCATCGTGGTTAGCCTCTTCTTCTTATCTTCTTTCTAAAAGAAAAAAGTTCTTACTTGTATCTTCTTTCTAAAATAATGAGAACTATGTATGAACTTTATGTATTTATTTTGGTCACTATTGTACTTTGGCTTTAATGTGATGATGAATTTCTATTAATTTGGTCACTTCTCTATTCATGATATGTTGTAATGGTTTTTACACTTTATTATATAACGCACGCAGATGAACCGGCAATGAATGTACAATGACCGACGCACCTTCGAGTATATTAAGGGCCTGCATAATTTTCTCGAAGCGGCCGAGGCAAACAAGCAGAATGGTTTTTATGCATTATCCATGTACTGTTTGTGAGAATACGAAGGTTTTCTCCAACTCTAAAACCCTACACTTCCACCTGCTTGAGAAGGGTTTTATGCCACACTATAATGTTTGGACCAAGCACGGAGAAAGAGGGGTTATGATGGAAGACAACGAAGAAGAAGAGGATGATGACAACTATGTGCCTCCTAAATACGGTGATGCTGCAACGGGGGAAGATGAAGATCAAGAGGAACCAGACGATGTGCCCGATGATGATCTTCGCCGGGTCATTGTTGATGCAAAGAGACAATGCGAAAGTGAAAAGGAGAAGTTGAAGTTCGATCGCATGTTAGAGGATCACAAAAAAGGGTTGTACCCCAATTGCAAAGATGGCAACACAAAGCTCGGTATCACACTAGAATTGCTGCAGCGGAAGGCAGAGAATGGTATACCTGACAAAGGATTTGAGAAGCTACTGAAAATATTGAACAAGAAGCTTCCAAAGGATAACGAACTGCCTGACAGTACGTACGCAACAAAGAAGGTTGTATGCCCTCTAGGATTGGAGGTGCAGAAGATACATGCATGCCCTAATGACTACATCCTCTATCGCGGTGCGTACGAGGATTTGAACGCCTGCCTAGTATGCGGTGCATTGCGGTATAAGATCAGACGAGATGACCCTGGTGATGTTGACGACAAGCGCCCTAGGAAGAGGGTTCCTGCCAAGGTGATGTGGTATGCTCCTATAATACCACGGTTGAAATGTCTGGTCAGAAACAAAGAGCATGCCAAGTCGATGCGATGGCACAAAGAGGACCGTAAGAAAGACTGGGAGTTGAGAGCACCCGCTGACGGGTCGCAGTGGAGAAAGATCGAGAGAAAGTGGAGCGACTTTACAGTTGACCCAAGGAACATATGGTTTGGTTTAAGTGCAGATGACATTAATCCTTTTGGGGATCAGAGCAGCAAGCATAGCACATGGCCTGTGACTCTATGTATGTATAACCTTCCTCCTTGGTTGTGCATGAAGCGGAAGTTCATTATGATGCCAGTGCTCATCCAAGGACCTAAGCAACCTGGCAATGACATTGATGTGTACCTAAGGCCATTAGTTGATGAACTTTTACAACTATGGAATGGAAGAGGTGTACGTGTGTGGGATGAGAAAGAACAGGAGGAATTTGACCTACATGTGTTGCTGTTTGTAACCATCAACGATTGGCCTGCTCTCAGTAACCTTTCAAGACAGACAAACAAGGGATACCACGCATGCACACACTATTTAGGTAACACCGACAGTATATATTTGGACAAATGTAGGAAGAATATGTACCTGGGGCATCGTCGATTTCTTCCGACCAACCATCAATGTCGGAAGAAAGGAAAGCATTTCAGAGGTGAGGTAGATCACCGGAAGAACCCCGCCCTTCGTACTGGTGATCACATACTTACTATGGTCAATGATTTACAAGTAATCTTTGGAAAGGGTCATGGTGGACTATATGTTCCGACTGACGTGTGGGACGCGCACCAATGTGGAAGAAGAAATCCATATTTTGGGACCTACCCTATTGGAAAGACCTAGAGGTCCGCTCTGCAATCGACGTGATGCACATGACGAAGAATCTTTGCGTGAACCTGCTAGGATCCTTGGATGTGTATGGGAAGACAAAAGATACACCGGAGGCATGGGAGGAACAGCAACGTATGCACGGAGAAGACTACATGGATCCAAAGCAGTTTCAGGGTCATGCCAGCTACGCTCTTACCAAAGAAGAGAAGGAAATCTTCTTTGAATGCCTGCTTAGTATGAAGGTCCCATCTGGCTTCTCGTCGAACATAAAGGGAATAATAAATATGTCAGAGAAAAATTTCCAGAACCTGAAGTCTCATGACTGCCACATGATTATGATGCAACTGCTTCCGGTTGCATTGAGGGGGCTTCTACCAGAAAACGTTCGATTAGCCATTGTGAAGCTATGTGCATTACTCAATGCAATCTCTTAGAAGGTGATCGATCCAGAAATCCTGCCAAGGTTAAGGAGTGATTTGGTGCAATGTCTTGTTAGTTTTGAGCTGGTGTTCCCGCCATCCTTCTTCAATATCATGATGCACGTCCTAGTTCATCTAGTCGACGAGATTGTCGTTCTGGGCCCTGTATTTCTACACAATATGTTCCCCTTTGAGAGGTTCATGGGAGTCTTAAAGAAATATGTTCGTAACCACGCTAGGCCAGAAGGAAGCATCTCAATGGGCTATCAAATAGGGGATGTCATTGGGTTTTGTGTTGACTTCATTCCTGACCTTAAGAAGATTGGTCTCCCTCAATCACGGTATGAGGGGAGACTGACTGGAAAAGGCATGCTAAGAGCGGAATCAATAAAATGTAGGGATGGGCATTCTTGGTCTCAAGCACATTACATAGTTCTACAGAATTCTATCTTGGTGACCCCGTATGTCGATGAACACAAGAATATACTGCGCTCCAAACACCCGGAGTAGTGTGACAGTTGGATTACATGTGAATACATCAGGACTTTCGGCAGTTGGTGGTAAACACGTCTCATGCGTGACAACACTGTTACTGATGAGCTGTACTCGTTGGCCAGGGGACCATCTTCGACTGTATTGACTTACAAAGGGTACGAGATAAATGGGAATACATTTTACACGATCGCCCAAGATCAAAAGAGCACCAACCAAAACAACGGTGTCCGCTTTGATGCAGCAACCAAGAGGGGAAAGGACACATATTATGGTTACATAGTGGACATATGGGAACTTGACTATGGACATGATTTTAAGGTCCCTTTGTTTCAGTGCAAATGGGTCAATCTCTCAGGAGGCGGGGTACAGGTAGACCCATAGTACGGAATGACAACAGTGGATCTGAAAAATCTTGGGTACACAGAAGAACCATTCGTCCTAGCCAATGATATGGCGCAAGTTTTCTATGTGAAGGACATGTCTACCAAACCGAGAAAAAGAAAAGATAAGGAAGCGAATACATCATACGATGAGCCAAAACGCCACATAGTTCTTTCAAGAAAAAGAGACATCGTGGTATTGAAGGGCAAGAAAGACATGTCTGAAGATTATGAAAAGTGTCATAAAATTCCTCCCTTCAGAGTCAAGGTTGACCCAAGTACCCTGTTAAACGATGAAGATTATCCATGGTTACGGCTCAATAAGCAAAGGAGACAAGCGAAGAAAAATTGAAGTCTTTCTCTCCACAACTATTATGATGATGCCTTTGATCGAGAATATCACCGTAGTTACATGTGAAGAAATGAAATACGTTTGTAACAGATGAGGTTTCGTCTGAAACCCTGATACTTCGAAAGAGATTGTCCGTTTTGTACACGAAGTGCATCCAGATTTTGCCGTAACCCTCTCAACTTTTTAGCACATGCTATGTGGGTGAAATGATGATACCATGCCAACTGTCAACATTTTCAGAGTTCATTTGTAGTGCTTTTCAATTTCAGGGTCATTTAGATCAAACCCCCCAGCAAATGC
Source organism: Hordeum marinum (assembly GCA_022496015.1). Lineage (NCBI taxonomy): Eukaryota > Viridiplantae > Streptophyta > Magnoliopsida > Poales > Poaceae > Hordeum > Hordeum marinum. The sequence continues at coordinate 227,671,917 of CM039677.1, read as the reverse complement.
ATGAAAAATACCAAATGAAGCCAGAAAGGGTTGAAAATTGATGATGTGGCTTTTAATGGTGCATTTTGAACACACAAAAAGTTGGATTTCAAATAAGTTCAAAAAAATGAAATCCCTTTGTAACAAATGAGTTTTCATCCGAAACCGTAATACTTCGAAAGAGATTGTCCGTTTTGTACATGAAGTGCATCCAGTTTTTGCCGTAACCCTCTCAACTTTTTAGCACATGCTATCTGGGTGAAATGATGATACCATGCCAACTTTCAACCTTTTCAGAGTTCATTTGTAGTGCTTTTCAATTTCAGGGTCATTTAGATCAAAAAAATTAGTAAATGCATGAAAAATACCAAATGAAGCCAGAAAGGGTTGAAAATTGATAATGTGGCTTTGAATGGTGCATTTTGAACACACAAAAAGTTTGGTGTTCAAATAAGTTCAAAAAAATGAAATCCCTTTCTAACAGAAGAGTTTTCGTCCGAAACCCTGATACTTCGAAAGAGATTGTCCGTTTTGTATACGAAGTGCATCCAGTTTTTGCCGTAACTCTCTCAACTTTTTAGCACATGCTAAGTTGGTGAAATATGATACCATGCCAAATTTCAACCTTTTTAGAGTTCATTTGTAGTACTTTTCAATTTCAAGGTCATTTAGCTCAAAGAATGAACTAAAAAGCTTTTATAAAACTCTAATAACAAAAGGAATCAACTAAAAAGCTTTTATAAACTTCTAGCATTTTTGAAACTAAAATTATATAAAATTTATGCAACTGAAATTATCGAAGTATTTTTTGTTCGAAACATTAATAGCAAAAAGAATTTTCATAAAGAATTTTTTTGTTAGAAACTTTAATAGCAAACTAAAATAACCAAATCTGTTTTTGATTAAAACAGACATTTAAAATAACCTAAAACTTACCAAATAGTAGGAAAAAGAATCACTCAATAATCTATTTTTTTAGTAAAGCTATTCACAAACTAGTGATTCACACGAATTTCAAAAAATTCAAATTTAAACTATTCAAATTTGAAAACTAATGGCACTAACACAAACTTTATAATTTTTGTGACCTAAAAGAAAAAAGAATCATTGAAAAACAGTAAGTAGGAACAAAATTAAATAAATAAAGCAAAAAACGAAACAAAAAATGGATTTTTTAAAATGCCACCTACTGGGCCACAACGACATGAATATGACTAGAAACCCAACCAGCTTGTTGGGCCTGGATTGAGGCCCGCAGAAGGCCCAATAGGCCCACAGGCAGTGACATATTAGGCCCGAAAGCGTGCAGTTGAGAGGAGCTCGGGAGGGTTTGCGCAACAGCGCTTATAAACCACTCCCTAGCTCTCTCGACTAGCAAGGTGGGACTAAAAATTTGGCCCCGGGCAGCACCGCCCTTTGGTCCCGGTTGGTGGTACTAACTGGGACCAAAGCCCCTTTGGCCCCGGTTGGTAGCACCAACCGGGACCAAAGGTCCCCGTTTCCTGCCCTTTGGGCTGCTGAAAACTAACCTTTAGTCCCGGTTGGGGCTACCAACCGGGACCAAAGGTCCCTGTTTCCCGCTCTTTGGGCTGCTGAAAACTGACCTTTGGTCCCGGTTGGTGGCACCAACAGGGACTAAAGGGGGCATTGGTCCTTGTTTGTGCCACCAACCGGGACCAATGCTCTGGCTATATAAGCCGACACTTTGGGATTTTCAGCATTCTTCGTCTCGCCCCCAACGCCGCCGATGCCGCCAGGCTGCCCCGACGCCGTCGTCGCGCCCTTGCCCCGTCGCCGCCGTCGCCGCCCCCGAGCTCGCGCACTGTCACTCCTCCCCGAGCCCTCGCCGCGCCCCTGCCCCGCCGTCACCGTTGCCGTCGACGCCTCGAGCCCGCACGCTCTCCCTCATCCCCGAGCCCTCGCCGCCCCCGCTGTGAGCCGCCGCCCCAGCTTTCTTTTTTTTTCATAGATTTTTTGTTCATGTCTGTAGATGTATATGTAGATGTATGTATGTAGATGTATATGTAGATGTATGTATATATGTAGATTTTGAGCCACCACCCCGAGCCCATCCCGAGCCATAGATGTTTTTTTGTTTATGATGCTTTTTTATGTTTTAGTTGTTTTATGTTTTAGTTAATTAGGAGTGCTAGGAAAAATTAGTATGTGTATGTTAGAGAAAAATGGGTTTTGGAAAATTAGTGATTAAACAATAAGAAAATGTTCTTATAGGAATTTGTCTCGACATCGACGATGCCCGACCCGCATCCTCGTCGTCGAGTGGTCCGCGAGAGCCTGCTTGATAGGCGCCATGTCCGGGACTGGGCTCCGCCGGGCTGTGCTCTGATTGATTTTTTTTGTATTATGATCTATCTAGGAACAATACCAAAGTGTTTCAAAGGAGGATTACCTTGACTTAGGTCTGGCATTGGGAGGTGCTACCTTCCGGGGCTCGAAGCTTGGTGAGGAATCCGGGTCTCATCGTCGACCCGGAGCTTCTTTGGTGGCGATCACATGGGCCACTTTCGGTGCAGAGGGAGTGGGCCCCTGCGGAGGTGGTACGTCGCCGTGTCAGGGAGGAGGACGAGCACGTCCGTCGCTACATGGCGGCGTTGGACGCCAGGTTCAACAATACCTAACAGATTCTTCAGAGATCTCACCCGAGTTATGATCCCGTGATGGTTCCTTATCTTTGGGTGTCCACCACCCGCGACTCAGGAACTGCTAGTGACTTAGATTATTCGATAGTATTCGATGTGCATTAGTGATCTTATATGATAATATTTGAGATGTATTAGTTAATATTTGATGATGCATTAATAACTGGATTATTCGAGATGATGTATTAGTGATATTATGTTCGAGTTCATTATAAATGTCTTAGTGATATTTTATCGGTATAATGCATGTGTGACTTTCGGTCTGTCGTTGCTCCTTGTGTGACTTTCATGTGTGTTCTTGATGGAGGAATCCCGACTGTTGTCATGGGGGCGCCTCATATTTCTTCTCTTCTTTGCGATATATTCGTCGGTATAATGCACAAGAAGAGAAGAGGTGGGGCATCTATCACCAACGATCGAACTATTACTGTGAGAGAATGTCCACCAACATATATACACCACTGTATCATTGTGAGAGAGTGCGCATCAACAGACCATGAGATATGAGAGTTATTTAAGGAAAGCCTCAACAGACCGAAAGTCACACATGCATTAGGATCCAAAGCGTGCCATAATTCTTGAATCATGAACACAGGAAATATTATCGTCATCATACGACAATAGGATCCAAGCGTGTGAATTTTGCGGTGAAGATAAGGGTCTTTGTGACCAGCCTGGGCTGCAAGACGGCATGTTCTTCACCATGAAGCTTTACAAGGACTTTGATATTTCTACGTTACACAACGATGACAACTGTTTTTTCGTAATTAAGCATAATTTCTGTTTTATACAATTTGACTAGTTCGTCCCCCTATCATGCAAGACGGTATTTCTTAAAGAGGCTCGGTTTCGAAGAGCACGAGAGTTTCAAGACGAGGACAACCAACCTGAGCACTAAACATGGTCATACATTTCTTGTGAAAGTAATGAATGCACCTAATTACACAGAATTAGGGTGCTCAAATTGGGAAGCTCTTTGAAAGGCATATGGATTTTAGGAGGATATGGAAATAACCTTCGATCTTCATCCTGAAGATCATATTGAAGGAAACATCGACATTTGGGTGGATGTCGATATGCTTCCTGTTTTACCTTCATGTGAGTTTGTCAACCATGCATATTTGTCAAGTAATTTACATTCTATATATAAAAATATTTGGTGTTCATCCGTACTAAATTTGTTAATTTGTAATTTACAACTTATTTCGTTCCTTCGAGTGAAACACAAAACATAATTGACATGACACACTACACTTATGGATCACATCTAACATGGGAGGAGAAGGATGATCTTATCTACTTTGTTATTGGTGTCCTAGCTGGTAGGGACATCTTCCCGTATAATTTGGGAACTGGCCCATATTATACATTGTACAGGACACTAGTGCATAGGTTGAGGGCGGATGACATTCCCTGAAATATCTTGGTAAGAGTTTCTAATTAAGTACACTACTACTGTTGCGTAAATGGTATTGATTACATTGCTAACTAGGCTACTACTATGTTCTTCAACAGAAATTGCCATATGAATTTGTGCCACCGTTGATGCAACCCGAAGGTAATATGAAAATTAAAAGCCCCTTCCATCCCGAGTTCTCTTTTACATACTCGACTGAGCGCAAACCACCAAGACGGCTCCAAATTGAAGCATGAGGACAAATAAAGAAGGATCACAAGCCACAAGTAGGAGACCATTGGATCTCTTTGCTTCATCATGGAGACATACGTGTTATTCCTTTTTATGTCATTTTACCTAGGAGGGAGGAGTAGGTTCTATGAGGGAGGACTATGTCATTTTATCTTTTTGTTTTGTTTTATGAGACTTTAACTTTATATGATTAAGATGATGATGATGAGTTGTTAGATCTTGTGTAATTAATGGTTTCCTTCATTTGCTTATTAGCTAGTGTCGAGTTCTCTCTATATGTATAGTAGCTAGCAACGTCGACCAAGCACGAAGAAAGAGAGGTCCTTCTCTCTATTAGCTACCTAACAAAATATGAAACCCCTAAATTAACCATCCAAAACCCCCTACGCCCCCTTTCAAAAAACCCCAGCTCCTGCCAGATGCTGACGCGTGGATGCCTTTTGGTCCCGGTTGGTGTTACCAACCGGGACTAAAGGTCCTCCTGCCTGGGCTCCCCACAGAGGCCACGTGGAACACCTTCTGTCCCGGTTTGTAAGCGAACCGGGACTAAAGGTTTGGGGCTTTAATCCCGACCTTTTAGTCCCGGTTCCAGAACCGGGGCTAATGGGCCTCTGGAACCGGGACAAATGGGCCGTTTTCTACTAGTGGGGGTTACCACAATGGCTAAAATGGTCACTGCATGGGGTAAAACATAGATACTATAGCTGCCAAAACTACTAACATGAGCTATAGTGGGAAATACCTAACCCTGAAGAATTATGATAGGCACATTAAATGTGTCGCAAGGTGTCATGATGGCATCGTCTCCCGACAAGGATCGCCTCTCCTTCTGTACCATTTTCCCAGCTACCTTTTATTCTTTTGCCACGCCACAAGACGGGTGTCATTAAGGCTTCTGTAAATCTACCAAGCTACCATGTGTCCTGACAAGCTCTACCTAACCGCCTACCCGCTCGACACCTAACTGATGTGGACAATCAGCCAGATGAGGTGGAGCGACGGCTTGGCTACAGGATCTTACCGGGCATGTCTGCTGCTGGGCCTTCTCTAAAAGCAAGAAGGCTCGTCTATTGCCTTGATCCTCGCTTGGTGCTATTTGGAGAGTGGTATTCGCCTGGCAAGGCCTTGCCGGGATGGAGGATGTGGTCGTCTGTGCACAAGTCAGGGTGCTAAAGGACCCATTCTTTAGTACACAAACAAGAGCCCCGGGCCTGGGCCACACTTGAGTCCATGACGCCGTTGGGCTAGGCCCAAAGCAGTGCACACATATAAGTGGCTGGATTTTTCTACGGTTATGATGATGGTTTTTACTGCTCGCCCACGACGCGCATTAAATGCGAGATGTGGGAGAGGTTGAACTAAGCGGCGCCCTAGGGGTGTGCTAAAACGGCGTGACCACGTTGGGCTGGGAGAGGCGGCCTCTGCGTATTCTACCCTTATAACAAGGAGATCCACATGCACGCTGCTCATCCCAACCGTACTTCCTCTGCTCTGCCGCCTCCCCTGCTTCTTTTCTTCTGCGTAGCGCAGAGACTCCGTGTCATTCCTTCGTCTTTGTCGCCATCCTCCTCCGGGTTTTCTTTGGCGCCCAAGAGGTCCCCTCCTGCCGCCGCCCCAGTCCGGCGAAGAGGGCCAAGAAGGAGGTCTACCCTGAAGCGGATGCGAGGAAGGAAGCATTAGCGGTGGCGCGAAGGAGTTGTGTTGTCTTCTTCCCCTCTATATTGTCGGGGAGTGACCTTAAATTGAGGTACGGCTTGATGTGGGGGGAAATAGACCTCGACGCATCCGGCGACGGTGGTTATCCCTGGCGATTCCCAGCCCGACCCTAGGAAGTACCCGTTCTTCACGGTGTACTTCTACTACGGGTTGGTCCCCCTTTCTCTGCTTTGTTCACAAACTTGATGCTGACCTATGGCTTCAAGCTATTGGATTTCATGCCAAATGCCATGACCACTCTATCGGTCTTCGTGCATTTGTGTGAAAAATTCATAAGAATAGTCTGCAATGTCTCCCTTTTCCGCCATTTTTACTATCCACACGTAGAAAGGGATGCTCTCTCCGGCAGCGTCCTATGGATCCCTTGGGCCACCAACAAGGAGGTGTATCCCCCCGGCAATCTGCACAAGAAGTGGGAGGAGTGGCATGCGAAGTGGTGCTACATTATTGACAAGAAGCCCCCAGTCTTCTGCGGGACCCAAAAATCCAAACCGGTCCACCACAAGCATTAGAGTGCTCTTGCCCCTGACGATGGCAAGCTGGATATCCCTATCATGCGCATGCTCTGACTGAAGGCCGCCGGTCTCACTATAGAGATGGTGGGAACGAATTTTCTTACCGGATGCATCGCCCCCTTGCAGGACAGGGGACACTTCGCCTGGCAGTAAGTCAATGTGTCGATATTATGTGGTTGTGCCCGTGGTTGGACTGCAATCTGACGTCCTGCACCTTACCTCTGTGCCAGCAGCTCTTCCGCCCGACGGCAATTTCAAACTCCCGACAACTGTCATCCCGCTCTGCAACTGCTCCGCCAAGGATTCGATCGTGGCGATGATGACGGCCTATAACACACATGGGGTCGATCCCACATGGGAGACGCCGGCGAAGGAGTTGGTGCAGGCATGGTTTGACAACCTGGCGGAGGTGCGCATCAGGGATGAAGGCCCGCTGATCCGCGACACCATCGAGGATGAGATATAATTCATCGCAGGAGGGCCATGGAGGCGGGTCTTGACATGGGCGGTAGCAATTCTGGTGCCTCCGCGCCCAAGGAAGGAGAGGGGGAGACCGGTGGTGAAGAAGAGGACGATGAGGAAGTGCCGACGGCTGACTTGTCAGACAACCCTATCACGGATGAAGTGCCCGGGGATCTTGGGGCGGAAGCGTCCTAAGATACTATGGAAGAGGAATTTGAGTAATTCCTAGTCCACGCCATCCTACAAAAGAAGTCACATGTCCTTTGTACTGTCGCCACCGGGCAGCCTGTTCGTTTCTCCTCGCTGCGAGAGGCCGAAGAAGATGAGGAAGAGGACCCCGCCACCAACATCTCTCATCCACGAAGGGCGAAGCGGGCCATTGCGAAGCACGCGGCAAGTACTTCTGCCCAGGTGACATGGCCTCGGAGGTCCACCAAGCCGGCAATTCATTCCAGGGCGCCGGCTCCCCCGCCTGCCCCTCCCGCTCACTAGTAGGGAAGTGGAACTTGTCGAGCTTCACCTTGTCATCATCGGAGGACAAGTAAGTATTTGTCCCGATGCTCATCTTGGTTTGTATATTTTCCTTTACTGAACCTTGCCGTTATCGATTCTGTAGGGATGAGGAGACCCTGGCGCAACATGCGGCCAAGAGAGCAAACCCCTCACCCGTCGTGGAGGGCTCGACAAGATATTCACAAGGGTTGGAGGTTATCAATGTCTATCCTTGGACTAGCCCCCAAAGGGAGGCCGTGCCTCAATACCCGGTGGCGAGTACGGCGCGAATGCCGACACCAGTATAGGCAGAGAGAGAGCGCTCAGAGGCGGCTCATGAGCGCTTGACTTCGGAGAGGAGCTCTTCCATCGAAGAGCCCGTCCGCACTGAGGACACACCGGCTGACAGCGCTGCTGGTGACCCTGCGACAGCAACAAATGTTGCTGGAGGAGGAGATGTTCCTCCTCAACAGGATCCCATGGGTAAGTCCTTTGATGTTTTCTTATTTTTCTTTTCTTTTTTCTCTTCTTGAACTTCTCTAATCTCAATTTCTTATTTTGGTCCTTCAGAACAATCCCCTCCAGGGATGCGTACATCCTTGTCATAGGGACCATTGAAGAGGTCGCCAAGGAGGTTGACGAGAAGGCTACCGACGAACAAGACGCCCGTCGAGGTGAGAAGGAGTCCGGCAAGAAAGCCCTTGAGGACCCCTTTCCCGAGGGCTACGACCGATATAGAAATCACTTCTATTTTAGGAGGACCCGGAGTGGGCATGCTCACCGCATCAGGGGCGCCCAACGGAGCCGACGTAGGTCCATCGGCGTCGGTTGAAGCTCCTCCAAGTCGATATCTCAGAGTGAGTGACCTGCAGTTTGTCAGCTTCCCGGGCGATGTGATTCTCAAGGCCTTCTCCTATTGGAAATATGCCCTAGAGGCAATAATAAATTGGTTATTCTCATATTTCCTTGTTCATGATAATCGTTTATTATCCATGCTATAATTGTATTGATCGGAGACTTAGATGCATGTGTGGATACATAGACAAAACCATGTCCCTAGTATGCCTCTAGTAGACTAGCTCGTTGATCAAAGATGGTTAAGGTTTCCTAGCCATAGACATGATATGTCATTTGATAATGGGATCACATCATTAGGATAATGATATGATGGACAAGACCCAAACTAACAACGTAGCATAAGATCTTGTCAGTTTATTGCTACTGCTTTTTGCATGTCAAGTATCTATTCCTATGACCATGAGATCATGCAAATCACTGACATCGGAGGAGTGCCTTATGTGTATCAAACATCGCAACGTAACTGGGTGACTATAAAGGTACTCTACAGGTATCTCCGAGGGTGTATGTTGGGTTGGCATGAATCAAGACTGGGATTTGTTACTCCGTGTGACGGAGAGGTATCTCAGGGCCCACTCGGTAATACAACATCACAACAAGCCTTGCAAGCAATGTGACTAAGTGTTAGTCACGGGATCTTGTATTATGGAATGAGTAAAGAGACTTGCCGGTAACGAGGTTGAACTAGGTATGGAGATACCGACGATCGAATCTCGGGCAAGTAACATACCGAAGAACAAAGGGAACATCATACGGGATTAACTGAATCCTTGACATAGAGGTTCGACCGATAAAGATCTTTGTAGAATATGTAGGAAGAAATATGGGCATCCAAGTCCCGCTATTGTTTATTGACCGTAGAGGTGTCTCGGTTATGTCTACATAGTTCTTGAACCCGCAGGGTCTGCACACTTAAAGTTTGGTGACGTTTCGGTAGTATAGAGTTATGTATGGTGGTGATCGAAGGTTGTTCGGTGTCCCGGATGAGATCCCGGACATCACGAGGAGCTTCGGATTGGTCCGGAGGTAAAGATTAATATATAGGAAGTCCTGTTTTGGTCGCCGGAAAAGTTTCGGGCTAATCGGTAGTGTATCGGGAGTGCCGGTAGTGTACCGGGAGACCATCGGGAGGGGTATTTCGACCCAAGAGGCTACATGGGCTGTGGGAGAGTAAATACCAGCCCTTTGTGGGCTGGTGGAAGTCCCACACAAGGCCCATGCGGCTGGGAAGAAAAGCCCAAAGAGAAAAGGTGGAAAAAAGGTGTCGTCCGTTCGGCGCTAGATCGGAAGAACCGTGATCAAGATCGCGAGACGGATCGTGATGAGTTCGTGGGACGGATCGTGTTGAGTTCACGGGACGGATCGTGATTGGATCGCGGGACGGATCATGACTGGATCATGGGATGGATCGTGATGAGTTCGCGGGACGGATCGTGATTGGATCGCGGGACGGATCATGATGAGATCGCGGGACGCTCGGCAATTTGGATCGCGAAGACGTTCGACTACACCAACCGCATTTCTTAACGCTTCCCGCTTAGCGATCTACAAGGGTATGTAGATCCACTCTCCCTCTCGTAGATGCTCATCACCATGGATAGATCTTGCGTGTGCGTAGGAAATTTTTTGTTTCCCATGCGACGTTCCCCAACAGTGGCATCATGAGCTAGGTCTATGTGTAGATGAGATCTCGAGTAGAACACAAAGAGTTTGTGGGCATTGATGCTTAGATTGCGTCCTCCCTTGGTCGTGTTTTGGTTCAGCGGTATTGTGAGATGAAGCGGCCCAGACCAACATTACTCGTACGCTTACGAGAGACCGGTTCCCTCAACCGCAACTTGTTGCATAGATGGCTTGCGGGTGCTAGTTTCTCTCACTTTAGTTGGATCGGATTCGACAAAGGCGGTCCTTGAGAAGGTTGAAAAGCAACTAGGGTATCACCATTGTGGTTTTTGTGTAGATGAGAATTGTTCTTGGTAGATACCCGTAGCAGCCACGTAAAACATGCAACAACAATTAGAGGACGTCTAACTTGTTTTTGCAGGGTATGTTGTGATGTGATATGGCCAATTACATGATGTGATATATGTGATGTATGAGATGATCATGTGTTGTATAGAATATCACGACTTGCATGTCTATGAGTACGGCAACCGGCAGGAGCCATAGGGTTGTCTTTAATTATTGTATGACCCGCATGTCAATCATTAAGCGCTATGTAATTCTTTACTTTATCGCTAAACGGTAGCAATAGTAGTAGAAGCATGTTGGGCGCGACAACCCCGATGACGACACGTTGATGGAGATCAAGATGATGGAGATCATGGTGTCTTGCCGGTGATGATGGAGATCATGCTGGTGCTTTCAAGATGGAGATCAAAAGCACAAGTTCATGGCCATATCATGTCACTTATGATTTGCATGTGTTGATAATCCTTTTACGCACCTTGTTTTGCTTAGGACAACGGTAACATTATACGGTGATCCCTCACTTAAATTTCAAGATGAATTGTGTTCTCCCCGGGTGTGCACCGTTGCGAAAGTTTGTCGTGTTGAGACACCACGTGATGATCGGGTGTGATAGACTCTACTTTCACATACAACGGGTGCAAGCCAGTGTTGCACATGTAGAACACTCGGGTTAAACTTGACGAGCCTAGCATGTACAAACATGGCCTCGGAACACAAGAGACCGAAAGGTCGAACATGAGTCATATAGTAGATATGATCAACATGATGATGTTCACCATTGAAACAACCTCAACTGACGTGATGATCGGACTTGAGTTGGTGAATTTGGATCATGTATCACTCGAATGACTGGAGGGATGTCAATTTGAGTGGGAGTACTTAAGTAATATGATTAATTGAACTCATTATCATGAACATAGTCAATAGTGTCTTTGCAAACTGTGTTGTAGATTACTAGCTCACGCTGTAGCTCCCTTGAATTCTTATATGTTCCTAGAGAAATAGAGTTGAAAGATGATGGCAGCAATATTGCGGACTGGCTCCGTGATCTGAGGATTGTCCTCATTGCTACACAGAAGGCTTATGTCCTTAATGCACCGCTCGGTGCGCCAACCCCTCTTGCGTTGTTTGTAGATGTTGTGAACATCTGACAGGCACGTTCTGATAACTACTTGATAGTTTAGTGCGTCATGCATTACGGCTTAGAATTGAGGCTCTGAAACATTTTGAACGTCACAGAACATATGAGATGTTCTAAGAGCTGAAATTAGGATCTCAAGCTCGTGCCCGTGTTGCAAGATATGAGATCTCCAACAAGATTCTTTGCCTGTAAGAGGAAAGAGAATAGCTCAATTGTTGAGCATGTGCTCAGATTGTCTGGGTGCTACAATCGCTTGAATCGAGTGGGAGTTGATCTTCCAAATAAGATAGCGATTGATATAGTTCTCCAAGTCACTGTCACTAAGCTACTAGAACTTGGTGATGAACTATAAAATGCCAAGGATAGAAATAATGATCCCTGAGCTGTTCGTGATGTTTGACACCACGAAGGTAGAAATCAAGAAGGAGTGTCAAGTGTTGATGGTTAGTCAAACCACTAGTTTCGAGAAGGGCAGGAGCAAGGAGGGCAAACTTCATGGATAGCAAGTCAGTTGCTGCTCTAGTGAAGCAACCCAAAGTTGAACCCAAACCCGAGACTAAGTGCTTCGATTATGAGGAGAGCGGTCGCTGAAGCGGAACAACCCTAGATACTTGGTAGATAAGAAGGCTGGCAACATCGATAGAAGTATATTTAATATACGTGTTATTTATGTGTACCTTGCTAGTACTCCTAGTAGCACCCGGGTATTGGATACCGGTTTGGTTGCTAAATGTTAGTAACTCGAAATAAAAGCTACGGAATAAACGGAGAACTAGCCAAGGGTGAGGTGACAATGTGTTTTGGAAATGTATCCAAGGTTGATGTGATCAACATCGCACACTCTCTCTACCTTCGGGATTAGTGACAAACCTAAATAAATATTATTTGGTGTTTTGCGTTGAGCATGAAACGTGATTAGATCGTGTTTATTGCAACACTGTTATTCATTTAAGTTACAGAATAATGGTTATTCTGTTTACATGAATAATACCTTCAATGGTCATGCACCCAGTGAGAATGGTTTGTTGAATCTTGATCGTAGTAATACACATGTTCATAACATTGATGCCAAAAGATACAAAGTTAATAATGATAGTACCACATACTTGTGGCACTGCCGCTAAATGTCATATTGGTATAAAGCGCATGAAGAAACTCCATGCTGATGGATCTTTGGACTCATTCGATTTTGAATCAGTTGAGAAATGCGAACCATGCCTCTTGGGCAAGATGACTAAGGACCCCGTTTCCAGATGGATGGAGCGGGCAAGTGATTTATTGGAAATGATACATGTTGATGTATGCAATCCAATGAGTCTTGTAGCGTGCGATGGATATTGTTATTTTCTTACCTTCACTGATGATTTGAGTAGATATAGTGTATATTTACTTAATGAAACACAAGTTTGAATCGTTTGAAAGGTTCAAGCAAAATTCAGAGTGAAGTTTAAGATCATCGTGACAAGAAGATAAAAATGTCTGCGATATGATCGTGGAGGTGAATATCCGAGTTACGAGTTTGGCATACAACTTTAGACAATATGAAAGTTGTTTCACAACTCACACCACCTGGAACACCATAGTGTGATGGTGTGTTCGAACGTCATAGTCGTGCTCTATTGAAAATGGTGCTTGCTATGATGTCTCTTATCGTTTTGCTACTATAATTTTGGGGTTATGCATTAGAGACAACTACATTCTCTTTAGATAGGGCACCATCTAAATCCGTTGAGATGACACCGTGTGAATTATGGTTTGATAGAAACCTAAGCTGTCATTTCTTAATGTTTGGGGCTACAACACTTATGTGAAAAAGGTTTTCACCTAATGAGCTTGAACCCAAAGCAGACAAATGCATCTTCATAGAATACCCTAAAGATAGTTGGGTAAACCTTCTATCTCAGATCCAAGCATAAAGTGTTTGTTGCTAAAACTGGGTCCTTTCTCAAGAAAGAGTTTCTCTCAAAAGAATTGAGTGGGAGGAAGATAGAACTTGATGAGGTTGTTGAACCTTTGTTCAACCAGAGAATAGCGCAGCGTAGGAATTTGTTTCTGTGAAGCCTATGTTAGTTGAAGAGGAAGTTAATGATGATGATCATGAGGGTTCGGATCAAATTACTATCGAACCTCGTAGGTCAACAAGGATGTGTACTGCTCCAGTATGACAACCATGTCTTGGAGGTCATGTTGTTGGACAACGATGAGCCTACGAGCTGTGGAGAAGCAATGATGGGCCCGGATTCCGACAAATGGTTAGAGGCCATGAAATCCGAGAAAGGATCCATGTATGAAAACCAAGTATAGACTTTGTTAGACTTACTCGTTGGACGGCAAGTCGTTGAGTACAAATGGATGTTTAAAATGAAGACATACGCTCATGGTAAATGTCACCATTTGTAGAGCTCGACTTGTTGCAAAGAAGTTTACGACAAGTTCAAGGAGTTGACTGCGATGAGACTTTCTCACTCGTAGCGATGCTAAAGTCTGTTGGAATTATGTTAGCAGTTGCTGCAATTTTCAATTATGAAGTCTAGCAGATGGATATCAAAACATAGTTTCCTTAATGGTTTACTTGAGGAAAGGTTGTATGTGATACAACCAGAAGGTTTTGTCAGTCCTAAGGATGCTAAAAGGTGTGCAAGCTTTAGTGATTCTTCTATGGACTGAAGCAAGCATCTCGGAGTTGGAATATACACTTTGATAAGGTGATCAAAGTTTGTAAATCTATACAAAGTTTATGAGAAAACTTGTATTTGCAATAAAAGGAGTGGGAGCACTATAGAGTTTCTGATAAGTATATGTGGATGACATATTGCTATTCAAAAATGATGTATAATTTCTAGAAAGCATAAACAGTTGTTTGAAAAGAGTTTTTCAAAGGAAGACCCAGATAAATCTACCTAATTATTGAACATCAAGATCTATAGAGATAGATCAAGATGCTAGATGAGACTTTCAATGAGTACATACCTTGACAAGATTTTGAAAGAGTTCAAAATGGATCAGTCAGAGAAAGAGTTCTCGCTTGATTTGTAAGGTGTGAAGTTGAGTGAGACTCAAAGCTCGACAACGGCAGAAGAAGGAGAAAGGATGAACGTCGTCCCCTATGCCTTAGCCATAGGCGCTATATAGTATGCCATGCTATGTACCGCACCTGTGTGTGCCTTGCCATGAGTCCGTCAAGGGGTACAAGAGTGATCCAAAAGTGGATCACTGGACAACGGTCAATATTATCCTTAGTGACTAAAAGACTAAGGAAACATTTCTCGATTATGGAGGTGATAAAGGGTTCGTCATATAGAGTTACGTCGATGCAAGCTTTAACACTAATCTGGATGACTCTTAATAGCAATCTGGATACGTATAGTGGAGCAGCCATTTGGAATAGTACCAAGTGGAAGTGTGGTAGAAGTGTTTACAGTTTGACATAGAGGTTTGCAAAGTACACTCGGATCTGAATGTTGCAGACCCCTTGACTATAAGACCTCTCTCACATGCAAAGCATGATCGAGCCCCAAAACTTATTGGGTGTTAGATTCATAACAATGCGAATCACATGGTGATGTGAACTAGATTATTGACTCTAGTGCTAGTGGGAGACTATTGGAAATATGCCCTAGAGGCAATAATAAATTGGTTATTATCATATTTCCTTGTTCATGATAATCGTTTATTATCCATGCTATAATTGTATTGATCGGAGACTTAGATGCATGTGTGGATACATAGACAAAACCATGTCCCTAGTATGCCTCTACTAGACTAGCTCGTTGATCAAAGATGGTTAAGGTTTCCTAGCCATAGACATGAGATGTCATTTGATAACGGGATCACATCATTAGGAGAATGATTTGATGGACAAGACCCAAACTACAAACGTAGCATAAGATCGTGTTAGTTTATTGCTACTGTTTTCTGCATGTCAAGTATCTGTTCCTATGACTATGAGATCATGCAACTCACTGACACCGGAAGAGTGCCTTGTGGGTATCAAACATCGTAACATAACTGGGTGACTATAAAGGTACTCTACAGGTATCTCCGAGGGTGTCTGTTGGGTTGGCATGGATCAAGACTGGGATTTGTTACTTCGTGTGACGGAGAGGTATCTCAGGGCCCACTCGGTAATACAACATCACAACAAGCCTTGCAAGCAATGTGACTAAGTGTTATTCATGGGATCTTGTAATACAGAACAATCAAAGAGACTTGCCGGTAATGAGGTTGAACTAGGTATGGAGATACCGACAATCGAATCTCGGGCAAGTAACATACCGAAGAACAAAGGGAACATCATACGGGATTCACTGAATCCTTGACATAGAGGTTCGATCAATAAAGATCTTCGTAGAATATGTAGGAACCAATATGGGCATCCAGGTCCCACTATTGGTTATTGACCGTAGAGGTGTCTCGGTCATGTCTACATAGTTCTCGAGCCCGCAGGGTTTGCACACTTAAGGTTTGGTGACATTTGGTAGTATAGAGTTATGTATGGTGGTGACCGAAGGTTGTTCAGAGTCCTGGATGAGATCCCAGACATCACGAGGAGCTCTAGAATGGTCCGAATGTAAAGATTGATATATAGGAAGTCCTGTTTTGGTCGTCGGAAAAGTTTCGGGCTAATCGGTAGTGTACCGGGAGTGCCGGTAGTGTACCGGGAGACCATCGGGAGGGGTATTTCGACCCAAGAGGCTACATGGGCTGTGGGAGAGTAAATACCAGCCCTTTGTGGGCTGGTGGAAGTCTCACACAAGGCCCATGCGTCTGGGAAGAAAAGCTCAAAGAGAAAAGGTGGAAAAAAGGCAAAAAGGCAAAAAAAAAGGAAGAGTCCTAATCCTACTAGGATTGGAGGAGGAGGAGGACTCTCCTCCCTAGCTTCGGCCGAAGCCTCCTAGTAGGATTTGCCCTTGCGCCAAGCCTCCTCTCTTCCTCTTATATATACTAGAGGTTTTAGGGTTTTGGCACAGAATTTGTAGCCACGTGCTGCCCGTTGCTCCAGTGCATAGTTTCTCCTCTAGATCGGATTTCTGTAGTGCTTAGGCAAAGCCCTGCCGGAATTGCTCCACCACCATCAACGTGGCGCCGTCGTGCTTCCGGTGAACTCATCTACCTCTCCGCTCCCTCTTACTGGATCAAGAAGGCGGAGATCGTCACCGAGCTGTATGTGTGCTGAACGCAGAGGTGCCGTCCGTTCGGCGCTAGATCGGAAGGACCGTGATCAAGATCGCGAGACGGATCGTGATGAGTTCACGGGACGGATCATGATGAGTTCATGGGACGGATCGTGATTGGATCGCGAGACGGATCATGATTTAATCGCGGGATGGATCATGATGAGTTCGCGGGACGGATCGTGATTGGATCGCAGGACGGATCGTGATGAGATCGCGAGACGCTCGGCGATTTGGATCGCGAAGACGTTCGACTACACCAACCTCGTCTCTTAACACTTCCCTCTTAGCGATTTACAAGGGTATGTAGATCCACTCTCCCTCTCGTAGATGCTCATCACCATGGATAGATCTTGCGTGTGCGTAGGAAATTTTTTGTTTCCCATGCGACGTTCCCCAACATCTCCAAGGAAGGAACTATCGACAACTCAGTCGCCACCGCCAGAGGGGAAGTGACGGTCGATCCCTTTGGCGGGAACGAAAAAGCCAGGGAGCACACCATTTTGTCCTCCATGAGCAAGAGCTTTAGGCAGCTGCATGCGCACTATGTCAACCGCTCGGAGAAACTAGACCGCCGGGAGGCTCTTCTTGTCGATTCAGAGAACAGGTTCGGCGAAAAACTCGCTGAGACCCAGGCCTGGTTTGTCGACAGCCGCAAGGACCTCATCATGTGGCAGGCCAATCTCACCAAGACCGTTGCCGAATTCATTAATCAAAAGGATGAGGTGGAGAAGGACTGGCGGGAGGCTGACATAAGTATTGCCTCCATTGATGCATAACTTATCACTTGCAAGGTTCAACTTAACACCCATGAGGAAGAACTTGCTGCTCGAGAAAGAACCCTCTCTGCCAAGCTCGGAGCTGAACATGAGAGGCTAGTCCAAGAGTTGGAGTCTGCCAAAGTCGAGCTTGAAGGGAAAGTGCAAAAGTTGGAGTTGGATCTCGTTGCTTCTGACAAGAAGGTTGGCGCGCCAACAGAGGATCTTCTAAAGTCGGCCCAGACCTTGGCGAGTTGCAGACGACGATCTCTGACAAGATCAAGGAAATCTCCACTGATGCCGAGACCATCGCTGAGTTGAAGGTGAAGGTGTCCACCTACGAAGACAGCGTCGAGGCCGCCAAGTCCAGGGAACCTCTGCTAACTGAAGATCTCTAGAAGGAGAAGGACCTGCCTGCCTCCACCACGCACACTTACAATGAAATGCAGAAGAACATCCATTTGTGGACGAAGTAGCTCATCGACATCGCCGGCAAGCTTTCTGCTTAGCTCACAAACATGGGCCTGACGGAGTGCGCCTTTGCTCACGACGGTAGGGAGGCGACTAGTGTCAAGGTATCTATCTTCTTCGAGAAGTTGGTGAGAGCACTGGCAAAATATGAGGGGTGCCGAGTTGAGAACTTCCTCCAAGGCTCCCGCGAGCTCTACCGCGGGGTCCTCCACAAGGTTCTAGTTAAGCTCACCTACAACAACCCGGGCCTCAACTTGTCCATTGTCTTCTCCAAGCTGCCAAAAGGCTTCGACACCAGTGAGCTCGACGCCCTCGTTGCTCCCATATCTGAGGGGGCCGACTCCATGACTTTAAATCAAAGATTTCTCCATCATAGCTGTGGCGCATGTATCAAAAATAGTTATTTTGAATTAGCATCACAACTCTACTTTGGAATGTAATATATTTGTTTGCTGGAATGAATACCTAGTTTCCCTTATATGCAATTTCACACTTGTATGCTCTTACTCCCTACGCTTGCCGGTGCGCACACCCTTGCCGCGAGCGCTTTAGGAACGGATCCTCAACAGCCCACTGGCGATGCCGCCGCCGGTGAAGCCACATTGTCGTCATTACCACAACTACTCTTGTCGCCAAGTAGGCTCGAAACAACTTAAGAGTGCAAACAATTTTGACAAGGGTCCTTCACATGTAGGTTTTCTCATACAAATGTGCAAAATCTTTCAGTGGAGAAAAACTCACAACAAAGAATTTTTCGAAAGCTTTCGTGACTTAGCTTTTCTTCGTTGTGCTTCTTGCCGCAAAATGATCATCTTGAATGCATTTAGGTGCCCGTACCATCACTTCTCTCCCGGGAAGACTTGCACGCGGGAGACCCTTCTGCCTTTTGAGAAAAACAAAGAAGAGAAAACGAGGAGGTAGGAACCTCGTACTACCCGGTAAGGGCCTTCCCACTTTGGTGATAACTTGTTTGATCCCTTTGCGGACTGGATCCGACAAAGGACAACACTCTCGGAGCGCACCTTGCGGTTGTGATAGCGGCGATGCGTTGACATGGTGGCTTCACACATCTTCGAAGAGCTTCGACATGAGTTGTTACAAGACAAAGAAAGCGATGCGGCGAGAGTTTGTGCCTTCCACCTACACGGAACATCTTCAATGCCAATTGGAGAACACCGTACAAGGATCCAAGTCCATCGATGAGTACTTCATTCAGATGAAGAAAGCCTTGCAACAAGCCATCATGACCGACCCCATCTAGATGAAGTTCTACTTCATGATGGGATTGACCAACGACATCGCCAAGCCTATCTTCAACAACAATTACGAGTCTCTGGACGAACTCTACATTGGTGCTCTAAAGGCGGCACAAGAACTCAAGGCCAATCCTACTTGACCCCACACACACTTCACGACGACCAAGCTCCGAGAGGACGAGCATGAGGATGGTACCACCAAGATGTCCAAGCCCGACGAGATCCAAGACGATGCTCCCAAGTTCGACTTCCCCGCCACCCCTCTTTGTGGCATTGATGATGTTGAGTCTACCATGACTTTTTTGAAGACGATGCAACGACGACTATGACTATGGAGCCACTTAGGGAGCATGTTTTGGAGGCAAGGGACAAGGTGGCGAGCATGGATGATGCTTCCAACTTTGGTGGCGAGAGTGTTGATGTGCTATGTTCGGCCTTCATCCACGGCGATGGTGACAAGATGCTGGAGTATGGGATTTTTCCTTCGACCACGATGACATTTGGAGATGTGTTGAGAGACTTATGCCACCATATGAGAGTGAGAGTGCCTTCACCACTAGCCCCACATATGACGAATTGCCACAGTTCTCATGTGAGGAGAGCCACAACCCCCACCACTTGAGTGAGATGAGTGACTCCACCATATGTGAGTTTGAGTGAACCTACTTTGAGGGTGTATGTGAGTCACCACCACATAGAGAGAGTGAGGTAGTTGATAGGGCATGTGAGGCCACCTCAATTTCTAACAACTTAACCTCTACCTCTATTGTGTCTTCTCCTTTGGTGCTAGGTCCCTGATAAGTCTCCAACATATCTGTAATTTATGAAGTATTCATGCCATGTTTACAATAATTCTATATGATTCTGGTATGGTTTTGTTAGAACTAACCCGGACTGACGCTGTTTTCAGCAGAACTATCGTGGTGTTGTTTTTGTGCAAAACTAAAAGTTATCGGAATGGGCTGAAACTTTACAGAGAATATTCTTGGAAAATATAGAAAATACTAGAGTGAAGAACTGGGCCAGGAAGTGGATGAGGAGGTCACAAGCCTGCTAGGCACCCCCTTAGGTCGCGCCCGTGTGGCTTGTGGACTCCTTGAGCACCCCCTTGACGTGAGACCGACACCAAAACTTCCTACAAATACTAAAACCTCTAGAAAGAAACCTAGATCGGGAGTTCCGCCACTTCAAGCCTCTGTAGTCATGAAAAACCAATCGAAGCCCGTTCCGGCACCCTGTCAGAGGGGGAAACCATCACCGGAGGCCATCTTCATCATCCCGGTGGTCTCCATGACGAGGAGGGAGTAGTTCACCCTCAAGGCTGAGGGTATGTACTAATAGCTATGTGTTTGATCTCTCTCTCTCTCTCTCGTGTTCTTGAGATGACACGATCTTGATGTACCGTGAGCTTTATTAATATAGATGAATCATATGGAGTTTCCCCCTCTCTATCTTCTTGTGATGAATTGAGTTTTCCCTTTGAAGTTTTCTTATTGGATTGAGTATTTAAAGGATTTGAAAACACTTGATGTATGTCTTGCGATGGGATATCTGTGGTGACAATGGGATGTTCTATTGATCCACTTGATGTATGTTTTGGTGATCAACTTGCGGGTTCCGTGACCTTGGGAATCTATGCATAGGGGTTGGCACACGTTTTTGTCTTGACTTTCCGGTAGAAACTTTGGTGCACTCTTTGAAGTTCTTTGTGTTGGATTGAACATGATGAATCTGAAATTGTGTGATTCATATCGTATAATCAAGCCCATGGGTACTCGTGGTGACATTGGAGTATCTAGGTGACATTAGGGTTTTGGTTGATTTGTGTCTTAATGTGTTATTTTAGGACGAACTCTAGGGCTGTTCGGGGCACTTATAGGGATAGCTCATAAGATTGATCATAAAAGATAACTTTGAGGTGGTTTTGTACCCTACAATAATTTCTTTGTTTGTTCTTCGTTATTCGTAACTTTGGAGTGAACTCTTTGTCGCGCGTGAGAGATTTACATATGATTCAACTATGTTAGTATTGTTGAGAGAAATTGCACTAGTGAAAGTATGAACCCTAGGCCTTGTTTATAAGCATTGCAATACCGTTTGTGATCACTTTTATCACTAGTTACCTTGCTGATTTTATATTTTCACATTACAAAAACCTATATCTACCATCCATATTACACTTGTATCACCATCTCTTCGCCGAACTAGTGCACCTATAAAATCTACCATTGTATTGGGTGTGTTCGGGACACAAGAGACTCTTTGTTATTTAGTTGCAGGGTTTTTTGAGAGAGACCATATTCATCCTACGCCTCTTGCAGATTGATAAACATTAGGTGATCCACTTGAGGGAAAATTGCCACCGTCCTACACAACTATGCGCTTGGAGGCCCAACACGAGTCTACAGGAAGAAGGTTGCGTAGTAGACATCAAGCTCTTTTCTAGAGCTGTTGCTGGGTAGGTGAGTGCTTGAAGGTATATCTTTAGATCTTGCAATCAAACATTTTATTTTCTTGTTTTTCACTAATTTGGTTTTATAGAAGAAAACTACAAAAAAATGTAATTGAGGTTGCCTCATATACTTCATCTTTTTATTGTCTTTCGTGAAAATGATGGAAAGAAAAATTGTGCTCAAGTGTTGGAAGAAGAAGTTATTAAAATGTTTGGGACTAAA
Source organism: Hordeum marinum (assembly GCA_022496015.1). NCBI lineage: Eukaryota > Viridiplantae > Streptophyta > Magnoliopsida > Poales > Poaceae > Hordeum > Hordeum marinum. The sequence continues at coordinate 227,650,141 of CM039677.1, read as the reverse complement.
TATTTGAATGATGAGCCTGATTGCAATGTTGCTAGTATGAATTCTCTGAATATCCATGATGCTAGTGATATGCAAAGCCACAAGGTTGGGGATGCTATGTTGGATGAATATGATATTTTTAGCCCCCCAAGTTTTGATGAGGAAAACTATTATGATGATGGCAAGCCTCCTATATATGATGATTATTGTGATGGCATGTATGCTATAAAGATTAATGAAAACCTTGAAACTTGTCAGCATGATTTTAATATCAATGTGGTTATGTCAACCAAGTATCTCATGATAGTTATTTTGTTGAGTTTGCACCCACTATTATTAATGAGAAGAAATTTGCTTATGCGGAGAGTGATAAAAATTCTATGCTTGTGCATCATGAAGATATGCTGTATATGATAGTTATATTGTTGAATTACATCATGATGCTACTGAAAATTATTACGAGGGAGGAACATATGCTTGTGGGAATTGCAATAATATAAAGTTTCCTCTCTATGTGTTCAAAGTTTTGAAGTTATGCTTGTTTTGCCTTCCTATGCTAGATGATTCTTGTTCCCATAAATTGTTTTCTCACAAAATCCATGCATAGGAAGTGAGTTAGAATTATATTTACTTGTAATGAGATTCATGATGCTTTCTTGTATGTTTCAATTACTATTCCTATGTGAGCATCATTGAAATCACCATGCCTAGCTAAAAGGCATTAAAGGAAAACGCTTGTTGGAAGACAACCCAACACTTTTACTTTATGTTTTGGTGTGTTAAAATGATTAAGATACTGTAGTAATCATGTTTTGTGTCTTTTATTTCAATAAAGTGACAAGTAAAGCCTTTGGGATAGTGTGGATACTTGCTTGTTTGATTTTGTGCAAAAATAGAAAGTTTTGCGTCCAGTATATGAATTATCTGAATTTACTGGAGCGTCAAACAATTCTGAAATTTTTACACTACATTTCCATGCAAATTCTGTGATACTTCCTAATTGTGGAGAATTTTTAGAGTCGGGGAAGTTTGGTGTTCATTCAGATCATTACAGACTGTTTTGTTTTTGACAGATTCTGTTTTGCATGCATAGTTTGCTTGTTTCAAGTGTTCCTATAGATTATATTGAGTAATATAAATTGTCAGAATGATGGAATAAAGTAGGTATCATGTGATAATAATTATGAATCTTTTCTTGACAGTACCAGAGTGATTGATCTATCTTTATTACACTAACCCTTCTCACAAAGTTCCGTTAAGTTTTGTGTGATTGAAGTTTTCAAGTTTTGGGTGAGACACCGATATGAGGAGAATAAGGAGTGACAAGAACCTAATATTGGGGATGCCTAAGGCACCCCAAGGTAATATAGAAGGAATATTCAAGCGCCTAAGCTTGGGGATGCCCCGGAAGGCATCCCCTCTTTCGTCTTGAACACTATCGGTATATCTCACTTGGAGCTTTTTTATTTGTCACATAATATGAGTTTTGCTTGGAGTGTAATTTTATTTTGTTGTTATCTATTAGGTGTTATTTATAATATTGTTTTTAATAAAAATTTCCAAGAATTGCCTTAGTATTCTTGCATTGCATGTTTTGATATGTGCTGGGTAAAAACACAAACTTCTGTTGTGGTGTTTGAATTTTAATATTTTACTGGACCATGGAAAGTTTCTGAGATTTTAACAAAGTATTGTCATATAAATTATTTAGCATTTACTATTTTTTCATAATTGTTAGAGTTACAGAAGTACACTATTTTAATAAATTGCTACAGACTATTTTGTTTAGACAGATTGCTGTCATAGTTTTGTTATCTACTTATCCTATAGTTTCCATAGACTATAATTTTAGATATAAATTGTGGAAATGATAGTATACAGTACCTAATGTTTTAAAGTTATTGTGCAACTTGTCTTGTCAGTACATGAAGTGTTGATTTGTTCTGATGTGTACTAACCTATCTCACGAGTTCTTTTTGAGTTTTGTGTGGATGAAGTTTTTGAGAATAGGTGAAACTGGGATATGAGAGGATTGAACATGATACAAAAGCTCAAGATTGGGGATGCCCAGGGCACCCCAAGTAAATATTTCAAGAACTCTCAAGCATCTAAGCTTGGGGATGCTACGCATCCCACCTCTCTTCGTCAACTATCGGTTAGCCTATGTTGAGCCTAAGTTTTTACTCATGATGCGTCCTATTCTTGGAGTGCTATTTTTATTTTGCTTGCTGTTTGAATAAAATACTCAGAGCTGAATTTTTTTATTGATAGAGAGAGAAAGTCCTCACATAGCTATTTAATTGTTTGACTACTCATTGATCCTTACTTATATGTTTTGGAGTAGTTTTGTCATTTACTCTTGTGCTTCACTTATATCCTATGAGTAAATGGTTGAGTGAATTGAATATCATAAATCTGAAATTATATATGTTTTATATGATTATCCCATGAGGAGTAATGACTTCACATATAATAACTATAGGCGGTAAAATTTATTGAAAGATAGCAAACACCACATTGGTCACTTGAACAATTCATGAAAGAATATTGAAGGAAGAGAGATTTCACATATAAATATACTATCTTGGACATCTTCTATGATTGTGAGAGGCATTAATTATTTTCAAACTTGAGCAAATTGGTTAAAGTTGGACAAGGAAGACAACGTAATAAGTTATGGTTGTGTATATTTGCATAGAAGTTATAATGTTATGGATCCTTCAACATGTGGTGCCTGTTTAGAACCTTTTGCTAGCCAAAAATCCGTACTAAGTAGAGATACTACTTGTGCATCCAAATCCTTGAGCCAAGTTTCTTCCACGGGAGTCCACCATACCAGCTATATGCGGTATTACCCTGCCGTTCCAAGTGAATTTTCATGTGCCACCTATAAAATTTCAAATAAGCATCTGTTTTGTGTGCCTTGACCACTCATGGAGAGATATGGGGAGGTTAGTATCTTCCATGTTTAGCGGGTTATTCTCATGATGAGTGTTTATTCACTCGTCCTTGCACGAGAGGGGCGGTAATAGGGATTCCCAGTCCCAAAAAATGCAAATAATTAAACAAAACTCCCCCAGGAATGTTGTTGGTATGGACGGTACCTGTGGATTCGGCTAGCCATGGAGTGTGTTTGTTGGTGGAGGGGGAGTAAACCTTTACTTTTACCGATTGGGAACCTCCGCTAGTGTGTTTAACATGGAAGATATTGATAACTCTTGGTCGTAACATTGACAGGAAGGGTGCACCTCCTAAAATTATATTTACCTCTGTTTTAAACAATGAGCTCTAGCACATATGCAAATACCCGCTTCCCTCTGCAAGAGTCAATAGTATTCCTTCTTAGTTCAACCTCAATTATTCTTTAGTTGGCAAGCATAATGTGGTGGGGAAAGATCCAAGCGTATATGGCCATTCAAATATATTTGATCATGATTTATTATTGTTGACAATTATCTATATGATAAATAAGTTTGGAGGCGAAACATAAGCCCCTATCTTTCTCTGTGTTCGACGGATGCCATTTTCTCTAAAAATATGCTTTGAGAGTTACCAATCATGGAAGACTATATGATAGTTTAGTATGTGGAATTTGCTAAATCAAAGCTCTTACATAGACCCTTCCTGAAAATAAGATGAATTGCAATTGTTTGGTTACTGAAAGCATAGTTTTTTAGTTTGCAAGAAACTTTATGGTCTATACTTTACTATGTGAATAGCTTGTTACTTCATCATGAGAAGTTTTATGAGACGAGCTACTGTTTATGATATATAATGATGCTAGAAAAAGTGTTTGGAACTATCATTAATCAAATTTATGCACTATGCTAGCATTCACACTTCATAAATTATTTCTTTTATCATTTACCTACTCGAGGATGAGCAGGAATTTAGCTTGGGGATGTTGATACATCTCCAACGTATCTATAATTTATGAAGTATTCATGCCATGTTTGTAGTAATTCTATATGATTTTGGTATGATTTTATTAGAACTAACCCGGACTGACGCTGTTTTCCGCAGAACTACAGTGGTGGTGTTTTTGTGTAGAAATAGAAGTTCTCGGAAGGGCTGAAAATTTACGGAGAATATTTTTGGAAAATATAAAAAATACTAGAGCGAAGAGCTGGGCCAGGAAGTGGACGAGGAGGTCACAAGCCTACTGGGTGCGACACCCCTAGGCCACGCCCTTGTGGCTTGTGGACTCCTCGAGCACCCCCTTGACGTGAGACCGCCGCCAAAAATTCTTATAAATACTAAAACCTCTAGAAAGAAACCTAGATCAGGAGTTCCGCCGCTGCAAGCCTCTGTATCCAAGAAAAACCAATTGGCTAATCATGTTAGGTAAACCAATCGAATATATAGACGATCAAGAATATATAGTCAATCTATGATGATCATGATCATGTCAGGTAATCAAAATTTATTTTATACATATATTATTTTAGTTCATGTTAGGTATATGATTATACAATTAAATTATATACATTTTATTATTCATGTCGGTATTCAATTTTATGTTGTACTAACTTCGTTTACTTTTTGTCATGGCATTTGTTGAAAGATGGTGGGAAAGGGTCGAGAGCACTCCACGGCTCCTTCTTCGCTGGAGGGTGGTGGGATGGGCACTTCCATTCCGTTCAAGTCTCTTCGGAGAGCGTTGCTCTCTATTCTGCATACATCGGTGCCCGCTTCTTTGTTGACCCCCATGAGAGGAGGTCGAGGGAAGAAGAGAGGTAGTAGAGGTACATGTGGGAGAGGAGGCCGCAGGAGAGGTAGGGTGGGTGCTACGCCTTCCTCGCTGCCAACCCCAACTGATTCACCCGAGCACAAGATTGCTAGGGTGGACCCATATGAGGAGGAGGCTACACGGACTCCGGTCCACTAGCCTCTGGTCGATAAGCCTTCGGCCTACGAGACTCATGTCCCAGAGGCTTCATCCCATGAGACTCTAGAGCAGAGGAGGGATTAGGGCTTGTCCCAACAGACCCCATGGCATACCTGGCCGGAGGAGCCTAGTGGCCATGCTGATGGTGGCGGGGATTGTTTTTCTGATAGGGAGGAGGACGTGGTTGAGGGGGCCACCGTCTACCCGCGTGGTAGTACACGACTCCCACCCGTGCCGACAACCCGCGAGCATAGGTGGTCGATTAGGCCTGATGGGGACAAGTAAATGTTGGGGAACGTTGCATGGGAAACAAAAAAATTCCTACGCACACACAAGATCTATCCATGGTGTTGAGCATCTACGAGAGGGGAGAGTTGATCTACATATACTTGTAGATTTCTAAGAGGGAAGCGTTGAGAAACGCGGTTGATGTAGTCGAACGTCTTCGCGATCCAAATCGCCGAGCGTCCCGCGATCCAATCACGATCCGTCCCGATCTAGCACCGAACGGACGACACCTTCACGTTCAGCACACGTATGGCTTGATGATGATCTCTACCTTCTTGATCCAGCAAGATGGAGCGTAGAGGTGGCCGAGTTCTCCGGCAGCATGACGACATTCCGGTGATGGTGGTGGAGCTATTCCAGTAGGGCTTCGCCTAAGCACCGCTGAAAACCGATCTCGAGGAGAAACTATGCACTGGAGGAGGGGGTAGCACGTGGCTGAAAATCTAGTAGCAAAACCCTGAAAAACCTCCAGCATATATAGGAGTAGGGGAGGAGGAGGAGGCTTGGCTCCCAAGGGAGCCAGCCCTGTTCGGCTGAACCAGGAGGGAGGAGTCCTCCTCCTCCACTCCTAGTAGGATTAGGACTCCCACCTAATTAGCCTTTTTGCCTTTTTCCACCTTTTTCTCCTTGGGCCTTTCTTCCCAGCCACATGGGCCCTTTGTAGGACTTCCACCAGCCCACTAAGGGCTGGTATTCATCCTCCCACAGCCCATGTAGCCTCTTGGGCCGAAATACCCTCCCCGATGGTCCCCGGTACCCTCGCGGCACTCCCGGTACACTACTGATGAGCCCGGAACTTTTCCGGTGACCAAAATAGGACTTCCTATATATGAATCTTTACCTCCAGACCATTCTGGAGCTCCTCGTGACGTCCAGGATCTCATCCGGGACTCCGAACGACTTTCGGTCACCACCATGCATAACTCTACACTAACGAAACGTCACCAAACCTTAAGTGTGCAGACCTTGCGGGTTCGAGAACTATGTAGACATGACCGAGACACCTCTACGGTTAATAACCAATAGAGGGACCTAGATGCCTATATTGGTTCCTACATATTCTACAAAGATGTTTATCGGTCAAACCTCTATGTCAAGGATTCAGTTAATCTCGTATGATGTTCCCTTTGTTTATCGGTATGTTACTTGCCCGAGATTTGATCGTCGGTATCTCCATACCTAGTTCAATCTCGTTGCCGGCAAGTCTCTTTACTCATTCCGTAATAAAAAATCCTGTGGCTAACACTTAGTCACATTGCTTGCAAGGCCTATTGTGATGTTGTATTACCGAGTGGGCCCTGAGATACCTCTCCGTCACACGGAGTAACAAATCCCAGTGTTGATCCATGCCAACCCAGAAGACACCCACGGAGATACCTGTAGAGTACCTTTATAGTCACCCAGTTACATTGCGATGTTTGATACACACAATGCACTCCTCTGGTGTCTGTGAGTTGCATGATCTCAAGGTCATAGGAACATATACTTGACATGCAGAAAACTGTAGCAATAAACTGACACGGTCATATGCTATGCTTATAGTTTGGGTCTCGTCCATCACATCATTCTTCTAATGATGTGATCCCATTATCAAATGACATCTCATGTCAATGGATAGGAAACCTTGACCATCTTTGATCAACGAGCTAGTCTACTAGAGGCTTACTTGGGACATAGTTGTGTCTATGTATCCACACATGCAACATGTTTCCATTCAATACAATTATAGCATGGATATTAAACGATTATCATGAACAAGGAAATATATTAATAAATATTTTATTATTGCCTCTAGGGCATATTTCCAACAGTCTCCCACTTGCACTAGAGTCAATATTCTAGCTCACATCACTATGTGATTTACATTGTAATGAATCGAACACCCATACAGTTCTGGTGTTGATCATGTTTAGCCCTTGGAAGAGGTTTAGTCAACAGGTCCGCAACATTTAGATCCATGTGCACTTTGCAAATATTTTTGTGCTCCTCCTTGATGTACTCGCAGATGGAATTGAAGCGTCGCTTTATGTGTCTGGTCCTCTTGTGAAACATTGGTTCCTTGGCCAGGGCAATGGCACCAGTGTTATCACAGAACAGATCCAGTGGGTTCAGTGCACTAGGCACTACTCCGAGATCTGTCATGAAGTCCTTCATCTAGACAACTTCCTTCGCTGCCTCCGAATCTGCGATGTACTCCGCTTCGCATGTAGAATTGGCTACCACGCTCTGCTTGGAACTGCACCAGCTTACTGCACCCCCATTAAGAATAAACATGTATCTGGTTTGCGACTTAGAGTCATCCGGATCAGTGTCAAAGCTTGCATCGACGTAACCCTTTACGACAAGCTCTTGATCACCTCCATAAATGAGAAACATTTCCTTAGTCCTTTTCAGGTACTTAAGGATATTCTTGACCGTTGTCCAGTGCTCCATTCCAGGATTACCTTGAAACCTTCCGACCATACTTATGGCAAGGCTAGCATCGGGTCTTGTGCATAGCATTGCATACATGATAGAGCCTATGGCTGAAGCATAGGGGATGACACTCATCGTCTCTCTATCTTCTGCAGTTACTGGGCATTGAGTCTTACTCAACTTTACACCTTGTAACACAGGCAAGAACCCCTTCTTGGACTGATCCATTTTGAATTTCTTCAAAACTTTATGAAGGTATGTGCTTTGTGAAAGTCCTATTAAGCGTCTTGATCTATCTCTATAGATCTTAATGCCTAATATGAATGCAGCTTCTCCCAGGTCCTTCATTGAAAAACTCTTGTTCAAATATACCTTCACGCTTTCCAGCAATTCTATATTGTTTCCAATCAGCAATATGTCGTCCACATATAATATTAGAAACGCTATAGAGCTCCCACTCACTTTATTGTAAATACAAGCTTCTCCATAAACTTGTATAAACCCAAACACTTTGATCACCTCATCAAAGCGCTTATTCCAACTCTGAGATGCTTGCACCAGTCCATAAATGGATCACTGGAGTTTGCAAACTTTGTCAGCATTCTCTGGATCGACAAAACCTTCTGGTTGCATCATATACAACTCTTCCTCAAGAAAACCGTTGAGGAACGCTGTTTTGACATCCATCTGCCAAATTTCATAGTCGAAATACGCAACTATTGCTAACATGATTCCGACGGACTTAAGCATCAATACGGGTGAGAAGGTCTCATCGTAGTCAACTCCTTGAACTTGTGAAAAAGCCTTTGCCACAAGTCAAACTTTATAGACGGTGACATTACTGTCCGCGTCTGTCTTCTTCTTAAAGATCCGTTTGTTCTGAATGGCCTTTCGCCCTTCAGGTAATACTTCCAAAGTCCATACTTTGTTTTCATACATGGACCCCATCTCGGATTTGATGGCCTCTAACCATTTTTCGTAATCCGGGCTCATCATCGCTCCTCCATAGCTCGTAGGTTCATCGTTGTCTAACAACATGACTTCTAAGACAAGGTTGCCATACCACTCTAGAGCAGTACGTGCCCTTGTCGACCTACGAGGTTCAATAGTAACTTGATCTGAAGTTTCATGATCATCATCATTAACTTCCTCTTCAACCATCGTAGGCTCAACAGAAACATCTTTCTGCGCTGCGCTACTCTCTGATTGAAGTAAAGGTTCAATAACCTCATCAAGTTCTATTTTCCTCCCACTCAATTCTTTTGAGAGAAACTCTTTCTCAAGAAATGTTCCATTCTTAGCGACAAATACTTTGCCTTCGGATTTGAGATAGAAGGTATACCCAACTGTCTCTTTCGGGTATCCTATGAAGACGCATTTCTCCGCTTTGGGTTCCATCTTTTCAGGCTGAAGCTTTTTGACATAAGCATCACATCCCCAAACTTTAAGAAATGACAACTTTGGCTTTCACAGTTCATATGGCGTCGTCTCAACGGATTTCGATGTTGCCCTATTTAAAGTGAATGCATCTATCTCTAATGCATAACCCCAAAATGATAGTGGAAAATCGGCTAGAGACATCATATAACGCACCATATCTAATAAGGTTCGATTATGACGTTCGGACACACCATTATGCTGTGGTGTTCCAAGCGGTGTTAACTGTGAAACAATTCCACACTGTCTTAAGTGACTACCAAACTCATAACTCAGATATTCACCTCCTCGATAAGATCACAGAAATTTAATCTTCTTGTTACGATGATTCTCAACTTCACTCTGAAATTGCTTGAACTTTTAAAATGTTTCAGACTTGTGTTTCATTAAGTAAATATATCCATATCTACTTAAGTCATCAGTGAAGCTGAGAAAATAACGATATCCACTGTGCGCCTCAATGCTCATCGGACCGCATACATCAGTATGTATGATTTCCAACAAGTCACTCACCCGTTCCATTGTTCCAGAGAATGACGTTTTAGTCATCTTGCCCATGAGGCATGGTTCACATGTGTCAAGTGATTCAAAATCAAGTGACTCCAAAAGTCCATCAGCATGGAGCTTCTTCATGCGTTTTACACCAATATGACCTAAATGGCAGTGCCACAAGAAAGTGGTGCTATCATTATTAACTCTATCTTTTGGCATCAATGTTATGAACATGTGTATCATCACTATCAAGATTCAAAATGAATAAACCCCTCACATTGGGTGCATGACCATAAAAGATATTACTCATATAAATAGAACAACAATTATTCCCTGATTTAAACGAGTAACCGTCTCACAATAAACAAGATGCAGATATAATGTTCATGCCTAACGCAGGCACCAAATAACAATTATTCAGGTTCATCAGTAATCCTGATGGTAATCAAAGAGAGAGAGCATGCCGACGGCGATCACATCAACCTTGGAACCATTTCCCACGCGCATCGTCACTTCGTCCTTCGCCAACCTTCATCTATTCCGTAGCTCCTATTTTGAGTTGCAAATGTGAGCAACCGAACTGGTATCAAATACCCAGGCACTACAACAAGAGCTAGTAAGGTACACATCAATAACATGTATATCATATATACCTTGTTTGTTGTTGGCCGCCTTCTTGTCAGCCAGGTACTTGGGGCAGTTCCACTTCCAGTGACCAGTTCCCTTGCAATAAAAGCACTCAGTTTCTGGCTTGGGTCCAGCTTTGGGTTTCTTTGCAGGAGGAGCAACTGTTTTGCCATCCTTCTTGGATTTACCCTTCTTTCCCTTGCCCTTCTTCTTGAAACTAGTGGTTTTATTGACCATCAACACTTGAAGTTCTTTCTGGATTTCAGACTCAGCGACTTTTAGCATCGCAAACAACTCGACGACTGGCTTGTTCATCCCGTGCATGTTATAGTTCATCACAAAGCTCTTGTAGCTAGGTGGCAGTGATTGAAGAACTCTGTCAGTGATCGCCTCTGACAGAAGGGGCATTCCCAACTCTGCCAGACGAGTTGAATACCCAGACCTTCTGAGTATATGTTCACTGATAGACCCGTTCTCCTCCATTTTGCAAGCATAGAACTTATCGGAGGTCTCATACCTCTCGATCCGGGCATTCTTCTGAAAGATCAACTTCAACTCCTGGAACATCTCATATGCTCCATGACATTCAAAACGTCTTTGAAGTCCCGGTTCTAAGCCATACAACAATGCACACTGAACTATTGAGTAATCTCCAGAACGTGCCTCCCAAGCGTTCTTAACGTCTTCGGATGACATGTCTTCGGGTAGGTCACCAAGCGGTGCATCAAGGACATATGATTTCTGGGAAGCCGTGAGGATAATCCTCAGATTATGGGCCTAGTTCACAAAGTTACTTCCATCATCTTTCAACTTAGCTTTCTCTAGGAACGCATTAAAACTCAGGGGTGCTACTACGCGAGCCATTGATCTATAACATAAATATGCAAAGGTTACTTAGACTATTGTTCAAGATAATGAGTTTAGTTAATCAAATTACTAAATATCCCACTCAAAATGACATCCCTCAGGTCATCTGAGTGATACATGATCAAAATTCACCAACTCAAGTCCGATCATCACGTGAGTTGAGGTGGCTGCAATGGTGAACATCATCATGTCGATCATATCTACTATATGACTCATGCTCGACCTTTTGGTCTCTTGTGTTCCGAGGCCATGTCTGTACATGCTAGGCTCGTCAAGTCTAACCTGAGTGTTCTACATGTGCAACACTGGCTTGCACCCGTTGTATGTGAACGTAGAGTCTATCACACCCGATCATCATGTGGTGTCTCGACACGACAAACTTTCGCAACAGTGCACACTCGGGGAGAACATAATTCATCTTGAAATTTAAGTGAGGGATCACCTTATAATGCTACCGTCGTCCTAAGCAAAACAAGGTGCATAAAAGGATTAACATCACATGCAAATCAGAAGTGACATGATATGGCCATGAACTTGTGCTTTTGATCTCCATCTTGAAAGCACCGGCATGATCTCCATCGTCACCGGCATGACACCATGATCTCCATCATCTTGATCTCCATCAACGTGTCACCATTGGGGTTGTCGCGCCTGCCATGCTCATACTACTATAGCTACCGTTTAGCGATAAATTAAAGCATTACATAGTGCTTAATAATTGACACGCAAGTCATACAATAATTAAAGACAACCCTATGGCTCCTGCTGGTTGCCGTACTCATCGACATACAAGTCGTGAAATTCTATACATCACATGATCATCTCATACATCAGATATATCTCATCATGTAATTCGCCATATCACATCACAACATACCCTGCAAAAACAAGTTAGACGTCCTCTAATTGTTGTTAAAAATTTTACGTGGCTGCTACGGGTATCTGGCAAGAACGATTCTCACCTACACAAAACCACAACGGTGATACATAAGTTGCTTTTCAACCTTCTCAAGGACCACCTCTGTCGAACCCAATCCAACTAAAGTAGGAGAGACAGACACCCGCCAGCCATCTTTGTGCAACAAAGTCACACGTCAGTCGATGGAACCGGTCTCTCGTAGTACGAGTAATGTTGGTCCGGGCCGCTTCATCCCACAATACCGCTGAACCAAAAGAATTTTACAAATTGTACAGACGAATTCGAATTAGCCAATTTATTTTATTGGCTATCGTCTTTTCAATATAATTTATTGCAATTTGAATATTGCAATATCAATGAATTACAAATACAAAAATTCATTTAAGTGGAAAAGAATACTATGCAATAACCTACTTACTAAAAAAATGGATATTCTCAAATAATACTAAGAAAATAAAACACGACCAAGAACTCTTTGTTTTCTACTCAAGACCTCATCTACACATAGACATAGCTCTGATACCACTATTGGGGAATGTTGCATGGGAAACAAAAAATTTCCTACACACATACAAGATCTATCCATGGTGATTAGCATCTACGAGAGGGGAGAGTTGATCTACATACCCTTGTAGATCGCTAAGCAGGAAGCGTTGAGAAACACGGTTGATGTAGTTGAACGTCTTCGCGATCCAAATCACCGAGCGTCCCGCGATCCAATCACGAACCGTCTTGATCTAGCACCGAACAGATGGCACCTCTGTGTTTAGCACACGTATGGCTTGATGACGATCTCTGCCTTCTTGATCCAGCAAGATGGAGCGGAGAGGTGGTCGAGTTCTCCAGCATCACGATGGTGTTCCGGTGATGGTGGTGGAGCTATTCCAGCAGGGCTTTGCCTAAGCACCACTAACAACCAATCTAGAGGAGAAACTATGCATTGGAGGAGAGGGTAGCACGTGGCTGAAAATCTAGTAGCAAAACCCTCAAAAACCTCCAGTATATATAGGAGTAGGGGAGGAGGAGGAGGCTTGGCTGCCAAGGGAGCCAACCCTGTTCGGACGAACCAGGAGGGAGGAGTCCTCATCCTCCACTCCTAGTAGGATTAGGACTCCTTCCTAATTTAGCCTTTTTGCCTTTTTCCACCTTTTTCTCCTTGGGCCTTTCTTCCTAGCCACATGGGCCGTTTATAGGACTTCCACCAGCCCACTAAGGGCTGGTATTCATCCTCCCACAACCCATGTAGCCTCTCGGGTCGAAATACCCTCCCCCGATGGTCCCTGGTACCCTCCCGGCACTCCTGGTACATTACCGATGAGCCCGGAACTTTTCCAGTCACCAAACTAGGACTTCCTATATATCAATATATACCTCCGGACCATTCCGGGGCTCCTCGTGTCGTCCAGGATCTCATCCGGGACTCCGAACAACTTTCGGTCACCACCATGCGTAACTCTACACTACCAAAACGTCACCGAACCTTAAGTGTGCAGACCCTGCGGGTTCGAGAACTATGTAGACATGAACGAGACACCTCTACGGTCAATAACCAATAGCGGGACCTGGATGCCCATATTGGTTCCTACATATTCTACGAAGATGTTTATCGGTCGAACATCTATGTCAGGGATTCAGTTAATCCCGTATGATGTTCCCTTTGTTTATCGGTATGTTACTTGCCCGAGATTTGATCGTTGGTATCTCCATACCTAGTTCAATCTCGTTGCCGGCAAGTCTCTTTACTCGTTCCGTAATACAAGATCCTGTGGCTAACACTTAGTCACATTGCTTGCAAGGCTTATTGTGATGTTGTATTACCGAGTGGGCCCTGAGATACCTCCCCATCACACGGAGTAACACATCCTTGTGTTGATCCATGCCAACCCAGCAAACACCCTCAAGGATACCTGTAGAGTACCTTTATAGTCACCCAGTTACGTTGCGACGTTTGATACACACAAGGCACTCCTCCGGTGTCCGTGAGTTGCATGATCTCATGGTCATAGGAACATATACTTGACATGCAGAAAACTATAGCAATAAACTGACATGATCATATGCTATGTTTATAGTTTCGGTCTCGTCCATCCATCATTCTTCTAATGATGTGATCCCGTTATCAAACGGTATTTCATGTCAATGCATAGGAAACCTTGACCATCTTTGATCAATGAGCTAGTCTACTAGAGGCATACTAGGGACATAGTTGTGTCTATGTATCCACACATGCAACGTGTTTCCATTCAATACAATTATAGCATGGATAATAAACGATTATCATGAACAAGGAAATATACTAATAACTATTTTATTATTGCCTCTAGGGCATATTTCCAATAGTCTCCCACTGGCACTAGAGTTAATAATCTAGATCACATCACTATGTGATTTACATTGTAATGAATCGAACACCCATACAGTCCTGGTGTTGATCATGTTTAGCCCTTGGAAGAGGTTTAGTCAATGGGTGTGCAACATTCAGTAAATGCATGTACTCTTTTTAACCTTTCACCTTCATGTTTTTTAAAATATATAATGTGTTGGCTTTATCATATTACAGGGGTTGGGTTCACCCCAAGGATGCCTGGAGGCCCAACATCATCGTTGGTGTGCTTTGCCGACAAAACTTCCCGGGGTTTGTCACGTTGCCCGGTGAGGGACAAGTTTGAGAGGTAGGATTGACTTGTGAGCAGTACTTCGCTGCACCTTGCCGGAGGAGAGGATCGATGATGTTTTGTGCCACACAAGGGCAGACATGGTGATCAGACAGTTTCGAGAAATTTCTCATTTACACATTTAAAAATCAACAATAGCTAGTTATTGTACTAATAAGTGTTGTCTCGTTTGATAGCAGACCCTCTACATGTGTGAGGAGGGATACGAGGAGGCTGCGGCAAAGGTTATCGATATCGAATGCATGCGCCTACTGCAAAACTTATGACACGAGGCTCAGGTGCAGGCTGTTCGAGACTACTATGCGTCATGGCGTATTAGGAAGGACAAGCTGACGTGCCGTAGAAAGTGTCGGTATTCTGGGAACGAGGGTACCCAGACCTGCCGGCCTGTGGCCCAGGGCGCGGCCCACTTCGATGTCCGGAGACGTCCCATCACGACCCCACTCAAAACAAGACCCTCGCGAGAGCCCTGAGCTCGCGAGGGAAGAGGACCGAGACCTGTGAGGAATAGGACTCCTTAGGCTCCCTCTGGAACAACGGAGATCTCTATGCAGTGCTTGGCCTCGGGAGGCCAAGGATGATGTAAGGCAGGACAGGTGGGCACCAGTGTGCCAGGTGGTACAATTTCCCCTTTGGTGCAAAGGGGGGCAATGACGTACGCATGTTCCCAAAGCACCCCCAAAGGTTTCCATTCCGGTGCAACGAGACCATGACCACGAGCCCTGCAAGACGGATGTCATCGACGAGCCCACCTCTACATCATCAACAACTACTTTCCAGGCGAAGACCACCTTTTGTCAGGATAAAGATGCACCCCTCGCCCCCTTCAAATTTGGCCGTTGTGGGATCCCTTCTGCCATAGCGATAAGGGAAGAGGACTCGGGCCACTATAAATGGAGGCTAGGCTGCTCTGTTGAGGGGGGAGGGGGGAGAGAGGCAAGATCACCAGAACTCCCTCGTGAGGCAACTCACCACGGTAGTAGTTCATCCACAAACCTCCCCATGAGGCAATTCACCAAAGCAGGAGTAGGGTTTTATGCTTCGCAGCGGCCCTAACATGGGTAAATCATCGTGTGTAATCTTCTTCCTCGTTATCATGCAAGTTCTTCGTCTAAGTCATTGGGTTGTGAGCTAGGAGGGGCGGGGCTATTGGGGTTCTTCGCACACGCTCCTGTGTTCGAACTTCCTTGGGTTTTGTGGAGCCTGAGATCTGACAGAAAGAAGATGGAGAAGGAGCATTACATGAAGGTAATTACGCATTCTTCAGGCCTTGTAGTTAGTTTCCTTCATTTGATTCGTACTCGTAGCGCTCAAATTTCTCTTTATTAACATAGGTGCCCCCGAGATGGTGTGCGGATAAGATGGATTGTTAGGAGGCGTTGGTGGATCAATGGTGCTCAAAATACTGGCTAGCCGTCCACAATAATGCCAAGGACTGACGTGCCAAAATGGTTGGTGTGACACACCATCAAGGGAGCACCAACTTAAATTAGTTCGGTCAGAACTGGGTATGTGGTTTTCTTCATGATTCATGCAATTCATTCTTGATACTATCTTGAGCCCTTTACTAATACTTTGTTCCTCTCTCTCTCTCTCTCTCTCTCTCTCTCTCTCTCTCTTTTAGGTGCATCACAACAACATGTTAGTGCCAGAGATGTAGACCTCTATGCGATGGCCCATACTGCCTCGTACAAGAAGGTCAAGGCATTCTATGAGTCTGACCACGATTATCTTGAGAACTTCACCAACATCTCCTCCCACCACAAGCTCGTGAATACAGAGATGAGGGGAAGGCGAGGAAAGGGGAGGACTTTAACCTGAGCCAGGGGCCTATTGATCCAGAGCTGGTGATGATATCTGGCAACAGGAGGTCCCTTGGCTCGAGGGACATTGGAGATAGAATTATATGTTGTCCTAGCACTCTCCGGCAGATCAAGGCACACCAAACGAGCTCCTGTCCTGAGATAAGGCCTCGTCCATAGCCAGTCGAGCTCGCCATCGAGGTTAGTATGGACTCAGATATCTTTCCTCATTATGTTGTGTGTGTGAACAAAGATGATTACAATGCTAACGAGGAGTTGTGTTGTAGGATGCTATTCAGAAAGAGAGAGAGGCAACATACGTGCTTATGGTGGTGAAGGAGAAGGAGATGAGGAGAGGATGACTAGGTTGTTGGAGGAGGAGAGTGCACAGAACGATGCATTTCACTAGTCCATCTACAAGCTCTTCGTGGTAAGTTTCTTCTTCATATTTGTCAAATCTTCCATTTAATGTTTGTTTCATTAATAACTAGTATCATTGACTTGTGAAAACCAAATGTGCAGTCTATGTGTGAGAAGACCAGCCAGATCCCTCCATCGATGCCAGTCATTACCACGGTGGGAACGGTGAGTTTCATTTGAATGCAGTGATCTTTACAATGTCATTATGCTAACGAGACATTGCAAGTGATCTTTGGTGCAACATAACTCCTGAGCCGCATCGCACGACCCTTCTCCAGAGTAGCCTTCTCCAGATGAAACCAGCCCGAGCAATCCCGGTGCTTCCCCTCCGTGCTTATGAGAACGGTAAGTTTTTTCTAGTGTTCTGCTTAACAAATGCATAATGACCTATACTTAGCTTATGTAGTTCATTCATGACATAATTAGCTTACTTAGGTCAAAAATGGCACAATAAACTTCGTTAGCTCATAAATGTTATATACTTAGCTTATTTTCCTCTGGAGGGACATAGTAAGCTTACGTAACTCCAAAATGACCTATTTTACCTAAATTAACTCTAAATTGAACTATCCTTAGCTTTGTTTTCTCCCAAATGACATAATAATCTTAGTTAACTCAAAAACGGCATAATTACCTAGGCTAGCTCAATAATGACCTGTACTTACATTACTTATGTCAAAATGGCATAATTAGCTTACTTGGGGTAAAAAATGGCACAATAACCTCGGTAACTTCAGAAATGTCATATACTTAGATTATTTTCTTCCAAAATGACACAATAACCTTAGTTAGGTCAAAAATGGCATAATTACCTAGGTTAGCTCTAAAATGACACAAATAAGCAATAAGAAGAAGAAAAACAAGAGGATAAAGAGAGAGAGAGAAGAAACACCCTTCTTCTTCTTCTTCTTCTTCTTATTCTTATTCTTCCTTTTCTTCTTCTTCTTCTTCTTCTTCTTCATCTAACTTTCTTATTTCCCATTTTCTAGATTAGATTCACTTCATGGAAGCTTGCATTGATGGAGTGCTTGTGGTTGATGCAATGCTTATGTTACTTGTTGTTTTGATTTTGTATCAATGAATAATGTGAAAGTTGATACATATGGATGAAACTATGTATGTATGGAGCAAACTATTGTAATATGGTGAAGAATGTGACATTTGATACTTTTAGTTTTGTATATTTGTTGGTTGATGGTATCCATATGGTAGGGATATTATTTTTGTGAAATATATATATCTATATATATATCATATATTTGTGTGTCAAAATTGTTGAATATAAAAAAAATAGTAAAAAAGAGGCAACCATGCCTCTTTGCCATCTGCCACCGTCGGCAAACGCCTCTTTGCCGTCTGCCACCAATGGCAAAGGTGGCACGTGGTAGCCACATGTACAACCTAGGAACACCAGGCCTGGCACCATTTGGCCTCTTTGCTGTCTGGGGGTAGACGACAATAGGTCGGGTGAGTTGGCCGTCCGGGGGCAGACGACAAAGGGTCAGGTGACTTGGCCGTCCGGGGGGCAGACGGAAAAGGGTCTTGTGCCTTGGCCGTCCAGGAGCAAACGGCAAAGACCTTGTGACGTGGCCGTCTAGGTGCAGACGACAAAGAATGTCATTAACCACCTAACGGGGCTAACGTCAGTGCGACACCATCCACCCTCTTTGTTGTCTGCAGGCTGACGGCAAAAATACTTTGCCGTCCGCTGAGCATAGGCACATGGCAAAGAACCCCTTTACCGGTGTTTACAATGCCGAAACTGTGGATGTCTGCTAGCGGATGACAAACACCTTTGCCATCAATGGAACTACCTTGGCCGTCTGCCACATCAGACGACAAAGTAATTGATCCCAGTAATGATTGAGGCTTTCGATATGATCGAGAACCTCAAGATCATGTTTCAGATGCAGGCAAGGATCGAAAAGTTCAATGTCTGGCGATCCTTGATAGATTGTAAAATGAAAGAGGGTGATCCAGTGAGCCAACATGTGATCAAGATGATCAGATACATGCAAGCGTTGGATCAGTTAGGCTTCCCAGTTGAGGACGAATTGTCCACGGATACAAGTCAGGCTTCTCTTCCGGCTAGCTATGGGACGTTCATCTCAAACTTCCATATGCATGACATGAAAAAGAAGCTCACTGAATTGCATGGGATGCTAAAAGTGGCAGAGCAGGATATCAAGAAAGGCACACATCAAGTGTTGATTGTGCAGAACATGGCAAAGTTCAAGAAGAGCTGGTCCAAGAAAAGTACTAAGGCAAAGGGCAAGGAGGCAACTGCTACTATCACCTTTGTGCCCAAGTCTGGACCAAACATGGGGACCGTTTGCTTTCACTACAAAGAAACTGGTCACTGGAAGAGGAACTACAGCAAGTGGCTTGCCCAGATAGGCAAGAAGACTAGAAGTGTGACTTCTTCTTCAGGTACACTTGTTGTATATGTTATAGACATTTTTCTTGCTGATATTCAAGTAGCTCTTGGGTATATGATACTGAATTGGTTGTTCACGTATGCAACTTGATGCAGGGGCTAAGAAGGACTAGGAATGTTGCAAGAGGAGAAGTTGACATATGCGACGGGAATAAAGCAAGAGTTGCTGCATTAGCCGTCGACACCATGCAACTTAATTTACCTTCAGGATTTGTAGTGGAACTTGATAATTTTTATTATGTTTCTGCATTGAAACAAAACATTATTTTGGACTCATGTTTGATGAGGCAAGGTTATGAATTCAGTATTAAGGACAATGATTGTCCTATTTACTTGAATAAAATGTTTTATGGCTTTGCACCTGTTATGAACCTGTTATTTATGATCTTGAAGGTGAATCGGTCTATAACATAAATGTCAAGAGGGATAAGCCTAACGAGATAAATCCGACTTATATCTGGCATTGTCGACCAGGACACATTAGTCAAAAGCGCATGAAGAACCTCCATGATGATGGAATTCTAACTTCATTTGATTTTGAATCATTTAAGACATGCGAGTCTTGCTTAATCGGCAAGATGACTAGGACTCCTTTCGCAAAGAGTTGTGAGAGGGCATCTAAGCTATTGGAACTGATAGATAGTGATGTATGTGGACCAATGAGCACGACATCTAGAGGTGGTTTCCAATACTTCATGACTACCGATGACTTTAGTAGATACAAATATGTCTACTTGATGTGGCACAAGTCGAAAACTTTTGAAAAGTTCAAGGAGTTTCAGAACGAAGTGGAAAATCAACTCGGCAAGACAATCAAGCTTCTACGATCTGGTCATGGCGGTGAGTATATGAGCGAGGGGTTTGATGATCATCTCAAGAGCCGTAGAATAGTTCCACAACTCACTCCTCTAGGTACGCCAATGACAAATGGTGTGTCGGAACATAGGAATCGGACTTTGTTATACATGGTCTGATTGATGATGAGTCATTCGGATTTACCCTTGTCATTTTGGGGATACGCTCTAGAAACTACAACTTCCACACTAAATAGGGTACCATCAAAGTCCGTAGATAAGACACCATATGAGATATGGACTACAAAAAGTCATAGTTTATCTTTTCTAAAGATTTGGGGTTGTGAAGCATATGTCAAGCGACTTTAGTCAGAAAAACTCACTCCCAAGTCGCAAGTGCATATTCGTGGGATATCGGAGGGAAACCTTGGGATATTACTTCTACAACTGTGAAGAGGGCAAAATGTTTGTCGCTCGACATGGAGTTTTCTGTGATAAAGAGTTTCTCAATCAGAAGGCTAGTGAGAGGTCAGTCTGACTCGACAAAATACGCGAGCCACACGAGGACGTTCCTACAAGTGATTCAATCACACCGGATTTGGTTAGGGAACCCGTAGTGGAAGCGGCACCGATTCCACATAGGTCAGAAAGGTTGCGCAGTATGCACAACTACAATGTGTTGTTCTTGTACAACAACGAACCGACCACGTATGCGGAAGTGATGGCGAGCCTTGATTCTGAATTATGGCTTGAGGCCATGAGATTCGAATTAAATTCCAAGGATGACAATCAAGTTTGGAACTTGGTTGATCCGTCAAATGGTGTTGGAGCCATTGAGTGCAAACGGATCTTCAAGAAGAATACTGATATGGATGGAAATGTTATAGTCCATAAGGCTCGACTTGTCGCTAAAGCTTATCGACAAGTTCAAGGAGTTGACTACAGTGAGACTTATTCATAGGCAACGATGCCTAAATCAATTCGGATCATTCTTTCTATAGCTGCATATTTCGACTATGAGATATGGTAGATGGATGTCAAAACAGCTTTCCTTAATGGAAATTTAACTGAAGACGTGTATATGGCATAGCCCGAGGGTTTTGTTGATTCTAAGAATGCTGGCATGGTATGCAAGGTTCATAGATCCATTGACGGACTTAGGCAAGCATCTAGGAATTGGAACATTCGTTTCAATGAAGCGGTCAAAGAATTTGGCTTCATCAAGAACGACTATGATCATTGTGTATTCAAGAAGGTCGGTGTGAGCTTAGTTGCATTTCTAATCTTGTATGTGGATGACATATTGTTGATTCGAAATGATGTTCAAATGCTTGAATCTGACAAGGACTCATTGAAAAATAGTTTTTTGATGAAAGACTTGGGAGAAGCATCATATATTCTAGGAATGAAGATTTACGGACATAGATAAAGAAGGCTTATTGGATTAAGTGAAAGTGCATATATAGACAAGGTGTTGAAGTCGTTCAACATGCAAGATGTCAAGAAAGGGTTCTTGCCCATGTTATGTGGCATTAGTCTTAGCAAGACTCGGAGTCTGTCGACTCCTGATGAGTGAAGACACATGGATGTATTTCGTATGCTTTGGTTGTTGGGTCCATCATGTAGGCTATGGTATGTACTCGTCCTGACATTAACTTTGCTCTAAGGGTAGTAGGCAGATACCAGGATGATCCACATGAGAGTCACTAGACAGCGGTAAAGAATATCCTTAAATACTTGAAAAGGACAAATCATATGTTCATAGTTTATGAAGGTGAGGACGACTTCGATGTAAAGAATTACACAGATGCTAGTTTCCAAACCGATAGGGATGATAGTCGATCACAATCTGGGTTTGTGTTCATTCTGAATGGAGGAACATTGATCTAGAGGAGTGCCAAGCAAGATACAATAGCTGATTCTACAATGGAAGTTGAGTACATTGTAGCTTCTGAAGCTGCAAAAGAAGGTGTTTGGGTGAAGAATTTTATTTCAATCTCGGAGTGGTTCGGGACTTGTCTAATCCATTGGACCTCTATTGTGATAATAGTGGTGCTATAGCACAAGTCAAGAAACCACGGAACCATCATAAAACTCAACACATACTCATACCTTTTAAACTTATTCGCGACATTGCCGAGAGAGGGGATGTAAACATATGCAAGATACACACACATGCAAATGTTGCCGATGATGGGGAATGCTGCATGGGAAACAAAAAATTTCCCACGCATCACCAAGATCAATCTAGGGTTTTGTGGAGTCACCACACCAAGGAAGAAGCCACTTGGGAACGCGAAGAAGATCTTCGTAGAGACCACCCGCACCTATTTTCTAGCCAACCCGAATCTCGAGGACGAGATTCATCTTAAGGTGGGTAGGTTTGTAACATCCCAAAATTCCATTTTGGAATGTTATGAAATATAGCTATGCATCTATCATCATCATTGCTTGAATACATGTATTAGTTGAAATGCCTTCTCTGAATTTCTGAAACCCCTTTCTACTTTCAATGTGTTGCTTTCACCTATTTGAAAATCTTGGTAAAATGTTCAAATATGAGGGGAGGAACATGACACTCCACACCAGGGACTATTTGGTGAATTATTTGAACAAAAACAACCAGGAGTTATTTTGAAAAGTATTTGCAAAAAGGAATTAAAAACAATTAGGCAATTTCTGAAAATATTATTTTTTAAAAATATTCAAATGACAGAATAAAAATGTTCAATAAATGTCATTTATTATTCTGTTAATTTTGATATATAATAGTCCTATATTTAAAAATGTTTTGAATGCTTTTAAAGAGGTTTTACTGCTCTCACTATTAAAAAGAGTAACGGTTTTTGTATTTAAACGGGCCGGCCCACGGACATTTATTCGCGAATTGATTAGGAGCCGGTCGACCGACGCACCTTCGCCGCTCCCTCTCTCTCTGACATCTGGACCCACCCGACCGACCGTTCGCACCGCGCGGTCGCCTCCTTCCTCGCGCGCGCGCCGCCGTCGCCGAGATTCCCTCGCCCCGGATCTCCCTCCTCTCTCCTCCCCGCACCCACCCGAGCACCCTATAAGTAGCCCCTGCCCCTCCTCTCTCCATTCCGTCCCCGAATCCTTTCTCTCCCTCGCTGAGACGCTGCCCAAACACCTCGCCGGAGCTGCTCCGACCACCGAAGCTCTCTCCACTCGTGCCCGTCGCCACGGACGTCCCCTCGCCCCTCCGACCCCACCACTCGACGCCCGACGTTTGCCGTCGTCGTCTGGACCACTCAACTGCCGCGGAAGACCACCGGAGATGCGCCCCGACGACCACGTCGCCTCGGCCTCGCCGGAGAAGCCCTCGCCGGCGACCCACCTCACGGTGAGCACCTCATCCGTTCGATCTGGATCTGACGATCCAGATAATAACATATTAATTCCGCGAACCGTTTTCTTTTTGGTTCGGTCGACCGCCCGAAATCACTCAGCGTTCGCCCTCTCCGCCAATAGGATCTTGCCACGTAGCACTGACCGGTCGGTAGTTTATTTTTTCTTTTTCTGTTTAGTTTTAGTTAACATATTGTTTTCTAAATTTGTTTTGCTTATATCTTTTAAACTATTTAATGTTTTGAGTTGATTCTTTTTGCATAAGATCACATTTGTCATGTAGTTTCACCCTGTAGTTTTAGATTTCAAATTTGAACTATAAACTTTGAATTGAATCAAATTTACTCAAATTACTCAAATCTGAATAACTAGAGTTTAAAAATAGATTTTGATATGAATCTTTTTGCTACTGCTTGGTATTAGTTAGGACTATAAGATTGCTTAGTTTGAGGGTTTTTAGGATATATTTGTTTAGTGTTTTAGCTATAAACAGATTCTGCCTATTAGTTAGTATAGTTTTATTTATTTAGTTTTAGTTAGTTTCAATTAGATTTGGTTTTATTTGTTTTAGTAGGTTCTGTTGCTTGAACATTTAGTGTTTTACTTACTGTTAATAAAAATATAAATTTTTTTAGTTTATTTCTTTGTTAATATAGGAATCACAACTTCTTTTCAAATAGGTTTAATTTGATTAAAACAACTAGTTAGTAATAGTTTTTCTTTTGTTAAGAACATGTTTTGTTAATAAATAATAAGTTTTGTTTTGCTCTTTTGTTAGTAAAACTATAGTTGGTTGATATAGTGTTTATCAAAACTTAAAAAAAAACTTTACTAAAGTTTTTCCCAACAAACTTTAATGAATTCAATTCTGTCATTAATAAAATATTTTATTGTTTTCTTGCTGTCAACTATTGTTCTGTTATTACAAATAGGTTTCATTATGTTAGTAGTGTTTTATCAATCATCTTTTAGAAAACAAAACTTTGTGTGTTTTCTTGCTTGTGATTTGTGCATTGCTTTGTCTTGATTGTTTACTAGTTCATGGTTGATGGTTGTGAGTTACAATATTTTTTTGTATGCTTATTGAGTGCTCTTCTTTGCTTCGTTAGATTATCCGAAGTGCGAAGCTTGTTACTTAGAGTCACTCACGTACGAAGATCATCAATTAGGCAAGTCACTTTGATCATCTTTACCCATGTTTTTATTGCATTAGTTCTTCCATCACCCCAATTACATGCAAAGTAGGTTAGTTGGAAACTTGGTTACTGTTGTAGTATCATGTGGTAGGTACCCCTTCTCAACTCTTGACACATTGGCCCCGGGAAACGTTCTTTTACTTTTTGCTATGCTATTAGTAGACGGGGTTGGTTGTGTGATTCATGAGAGTTGAGAGAGTTAATTACAAGACCTACATAATGATCAAGACTTCAAGATTTCGAGTTTTCAACTTACGTCTAGGTGGATGATGGTTGAACGGCACCCTGGAGAAACCAGTGGATTTGCCTAGGTGTTGCTGGAGATGGCCAGTATTCACGCGGAAAGGTCCACCCAGGCACAAAGAGATGGATGGATGCTTCAAGACCCAAGGCTTACCTGCACAACCACAAGTCATTATGGGCTCTGGCTTGGTTGGATATCGTGGTGACCCTGGACAGGCGGTGCTATGAGATGTAGAAGAACGGTAGGAAAGGATG
The DNA here is from genome assembly GCA_022496015.1 of Hordeum marinum. Classification (NCBI taxonomy): domain Eukaryota; kingdom Viridiplantae; phylum Streptophyta; class Magnoliopsida; order Poales; family Poaceae; genus Hordeum; species Hordeum marinum. The sequence goes on along the minus strand of CM039677.1, from coordinate 227,625,041 downwards.
GGCACCGACAGAGTCGCAGGGAAACCTTTTGGAAGACCATGTTTTGGTCATCCGTTTCTCAAATCCCCTGAAGTGCGAGAAATCAAACGGAGGCGACCAAATCTTGTGGGGAACGTGTGCAAAACTCTGCAGAGTACTCAAACCTAATCGATTAGCCGTGTCCACGGTCATGGACGACTTGAGCCAAAGGAACTGAAACTTCCGGAACTCTCAACACAATTAATATGATGATGTGGGTATTAATGACTTGGGTATGAGAATTGGTTGGTGGAACCATCTCATTAATCAACCAACTTAGTAATATTTTTGCTTAGCCCTCTCTTGATGTAGGAAAAATTGGCTTTTTCGCAAAAACTTACCACCCCACCTGCCATATATGCATATAGATTAGATGATTATCTTTTCACCCCTCTCTTGTGACTTTGCCGGTATATTCCATATGCTGACCTACACGGTGCTCATAGGAACAGATACTTGACATGCAGAAAACTATAGCTATAAACTGACATGATCATATGCTATGTTCGTAGTTTGGGTCTTATCCATCACATCATTCTTCTAATGACGTGATCCTATTATTAAATGACACCTCATGTCTATGGCTATGAAACCTCGACCATCTTTGATCAACGAGCTAGTCTACTAGAGGCATACTAGGGACACAGTGTTGTCAATGTATCCACACATGCAATTGCTTTTCCAATCAATACAATTATAGCATGGATAATAAAACATTTATCATGAACAAGGAAATATAATAATAACCATTTTATTATTGCCTCTAGGGCATATTTCCAACAGTCTCCCACTTGCACTAGAGTCAGTAATCTAGCTCACATCACTATGTGATTTACATCGTAATGAATCTAACACCCATAGAGTTCTGGTGTTGATCATGTTTAGCACTTGGAAGAGGTTTAGCCAACACGTCTCACTACAAGAATCAACTATTTTGCTGACATGTATCCTCTTTGCCGTCAACATATCGTCCGGGTAGATGGCAAATGGTTATCTTGCTGTCATGGGGAGACGACAAAAATAAGTTGTAGGCAAAAAATCACGAAAACTAACAGCGAAAGGCAACACATGACAAAGGAAGATTTGCCATCAACTATTTGTGAAAATGACGGCAAAGATTGCATCTTTGCTGTATTCCTCCACTGTGGCTAACGGCAAAAAACATGTCCACAATTGTGTCTAACGGCTCCAAACGGATATATGTTTTGCTGTCTTGGATTTGGGCTAGTTGATGGCAATAAAGGTAACTTTGCCATCTGCTTGAAGACCCAGTTCAACATGAGCAGATCTAACTTTGATTCAATGATGACTTCTTAGGGTTGCTCTCTCCCTAAAGGTCACAAACTACCTAGAAGCTGGTATGAAATGAAGAAAACCCTACGTGCACTTAATATGCCGTATGAGCAGATACACGCTTGCCCAAACGGATGTGTCTTATTTACGAAAGAGTATGTAGACGACAAGTACGGTGCCAAGTGTTGCTCCTCTAGGTATATCGAGAGAGTCCTCAATGACGGTACAAAGAAGCAAACCAAATTCCCCGCAAATGTTCTTCGATATCTGTCAATCCTGCCAAGTATTCAATGCCTTTACTTGAACGAAGATACATCCAAACAAATGGTATGGCACAAATATGGGATGAGACGCGACAATGATGATCATGGGAGACCAATGCTGATACATCTGTCTTGTGCCCAAGAATGGAAGAATTTCGACTGATTACATCCTTAGAAAGCAGAAGAGGCAAGGAATGGCCGAGTCTCCATCGGACTCGATGGGTACAATCTGTTTGGTTTTTTCTCAAAGACATATAGTTGTTGGCTTGTGTTTGTTGTTCCCCTCAACCTCCCCCCTGGCGTCCTAATGCAACACAAGCACATATTCCTATCACTGATAATTCTAGGGCCCAAGTATCCGGGAAAGAATAGAAATGTGTACCTCCAACCACTGATAGATGACTTGAAAGAAGCTTGGGTGAATGGGATAGAGACATATGACGCTGCTAGCAAGAAAAACTTCAAAATGCATGTTTGGTACCAGTACTCAATGCATGACCTACCAACATTTTCACTTTTCGTGGGGTGGTCTGTGCATGGGAGGTTCCCATGCCCCAGATGGAAGGCAAACCTTCAGTGTCGTTGGCTGCAACATGGTCGCAAGTATGTTTGCTTCGATTTCCATAGACAACATTTGTCGCCTGGCCATTCATTCAGACAATACAAGAAGAACTTCATGGAAGGTGAAGTTGTCGAACACTCAGGACCACCTGAGATGACGGGTGAACAGATTCGTGATCAACTAAACGCTCTCCAGCCTGTTTCCAACCGTCCAGGGTATTTCTTGGGATATAATGAAGAACACGCCTGGACTCATGATCCATGCTTATGGGATCTCCCCTACTTCCACCAGCTTGAGCTTTCGCATAACATTGATGTAATGCACACTGAAAAGAATATCGCCGAGGCCATTTCTGGCACATTGTTCAACATTGCTAAGAAGACTAAGGACAATACTAAGGCTAGACTAGATGTGATGGAGCTATGTGATAGACTCGAACAAAACTTGCGGCAACCCATGGACCGAAAGAATTGGAGGACGCGACGGGCTATGTTTGTTCTTACAAGGGAACAAAATAAGGAGATACTCATGTGGTTCAAAACTTTGTTGTTCCCCGATGGGTATGCAACAAAACTAATGAGGGTAGTGAATCTTGATAAATTGAAGCTCGACGGGATGAAGAGTCATGATTGGCACATATGGCTTGAGCGGTTAATGTCAGTGAAGATTTGAGGCTATATCCCTGAGGATGATTGGGAAGTATTGGCAGAGCTTAGATATTTATTCTGTGTTCTTTGTGCTAAAGAAGTATCTCCTACTATGATAGATGACATGGAAAGATGGGTACCCGAGTTGCTATCCAAGCTAGAGAAGATATTTCCACCAGGCTTCTTTAATCCGATGGAACATATGATTTTACACCTCCCATATGAGGCATGATTGGGTGGCCCTGTGCAGAACCGTTGGTGCTATGGACTTGAGAGAATGCAAAAGACTCTTCGATCTAAATTTAGAAATACATGTAGAATTGACGTATCCATATCCGAGGCATTCTTGGCGGAAGAGGTGACAAACTTCACGACATCACGCTATGTACCCAATATTCCAAGCTTGCATAATACAAAGTCTCATCACAATACTGGCGACCCCAAACATGAATCCAAGCTCAGCCTCTTCAAAGGGCAACTTAGATCTGTGGGTGCTTCTGGTTCAAAGATTTTGGCTCTAAAAGAGTGGAGCTCGCTTATGTTGTATATCCTCACCAACCTAAAAGAAGTGTGGCCATACATTGAGTAAGTGATTGGTACATCATGTAACATTTACTCATATGTTTGTGTCTCACTCCGATAATTTCTCATTGCCCAGTTAATTCGTTGCTCAATTATCAAATGGAGGGGTCGAACGTGATTCACTCGAAGAGTATGAGCTTCTTGTTGGCAACGGAGATGACAATTACGGTTTCATTTCTTGGTTCAGAGGAAAGGTATATATATTTATTATTATGGAAGAACTTAATTAGTTGGGATTATGAGCGATTAATACACTGATCCTTCCCACTTAAACTTGTAGGGTACGTCAATATTGGACAACGAGTTGAAACAAGTTGCTAATGGCTTTGAATATAATGTCGGTACGTTCGATAAATACAACATCAATGGGTATCTCTTTTGCACACATGAGAACGTGGAACGTCAGGACGTTCTCAAATCAAGAAACACCGGAGTGTCAGCAGTTTGCAATGGAGTTGAGTTTTATGGAAGACTTGATGAAATATACGAACTACATTACTTTGGGGCAAATCCTCCAAAAGTCATTGTCTTCAAATGCCATTGGTTCGATCAGAGAAGGTTAGGCGGACGATAAATACAATATCAATGGGTATCTCTTCCGCACACATGAGAACGAGGAACGTCGGGCCGTTCTAAAATCAAGAAACACCGGAGTGTCAGCTGTTTGCAATGGAGCTGAGTATTATGGAAGACTTGACGAAATATATGAACTACATTACTTTGGGGTAAATCCTCCAAAAGTCGTTGTCTTCAAATGCAATTGGTTCGATCCATAGAAGGTTAGGTGGATAGATGATATTGGTCTAGTCGAAATTTGACAAGACAACAAATTAGAATGCGAGGATGTCTATATTGTGGCTCAACAAGAGACACAAGTTTTCTATCTCAAGTACGCATGCCAAAAGAAGGCATATCTTAAGGGTTGGGATGTCGTGTATGATGTGCCGCCATGTGGTAAACAATGTTCCCCTAGTGAAGAGGATTATCAACCTCACATCGACCCCGACACATATGATGGAGAATTCTTCCAAGAAGAACATGGGCCTAGAGACCATCGCAACATCCATGCACACACGGAAGTAGACATTGACAATGACGAAGAAGAAGAAGTAGAAGAGGAAGAAGAAGATGTTACGAACATGGAAGAACTATCAATGCTTGAGAGTTTATGTCAAGGCATTGCTGATGATGGTGACGATGACGGCCAACAGTCCGACAACATCGTTGATGACACGCGTGATACTGATGATGACGAGGAAGAAGAAGAGGAAGAAGAAGAGGTGGATTGTGATCCAGATGATCCCGACTATATTTAGTTATAATGTTGAGTTGTAATTTTCATTTTGTAGTAGTTACTTTACCATGATCCTGAACATGTTCTAATGTTGAATTTTTAATATTTTGAACTGATGCTTATTTATTTGAATTATAAAGTTGTATTTGTGCTATAATTGCCTTAGTGATTCTCATTCCAATTTTTTCTTTGAACTTATGCTTATTTATTTGAACTATAATGTTGTATTCATACTAATTGCTTTACTACGTTGTAGGTGAGTGAAGCATGGTGGTCCTGCATCAGAAAAGGACTGCTAGTGCTAAGACGGATAAGGCCCCAATCAAGATAGCGAGAAATCTGCTCACCAGTTTTCTTGCCAATCCTCCCGAGGAACCTTCTTATCCTCAGCGTTAGCGAGGAAGAGGCCGAGGAAAAGTTGGACGTGGAGGAAAGGCTAAGAGAAACCCGGTTTAGCCTTGCTCGCCACCACCCGTTGCGACACCACCTGAGGAGAGGAGGTTGGAGGCGCCGGTGTCTCACTCCCTCATATTTGAGGAGGAACGGGTGGAGGAGCCGGTGTCTCGCTCCCCCGTGCCTGAGGATGAGTCGGTGTCTCACTCTCCCATGCCTGATGACGGGGAGGAGGAGGATGATCGTTTAATCATAGTTCCGGAGGGTCGGTCTGTGTTCCTGCGTGGTGCAGCAAGACTCCCGGAACGAGGTAAACCTGTCGAGCAGAGGTCGTGCATTACTCCATATGGAGTAAGGTAACAAACTTTGGCTTCCCATTTTTCTACCTTCAATGTATGTAACAATTGCTCATAACTTTGGCTTCTCATTATATAGCGCTTGGACGGAAGCTCGAGATGAGGAGCCAATAAGTACCGGCTCGTGAACGGCGTCATTGGGATCCTCCTGAAGGAGCATTTCCCTGGCATGGTTACTTTGCCAGGGGAGGGAAATGTTCTGGAGGTAGCATGGACTTGGGACCACTACAGAGCCTATGAGGATGTTGGTACATTCAACAACATTGAGATTCACAACAAAGCCGAGCGGGTCTTTGCCAAAATCTGGGTAATCATTAAGTTTACTTCACACATTGCATATATAATCCATAGCTAGTTAATTTCTAATCTCGTTTGATCTGACATGTATTTGCAAGATTTCTACAGATGCGAGGATGGAAAGTTGGAGGATGCACAAGCGAACGTCAACATTCATTGTAAGAAGCTTGTGCGCATTATGTTCTATGATGCGCGCATTATTACCGTTCGTTCTTATAAGACATCTAAGGGCATTAAGATGCCTACAAAGAAACCAGCTACGAAAATCTTTCTTGAGAAGGAGGAGTACATGAAGGTAAATAAATCATGTTCATCCTTGTTATTTCCTCAACTGGCAGACACTCAATTTCTTTTTGACGTATATGAGATGCAAATGATAAAATAGGATACTCCTAGATGGTGTGTCGATAAGGGTGAGTGATGGGAGCGGATTGTGGACTACTAGTGTTGAAGCACATTGATTACAAAAATTGATGAAAGGAAATGATTGATCCACCATACCATCAAGGCAACTTGAGCCTTTAGGGATTCACGAAATGTTGTGTATATGTTTCCTCCCATCGATTTGATCTTCATAAGTTCTTTCTTGTCATACATGTTGCCAATTAATCCTTGTGATGAATTCCTAATCATGTTGGTTTGGTTGTAGGTGCGTCACCAAAAGGCTCTAGAGTCCAATCTTTTTGTTGGGTATGCTTTGTCCCATAAGGCATCGTTCAGAAAAGCCATGCCTTACGATCCGTGTGACACATCATCCGCGTACACCAGCAATACCACCTACAATTGGCTAACCAAAGTTAGAGCGATGGCAACAAAGCTGAGAGGGCCTGACTATAACGTGGCATTGGAGCCCCTTGACCATGAGTTGATTATGATCGCTGGACAAGGGAGCAAACATGGCCAGGAAGCGATTGGAGGAGGCTTGTTTTCTAGGTCCTCCACTCACACTCTACCTGAGCACAAGGCTCGGCTAGGTCTCGCAAAATCATTTGTATATGAACGGGCGACTCCGGCAAGGGCTGAGATGGAGGTATTTTATACAAGTCCTTCTACATATGCATTTTGTAATTCTTACATAATGTTGGATTTGATGTGAATGTGATGCCATATTTTGTAGTCCCTACTCGAGGAGAGGTTGGCAGAGGAGGGCGACTATTGGCGGAGGATAGGGTGGCGGAGAGGCAACTGGTGGCGGAGGAGAGGGCAAAGGAGAGGCGACTGGCGACAGAGGAGAGGGCGGCAGAGAGGGCGCACGAGAGGTGACTGGCGATGGAGGAGAGGGCATAGGAGAGGCGACTGGTTGATCAGAGGATGTAGCCGGCGTTGTGGGCACAAAATTGTTGGAAATATGCCATAGAGGCAATAATAAATCAGTTATTATCATATTTCCTTGTTCATGATAATCGTTTATTATCCATGCTAGAATTGTATTGATCGGAAACTCAGATACATGTGTGGATACATAGACAACACCATGTACCTAGTATGCCTATGATGGACTAGCTCGTTGATCAAAGATGGTTAAGGTTTCCTAGCCATGGGCATGAGATGTCATTTGATAACGGGATCACATCATTAGGAGAATGATGTGATGGACAAGACCCAAACTATAAACATAGAATATGATCATGTCAGTTTATTGCTACAGTTTTCTGCATGTCAAGTATTTGTTCCGATGACCATGAGATCATGCAACTCACTGACACCGGAGGAGTACCTTGTGTGTATCAAATGTCGCAACTTAACAGGGTGACTATAAAGGTGCTCTATAGGTATCTCCGAGGGTGTCTGTTGGGTTGGCATGGATCAAGACTGGGATTTGTTACTCCGTGTGACGGAGAGGTATCTCAGGGCCCATTCGATAATACAACATCACAATAAGCCTTGCAAGCAATGTGACTAAGTGTTAGCCACAAGATCTTGTATTACGGAACGAGTAAAGAGACTTGCCGGTAATGAGATTGAATTGGTATGGAGATGTCAACGATCGAATCTCGGGCAAGTAACATATCGAAGAACAAAGGGAATAGCATACGGGATTAACTGAATCCTTGACATAGAGGTTCGACCGATAAAGATCTTTGTAGAATATGTAGGAACCAATATGGGCATCCAGGTCCCACTATTGGTTATTGACCGTAGAGGTGTCTTAATCATGTCTACATAGTTCTCGAACCCGTAGGGTCTGCACACTTAAAGTTCGGTGACGTTTCAGTAGTATAGAGTTATGTATGGTGGTGACCGAAGGTTGTTTGGAGTCCCGGATGAGATCTCGGACATCACGAGGAGCTCTAGAATGATCCGGAGATAAAGATTGATATATAGGAAGTCCTGTTTTGGTCAACGGAAAATTTTCGGGCTCAGCGGTTGTGTATCGAGAGTGCCGGGAGGGTACCGGGGACCATCAGGAGGGGTGTCTCGACCCGAGAGGCTACATGGGCTGTGGGAGGAGGTAAACCAGCCCCTGGTGGGCTTGCCGAAGCCTCCTCTAAGGGCCCATGCAGCTGGAGTGGACTGGGAAGGAAAAAACACAAGGTGGAAAGTGTTTTCAAGTGGGAAGGAGGAGTCCTAATCCTACTAGGATTGGAGGAGGACTCCTCCTCTCCTCCTTGCGCCAAGGCAAAGGGCTGGTCCCTTTTGCACCAAGGCTCCTCCCTCCCTCCTCTTATATACACTAGAGGTTCTGAGGGTTTGGAGACAAAGAAAACAGACACGTGCTACCTCTCCTCTGGATCGTAGTTTCTCCTCTAGATCGGTTTCAGCGGTGCTTAGGCGAAGCCCTACTGGAATAGCTCCACCACCACCGCCGCAATGCCGTCACGCTGCCGGAGAACTCTTCTACCTCTCCTCTCTCTCTTGCTAGATCAAGAAGGTGGGGATTGTCATCGAGCTCTACGTGTGCTGAACGCGGAGGTGCCGTCCATTCGGTGCTAGATCGGAAGGACCGTGATAAAGATCGCAAGACGATTTGTGATTGGATCACAAGACGGATCTTGATGATATCGCAAGACGGATCATGGTTGGATCGCGGGACGAATTGTGTTGGGACCGCGGGACGCTCAGCAATTTGGATCGCGAAGACGTTCGACTACATCAACCGCGTTTCTTAACGCTTCCCGCTTAGCGATCTACAAGGGTATGTAGATCCACTCTCCCTCTCGTAGATGCTCATCACCATGGATAGATCTTGCGTGTGCATAGGATTTTTTTTGTTTCCCATGCAATGTTCCCCAACAGTGGTATCAGAGCTAGGTCTATTTGTACATGAGATCTCGAGTAGAACACAAAGGAGATTTTGGGCATTGATGCTTAGATTGCTTCCTCCTTTGGTCGTGTTTTGGTTCAGCGGTATTGTGGGATGAAGCAGCTCGGACCAACCTTACTCGTATGCTTACGAGAGACCGGTTCCATCGACTGACATGTAACTTCGTTGCACAAAGATGGCTGGTGGGTGTCTGTTTCTCCTACTTTAGTTGGATCGGATTCGACAAAGGCGGTCCTTGAGAAGATTGAAAAGCAACTTATGTATCACCGTTGTGGTTTTTGCGTAGGTGAGAATTCTTCTTGCTAGATACCCATAGCAGCCACGTAAAAATTGCAACAATAATTAGAGGACGTCTAACTTGTTTTTGCAGGGCATGTTGTGATGTGATATGGCCAATTATATGATAAGATATATTTGATGTATGATATGATCATGTATTGTATAGAATATCACGACTTGCATGTCGATGAGTACGGCTACCGGCAGGAGCCATAGGGTTGTCTTTAATTATTGTATGACCTGCATGTCAATCATTAAGCGCTATGCAATGCTTTACTTTATCGCTAAGTGGTAGCAATAGTAGTAGAAGCATGGTGGGCGTGACAACCCCGATGGCGACACGTTGATGGAGATCAATATGATGGAGATCATGGTGTCATGCTGGTGACAATGGAGATCACGCCAGTGCTTCCAAGATGGAGATCAAAAGCACAAGTTCATGGCCATATCATTTCACTTATGATTTGCATGTGATGTTAATCCTTTTATGCACCTTGCTTTGCTTAGGACGACGGTAGCATTATAAGGTAATCCCTCACTTAAATTTCAAGATAAATTGTGTTCTCCTCGAGTGTTCACCGTTGCAAAAGTTCGTTGTGTCGAGACACCACGTGATGATAGGATGTGATAGATTCTACGTTCACATACAATGGGTGCAAGCCAATGTTGCAAATGCAGCACACTCGGGTTAAACTTGACGAGCCTGGCATGTATAGACATGGCCTCGGAACACAAGAGACCGAAAGGTCGAACATGAGTCATATAGTAGATATGATCAACGTGATGATGTTCACCATTGAAACCACCTCAACTCACATGATGATCGGACTTGAGTTGGTGAATTTGGATCATGTATCACTTGAATGACCGGAGGGATGTCAATTTGAGTGGGAGTTCTTAGGTAATATGATTAATTGAACTCATTATCATGAACATAGTCAAAGTGTCTTTGCAAATTATGTTGTAGATAGCTTGTGGTGTAGCTCCCCTATTTTATTGATACGTTCCTAGAGAAAAGTAAGTTGAAAGATAATGGTAGCAATATTGCGGGCTGGGTCCGTGATCTGAGGATTGTCCTCATTGCTGCACATAAGGCTTATGTCCTTAACGCACCGCTCGGTGCGCCACCCCCTCTAGCGTCGTTTGTAGATGTTGTGAACATCTGACAGGCACGTTCTGATGACTATTTGATAGTTCAGTGTGTCATGCATTACGGCTTAGAATTGAGGCTCCAAAATGTTTTGAATGTCATAGAACATATGAGATGTTCTAAGATCTTAAATTGTGATCTCAGGCTGGTGCCCGTGTTGTGAGATATGAGATCTCCAAGAAGATTCTTTGCCTGCAAGATGAAGGAGAATAGCTCGATCGTTGAGCATCTGCTCAGATTGTTTGGGTACCACAATCGCTTGAATCGAGTGGGAGTTGATCTTCCAGATAAGATAGTGATTGATATAGTTCTCCAAGTCACTGTAACTAAGATACTAGAGCTTCATGACGAACTATGAAATGCCAGGGACAGAAATGATGATCCCTGAGCTATTCGCGATGTTTGACACCAAAAAGGTAGAAATCAAGAAGGAGCATCAAGTGTTGATGGTTAGTAAAACCACTAGTTTCGAGAAGGGCAAGGGCAAGGAGGGAAACTTCATGGACGACAAGTTAGTTGCTGCTCCAGTGAAGCAACCCAAAGTTGAACCCAAACCTGAGACTAAGTGCTTCTATTATGAGGAGAGCGGGCACTGAAGCGGAACCTAGATAGTTGGTAGATAAGAAGGCTGGCAATGTTGACAGAAGTATATTTGGATATATATGTTATTGATGTGTACCTTGCTAGTACTCCTAGTAGCACCTGGGTATAGGATACCGGTTCGGTTGCTGAATGTTAGTAACTCAAAATAAAAGCTACAGAATGAACGGAGACTAGCTAAGGGTGAGATGACAATGTGTGTTGGAAATGTTTCCAAGGTTGATGTGATCAACAGCGCATGCTCTCTCTACCTTCGGGATTAGTGACAAACCTAAATAAATGTTATTTGGTGTTTGCGTTGAGCTTGAACGTGATTAGATCGTGTTTATTGCAATACGGTTATTCATTTAAGTCAGAGAATAATGGTTATTCTGTTTACATGAATAATACCTTCAATGGTCATGCACCCAATGAATGATTTGTTGAATCTTGGTCATAGTAGTACACATGTTCATAACATAGATTCCAAAAGATACAAAGTTAATAATGATAGTACCACACACTTGTGGCACTACCGCTAAATGTCATGTTGGTGTAAAGCGCATGAAGAAAACTCCATGCTGATGGATCTTTGGACTCATTTGATTTTGAATCGGTTGAGATATGCGGATGATGCCTCTTGGGCAAGATGACTAAAACCCCGTTTTCCGGCTTGATGGAATGGGCAAGTGACTTATTGGAAATGATACATGTTGATGTATATGGTCCAATAAGTGTTGTAGAATGCGGTGGATATCGTTATTTTCTTACCTTCACTGATAATTTGAGTAGATATAGTGTATATTTACTTAATAAAACACAAGTCTGAATCGTTTGAAAAGTTCAAGCAGAATCAGAGTGAAGTTTGAGATCGTCGTGACGTGAAGATAAAATGTCTACGATATGACCGTGGAGGTGAATATCTGAGTAACGAGTTTGGTATACAATTTAAGACAATGTGAAAGTTGTTTCACACATCACGCCACCTGGAACACCATAGTGTGATGGTGTGTACGAACGTTGGAGTCACGCTCTATTGGATATGGTGCAAATTATGATGTCTCTTATCTTTTTGCCACTATCATTTTTGGGGTTATGCATTAGAGACAACTACATTCACTTTAAAAAGGGGCACCATCTAATTCAGTTGAGATGACACCATATGGTTTGGTAGAAACCTAAGCTATCATTTCTTAGAGTTTGGGAATGCGACACTTATGTCTGATAAGCTCGAACCCAAAGCGGAAAAATGCATCCTCATAGAATACCCTAAGAACAGTTGGGTATACCTTCTATCACAGATCCGAGGACAAAGTTTTTTTTTGCTAAAACGGGTCCTTTCTCGAGAAAGAGTTTCTCTCGAAAGAATTGAGTGGGAGGAAGATAGAACTTGATGAGGTTGTTGAACCTTTGTTTCAGCCATAGAGTAGCGCAACATAGAAAGATGTTTCTGTGGAGCCTACGTTAGTGGAACAGGAAGTTAATGATGATGATCATAAAGCTTTGAATCAAGTTACTATCGAACCTCGTAGGTCGACAAGGACGCGTACTACTCCTGAGTGGTACAACAACTTTGTCTTAGAGGTCATGTTATTGGACAATGATGAACCTATGAACTATGGAGAAGCGATGATGGGACCGGATTCTAACAAATGGTTAGAGGCCATGGAATCCGAGAAAGGATCCATGTATGAAAACCAAGTATAGACTTTGGTAGCTTGCTCGTTGGACGACAAGTCATTGAGTACAAATGAACCTTTAAGTTGAAGACAGACAATGATGGTGAATGTCACCATTTATAAAGCTCGAGTTGTCGCAAAGAAGTTTCTGTCAAGTTCAAGGAGTTGACTGTGATGAGACTTTCTCACTCGTAGCGATGCTTATCAGAAACGTTTATGAGAAACTCTATAGTGCTCCCACTCACTTTATTGTAAATACAAGTTTCTCATAAACTTTGCATAGACTCAAAAATAATTCTCATCGGAGTCAACTCCTTGAACTTGGCGGAAATTTCTTTGCGACAATTCGAGCTTTATACATGGATCGCCTCTCGGATTTCATGGCCTCTAACCATTTGTCAGAATCCGGGCCCATCATCACTTCTCCATAGCTCATAGTTTCATCATTGTCCAACAAGATGACCTCTAAGACAGGGTTGTCGTACCACTCAGGAGCAGTACGCGTACTTGTCGACCTACAAGGTTTGATAGTAACTTGATCCGAAGCTTCATGATCATCGTCATTAACTTCCTTTTCAACTGATGTAGGCTCCACAAAAACCACTTTCCGCACTGCACTACTCTCTGGTTGAAGTAAAGGTTCAATAACCTCATGAAGTTATATTTTCCTCCCACTCAATTCTTTTGAGAGAAACTCTTTCTCAAGAAATGTTCTATTTTTAGCGGCAAACACTTTGCCTTCGGATCTGAGGTAGAAGGTATACCCAACTGTCTCTTTTGGGTATCCTATGAAGATGCATTTCTCCGCTTTGGGTTCTAGCTTTTCAGGCTGAAGCTTTTTGACATAAGCATCACATCCCCAAACTTTAAGAAACGACAACTTTGGCTTCTTGCAAAACCACAGTTCGTTTGGCGTCATCTCAGCGGACTTCGATGGTGCCCTATTTAAAGTTAATGCAGTTGTCTCTAATGCATAACCCCAAAATGATAGTGGCAAATCGGCAAGAGACATCATAGAACGCATCATATATAATAAGGTTCGATTACGACGTTCGGACACACCATTACTCTATGGTGTTCTAGGCGGTGTCAATTGAGAAACAATTCCACACTGTCTTAAGTGAGTGCCAAACTCATAACTCAGTTATTCTCCTCCTCGATCAGATCGTAGGAATTGAAATTGCTTGTAATTTTCAAACGTTTTAGACTTGTGTTTCTTTAAGTAAATATACCCATATCTACTTAAGTCATTAGTGAAGGTGAGAAAATAATGATATCCACCGCGCGCATCAATGCTCATCAGACCGCACACATCACTATGTATGATTTCCAGCAAGTCACTTGCCCGTTCCATTGTTCCAGAGAACGGGGTTTTAGTCATCTTGCCCATGAGGCATGGTTCACATGTGTCAAGTGATTCAAAATCAAGTGACTCCAAAAGTCCATCATCATGGAGCTTCGTCATGCGTTTTACACCAATATGACCTAAATGGCAGTGCAACAAGAAAGTGGTACTATCATTATCAACTCTACATCTTTTGGCATCAATGTTATGAATAGGTGTATCATCACTATCAAGATTAATTAGGAATAAACCCTTCACATTGGGCGCATGACCATAAAAGATATTACTCATATAAATAGAACAACCATTATTCTCTGATTTAAATGGGTAACCGTCTCGCTATAAACAAGATCTAGATATAATCTTCATGCTTAACGCAGGCACTAAATAACAATTATTCAGGTTCATCACCAATCCCGATGGTAATCGAAGAGCGAGCGTGCCAACGACGAACACATCAACCTTGGAACCATTTCCCACACGCATCGTCACTTTGTCCTTAGCCAGCCTTCGTCTATTCCGTAGATCCTGTTTTGAGTTGCAAATGTGCGCAACCGAACCAGTATCAAATAGCCAAGCACTACAACGAGAGTTTGTAAGGTACACATCAATAACATGTATATCATATATACCTTGTTTGGTGTTGGCCACCTTCTTGTCGGCTAGGTACTTGGGACAGTTTCACTTCCAGTGACCAGTTCCCTTGAAATGAAAGCACTCACTTTCTGGCTTGGGTCCAGTCTTGGGTTTCTTCACGGGAGGGACAACTGCTTTGCCACTCTTCTTGGAGTTACCCTTCTTGCCCTTGCCATTCTTCTTGAAACTAGTGGTTTTATTGACCATCAACACTTGATGCTCTTTCTGGATTTCAGACTCAGCGACTTTTAGCATCGCAAACAGCTCGGCGACTGACTTGTTCATCCCGTGCATGTTATAGTTCATCACAAAGCTTTTGTAACTAGGTGGCAGTGATTGAAGAACTCTGTCAATGATCGCCTCTGGTGGAAGGGCAATACCCAACTCCGCTAGACGATTTAAATACCCAGACATTCTGAGTATATGTTCACTGATAGACCCGTTCTCCTCAATCTTGCAAGCATAGAACTTATCGGAGGTTTCATACCTCTCGATCCGGGCGTTCTTCTGAAAGATAAAATTCAACTCCTGGAACATCTCATATGCTCCATGACGTTCAAAACGTCTTTGAAGTCCTGGTTCTAAGCCATACAATATTGCACACTGAACTATTGAGAAATCTCCAGTACGTGCCTCCCAAGCGTTCTTAACGTCTTCGGAGGTCATGTCTTCTGGTTGGTCACCAAGCTGTGCATCAAGGACATATGATTTCTGGGAAGCCGTGAGGATAATCTTCAGATTACGGGCCCAGTCAACAAAGTTACTTCCATCATCTTTCAACTTATCTTTCTCTAGGAACGCATTAAAATTCAGGGGTGCTACTGCGTGAGCCATTGATCTACAACATAAATATGCAAAGTTTACTTAGACTATTGTTCAAGATAATGAGTTTAGTTAATCAAATTACTAAAGCTCCCACTGAAATGACATCCCTCAGGTCATCTGAGTGTCACATGATCCAAATCCACCAACTCAAGTCCGATCATCACGTGAGTTGAGGTGGCTTCAATGGTGAACATCATTATGTTGATCATATCTACTATATGACTCATGTTCGACCTTTCGGTCTCTTGTGTTCCGAGGCCATGTCTGTAGATGCTAGGCTCGTCAAGTTTAACCCGAGTGTTCTGCGCATGCAACACTGGCTTGCACCCATTGTATGTGAACGTAGAGTCTATCACACCCGATCATCACGTGGTGTCTCAACACGACGAACTTTCGCAACGGTGCACACTCGGGGAGAACACAATTTATCTTGAAATTTAAGTGAGGGATCACCTTATAATGCTACCGTCGTACTAAGAAAAACAAGGTGCATAAAAGGATTAACATCACATGTAATTCATAAGTGACATGATATGGCCATGAACTTGTGCTTTAGATCTCCATCTTGAAAGCGCTAGCATGATCTCCATCGTCACCGGCAAGACACCATGATCTCCATCATCTTGATCTCCATAAACGTGTCGCCATCAGGGTTGTCGCGCCCAACATGCTTCTACTACTATTGCTACCATTTAGCGATAAAGTAAAGCATTACATAGCGCTTAATGATTGACACGCAGGTCATACAATAATTAAAGACAAGCCTATGGCTCCTGCTGGTTGCCGTACTCATCGACATGCAAGTCGTGAAATATTATACATCACATGATCATCTCATACATCACATATATCACATCATGTAATTGGCCATATGAGATCACAACATACCCTGCAAAAACAAGTTAGACATCCTCTAATTGTTGTTGCATGTTTTACGTGGCTGCTACGGCTTTCTAGAAAGAACGATTCTCACCTATGCATAAACCACAATGGTGATACATAATTTTCTTTTGAACCTTCTCAAGGACCGCCTTTGTCGAATCCGATCCAACTAAAGTGAGAGAAACTGCCACCCGCAAGCCATCTAGGCAACAAGTTGCATCGAGGGAACCGGTCTCTCGTAAGCGTACGAGTAATGTTGGTCCGGGCCGCTTCATCTCACAATACCACTGAACCAAAATCCGACCAAGGGAGGAAGCAATCTAAGCATCAATGCCCACAAACCTTTTGTGTTCTACTCGAGATCTCATCTACACATAGACCTAGTTCATGATGCCACTGTTGGGGAACGCTCCATGGGAAACAAAAAATTTCCTACGCACACGCAAACCTATCCATGGTGATGAGCATCTACGAGAGGGAGAGTGGATCTACGTACCCTTGTAGATCGCTATGCGGGAAGCGTTAAGAAACGCGGTTGGTGTAGTCGAACTTCTTCGCGATCCAAATCGCCGAGCGTCCCGCGATCCAATCATGAACCGTCCCGCGAACACATCATGATCCGTCCCGCGAACTCATCATGATCCGTCTCATGATCTTGATCACGATCTGTCCCGCGAACTCATCACGATCCGTTCCGTGATCACATCACAAACCGTCTCGCGATCTCGATCATGGTCCTTAGATATCACGGTTTCAACATCGCAAACAACTCCACGATTGACTTGTTCATCCCGTGCATGTTATAGTTCATCACGAAGCTCTTGTAGCTAGGTGGCAATGATTGAAGAACTCTGCCAGTGATTGCCTCTGGCGGAAGGGGCATCCCTAAATCAACCAGACGGTTCAAATTGTTGGGTTCTACCATAGGTGCATCACATGCAAATTAAAATTTTCCTACGTGCAGAACATCCAAGAACATGCTATGGAGATGGATCACAGTTTGTTACCACTAGACGCGCAATGCCGTGCAGCGGAAGTAGAGTTGGGGCAGTGCGTTCGTGTGGTCCATCTCCTCCTCGTCTGATCTCCCTCGAACAGCCGGCCCGATCTCCCTGGAACAACCGATCGTCGGATCCCACGTACAGGTTTGCCGTAGCGGCGCAAGTGCACCACCTCTAATGGTATCCGCGCGTGCAAGAGGAACACTGTGTGGCAGACTTCTAGGTCCGATCACATAGTCAGTAGCGGCAAGTGGAGGTGGCTAGTTGCAACTCATCTAGAGCCCTAATGACGGCACCTAAGAAATCGACCGGATGGGTGTGCCGCACCTCCACTATATATAGGTATCCGGCGCGGGCTCAACTCTTGGGACTCGCATGGATCCTAAAGCCCACGTGTTCCTCCCCTTAAGTGCGTGACCCTTTAGGTTCTCATCCACTTGGTCGCGAGTCAGATCACATTCGCCTCGACCAGTTGGTAGCGGCCTCTAGAAAAACGTGTTGACTCCAAGTGTTAGATGAAGCTAGTTAGGCGAACCTGTACTTCACACTTCTGTTCCCTTTGCCACACGATATATGTTGTCGTGCACAAGGCGACATGGTCATCCTTGTTGCAGCATGACCTCTTTATCGTTTTGGTGAATCCGACCAACACTTCGGATTACCTCATAATCATCATTGCATGGCCATGCTTATCCAGGTCAGATGACCCGAGGGGCCCATAGTATATCTCTCCTGGTAGGAGGGGCAAATCCCATCTTGCTCGACCATGTCTTGCAGCATGGGTCTAGACAAGCCCAAAACCTACCTTTGTAACTACCCAGTCACGGAGTAGCGTTTGGTTGGCCCAAAGCAAGTCTGTTATCATCTTGAGTACATGCACCACCTTAGGTCTTAGGACATAGAACGTATGTTGTACTAGAGACTCACAGATGACGTATCGATGTGTCTCGTAGTTGGGTCTGTCCAACTCAGACCTTATCTCGACTTGGATCAGACTACGTCGAATCTGACCAGACCTTTTTGAGTCCATATTATCCGGCTAGCGTCCAATGCTACATGGTCAGTGGGAGCATAGCATTCACCGACAAGCCTACCGTTCCCTCTGGCAACTTTCTCGCCGGTGCCTTCGGGGAGCTCTGCCGGGAAATACTTGCTGGAACTTAACTTTCTTCTCTTCTCTTGTCAAGTTGATGGTGTCATAGAGGGCTGAGTTAGTTGGAGCACGAAAGTTCCTGGTTCCACAGGTAACTTAAGGGCAGCACCCTTTGACAGGCCATCGGCAACACTGCTCTCCTCGGTTGCATATTGAGGTTGCATATTGTCGGAGAAACCAACAAGGCAGGCACCCGACCATAGTTACGCAATCAGGGTGATCCTCGGCCTCGGAGATGATAGGAGTGTTGGACCACTTTAGAGGTCTCTGGGCACCGATGAAGGGCTCCGCCGCATTAACCTCGCGTGCCCACTGTTTAAGTTAGCGGCAAGAGGAATGCGATGAGGCACCTCCCTCTATGCACATCATCTCTGTAGCCTTCTGTAACTCTTGCTTGCTAGACTCGTCGTCCTCTTCGACGTCATCATCGTCTTGCTCTTGCTTGTCGCAACCGCGGGTGGGCCAGTCTTTCTGTTGGTTGGGCTTGCCACCGCGACCTCCTTGGCTCACACGCTTCTTACCGGACTCCTCGGAACCATCCTTGCCTTTCTCCTTATCTCGCCTCTCGTACTCGGCTTTTTGCTTCTCAGCAAGCTGCTCAACTTGCCGGCAGTCTTGGAGATCATGGCCCTTGGTGTGATGGATCTTGCAATACTCCTTGTCGGAGCCCTCTGGCTTGTTGATAGTCGCCAGGCCATGGCAGGAGGTGCACCCGGCAACATCGTCGCCGGGGCCATCAACCTTGCCCTTCTTGGTGGTGCCGAGGTTGCCAGATCCCTCGACGGCAAGTATGGTCTTGCCCTTGTGCTTCTTGTTCCGCCGCTGGCCCTTCTTTGCTGAGGCAGCGGCGTCTTCTTCTTCAGAGTCGACCCCTGCACCGACGTCATTGCTGAGGAGTCTCCTCCCTTCTTCAGCCCGATCACATTTGTCTGCCAAAGCATAAAGCTCGGCGACGTCCTTGACTCTATTCATCGCCAGCTCTTCCCGCATCCTGCGGTTGCGCATGTTCTAGTGGAACGCGCTGATAACAGCGGCGGGATGAACGTTGGGGATGTTGTGGTGGCTGAACCTCTGGATGTACTTGCACAGAATTTCGCCTTCCTTCTGGGGGATGATGTGCAGATCGCTCTCCTGGCCAGGAGCTTGATGACCTCCGGTGAATGCGCCAACAAACTCGTGACACAGGTCCGCCCAGGAAGCGATGGACCCCTCCGGCAAGTGCATCAGCCATGACCTGACGTTGGGCTTAAGCACCAACGGGAAGTAGTTGGCCAATATCTTGTCGTCGCGGCCCCTGGCAGCGTGCACCGCAATGGTGTAGACGCTCAGGAACTCTAACGAATGGGTCTTGCCGTCATACTTCTCTGGGACTTCCGGTTTGAACGTGCAGGAGTTGGGCCACTGGACTTGCCGTAGCTCATGGGTAAACCCTAGACAGCCCACCTCGTAAATTAGGCCGACAGGATACCCCGACGCAAGCTTGTCTACAGTGGGCCCCGCACGCCTATCCAACTAGAGGCGCGCTTGCTGTCATCGCTCAATCACAGTTCAGGCGTCTTCCTTGCCCCATTCCCAAAGAACATGATGCTGATCGCGGCGCGTCCGTGGGTCGGACAATGCCATTGAGTAACCGTCGTAGGCGTCGGCCCATCGAGCTGGTGATCGGTGTTGCGGTTGCGAAGGAGAGTGCGCTGAGGTTGCACCGACTCCGGGGGCTTCACCACTAGTCTGAGACGGCCTGGTGGGTCGAAGCTTATCTGCGAGGCTGAGGAGGCTCTGAATGCTGGCTCTCCATTCGTCCATAGGAGGAGGGAAGTTTAGGAGTAGTTGTGCCCGTGCCATCGCTTCTTCCGATGTGGTCGGTAGAGAACGGCAGGAGGAACGCGAGGTGCTCTGACTTCTAACTCTGTTAGAAGGAGCACCGCCGCGTTCGCGCGCCAGCA
Organism: Hordeum marinum; assembly: GCA_022496015.1. Classification (NCBI taxonomy): domain Eukaryota; kingdom Viridiplantae; phylum Streptophyta; class Magnoliopsida; order Poales; family Poaceae; genus Hordeum; species Hordeum marinum. Next base: position 227,604,599 of record CM039677.1, on the reverse strand, counting down.
TGCCACTCCCACTCGCATGCTGGTGAGCATGCTGGTCCCGCGTATCTTGGGATTGACGCGCAGGAGCTTTTCCGTGGGGACATTGAGGATAGCGGGTGTCGTGGCGCGGCTCTCCAAGCGTGTCCTAAGAAGGTGGCGGCGTAGGCGCCGGGGTGGGTGGCCTAGAAGATACTCTTCCGACCCCGTAGTTCGCCGTACCACCCGCAGGCAGTACCGCTCAGTCCTGGGACCCAGGGGCGTGGGGGTTCCCACCGTCACCATGGGCATCCCTACGGCGAGTGCCGCCACTTGCTTGGCCTTGGTCACCGGAGCGTCGCAGAAGTTCCGAACCTCTGCCTCCACCTCCTCCACCCGCATCTATGCTGTCTCCTTTCCGCGCAGATACAAGGACGATAGACGTGGATGGGCCAACTACTGTAAGGTCCTTCTTCCTCGGGGCCACGACGATGATGAAGCTGGGGCGTGGATTACCAGAACGGGTTCGCACCACTCACGCGCCCCCTACCTGGCACGCCAAAGATGTCGTGGGGAATGAACACCTATGGGATCGTGAGGGCCCCTTTCGGTTCGGCACGGGGCGGACTTGCGCAAAGAGACGGTCTGGTAAGTAGCGCACGGGGAGTTTTTACCCATGTTCGGGCCGCACGGATGCGTAATACCCTACTCCTACTTGGCTATACTGATCATGTTCTAGGGTTCTAGCTACAGGAGAGCCATGAACGGCTGCTACAGGATCTTGATGACCTCTAGATGTCTACTGGCCAAAAGTGCGAAGGTCCTAAAGGTGCCAAAAAGTCCTTCTCCGTAACGCCCTGGGCCTCCTTTTATACAGAAAGGGATCCCAACAGTGGCATACAGTGCGCACACGGGATGCTTAGTGCTACAGTGCTATCGCACCTAACTCTGATAGAGTAGGACAAGAGCATTTAATGCTTCGTTAGGTGCCTCAGTCGGTCAGTGGGACGGGACGGGGGCCCGTCCCATCGGCGCTGCTCAGCTCCCTCCAGCGTCGATGCCGTGACACGTGTCCAGGTGAAATGACACCTGGCCTGTGCACTGTCGGTGCTTGCCAGGGCCTCACCTTGCCGGGACCTTGCCTTACCGGGGGCTTTTCTTTGCCTGGAGGCTCTATAGCCCTCCCGACAAGGTCTTGCCTGTAGTCTTGAATCTTCTGTGCTGGTGCTTGATAAGTCTTTGCTGGGCCTTGCCACCGAGGTGGCTACTACAGCCCGTGCACGAGTAAAGGGGCACTAGATGGCCCAAAAACTCTAGTGCAACGACAAATGGAGAGCGTGAATAGTCGCGAGGGTTTTCTTCCCCTTTATGAGGCGTATCGCTTAAGCCCCCTCCACCGCGCCACAAATCCCTCCACTTCCTGAGACGCGTGCATAGTTGCGCACACACGATTAAGCATATCCCGTGTAAGATGGGGCACGGTCTGCACATTGGTAAATCGTGCTAATGAAACAGCCTCAAACCGCGCATTGAGTGCCTGTAACTAGCCTATTGGTCGTGGTGGGTTGTGACCTTTCGTCAGAGAGGTCGTCAGAGGAATGTTGTTTACCCCTGATGTTTGGCCTTCAAAACCAACTTATTTCACAGTATTCGGACGTGCCTACTTATCATCGGAGGTCGAACTATGGTTCGGCGGGAAGGAACTCACCTCGCAAGACAAAGACTCTATTCGCGAAGCAATTGGAGCTGAAGACCCTTGGCATTGGAGGCAAGTTCGGGGGCTACTGATGGAGTCCTGTATTAGGGGGTCCTCAGATAGCCATCCTATTGTTTCTGGGCCAGACTATATGGGCTACTTACCGAGCACTGGAAGATCTGAAGGCCCAGTCTCCAGGATGGAAGCTTCGGGAAGCAGGGGTTGTGCTCCACGTTTGATGTAGTAAATAGGCATGTTTATCTCTTCGGCATGTAACTGACCATGTGTAAACCCTAGGCATTATCGACATCTATATAAGCCGGAGAGTTTTAGGGTATAGAGAGGAACAACTCATCTAGGGTTAGCTATTCGTTCTCGAGGTAGATCAACTCAGTAACCCCCCATACTATCAATACAATCAAGAAGGACGTAGGGTATTACCTCCATAGGAGGGCCCGAACCTGGGTAAATCTGTGTCCCCTTCGTCTCCTATTACCGTCGATTCTAGTCTCACCGTTCGAGACCCCCTACCCGAGATCCGCCGGTTTTGACACCGACAATGAGTTCAACACTTGAGTGTCGTCCCGGGCCGTTAGGTGGTTCACGCTAGATTTAACAGCTCGCACCGCCCAGCAAGGACTTGGCGGGCTTGTTCTTCTTGCTCTCAGCGGCAAAAGTCTCTAGTGAATCATCGAGGGGTATGCAGCATGCTTCTTGGATTCATCACGAGTCTTGCCGGAGATCTTTTTTTCTTCCCTCCAAGAGTTTTGCTGGCAGGAGCAAGTGCCTTGTCTGCAAATGCTACAACTGCCTCCCGGTATAGCTTGTTGACATAGAAGATTGCGTCTTTCTGGTCAGCGTGGATGGTGATGATACTCATTGTCCCTCGCATCTTAACTGTGTTGTAGGCGTGATGTGATGCCGCCATGAACTTCACCAGTGCTGGACACCCCAGGATTCCATTATAAGGCATGAACATCTTGGTGACATCAAAAATGACCCTATCTATCTTGAAATTGAGCTCACTGTCGAACATGACCGATAGGGTTATCTTCCCTTTTGGTTGAGATCTCCATAGGGTCACTCCTTGGAAGGAGCCTGTTGGCTTGAGATCTGAATCGGGGATCTACAGTCGCTTAATCACATCGGGTAAAATCAATTTCAGGCCGGCCCCATTGTCGACCAATAGCTTCTTGACCCTGAGGTTGCGAATTGTTGGTGAAACTAGCAATGGCACGCACCCGACCACAGTGGTGCGATCATGGTGGTCCTCAGTGCCAAAGATGATGGGAGTGTTGGACCACTTGACGGGCTTCCTTTCTTCTACCGCTGGTTCCGTTGTATTGACCTTGCAGGCCCATTGCTTGAGGTGTGCCTTCATTAACATACATTGCATCCACAACCTTTTGGAACTCCTGGCCATCTGGTCCTTCGTTGTCTTCATCAAGGTCATCATCTTCATCATCAAACTTGTCGTCTCAGCCTGTAACTTGCTTTTTCTTTCTGTTGTTTGGCCTTGCCACGACGACCACCTCGATCATTGCAGCCCTACTTACCGGATCCGTTGGCACCATCCCGACCCTTCTTCTTGTCATGCCTTTCGTACTCTTGCTTTTACTTCTCAGCAAGTTGTTCTACCTGGCGGCACTCGGTGATGTCGTGGCCTTTTGTTATGTGGATCTTTCAGTATGTGTTTCCAGATTTCTCCCCTATTGCGGCCTACTCGTCTTCGGAGCAGGCAACAACATCCTTGGAGGACCACTCATACTTGGCTTTCTTGCCGGCCTTGGGCTTGCCAGAGCTCTCGACAACCATGACTGCCTTGCCCTTGCGCTTCTTGTTGCGCCTATGTACTTTCTTCGAGGAGGAGGGTGCATTCTCATCATCGTTGGAGTCGACCTCTCCACCAGTGTCCTCCCCCGGGAGTCTTCTTCCCTCTTCAGCCCACTCACACTTGTCGGTTGATAACCCACAAATGTAGGGGATCGTTTGTAGCCTTTTTTGATAAGTAAGAGTGTCGAACCCTACGAGGAGCTAAAGGTAGAACATATTCCCTCAAGTTCTATCGATCAACGATACAACTCTATGTACGCTAATGCTTCCTTTACCTAGAACAATTATGAAACTACTTTGCGGAAATAAAACTAGAAGTATTTTGCAAGATAATAAAGAACATGGAAATAAAAGTTAGGTATTATTTTAATATAAGAATAATAAAAGTAAATATCTTAGTAAATTGCTTTTTGTGTAATGCAAGAGAAAGATTGTCCCTAGGCATTTGAATATAATATGATAGATGCTTCTTATATGCAATGAGGGAGAGGCATAAGCTAACACACTTTCCATACTTGGATCATATGCACTTATGTTTGGAACTCTAGCAAGCATTCGCAACTACCAAAGTTCATTAAGGTAAAACCCAACCATAGCATTAAGTATCAAGTCCCCTTTACTCCCATACGCAACAACCCACCTACTCGAGTATGTGCTTCTGTCACTCACGCCACCCACCATAGGAAATCATGAACATATTGTAACACCCTGCAGAGGAGATCCCTCACGTTTGCACGACATGGAGGGCACCATAGGACGGCACCACATCAACTTACAACTCATATCAATAACATCATACCACAATTAACCCATAGGACAAAAGAGATCTACTCAAACATCATAGGATAGCAAAATATCATTGGGAAATAATATATGGCGTTGAGCACCATGTTTAAGTAATGATTATAGCGGGAAAGAGAGGTGTTACACTGCTGGATAGAGGGGGAGAGAGTTGGTGTTGACGGCAGCAAAGTTGTTGATGTAGATCATCGTCTCGATCATTGCCCTGACGGTGTTCCAACGCCACAGGGAGACAGGGGGACATAGCCCACTCCTTCTTCTTCTTCATTGGCCTCCCTCCTAGATGGGAGGAAAGTTCCCCCTCTGGCACAAGGCCTCCATGGCGGAAGAGGGGCGGGAGCCCCTCCGAGATTGGATCTCCCTCTCTGTTCTCTTCTGTTTCGCGTTCTTGTTTTCTGGCCGAAAACCATTTCTTATATTCCTGGAGATACATAACTCCGATTGTGCTAAGATTTTAACACGATGTTTTCTGGATATAAGATTCCTTGCGCCCGATGTAGATCTCCAACCAACTTATGAGGTGGGCACGATACAACACCTCGCGCCAGGGCCCTTGGGCGAGCCCTAGTGTCTTGTGGTGGCTGTGGGCCCCCTTTTGTGTTGATTCCACCTCCCAAAATTCAAAAATATTCGAAAATAATTCGCCGTAAATTTTTATCGCGTTTGGACATTGTTTGATATGGATATTATGCAAAACGAAAAACATGCAACAAAAAGGAACTGCCATTTGGCACTGAATCAATATGTTAGTCCAATAAATCATATAAAATGTTCCCAAAATATGTGAAAGTTGTATAATATTGGCATGAAACAATCAAATATTATAGATACGACGAATACGTATCAGTATCCCCAAGCTTAATTCTTGCTCGTCCTCGAGTAAGTAAATGATAAAAAAACATATTTTTTATGTGGAATGCTACCTAGCATAATCTTGATCATATATATAATCATTGCATGAATATTAAGACATGAATGATTCAAATCAATAGTCTATAATTTGTCATAGAGACATTAATACTCAGGCATCCCAACAAACAATCATGTCTTTCAAAAATATCAAGGCTAAAGAACGCTATCCCTACAAAATCATATAGCCTTGTCATGCTCTGTCTTCTTAACACAAAGTTTAAATCATGTACTACCCTTGTCTCAACCAAGAAATTGTTTCATACTTTTTAACGCCCTTCACCATTGTCAACTCTCATGCAATACATGAGCGCAAGCCATGGATATAGCACATGGGTGGAATAGAGTATGACAATACTGGGAAATATAGAGAAGACAAAAAGGTAAGAAAGTCTCACATCGATGCAGCTAACCAACAAGCTATGGAGATGCCCATGAATTGATATCAATGTGAGGAGTAGGGATTTCCATGCAATGGATGCACTAAGAGCTATAAGTGTATGAAAGCTCAATATGAAAACTAAGTGGGTGTGCATTTAACTTTATAATGAAAAATTCCCACTAGTATATGAAAGTGACAACATGGACACTCTCTACATGAAAAACATGGTGCTACTTTGAAGCACAAGTATGGATTAGCATGTCCCTTCTCTCTTTATCTCTCTTTTATTTTCTTTTTTTTCTTTTTTATATTTGTCTGGAGCCTCATCCCGACTTGTGGGGGAATCATAGTTTCCATCATACTCTCCTCACTGGGACATGCTCTAATACTGAATAATGGTAATCATCACACCTCTATTTACTTACTACTCTATATTACAACTCGATAATAGAACCAAGTATGACTCTGTATGAATGCCTTTGGCAGTGTACCGGGATGTGAAATGATCTATCATAGCAAAGATATGAAAAAGGACAAGCCATGGAAACATCATGCTAGCTATCTTACGATCATGTAAAGCAATATGAAAATGAATGCTCAAGTCATCAAAACGGAAGCGGTGGAAGTTGCATGGCAATATATCTCAGAATGGCTATGTAAATGCCATAATAGGTAGGTATGGTGGCTGTTTTGAGGAAGATATAATAAGGCTTATGTGTGATAGAGTGTATCATATCATGGGGTTTAGATGCACAGGCGAAGTTTGTATCGACTCTCGGGGTGAGAAAGGGCAATGCACGGTACCGTAGAGGCTAGCAAATTTCGGAAAGGTAAGAGTCCGTATAATCCATGGACACACATTAGTCATAAAGAAATCTCATACTTATTGCAAAAGTTTATTAGCCCTCGAAGCAAAGTATTACTACGCATGCCCCTAGGGGGAGGTTGGTAGGAGTTAACCATTGTGCGCCCTCGGCCCTCACACAAAGATAGACAATGAAGGATAAATTGTGCTCCAACTTCCTGGCATAACAGGAAACTATACAAGCATCCTTTGAGAATAACAAACCTTAACACCAGTATCTTACTAAACACGATCATCCACTAGTACCTCCCACATATTATCATCTCTATATCACAAAACTATTGCAAGGAATCGAACATATCATATACAGTGATCCATAAGGTTTATGTAGGATTTTAAGACTAACCGTGTAAATGAACAATTCCCGTTGACTCTCTAAATATATATAAGTGAAGCAAGAGAGTTTAATTATTTCTACAAAATACCATGCTCTAATAAATATAAGTGAAGCAAAAGAGCATTCACAAATAACTGTTTTCTTTGTGAAGAAACAGGCAATCCAAACTTCAAATGATATAAGTGATGCACATGAAGCATTCTGTAAAGCCATCCCCAAAAGATATAAGTGAAGTGCAATGAGCATTCTATAAATCAACCATGGACTATCTCATGCCAGCATGGTGCATAAAAGAAAAGTGAAAACTAAACACAAAAGATGTTCCAAGATTTACACATATCACATGAATGAAACAAAAACAAAAACATACCGATAATTTTTGAATAAAGATGGCTTGAACTCTTTCCTCTCCTCCTTCTCCTCAGATCGAGACCTCCTCGATCTTTGAACACTTCATCCACACAAAACTTAACAGAAAACTGGTGAGATCCGTTAGTATAATAAAGAAAATTTCTACTTTAAGTGTTATTGCAAACCCATTAAAATTTTATATTTGCATTATCCCTTCTGTATTATAACTTGTCCATGGCTTATTCCATCGACAAAATTGATAGTTTCATCAAAACAAGCATAAGAATGCATCAAAAACAGAATCTGTCTTAAATAGGATAGTCTGTAGTAATCTGAACTTTGAGCATAGTTCTGTAACTCCAAAAATTCTGAACAACTGGGATGAAATAAACATTTTTTATATAAAAATGGTGTAAAAAATTCATAAACTTTTGATGTTGCATTAAAAAATGTAAATTCACGCACTACAGCCAAAGTTTCTGTTTTTACACCGCACATACCGACAAGCAATCTAATCATCCTAAAGGAAAATCTTAGCACATTATTTTTATAACACAGTGGATTTGTACAAGGGTATAATTATTTTTGTTGAAAAGTTTCTATGATTCAAGATTCACAAAGTTTCCATGGGCATGAACAAAGTTCAAGGCTAGCCCCCACTTCAACGATGCTCATCATCTCTCTCACTTTCACCTTTCTTTTTGTGAAGTTTTAGGTTCCCCTGTTTATTTTTTTGGTTTTTAAACTTTATAAAAGCACACAATAGAATAAAATGATTCTTAAAACTTCCAGGTTGTGTCCCTGGCAACGCTTTCTTTAAAGCCATTAAGCTAGGCATAAAGTGCTCAAATAATGGATCCACCAAGATCACTAGGTATATCAAAGCCAATTTTAATTAACAATGATTTGTAATTTAGTAATGAGGACAAAATGATATATATGTTGTGGCAACTAAGTCTAACTCTCTTCCTATGCATTGGCATGTCATACAAGAACAATTCATTCACACAAAGTAAACACAAATACATATCATAAGTATTTTCTTGAAATTTTATTGTATTGGAAACATAGAGAGGTGAAGATTTGGTTCCTCTCTCGTAATAATTACAAGTAGGAGCAGAAAGCACATGCATATAATATTCATCAAAATCATCATGTGTAATAGCAAAACGCAACCCATCAAAATAATCCTCAATAAGAGCAAACTTCTTCGATATAGTGTAGTTGGGAGAATTCAAAAAGATAATAGGACTATCATGTGTGGGTGCAATAGCAACGATTTCATGCTTAACATAAGGAACTATAGCAAGTTCATCTCCATAAGCAACATTCATATTGCCATCATGGCCACAAGCATAGCAAGCATCAATTTCATCAAAAAGGGATATTTCAAATGAATCCACGGGATCATAGCATTCATCCTTCGGTAAGCATGAAGGGAGATTAAATAATGCATGACTTGGAGAGTTACTCTCATTAGAAGGTGTGCATGGGTATAGTCCTCTCTTCCTCCTTTTGTTCTTTGCTCTCCTCCTCATCTTCTTCATCTAATGAGCTCACAGTTTCAGCAATTTCCTCTTCCATAGGTTCCTGCAAAATATTAATCTCTTCCAAGACAACGTTCATTCTTTCAATAAATTTAATAATATCATTATTTTATTCATAATTATCATAGCAATATTGTAGTATGGATAATTTTTTAGATTTGTAAGGAACATCATCATACTTTTCAATCAAAGAAGAAATTTCTTAAGCACCTTCAAAAGCAACAAATTCTTCTATTCGTTCTGCATAGTAGTAATCATATATACCATTAGCATAAGAAGCTAAGGTTTCATTATCATTAAATGAACATTGAAAGGGAAGGTGTGGAGCCTTTATCTTAGAGCAACAAGTAAAATCACATCTCAAGCATGCATCCCAAGCAAACCATTGCAATATTCTAATTTGATCCCATAAGTGTTTCCCTTTTTGAAATAAGCAATAATCCCTAAAGAACTCACATTGATCCAACGTGTCTCACATTATAAAGTTCCATGAGGATTCCTCGAGATTATCAAAGGAGTAATTAACGTGTTTCCCATAACTAGCATCGAGGGTAATAGGAGGTTCCCCATCTCCATGAGTAGCAAGTACCACTAATTTTTTTGGTGTTTCATGTTCCATATCCATAACTAAAGATATAAAACAACTAATAACAGAAAATAAAAATTACTTAGTGATAAAGCAAACAAGCACACATGATAATATTCACCCCATGCTATTGCTCTCCGGCAACGGCGCCAGAAAAAGGTGTTGATTACACACAAGTGTAGGGGATCGTTTGTAGCCTTTTTTGATAGGTAAGAGTGTCGAACCCAACTAGGAGCTAAAGGTAGACCTAATATTCCCTCAAGTTCTATTGACCACTGATACAACTCTACGCACGCTAATGCTTGCTTTACCTAGAACAAGTATGAAACTACTTTTCAGGAATAAAACTAGAAGTACTTTGCAAGATAATAAAGAACGTGCAAATAAAAGTTAGGTGTTGTTTTAATAAAAGAACAATAAAAGTAAATAGCTTAGTGGACGACTTTTTGTGTAACGCAAGAGAAAGATTGTCCCTAGGAAATTGAGTATAATATGATAGATACTTGTCATATGCAATGAGGGAGGGGCATACGCTAACACACTTTCCGTACTTGGATCATATGCACTTATGATTGGAACTCTAGCAAGCATCCGCAACTACCAAAGTTCATTAAGGTAAAACCCAACCATAGCAATAAGTATCAAGTCCTCTTTACTCCCATATGCAACAACGGACCTACTTTGGTATGTGCTTCTGTCAGTCATGCCACCCACCATAGGAAAATCATGAATATATTGCAACACCCTACAGTAGGGATCCCTCACATTTGCGATACACGGAGGGCACCATAGGACAAAAGGGATCTACTCAAACATCATATGATAGTTAAATATCATTGGGGAATAATATATGGAGTTGAGCACCATGTTTAAGTAGAGATTACAACGGGCAAGAGAGGTGTTACACCGCCGCATAAAGGGGGAGAGAGTTGGTGTTGACGGCGGCAAAGTTGTTGATATAGACTGCCGTCACGATGATTGCAACGACGGTGTTCCACTACCACTAGGACAGAGTGGGAGAGAGCCCCCTCCTTATTCTTCTTCCTTGGCCTCCTGCCTTGATGGGAGGAGAGTTCCTCCTCTAGTCCATGGCATCCATGGTGGAGGAGGGGCAGTAGCCCCTCCGAGATTGGATCTGCCTCTTTGTTCTCTTCTGTTTCATGTTCATGTTTTCTGGCCGAAAACTATATCTTATATTCCTGGAGATTCGTAACTCCGATTGCGCTGAGATTTTAACATGATTTGTTTTTTGGAAATAAGCTTCCTTGCGCCCAAAGTAGAGCTCCAACCGACTTACGAGGCTGGCACAAAACACCATCACATGCTAGGGCCCTTGGGCGCTCCCTGGTGTCTTGTGGTGGCCGTGGGCCCTCATTTGCATTGATTCCACTTCCCAAATTCAAAAACATTCCAAAATAATTCTCTGTAAATTTTTATCGTGTTTGGACTTTTTTTTGATATAGATATTCTGCTAAACAAAAAACATCCAACAAAGAGGGACTGACACTAGGCACTAGATCGATATGCTAGTCCAATAAATCGTATAAAATGTTGCCAAAAAATATGTGAAAGTTATATAATATTTGCATGAAACAATCAAAAATTATAGATACGACAGAGATGTATCATCGTCCAAAGTGTAGAGCTCGACGACGTCCCGCACCTTATTGATGCTCATCTCCTCACGCATGTGGCGATTACGTACCTTCGTGTGGAACGTAGTGATCACCGCGGCGGTGTGGATGCCTGGGATGTTGTGCTGCACTCGGATGAACCTCTGGATATATACTTGCGGAGGGTCACACCATCTCGCTGGGGGAGCACATGCAGACCACTGGGCTGCCCGGGGAGTTTGTGGCCCCCATGGTTAGCTCCAACGAACTGGTTGCACAGGTCCACCCAGGAGGAGATAGACCCCTCCGGCAAGTTCATCAGCTAGCACCTCAGATTATGTTTGAGTGCCAATGGGAATTAGTTGGCGAGTATATTCTTGTTGCACCCCCCGACAGCCTGCAGTGCTATGGCATAGATGCCCAGGAACTCCGAAGGACTGATCTTGCCACCGAACTTGTCCGGCAGCTCACGCTTGAACGCTTGGCTAGAGGGCCAGCAGACGTATCTCAGCTCATGGGTGAACGCCAGGCATCCAACCTCGTAAAAATATCTTTCTTGTGCCAGAATGAGAGCCTCAAACAACCTACGGGCTGACCACAAGCCATCTGCCCCCTAGGGCACGACTGGTTGGCCTGTGGTGCCCTCAGGCATCGTCTTGCGTTGATTCCGACTCTCAAAATTCACATATATTCCAAAAAAATCTCCATAAATTTTTATTGTGTTCGGACTTCCATTGATATAGAATTTCTGCAAAACAAAAAATACATAGAAAACAGGAACCGGCACTGGGCACTAGGTAAGTAAATTAGTCCCAAAAATATTGTAAAAGGTTGCGGAAAGTATACGAGAGTTGTAGAATATTGGCATGAAGCAATCAAAAATTATAGATACGATGGAGACGTATCAGCATCCCCAAGCTTAATTACTGCTCGTCCTTGGGTAGGTAAATGATAAAAGAGAATTTTTTATGTGGAATTCTACCTAACATAATCTTGAACAAATGTCTATCATGGCATAAATATTAAGATAAAAGTGATTCAAGGCAACAGGCTGACAAAAAGACATCCATACTCTGGTTTACTAGCAACAATCATGTCCTTTCAAAATAGCAATGCCAAAGAATGTTATCCCTACAAAATCATATATAGCCTGTCATGCTTGGTCTTCCTAGCATAAAATATAAATCATGAGCACCCCAGTGTCAAACAAAGCAATTGGATCGTACTTTTTCATTGTGCATCAAATTTTTATTCTTCACGCAATACATGAGCATGAACCATGGACATAGCATAATGGTGGAATAGAATATGGTGGTAGATATCAAAAGGGTTGAAAGTGGAGAAGAAAGTCTCGCATCAACTTGGCATATCAACGGGCTATGGAGATGCCCATCAATAGATATCAATGCCAGGAGTAGGGATTGCCATGCAACGGATGCACTAGATCTATATGTTTAAGAAAGCTCGACTAAAGCTAAGTGGGTGTGCATCCAACTTGCTTGCTCATGAAGACCTCGGACATTTGAGGACACACGTCATTGGAATATACAAGCCAAGTTCTATAATGGAACATTCCCACCAGCATATGGAAGTGACAAAACAAGAGAATCTCTATATGAAGAACATGGTGCCACTTTGAGGAACAAGTGTGGTAAAGGATAGTAGCAAAGTCCCTTCACTCTTTTTCTCTCATTTTTTTACTTTTTAAATCATGGTCGGATTTTCTCTTTTTTTCCCTCTCCATTCATCTTCTTCTATATGGTCGGCTCATTTGGCCTCCCCCATTTTTATTTTAATTTTCCTCCGGAGTCTCATCCTGACTTGTGGGGGAATCATAGTCTCCATCATCCTTTCCTCACTGGGACAATGCTCTAACAATGATGATCATCACACTTTTTTTAACTTACAACTCATCATGAAAAACTGATAGGATGATATGAGTCTATATGAATGCCTCTGGTAGTGTACCAGGATGTGCAATGATCTAGCATAGCAAAAGATATAAAAAAATGGACAAGCCATGTGAATATCATCCTAGCTATCTTACGATCATCCAAAGAAATATGACAATGGAAGTACAAGTCATATGAAGTGACGGTGGAAGTTGCATGACAATATATCTCGGAATGGCTATGGAAATGCCATGATAGGTAGGTATGGTGGCTATTTTGAGGAAGATATCATGAGGCTTATGTACGATAGAGCATATCATGTCATGGGGTTTGGATGCACCGGCGAAAGTTGCACCGATCCTCGAGGTGAGAATGGGCAAGGCACGGTACCGAAGAGGCTAGCAAAATATGAATAGGTGAGACTGCGTATGTCCATGGATTCACATTAGTCATAAAGAACTCATACACTTATTGCAAAGTTTTATTAGTTTTATCACAAATACAAGTACTACTCGCATGCTCCTAGGGAGGAGGTTGGGAGGAGTTAACCATAGCGCGCCACCGATTAGAAGCACAAAGGTTTCAATCAAGGATAAATTATGCTCCAACTCCATCGCATAACTAGAGACTATACGTGCATGTTTCGGGAATCACAAACCTTAACATCAATATTCTTACTAATCCACAATCATCAACTAGTGCACACACATATTACTATCTTTATGTCACAAAACTATTGTTGGGAATCAAACATATCATATTCGGTGATCTACAAGTTTTATATAGGATTTTATGACTAACATTGTAAATGACCAATTTTCGTTGACTCTCTAAGTAGGTATAAGTGAGGCATGAGAGTTTAACTATTTGTACAAAAGACCTGGACATGCTCTATTAAATATAAGTGAAGCAAAAGAGCATTCTACAAACAACAATTTTCTATATCTAGAGGAACATGCATCCAACTTCAAATGATATAAGTGAAGCACATGAACCATTCTATAAGGCCATACTCAAAAGATATAATTGAAGTGCAAAGAGCATTCTATAAAACAAACCAGCATGGTGCATAGCCAAAAGTAAAATAAAAGGCACACGACGCTCCAAGAATTTACGCATATCATGTGAATGAAACAAAAACCAAAACATACCGATAGTTGTTGAAGAAGAAAGATGGGATGCCTTCCGGGGCATCCCCAAGCTTAGACGCTTGATTCTCCTTGAATATTTACTTGGGGTGCCGTGGGCATCCCCAAGATTGGGCTCTTGCCTCTCCTTATTCTTCTCATATAAATACATCCTTGATCTTCGAACATTTCATCCACACAAAACTTGACATAACTTTTAATAGAAACGTTAGTACATAATCATCAAATCTCATCATGTCCTACCAGAAGATGTAATGCGATCCTATCCTTATTTTGGCTCGAGGGCCTCGACAGTGATAGAAGCGCATCATATCGTTTTGCAAGAATGGATATCATTACAAGTACATGTAAAGAAGAGATGAGTATATGGAATTGGCTTACACTTGCCACAAGCTAAATCATGATCACATCAATACAAAAACATATTCAATCATCATACATAATAGAAGGTCCCAATTACGGATGAAACCAACCAATAACATTACATCCATCATTGCTATCCCAAGCTGCCAGCCTGGAACCCACCCTAGATCGACGATGAAGAAGAAGAACACCAAATCAAACAAGCATCGCTCTCGTGTGAAAGCATCGCATTACCTGTACCTAGAAATGTTGTTGTAGTAATTTGTGAGCCATGGGGACTCAGCAATCTCATTTCCAAGGGTATCAAGACTAGCAAAGCTTAATGGGTGAGAAATGGTTAAGTGGTGAGGCTGCAGCAAGCACTAAGCATTTATTTGACATGCTAACTTACGAGTACAAGAATAAGAAGGGTGACCTATGCATAATCAGACGTGAACTAGTAATGATCACTAAGTGATCCGGAACACCTACTTACGGACAAACATAAACCCATCATGTTCTCTCTCGGTTCAGAACTCACAAGTAGAGACAGTCATGGTTACGCACACGGTTGATGTATTTTATTTGAGTTTACTTTAAGTTTCTATGATCGGATGTTATAAAAATTTCCAAGTTGCCACATAACCATGGGCACAACTTCTTGAAAAGATTTGACCTAGCTGGGGTGCTCCAACTCATCCATCACAAACTAGCCACACGTTGTGTGGAAAACCTCAACCACGAGAAAACCCGTAGTATCCTTAGAATTCCGGTGGAAAACCTCAACCTCGAGGTAGCCCAAAGTATCCTAGGAATCCTGTGCACAAGACGTTCATTAAAAGTAAAACAAATCCAGCAAGGCCTCCTAGTGAGCCAGATCCGCATCTAGAGCCACACGATCTCTATCTATGGGCATCATCCGTCTATGTGAAGTGCACAGTAGCCAAAAAATGCCTCGAGTTTCCCCGAGGTGGAACCACCGTCTGCTAGATAGGTGGACCAACACTTATGAGGAACACTAGCCTGGGGGTTGATTAATTATCCATGGGGTGATCATGCCCTATGCATATTTTAGTAGTTATGAAGCAAATAATACCAATGATGGGCCTTGACAGAAGATTTTTATCACAAAATAAAAATCAATGGGGTCCCTATAACAACCCCAATGTAAGTGCATCTAGTGCCCCTTAGTGATTTTGGTGTATTGAAGACCTATAGGTTAAGGAGCTAATGTGTTTGTGAGTGTACATAGGCTCTATAAGTCGATGAGGAGTTTGATATATTCGGAGATTACCGACCCCTAAAAATGTATGTCTTCAACTGAAGACTTTGGTGAAGACTTTGCTGAAGACTTTGGTATTCCCTGAAGACTTTGAAAATGAAGAAGTTGGTGTGACCTTGAAGATATGAACGAGGACTATGAAGCATGAAGAATTTTGTTTTCATAGTTTCATTTCCTTTCCTTGAGTCATAGGAAACACCGTACTATTAAAGGGGGCCAAGGTAATACTAAGGAAAATTTCCAACTGATGCTCAACTCAAAATCCTCCAACTACCCAATCCTTCGAGTGAAGCCTTTGTAAATCTCTTACGGTTCAATCAACTTCTTCAGTGACAGAGACGATGTTCTTCTGGTCTCTGATGAAATTGATCTAACAAAGGAGTTAGGATTTCTCTAGTGCGAATTGCCTACAAGTGAGGAATATGATAAGCATGAGGACTTTCATAGTTCGAAATTCCGACCGTTGCTGTGCTTAGCGCCAGCTGTCCCCAATCATCTTATGCACATAACGGTCATATCATTGGGGGCATTTATGTCTTATCATGTCAGGTTGCACCCTGGCTATAAATAGCCACCCCCACAAGCAATAGCTGGTTGGCTGCTCCGAGAGAGAAGTGACACTTGTCATTTGAGAGCAACCCATCCTGTGAGGACTTTGAAAGAAAATCTTAAGTGAGGAAAAACCCAAATCCAAACCACCAAACCCAAAGTGATTGAGCATCACTCAAGAGATTGTTCCTATGTGGAACCGATGCTTGTTACCTTTGAGGACTATGTATCCTGTAGACGGTTAGGCATCATGGTCTAGTGCATCTTGCAGTCAATTGGGGATCACAGAGTGACCTTGGTCTAGAGCATCCAGCAGTCAATTGTGGATCGTCGAGTGACCAGTTTGTGAGGGTTTTGGAAGTCTACCCTGAAGACTTACCACGAGTGTTGGGCAAGGACTTTGTGACCTTATATCAAGGAGAATACGATAATGACTGTGTGTCCTAGGACTATGTGTCCTCTGGTTTAAATACTAGGCCGCTCCAAAGCAGACGTACGACTATCACAGTAGTTGGAACTGGGTCATCAAACCATTGTCTTCATCGAGCTACCTGGTTCTATTTCCTCAACCCCTCTATTCCTCATATACTTGTTGATGAAATAGATCGTTATTGTTTGAAGAAATTAACTGAAGACTTTCACAATTTCCTCATCTCAAATTCATCAAGTTACATTGTTCCCCACCTGCTTATCCTGTATCATGCTACTTGTAATCTGTGCATGCTTTATTTCATCACGATGACTATGCCATTGCTATGTTCCTCATGCACTTGAGTACTTATTCCGCTACTAGTTATTCATCACATTTCAAATTCCTCAAGTTGAAATTCCTCAAGTGATGAATTTGTAAAAATCGCCTATTCACCCCCCCTCTAGTCGATATAATGCACTTTCAATTGGTATCAGAGCAAGGTACTCCCGTGTTCTGTGTGATTTTGGTTTAACCACCTGGAGTTCTAGTTATGTCAACTGCAGGTATGATCAAGGTTTATGCATGTTGTCCTACCTTCGATGGGATAGATTACCCCTACTAGAAGAATAAGATGTCCATGCATGTTGAGGCAATTGACAATGATCTCTGGTACGTTGTGGAAAATGGTGTTCCCTCTGTTACTCCCACGATCACTTCTGCTGATGTGAAGAGATTCAAGCAACTCGACTCTCAAGCGAAGAATATCATCTGTGGCCATCTAAGCAAAGGTCAGTATGGCAGAGTGAGTGCTTTGGAGTCATCTAAGCTTATCTGGGATTGGCTATCCAAAGTCAACGAAGGTGTTTCCACTCAATGTGACTCTCGTGTTGATGTTCTTCGCAATCTCTTCAACCGCTTCAAAAGACTCGACAATGAGAATGTTCAGCCAACGTTTGATCGTCTCACTGATATCTCCAATGAGCTTCAAGCACTGGGTGGTACTGATATCACTGATCACGAAGTGGGGAAGAAACTGCTAAGATCTCTTGATTCCTCATTTGATACTCTGGCCTTGATGATTCAAGAACGTGGAGACTACAAGTCACTTGATCCTGCTGATATTCTTGAGAGACTAAATACTCATGAATTCCAACAAGCTGAGAAGAGATACCTCTACGGGCCAAGCTATGGAAGATCTCATGCTCTGAAGGAAAAAGCAATTTCCTCATCCGAAGGCGAAGAATCTGATAGTAGCCTTGGTGATCCTGAAGAACTAAGTCAGGAGCTGGCAATGCTCGTGAGAAAATTCCAAAAATTCTCAAGGAGAGGTGGATTTGGAAAGTCATCAAAAAGTGGCTTGAGGAAATCAGATTCCTCAGATGACTACAAGAGAAAACTTGTCACAAATGCAAGAAACCTGGTCACTTCATCTCTGACTGTCCTCTCTAGGAAAAAGAATCAAATAATAAGAAGAAGAAGTACAAGGACGACAGTTCTGATGATTCAAAGAAAAAGAAGAAATCTTCAAAATCCTCAACTCCAAAGTCCTCATCTTCAAAGTCCTCAAATGCACAAGAAGAATGGTTCCAGAAAGGCTCGAGCTTTAATTGGCAAGGAAATGGACTCAGAAGAAGAATCTGAAGAATATGAAGAAGAGGAAGAATCTGAGGTAGAATCTGAATCTGGTGTCGCTAGCCTTGCTCTCGCTACTGCTTTCGTCAGCAAGTCCATCTTCAACTTTGAAGAAAATGACCACGCCAACGAATCTGATGTCAGCAATGATGATTATGCTTCCACCTATTGCTTCATGGCTAAAGGCTCCAAGGTACACAAGCATCACTCCTCCTCTGAATCAAGTGATGATGAATCTGATGAATATGTAAAACCTAGCTATGCCACACTTGCTAAAACTGCCACTAGGCAACAAAATGCACTTGAAAAACTTCACAAAATGCTAGACAAAAGCGATGATCTGTTGAATGAGGAAGTGGATCAGACTCAAACTCTGTATGATGATCTCAAAAGTCTTCAGACAAAGTATGAGAACCTTTAGAGTCATCATAATGCTCTCTTAAACGATCATGCGAAGCTTTCTTGTGAATTTCTTCAAAGAAAGCAAGATCTTGAGAAACTAAGAGTGTCTCATGAGGATCTCCAAAGGGAAAACGATTCCTTACTGGCTCAACAGATCAGTACTACTCAGTAAGAGTTTGTTCCAACTTGTTTGAAATGCATTGAACGTGAAACTGCTAATTCTTCACGTAAATGTTCAAATGCTTCTATTGCTGCAAATTCTTCAACTATGCCCGTGGTCACAAATTCCTCATCTGAGGATACCACATGTATCATTGACGAAAATGCAGGGTTGAAGGAATTGTATGTGACAGGCATGTACAAAAGTCTCAAAGGGCATCAAACCCTTTGCTATGTCCTCAAAAAGCAGATTCTTCATAGGAATCCTAGGAAAGAGGTTATTGCCTTTGAAAGGAAACTTAATGTTGATGGATCCTACTAAACATCTGAGCAATACCCCAAAACCTCATGGGTTGCTGCAAAAGGACCTCCTGTAGATCCATCCACTTTATCTGGCTTTACTTGTGATACTTCATATTCCTCTGATGAGTCACTTGACTCCAACTACAAATTCTTCAAAAATCAGAAAGGTAAAGTATTTATTAGATTTGTTGGAACTAACTGTAGGAACGGTTCATCTATGAAGAAAATCTGGGTTCCCAAGAACTCCTTACAAAATCTTCAAGTGAATGTCCTCACGACACCACTCATGAAGAACAACAACCCTAGATAAAATTCCTCATATGGACCAAAGTCTTTGCTTGGACCAAATTCCTCAAATGATCAAAAATATCATTCTCATACTAATGCATCTATTTTGCAGGGAAAGTCTAAGAGTTCTGAATATGTGCATTATTCTTCAAATCATTATGTTCATAAGTCCTCAAAGAATTTCTCTGCTTATTCATATGAGTACTCTAACCCTCATCCTATGAAATGAAGCTCACTAGCTTCAATGCCTCTCTTCTCATATGGTGCTCGCAGAATGATGAACTCTTTGCCACCCCTCTAGATGTGGGTGGTGAAGAAATTGAACTAATCTCTTATGCAGGGTCAGGTCTCCAGATGAACTTGAACATCTGGTGCATTTGCTGGAGACCTGAGAAAATGCTTGAAAGGACGCAAGCTGATCACGAAGAAATGAGTTCCTCATTTCTCACGTCCTCACACTGCTTTACTTACTATGTTGTGTGATGTAAATCTGTCTGATGAAATCGATGTCATATTGTTCACTCTGAAGCATATGAGTTTGTAAGTTGTACTAATTCATCTGTCGGATGAAACTCCAAAAGCTACTGAGTGGGTCCTCGATAGTGGATGCACAAACTACATGACTGGTGAAAAGAATATACTTATGAATTTGCCACTTGCTCCATCTCATCTGAAGCATATCACCTACGCTGACAAAGGAAAAAGCAAGGTACTGGGTCTAGGTAAGGTTGCAATCTCAAAGGACCGACACATGGATAAGTTGATGCTTGTTGAATCCCTCGAGTCCAACCTTATGCCTGTCTCAATGCTTTGTGATCCTGATATGATTGTCATCTTTGGGAAATATCGTTGTGTTGTCATCATGAAATCTGACAAATCCAGAGTCTTCGAAGGCTTTAGGAAATGAGACTTGTACATTGTTGATTTCTCTACAGGTCCTCAGCGTGCCACATGCCTCCTTGCAAAGTCCTCAGAAGGCTGGTTGTGGCATCGACGACTTGGACACGCTAGTATGAGGAACTTGCACACGCTTGTGAAGAAAAGGCATGTCATTGGCATTGAAGGTGTCAAATTCCTCAAGGACCACATCTGTGGTGCATGTGAGTCTGGGAAGATGACCAGATCCATGCATCCCTCAAAGACAATCATCACCACGACTCGACCCTTTGAATTTCTTCACATGGATCTCTTGGCCCCACTCATTATTCCATACTAACAAATTCTTCAAGTTTGTATGGCTTTGTCATTGTTGATGATTACTCTCGCTACACTTGGGTGCATATTATTCTGTACAAGTCTGAAGTGCAGGATGTCTTCAGACGATTTGCTTCAAGGGCCTCCACTAACTTCGGCGTCAAGATCAAGCATATTAAGAGTGATAATGGGACTAAGTTCAAGAATACCGATCTTGATGAATATCTTGATGAACTTGGTATTACTCATGTGTTATCTGCCCCATACACTCCTCAGCAGAACATCGTCGTGGAGTGC
Source organism: Hordeum marinum (assembly GCA_022496015.1). Classification (NCBI taxonomy): domain Eukaryota; kingdom Viridiplantae; phylum Streptophyta; class Magnoliopsida; order Poales; family Poaceae; genus Hordeum; species Hordeum marinum. The sequence continues at coordinate 227,583,824 of CM039677.1, read as the reverse complement.
AAGAACATGACTCTTGTTGAGATGGCTCGCACCATGCTTGATGAATACAAGACTCCTCGTCGCTTCTGGACCGAGGCAATTGATACAACTTGCCACATCATCAACAGGGTATATCTTCACAAATTCTTCAAGAAAACTTCATATGAACTCATGACTGGCAGGAAACCCAATGTAAGTTATCTCAAAGTCTTCGGTGCAAAATGCTGGATTAGAGATCCTCACCATAGTTCTAAATTTGCACCAAAAGCACATGAAGGTTTTATGCTTGGTTATGGGAAGGACTCGCAAACCTACAGAGTCTTCAACACCCATCACCAAAAGGTTATTGAAACTGTAGATGTGCGATTCGATGAAACTCATGGCTCGCAAAGAGAGCACCTACCTTCTATGATAGGTGAAAAGTCTCCCGAGGAATCCATTAGGCTAAAGGCCACTGAAGATGTCATACCCACTTAAGAATATCCTCAACCTACTGATGAAGTCATTCCAACCAATGAAGACATTCATGCTGATACACGTGAAGAAAACGGTGTTGATGAAAATCCTCAGCCACACCAACTTGCTCATCCAAGAGTTGCAAATGAAGTGCAGATTGACAAAATCATCAATGACATCAATGCACCAGGTCCTCTCACTCGCTCAAAAGCTTCGCATTTGACTAACTTTTGTGGGCACTTTGCTTTTGTCTCTATCATAGAGCCCACCAAAGTTGATGAAGCATTTAAGGAGCCTGAGTGGATTCAAGCTATGCAAGATGAATTGCATCAATTCAAGCTCAACAACATGTGGGAACTTGTTAAGCGGCCAGATCCTTGCAAGCACAACATCATAGGCACCAAGTGGATCTACTACAACAAGCAAGATGAAAATGGCCTTGTGGTAAGGTATAAGGCACGTTTGGTATCTCAAGGCTACACACACGTTGAAGGAATTGACTTTGATGAAACTTTTGCACCTGTTGCTAGACTTGAAGCTATTTGCATATTGCTTGCTTATGCTAACCATCATGATATAATCTTATATCAAATGGATATTAAAAGTGCATTCCTCAATGGTGAGCTTGAGGAAGAAGTATATGTTGCTCAACCCCTAGGTTTTGAAGACCCTAAGCATCCTGACAAAGTCTTCAGACTCAGCAAGGCTCTCTATGGCCTCAAGCAGGCCCCTCAGGCATGGTATGACACACTGAAGGAATTCCTAATGAAGAAAGGCTTCAAACCCGGTTCACTCGACCCAACTCTTTTCACTAAATCCTATGACAATGAACTATTCATATGCGACATATACATAGACGATATTATCTTTGGCTGTACTAACAAACGTTATAGTGATGAATTTGCCTATATGATGAGTGAAGAATATCAAATGTCTTTGATGGGAGAGTTGAAATTCTTCTTAGGTCTTCAAATTCGTCAACAAGACAATGGCATCTTCATCTCTCAAGAGAAATACCTCAAGGATGTTCTGAGGAAATTCAACATGCATGAATGCAAAGGCACCAAAACTCCAATGCCTTCAAAAGGCCCCCTTTTCACTGATGAAAATGGTAAAGATTTTGATCAGAAAGTATATCGCTCCATGATTGGCTCTTTCTTGTATCTATGTACATCTAGGAGTGATATTATGCTGAGTGTTTGCATGTGTGCCCGATTCCAAGCAACACCGAAGGAATCACTGTTGGAAATATGCCCTAGAGTAATAAATAAAGTGTTTATTATTGTATTTCCTTGTTCAGGATAATCGTTTATTATCCATGCTATAATTGTATTAATTGGAAACATGGATACATGTGTGGATACATAGACAAACACAATGTCCCTAGTATGCCTCTAGTGAAATAGCTCGTTGATCGAAAGATGGTTAAGGTTTCCTAGCCATGGACATGAGATGTCATTTGATAACAGGATCACATCATTAGGAGAATGATGTGACGGACAAGACCCAAACTACAAACGTAGCTTATGATCGTGTCAGTTTATTGCTATTGTTTTCTGCATGTAAAGTATATGTTCCTATGACCATGAGATCATGCAACTCACAGATACCGGAGGAGTACCTTGTGTGTATAAAACGTCGCAACGTAACTGGGTGACTATAAAGGTGCTCTACAGGTGTCTCCGAGGGTGTGTGTTGAGTTGGCATGGATCAAGATTGGGATTTGTTACTCCGTGTGATGGAGAGGTATCTCAGGGCCCACACAGTAATACAACATCACAATAAGCCTTGCAAGCAATGTGACTAAGTGTTAGTTACAGGGTCTTGTATTACGGAACGAGTAAAGAGACTTGCCAGTAACAAGGTTGAAGTAGGTATGGAGATACCGACGATCGAATCTCGGGCAAGTAACATACCGAAGAACAAAGGGAACATCATACAGGATTAACTGAATCCTTGACATAGAGGTTCGACCGATAAAGATCTTCGTAGAATATGTAGGAACCAATGTGGACATCCAGGTCCCGCCATTGGTTATTGACCGTAGAAGTGTCTCGTTCATGTCTATATAGTTCTCGAACCCGCATGGTCTGCACACTTAAGGTTTGGTGACATTTCGGTAGTATAGAGTTATGTATGGTGGTGACCGAAGGTTGTTCGGAGTCCCGGCTGAGATCCCGGACATCATGAGGAGCTTCGGAATGGTCTAGAGCTAAAGATTCATAGATAGGAAGTCCTGTTTTGGTCACCGGAAAAGTTTCGGGCTCATCGGTAGTGTACCGAGAGTGCCGGTAGTGTACCGGGAGACCTCCGGGAGGGGTATTTCGACCCAAGAGGCTTCATGGGCTGTGGGAGAGCGAATATCATCCCTTAGTGGTCTGGTGGAAACTCCCACACAAGGCCCATGTGGCTGGAGAAAAAACAACAACAGGAAAAGGTGGAAAAAAAGGAACGAATCCTAGTCCTACTAGGATTGGAGGAGAGTCCTCCAATCCTAGTTGGTTCGGCCGAAGCCCTTGGCTTGGGAAGCCAAGGCTGTCTCCTCTCCTCCTCTCCTCTTATACATACTGGAGGTTTTAGGGTTTCTGCACTAGATTTCCTGCCACGTGCTACCCGTTCCTCCAGTGCATAGTTTCTCCTCTAGATTGGATTTCTGCAGTGCTTAGGCGAAGCCCTGCCGGAATTGTTCCACCACCATCGCCGGACCGCCGTTAGGATTCCGGAGAAATCTTCTTCCTCTCCACTCCTTCTTGCTAGATCAAGACGGTGGAGATCGTCATCAAGCTATACGTGTGCTGAACACGGAGGTGCCGTCCATTCGATGCTAGATCGAAAGGATCGTGATCAAGTTCGTGGGACGGATCGTGATCAAGTTCGTGGGACGGATCATGATCGGATCGCGGGACGGATCATGATTGGATCGCGGGACGGATCGTGATTGGATTGCGGGACGCACGATGATTTGGATCGCGAAGACATTCGACTACACCAACCGCGTTTCTTAACGCTTCCCACTTAGCGATCTACAAGGGTATGTAGATCCACACTACCTCTAGTCGATGCTCATCACCATGGATAGATCTACGTGTGCGTAGGAAATTTTTTGTTTCCCATGCAACATTCCCCAATAGTGGCATCATGAGCTAGGTCTATGAGTTGATGAGATCTCGAGTAGAACACAAAAGGTTTGTGGGCATTGATTCTTAGATTTCTTCCAACCTTGGTCGTATTTTGGTTCAGTGGTATTGTGAGATGAAGCGGCCCGGACCAACATTACTCGTACGCTTACGAGAGACCGGTTCCCTCGATGCAACTTGTTGCCTAGATCGCTTGCGGGTGGCAGATTCTCTCACTTTAGTTGGATCGGATTCGATAAAGGCGGTCCTTGAGAAGGCTGAAAAGCAAATTATGTATTACCGTTGTGGTTTATGCGTAGGTGAGAATCGTTCTTGCTAGAAACCCGTAGCAGCCACGTAAAACATGCAACAACAATTAGAGGACGTCTAACTTGTTTTTGCAGGGTATGTTGTGATGTGATATGGCCAATTACATGGTGTGATGTATGTGATGTATGAGATGATCATGTGATTTATAGAATTTCATGACTTGCATGTCGATGAGTACGGCAACCGGCAGGAGCCATAGGGTTGTCTTTAATTATTGTATGACCTGCATGTCAATCATTAAGCGCTATGTAATTGTAACATCCCAAAATTTCATTTTGGAATGTTATGATATATAGCTATGCATCATCATCATATTGTTTGAGAGAATATAATGGTTGAAGTGTTTCTTTTGAAATTCTGAAATGTCACTTTCATCTTTCCCTTTTTCTTGTTTCACCTATTTGAAAACCTCTAGAAAAGTTCAAAGAAAAGAGGGGAGTAACATGACACTCCACACCAGGGGCATCTTGGTGGAATATTTGAACAATAAAATCAGGGGGCTATTTGAAAACTTATTGCAAAAGGATTTAAAATCAAAAATAGCAATTTCTGAAAATATTTTTTTTTCAAAGTATTCAATATGATAGAGGAAAAATGTTCACTGAATAGAATTAATTCTCCTGATCATTTTGATATATATATTTCCTATATTTGGGAATGTTCTAAATGCTTTTAAATGAGTTTTACTGCTCTGGATATTAAAAAGGAAACAATTTAATTTGAAAACGGGCCGGCCCACAGCAGTTATTTACCGAAACCGCTCCCAGCCGACCGACCGACGCGCTGACGCCGCCCTCCCTCTCTTTGACGCCCTATCCCCACCGCCAGATCCCGAAGACGCCGCGGTCGCCTTCCTCCTCGCGTCGACAGAACCTCGCTGGCGATTCCTCCTCTCCGGATCTCCCTCCTCTTTACTTCCCTGACCACCGCACCGGCCCTATAAGTAGCCCCGACCCTCCGCTCCTCATTCCACCCCCGAGCCCCCACTCTACCTTGCCAGAGCGCTTCCCACACCCTCGTCGGAGTTTGGATCCCCACCGAAGCTCCCGGAGCTCGTGTCCGTTGCCTCTATCGTCCCCACTCCCCTTCGACACCACCCAAGCACGCCGGAGACCCGCCGCCGTCGTTTTCACCCCTTGGACGCCGTCCCCAACCACCGGAGCACCGCCCCCGATGACCTCGCTGCCTCGGCCTCTCCGGAGAACTCCATCGCCGGTGACCCCCTTCTATGTGAGCCCCCTCTCCCGCTCTTATCCATTCGTTCGAAGATCAACGCGCCAGATTAGATCATTTTAAAACCCGAACCGGTACATGGTAAGCTTCGGTCACCCTCCCGCAAATGCCCACATGCACACCCTCACGGCCAACCAAGACCCGCCACGTAGCCCCTGTCCGATGAGTTTTATTTTTCCTTTTTCTGATTCTGTTTTAGAAAACAGAATGTTTTCTGTTTTTGTTTTTGTTATAACTTTTAAACTATTTAGTGTTTTTAGTTGATTCTTTTTGCATTAGTTCACATATTTGATGTAGTTTATGTCTGTATGCTTAGATTTCAAATTTGAACTTTAAATTTTGAATCTAATCAAATTTGTTCAAATTACTAAAATCTGTATAACTATAGTTTAAAAATATATTGTTGAGTGAATCTTTTTGCCACTGTTTGGTATTAGTTACACCTATCATTCTACATGATTTGAGTATTTTTTTGAATAAATTTAGTTACTGTTTTTAACCAAAAACAGAATCTGTTTAGTCCTTAATGTAGTTTAGTTTTCTTAATTTTCATTTAATTTGAACCTGAATTAGCTCACCTTTTGTTAATAGTTTTCTTAAGTTTCTGTTGTTTAAAACATTGAGGTAACATTACTTGCTAATATTTAGAATGATTGTTTAGTTTTAGACCATGTTGTTATAGGAATCTTTATATCTTTTTCATTAGGTATAGTTTTATAAAACAATTTAGTTTTACTTTCACAAACTAGTTAGATGATTTAGTTAGATTTCTAATAAATAATTTTAGTAATTCTATTATGTTAAGTAAAATGATAATAATATGAGTGATAACAATATTATTGTTTTGGTTTCCTATTCCAAAGTTATAGGAAGATTCTAGTTATTTTCATTTTAGTAGTGTTTCTTTACACAAAAGTTTTAGTGAATTTGATTCTGTTTACAAAAATTGATTTTCTTTACTATGTCTTTTCTACTAACTATTGTTTGGTTGGTTGTCTTAAAGTAGTAGTAGTAGAAGTTTTTGACACTAAAAATTTTTGTGAGTCAATTTTTTTTATTTTGATTTCTTTCTCTTGATTGATACTATTAAATGGTTTTAGTATTGTTTGTTTACCCTTGCTGAATTGTGTGAATTGTTTTGTATTTATGCTTATGGTGTGCTCTTGTTTGATTCGTTAGATCATCCGGAGTGTGAAGCTTGTTATCTAGAGTCACTCGAGTACGAGGATCGTCAGCAAGGCAAGTCACTTTGATCATCTCTACCTATGTTTTATTGCATTAGTTCTTCCATCACCCCAATTGCATGCAAAGTAGGTAATTGGAAACTTGGCTACTTGTTGTAGTATCATGTGGTAGGTACCCCTCAACCCCTTGACCCATTGGCCCTAGGAAACGTTGTTTTACATTTTGCTATGCTATTAGTAGACGGGGTTGGTTGTGTGATTCATGAGAGTTGTGAGTTAATAATTTCAAGACCTACATGATGATCAAGTCTTCAAGACTCCAAGTCTTCAACTTACCTCTGGGTGGATGATGGTTGAACGGCGCCCTGGAGAAACCAATGGTTAGCCTACATGATGTTGGAGATGTGCCAGTATTCATGCGGAAAGGTCCACCTAGGCAAAAAGAGATGGATGGATGCTTCAAGACCCAAGGCTTACCTGCACAGCCACAAGTCATTATGGGCTCTAGCTTTGTTGGATATCGTGGTGACCCTAGACAGGCGGTGCTACGAGATGTAGAAGAACGGTAGGAAAGGATGGGCACCAACAGAGTCGTAGGGAAACCCTTTAGAAGACCATGTTTTGGTCATTCGTTTCTCAAACACCATGAAGTGCGAGAAATCCAACAGAGGCGATCAAATCTTGTGGGGAACGTGTGCAAAACTCTGCAGAGTACCCAAACCTAATCGATTAGCCGTGTCCACGGTCATGGACAGTTTGAGCCAAAGGAACTGAAACTATCTAGAACTCTCAACACAATAAATTATATTGATATGGGTTATTAATGTCAACTTGGGTATGAGAATTGGTTGGTGGAACCATCTCATTAATCAACCAACATTGTAGTAATTATGCCTTTGCCCTCTCTTGTTGTAGGAAAAATTTGGCTTTATGCAAAAACTTACTACACCACCTGTCATATTTGCATATAGACTAGATGATTACCTTACCCCCTCTCTTGTGACTTTGCCGGCATATTCAATATGCTGACCTATACGGATGCAACGTATCATGCTGCAGAGTACTTTTCCGACCAGGAGTGAGGATACGCTCTACGCTCGGTGAAATGCCCTTGGAGTCAGATGGTGTCGTGCCGGTGACGATGGAGATCATGCCGGTGCTTTCAAGATGGAGATCTAAAGCACAAGTTCATGGCCATATCATGTCACTTATGAATTGCATGTGATGTTAATCCTTTTATGCACCTTGTTTTTCTTAGTACGATGGTAGCATTATAAGGTGATCCCTCACTTAAATCTCAAGATAAAATTTTGTTCTCCCCGAGTGTGCACCGTTGCGAAAGTTCGTCGTGTTGAGACACCACATGATGATCGGGTGTGATAGACTCTATGTTCACATACAACGGGTGCAAGCCAGTGTTGCATGCGCAGAACACTCGGGTTAAACTTGACGAGCCTAGCATGTACATACATGGCCTCGGAACACAAGAGACCGAAAGGTCGAACATGAGTCATATAGTAGATATGATCAACATAATGATGTTCACCATTGAAGCCACCTCAACTCACGTGATGATCGGACTTGAGTTGGTGGATTTGCAAAATGTGACACTCAGATGACCTGAGGGATGTCAATTTGAGTGGGAGCTTTAGTAATTTGATTAACTAAACTCATTATCTTGAACAATAGTCTAAGTAAACTTTGCATATTTATGTTGTAGATCAATGGCTCGCGCAGTAGCACCCCTGAATTTTAATGCATTCCTAGAGAAAGCTAAACTGAAAGAAGATGGAAGTAACTTTGTTGACTGGGCTCGTAATCTGAGAATTATCCTCACGGCTTCCCAGAAATCATATGTCCTTCATGCACCGCTTGGTGACCAACCAGAAGACATGACCTCCGAAGACATTAAGAATGCTTGGGAGGCACGTACTGGAGATTACTCAATAGTTCAGTGTGCAATATTGTATGGCTTAGAACCGGGACTTCAAAGACGTTTTGAACGTCATGGAGCATATGAGATGTTCCAGGAGTTGAAGTTTATCTTTCAGAAGAACGCCCGGATCGAGAGGTATGAAACCTCCGATAAGTTCTATGCTTGCAAGATGGAGGAGAACGGGTCTATTAGTGAACATATTCTCAGAATGTCTGGGTATTCAACTCGTCTAGCGTAGTTGGGAATTGCCCTTCCGCCAGAGCCGATCACTGACAGAGTTCTTCAATCATTGCCACCTAGTTACAAGAGCTTTTTGATGAACTATAACATGCATGGGATGAACAAGTCAATCACCGAGCTATTTGCGATGCTAAAAGTCGCTGACTCTGAAATCCAGATAGAACATCAAGTGTTGATGGTCAATAAAACCACTAGTTTCAAGAAAAATGGCAAAGTCAAGGGCAAGGGCAAGAAGTGTAAAACCAAGAAGGATGGCAAAGAAGTTGCTACTCCTGTAAAGAAGCCCAAGCATGGACCCAAGGCAGAAACTGAGTTCTTTCATTGCAAGGGAACTGGTCACTGGAAGCGGAACTGCCCCAAGTACCTGGCTGACAAGAAGGCGGCCAACGACAAACAAGGTATATATGATATACATGTTGTTGATGTGTACCTTACTAGCTCTCATAGTAGTGCCTAGGTATTTGATACCGGTTTGGTTGCTCACATTTGCAACTCAAAACAGGAACTACGGAATAAACGAAGGCTGGCAAAGGACGAAGTGATGATGCGCATGGGAAATGGTTCCAAGGTTGATGTGATCGCCGTCGGCATGCTCTCTCTTCGATTACTATCGGGATTAGTGATGAACCTGAATAAATGTTATTTAGTGCCCGCGTTAAGCATGAACATTATATCTGGATCTTGTTTATTGCGAGACGGTTACTCATTTAAATCAGAGAATAAAGGTTGTTCTATTTATATGAGTAATATATTTTATGGTCATGCACCCAATGTTAGGGGTTTATTCATATTGAATCTTGATAGTGATGACACACATGTTCATAACATTGATGCCAAAAGATGTAGAGTTGATAATGATAGTACCACTTTCTTGTGGCACTGCCGTTTAGGTCATATTGGTGTAAAACGCGTGAGGAAGCTCCATGCTGATGGACTTTTGGAGTTACTTGATTTTGAATCACTTGACACATGTGAACCATGCCTCATGGGAAAGATGACTAAAACGCCGTTCTCTAGAACAATGGAAAAGCGAGTGACTTATTGGAAATCATACATACTGATGTGTGCGGTTCGATGAGCATTGAGGTGTGCGGTGGATATCGTAATTTTCTCACCTTCACTAATGACTTAAGTATATGGGTATATTTACTTAATGAAGCACAAGTCTGAAACGTTTGAAAAGTTCAAGCAATTTCAGAGTGAAGTTGAGAATCATCATAACAAGAAGATTAAATTCCTGCGATCTGATCGAGGAGGTGAATATCTGAGTTATGAGTTTGGTAGTCACTTAAGACAGTGTGGAATTGTTTCATAGTGGACACCGCCTGGAACACCACAGCGTAATCGTGTGTCCGAACGTCGTAATCGAACCTTATTAGATATGGTGCGTTCTATGATGTCTCTTACCGATTTGCCATTATCGTTTTGGGGTTATACATTAGAGACACCCGCATTCACTTTAAATAGGGCACCATCGAAATCCGTTGAGACGACGCCATATGAACTGTGGTTTGTAAGAAGCCAAATTTGTCATTTCTTAAAGTTTGGGGATGTGATGCTTATGTCAAAAAGCTTCAGCCTGAAAAGCTGGAACCCAAATCGGAGAAATGCATCTTCATAGGATACCCGAAAGAGACAGTCGGGTATACCTTCTATCTCAGATCTGAAGGCAAAGTGTTTGTCACTAAGAATGGAACGTTTCTTGAGAAAGAGTTTCTCTCGAAAGAATTGAGTGGGAGGAAAATAGAGCTTGATGAGGTTATTGAACCTTTACTTCAACCAGAAGGTAGCGCAGCGCAGAAAGATGTTTCTGTGGAACCAATGATGGTAGAAGAGGAAGTTAATGATGATGATCATGAAGCTTCGGATCAAGCTGCTATTGAACCTCGTAGGTCAACAAGGCCGCGTACTACCTTTGAGTGGTACGGCAACCCTGTCTTGGAGGTTATATTGTTGGACAACAATGAACCTACGAGCTATGGAGGAGCAGTGATGGTCCCGGATTCCGAGAAATGGTTAGAGGCCATGAAATCCGAGATGGGATCCATGTATGAAAACAAAGTATGGACTTTGGAAGTATTACCTTAAGGGCGAAATGCCATTCAGAACAAATGGATCTTTAAGAAGAAGACAGACGCGGATGGTAATGTCACCGTCTATAAAGCTCGACTTGTGGCAAAGGGTTTTTCACAAGTACAAGGAGTTGACTACAATGAGACTTTCTCACCGGTAGCGATGGTTAAGTCTGTCAGAATCATGTTAGCAATAGCTACTTATTTCGACTATGAAATTTGGCAGATGGATGTCAAAACAGCGTTCCTCAATGGTTTCCTTGAGGAAGAGTTGTATATGATGCAACCCGAAGGTTTTGTCGATCCAGAGAATGCTGACAAAGTTTGCAAACTTCAACGATCCATTTATGGACTGGTGCAAGCATCTCAGAGTTGGAATAAGCGCTTTGATGAGGTGATCAAAGCGTTTGAGTTTATACAAGTTTACGGAGAAGCTTGTATTTACAAGAAAGTGAGTGGGAGCTCTATAGCATTTCTAGTATTATATGTGGATGACATATTGCTGATTCGAAACAATATAGAAATGCTAGAAAGCGTGAAGGAATATTTGAACAAGAGTTTTTCAATGAAGGACCTAGGAGAAGCTGCTTTCATATTAGGCATTAAGATCTATAGAGATATGTCGAGACGCTTAATAGCACTTTCACAGAGCACATACCTTGATAAAAGTTTTGAAGAAGTTCAAAATGGAACAGTCCAAGAAGGGGTTCTTGCCTGTGTTACAAGGTGTGAAGTTGAGTAAGACTCAATGCCCAGTAGCTGCAGAAGATAGAGAAAAGATGAGTGTCATCCCCTATGCTTCAGCCATAGGCTCTATCATGTATGCAATGCTGTGCACAAGACCCGATGTTAGCCTTGCCATAAGTATGGACGGAAGGTTTCAAAGTGATCCTGGAATGGAGCACTGGCAAGCGGTCAAGAATATCCTTAAGTACCTGAAAAGGACTAAGGAAATGTTTCTCGTCTATGGAGGTGATGAAGAGCTCGTCGTAAAGGGTTACGTCGATGCAAGCTTTGACACTGATCCGGACAACTCTAAGTCACAAACTGGATACGTATTTATTCTTAACGGGGGAGCGGTAAGCTGGTGCAGTTCCAAGCAAAGCGTGGTAGCTGATTCTACGTGCGAAGCGGAATACATCACAGCCCCGGAGGTGGCGAGGGAAGGTGTCTGGATGAAGCAGTTCATGACAGATCTTGGAGTAGTGCCCAGTGCACTGAATCCAATGAACCTATTCTGTGACAACACTAGTGCCATTGCTCTAGCCAAGGAACCAAGGTTTCACAAGAGGACCAGACACATAAATCGACGCTTCAACTCCATCCGCGATTACATCGTGGAGAAAGACATAAATATTTGCAAAGTGCACACGGATCTGAATGTTGCAGACCCGTTGACTAAACCTCTTCCAAGGGCTAAACATGATCAACACCAGAACTGCATGGGTGTTCGATTCATTACAATGTAAATCACATAGTGATGTGAACGAGATTACTGACTCTAGTGCAAGTGGGAGACTGTTGGAAATATGCCCTAGAGGCAATAAATAAAGTGTTTATTATTGTATTTCCTTGTTCACGATAATCGTTTATTATCCATGCTATAATTGTATTAATTGGAAACACGGATACATGTGTGGATACATAGACAAACACAATGTCCCTAGTATGCCTCTAGTGAACTAGCTCGTTGATCGAAAGATGGTTAAGGTTTCCTAGCCATGGACACGAGATGTCATTTGATAACGGGATCACATCATTAGGAGAATTATGTGATGGACAAGACCCAAACTACAAACGTAGCTTATGATCGTGTCAGTTTATTGCTACTGTTTTCTGCATGTCAAGTATATGTTCCTATGACCATGAGATCATGCAACTCACAGATATCCGAGGAGTACCTTATGTGAATCAAACGTCGCAACGTAACTGGGTGACTAAATAAAGGTGCTCTACAGGTGTCTCCAAGGGTGTCTGTTGAGTTGGCATGGATCAAGACTGGGATTTGTTACTCCGTGTGATAGAGAGGTATCTCAGGGCCCACTCGGTAATACAACATCACAATAAGCCTTGCAAGGAATGTGACTAAGTGTTAGTTATGGGGTCTTGTATTACGGAACGAGTAAAGAGACTTGCCAGTAACGAGGTTGAATTAGGTATGGAGATACCGACGATGGAATCTCGGGCAAGTAACATACCGAAGAACAAAGGGAACATCATACGGGATTAACTGAATCCTTGACATAGAGGTTCGACCGATAAAGATCTTCGTAGAATATGTAGGAACCAATGTGGATATCCAGGTCCCGCCATTGGTTATTGACCGTAGAAGTGTCTTGGTCATGTCTACATAGATCTCGAACCCGCAGGGTCTGCACACTTAAGGTTTGGTGACGTTTCGGTAGTATAGAGTTATGTATGGTGGTTCCGGAGGTAAAGATTCATATATAGGAAGTCCTGTTTTGGTCACCGGAAAAGTTTCGGGCTCACCGATAGTGTACCGAGAGTGCCGGTAGTGTACCGGGAGACCTCCAGAGGGTATTTCGACCCAAGAGGCTTCATGGGCTGTGGGAGAGTGAATATCAGCCCTTAGTGGGTTGGTGGAAACTCCCACACAAGGCCCATGTGGCTGGAGGAAAAAACCAATAGGAAAAGGTGGAAAAAGAAAAAAAAGGAACGAATCCTAGTCCTACTAGGTTTGGAGGAGAGTCCTCCAATCCTAGATGGTTCGGCCGAAGCCCTTGGCTTGGGAAGCCAAGGCTGCCTGCTCTCCTCCTCTCCTCTTATATATACTGGAGGTTTTAGGGTTTTTGCACTAGATTTTTAGCCACATGCTACCCGTTCCTCCAGTGCATAGTTTCTCCTCTAGATTGGATTTCTGCAGTGCTTAGGCGAAGCCCTGTCGGAATTGCTCCACCACCATCGCTGGAGCGCCATCAGGCTGCCGGAGAACTCTTCTTCCTCTCCACTCCTTGTTGGATCAAGACGGTGGAGATCGTCATCAAGCTGTACGTGTGCTGAACATGAAGGTGTCGTCCGTTCGGTCCTAGATCGGAAGGATCATGGTCAAGTTTGTGGGACGGATCATGATCGGATCGCGGGACGGATCGTGATTGGATCGTGGGACGGATTGTGATTGGATCGCGGGACGCACGGCGATTTGGATCGCGAAGACGTTCGACTACACCAACCGCGTTTTTTAACGCTTCCCTCTTAGCGATCTACAAGGGTATGTACATCCACTCTCCCTCTCGTCGATGCTCATCACCATGGATAGATCTGCGTGTGTGTAGGAAATTTTTTGTTTCGCATGCCACGTTCCCCAACAATCACACCATAAGGCGGTGAAACATATTCTTCGATACTTAGCTCACACACCAACGCTTAGATTATGGTATCCCAAGGGCTCAAATCTTCAACTCGTCGGATACTCAGATGCTGACTATGCTGGAGATCGTGTGGATCGCATGTCAACCTCAGGCACATGGCATTTCCTTGGACGATCCTAAGTCTGTTGGTCCTCAAAGAAGTAGAACTGCGTGTCACTATCTACTACTAAAGCTGGGTACATTGCTGCTGGTTCATGTTGCGCTCAGCTGTTGTGGATGAAGCAAACCCTCAAGGATTATGGCATCAACGTGAAGAATATGCCCCTCTATTGCGATAATGAGAGTGCTACCAAGATTGCTCACAACCCAGTTCAGCACTCCAAGACCAAGCACATCCAGATTCATCATCATTTTCTTCGAGATCATGTACTCAAGGGCGACATCTCCATCGACCACATCCCCATGGAAGAACAACTGGCCGATATCTTCACTAAGCCCTTGGATGAAAAGAGATTTTGCTAGTTGCGTTGTGAGCTAAATATCCTAGAATCTTCGAATGTTATTTGAAAAGGACATGCATCCTAACACTTTTGCAAAATTGATGACTTAGATGTGCAACACACGAAGTACCGTTTTTCTTCAATCAACGAAGAATAACTCTCTAAGTGTGAAGAAATTAATGAAGAATTTGATCCTCAGAACCCTACGACAATTGTACACAGTGTCTGAAATCATCATTCTTATACGGTGGGTCACGTCACCAACCATAGTTGAAATTCTTCAAAGTTGAGTTTTTTGTCACTTTGCAAATTCTTCAATTTTTCAAATTCCTCAAGTTTACAAATTCCTCAACTTTTCAAATTCGTCAACTCTTCAAATTCTTCAAACTATGAAACTCATGTTCCTCATTGACTATATATATATATATATATATATATGAGTTTTTCAATGTCCTCAACAACATTCACTTATTGCTAATTCCTCAAGTTGATTTTTCATCTAAGTGAATGTGATCGGACCCATTCCTCCTCTATGCTAAACTCAACCCAGTCCGTTCACAAATTTTCATATGCATTCTACTTTGAAACTTGTTCAAAGTGTTCACTGTGTCCTTGACAGGTGAAGAATTTGCGAACGAAAATTTCAAAATTTTCACTATCTAAATTTTTGACGCTTCCCGCTCAAACCATTCTGATTCCCACGACTGGATAACCCATGATTCCCCACTATCGCCACTACACAGAACATGGGTGACACATGTCGCGTGGAGAGCAAGGGTCAGGGGCTATCTTGTCCAAAATCTTCGGACAAATTGGTTTTCACCTCCACTATAAATAACCCCTTCCCTTTCACTATGCTCGATTACTCCTCACTCCCACTCTCTCCCGAGGTCCGACTTAGCTCCGCCGCTAAAATCATCACTGCTGGTGTGGAAGAGTTTCACTACCTCAACCTCGCCGTCGTCGTACTCGCATCGGCAGCGGAAATCTTCACTCTGCCACCATTGTAGCTGTCTCCCTCTGCCAAGCTAGGGCGTGGGAGATCTGAACTGACGGACTTCCTAAATTTCATCTCACTGTTCGTCATGTTCTTCATCAGGGTAAATAAAATTTGTTTTTACTTCCCTTGTTTGATCTTCAAGCTTTCCTCAATTTTCTCAAAGGTATTTATTCTTCAAGAATCTCATTCTAAAGCACCTTACATGTTAATACACTTGATGTTTTTCCTAAGTTATGATGTTTTTCGAGATTCCTCAATTGTGTGGATCCTCAAAATTTTGCACAACTCTGGAACATAAGACACAGAACACTTAGTGAAAATCCTCAACACACACATGGTCAAATTCCTCACACTTGATGTTATTGAAAAAATTCTGAGAACGCATATGACCTCTTCAAATTCCTCGCACATATACTCTGTTCACAGGTACAAACATGTCCGCTGATGAATCACTAGGTTCTCATCAACTTAACTCATTTGTAGTGTTTCTTGAGGAAAAATTGTGCACTTCTTCAGAATCTTCAAGAGTTTAGACTCCTCAACCGAAGAAAATGGCTGATGGGAGGAAGCCACAGAAGGGTGGAAAGAAACCAGATGTGCAGACTGCCTTTTAGATACCTGATGACTTGTATGAGAAATATTGCACGCCAGATGAAGAAATTCATGGGAAAGAAACAACAAAGTAGAGAAAGATCCGCTTACAGAAAATTGAGAGGAGATGGGAAAAGGAGTGGAAAGAATATCGCTATGTCACTCCCAAGTATATGATGAAATTCGCAGTCAAACCCCCTTGTAACAGGCCACCCTGGGCTCCGAACCAAATCGCTGATCCCACAAGTCTCAAGACTGGTGTTGACTTTCCTCATGAATGGGAAAAACAGCAAGCAAAGTTGGCTAAGAAAACAAACGAGGTTGTGAAGAAATTCAATGAAGACTTTGTTGCTGCTGTGATTGCTAGAGCTTCTGCAAGTGCTCCGAAGAAAACTATGGTGAAGAAATCTGCTGTGAAGTCAAAGTCTTCATCTTCAAAATCATCACAGCAAATTCCTCAAGCAAAGTCTTCAAAGACCTCAACCACTAGTTCAGTAGCTGCTCTGTTCTTTGATGCTACCTCAAAATCCTCAACACCTGTGCACCTTGCATCATATCAGAGGACAGAGGGATTCTCCATTGCTTCAAAGGTCTCTACAAGTCCCTCTGCTCAAGCAAAGTCTTCAACAAGTCCTACTATGTTGAAACTGAAGAAAACTGCTGGACGAGGTCAAAGACCAAGTCCTCACACAAGCAAAGCTGTGGTGACTGTACCCTTAGGATCTGAGGATGATGATGAAGCTGATGATGAAGAACTGGAAGAAATCATTAGAGAAAGTCAGCAAAAGGCTGCACCAAAGGCAGTTCTGTTCCTCTCATGCTGGATCCCAAGATGATCCCCAATTTCATTGATATATGGCATGAGGATCCAAGCACCCCACTTTCCTCACTGAATCTGCTTCTTGGTGTGTACCATGTCCTCACCCACTTTATAGCTGAGGAAAATGGAAAAGAGATCAAACTCAGAGAGCTAAGAGAAATAGGCTCGAAAAGAAAAATTTGACTCCGAATCAACTCCTCATAGCTCAGTCTGAAATTCGTTGTCTCTCTGAGGAACAAAACAAATATGATGCTGAATGGAGAGGCACCAAAGTGAGATTTGTCAAGGCAGCCCAAGCTGCCGTTAAGAACCACAACTCAAGGGTTGCAGCTCAGTCCCAACCACAAATTCCTTAGGCTGATGAATCTGCTCAGCCTGCTAATGACTCTGCTCCTGTAGCTTAGGAAGCTCAGTCTGCTGAAGAAACTGACATGCCAACTGAAGTCTTTGCTGCGCCTGAGGAAATTAATACCATAAGGGAGACTGCATCAGTTGTGCCTGAAGAAAATGCTCCTCCTTCACCTCAACTGAAACAGTTAAATCATCAAGGCTGAAGACAATCCTCCTTCCTTCTACATCAGAAGTGAAAAAGACCAAGGCTGCGGAGAAGAGGGCAGTGAAACGAAAAGCATCAACTTTAGATTCCGCAGCAGTGAAGAAATTGAAGACGCTGTCACGTTCTTCATCAGAACCGTTTGATGCAATGCCAAACAACTCCTTGCCAGCCCATGGAATCGTGTCATTTGGTGTTGACTATGTCGTCCCAAATGATGAGTAAAAGTATCAATCTGCTGCTACCTCAGAGCAGGTTGATGAAGAAATTGAAGTGGAAGCAAATGCTTCAACTCCAAAGGTATCATCGCCCTGACTCAGTTGACTGCTGAAGAGGCCGGCGTTGAAGAAATTGATGAGGACGTGGACATTGGCAACACAACCCCTGTCATCAATGATGAATATTGGGAAGCTGCTCACCCAAATTCCCCAATAACCACTCCTCTGTCACAAATTCCTCAGTCTCCAGCCCAGACTGAAGAAATAGAACCAGGATCTGATGACTTTGCTGCCATTGCTACTGAAGAGATCCTGGCTGCATCGGCTAATGAACTTGCTGCTCCAACTGCCACTGAGGAAACTGCTGCACAAATTCCTCAGTCTGAAGAATTTCCTCCTAAGCCTAAGGATATTATGGGCCACTTCAAGCCTAACCTTCAGTCAAAGCCACGAATACCATTCAAAGGCTCAAAGTGCCCCAAATTTCTCAAAATAAATTTCTTCAATGAGCACATTTTCTTCATCGGACCTAATCCATATGACTCAGCTCGGGCAGGACGCACCAGATTTTGGACTCCAACACAGATGAATTATTATGCATCAGTGTTGTTTGACAAGAAGAAAGTCTTCGAGCACCATCAAATTCCTCATGTGGACATGGAAATGATCCCTTCCTTCACACCCGTGCTCTCAGTTCTTCACGATGTAGGAATTCTTCCGTTCTGTGTGGATATATGCGATTGGAATGAAGAGCTCATTCTTCAATTCTATGTGACTCTGCACATCATAGGTGATGCTTCTGACATCAACTCATGGGTCTTGGACTGGATGACCGGGTCTACTCACTACACTGCCCCAACATCAGAATTGCTTTGGTCTGTCCCAGTTCCACTTCCTTCAGAAGAGGCTCGCTGCCTGTTTGATGAACCTGCTCTTCCCAACTATATGATGCAAGTGCTGATGAAACCTCTGGCTTCTAGAAAACCTCAAAGGATCACCTTCCTTGTGAAGGATTTGCTCTATGTGCCCAGGACGGTTTATCGCATCCTGACCAAAACCCTTTGTCCTCAAAAGGGTCACAACTCTAAAGAAGAAGAAATTGAGGGAGTCATGAAGAACATGCTATTCAACATCATTCATGGGATTCCCGTCAACTACCACGATTTCTTCATGAGGACATTGGCCAATGCAGCTACATCCCCATTTGAATTGAAGCCTTATGCTCCCTGGATCATGAAATTCATTAGATCAAGGTCTTCAATTCCCTTCAAGGCTGACTTTCAGAATCACTTCAGTTTCCTGCTTCCTATTGAAGTCCTCAAGAACACAATTGCCTCAGTTGAAGGAAAAGGCAAAGCTATCATTGATGAAGGTACTCGTCCATTGGATGGTCAGTTTCTCAAAGCTGCATGTTATTCCACTAATGATGACACTGCCACTCAGGACTCTGCTGCAAAAGCCTCAGCACAAAAACCTCGAGAGTCTGCCCCTCATGTGATGACTGATCGTGAACTGCTTATAAGTCTTCATCAGAAGATTGACCGCAACCACAACTGGGTCAAGCGTCAGTTTGGTTCAATTCTTCAGAACATGACTGTGACGCAGAACTCGGTAAAGAAAAATCACTACTATGTGCATGAAATCTTCAATTGCGCTTGGGCCATTCTGTATCACCTCAAGACTCCTGAGGAATTGAAGGAAATGAACCTTGAGCAGAACCTTGACTGGGCTCATCCTCCTTAGAAGAAATTCAAGAAAGTTCAAGTTCCTTAGCTGGTTCCAAGCTCATATTCTTCATCGCGTGAAGTAGATGAAGCTGAGGACATTGACAATACTGCAGCGGGCCCTGCATCGGCAAATGACTCTGACAATGCTGCCGCCCCTTCATCACCCTCAAGATGAAATTCTTCAAGGGTCGTTAGTCCTCAGTTTTCGTCCCTTTTGGTCTTCGATGACAAAGGGGGAGAAAATTTGAGTTAGTCTTCAAGTGGGTCTCTATATATATGGGATATTTTTGTTTAAGTACAACTCTCGCTCTTCTGAAGCTTTCGTTGGTGAGTTGTAAACTTAAGTTCGATGGTGGTCTGACTCTTTTGAACTGCTTTCCACATGCTTATTTCCTCAAAGTACCTTAGTGCATGCATGCTGAATTTCGTCAGACACCAATTTTTCATCATGCATTTAAAATTCTTCGTATCATATGTTAAATGCGTGTATGAATTACAAGATATAGGGGGAGTTCTCCATGGTTTTATCCTACCATGTGCATTTGCAGTCCAAAGCAAATTCCTCAAAAATGCACATCTTCAGGGGGAGTTCTTCTATATCTTGCAATCAAATTCCTCAAACTCAGTACTTAAACCTCATATTATTATCCCCGTTTAAACTTAACCTATTTGTTATCAATCACCAAAAAGGGGGAGATTGTAAGTGCATCTAGTGCCCCTTAGTGGTTTTGGTGTATTGAAGAATTATAGGTTAAGGAACTAATGTGTTTGTGAGTGTACACAGGCTCTATAAGTCGATGAGGAGTTTGATATATTTGGAGATTCCAACCCCTAAAAATGTATGTCTTGAACTAAAGACTTTGGTGAAGACTTTGCTGAAGACTTTGGTATTCCCTGAAGACTTTGAAAATGAAGAAGTTGGTGTGACCTTGAAGATATGAACGAGGACTATGAAGCGTGAAGACTTTTATTTTTGTAGTTTCATTTCCTTTCTTTGAGTCATAGGAAACACCGTACTATTAAAGGGGGCCGAGGTAATACTAAGGAAAATTTCCAACTTATGCTCAACTCAAAATCCTTAAACTACCCAATCCATCGAGTGAAGCCTTTGGAAATCTCTTACGGTTCAGTCAACTTCTTCAGTGATAGAGACGATATTCTTCTGGTCTCTGATGAAATTGATCTCACTGAAGAGTTAGGATTTCGCCAATGCGAATTGCCTACAAGTGAGGAATATGATAAGCCTGAGGACTTTCATAGTTCGAAATTCCGACTATTGCTATGCTTAGCGCCAGCTGTCCCTAATCATATTGTCCACATAACGGTCATATCATTGGGGGCATTTATGTGTTATCATGTCAGGTTGCACCCTGGCTATAAATAGCCACCCCCCACAACCACTAGCTGGTTGGCTGCTCTGAGTGAGAACTGACACTTGTCATTTCAGAGCAACCCATCCTCTAAGGACTTTGATTGTCACAACCCTAGAATTTGCTTGAATTTTTTTGCAACAACATCAGCATGTGCATCATGTCATCATGTCTAAATTCAAACAAATTTGAAATGGGGGTGATCAACCCTAGCATAGATAAAAATTCAAATAGGTTAAACTATTAAGATATTTGAGTGAATCCCAAAATCTTCTTCAAAATGTTCCCCCTCTTTGATAAATGTGGCAACAACATATCAACGGTGAATTATATTTTAACAACTATTTTGGTAAACTAAATAAATTTGGAAATTTTCTGAAAATCACTATTAAAGCACTATAAACGTTTTAGTTGCTTAAAATTTCCTGAAATTTTGCGGAGCTTGGAAATGTTCCAAATATACCCCCACCAATATTACAGGAATTTTGTCTTTATAGTTTTTGCCCAAACAATTATAACAGAGAGCAGAAAAATAGAAAATAGATATGAATAAAAGGAAAGGAGCTTACCTCGCTCAACAAACAGGCCCAGCCCACCAGGGTCATCGCCGTCTTCTTCCTCCTGCCAGAAGACAGAGGAGAAGGAGGCCACGACACCTGTGGCCTCGCGCCACGCCGGCAGGTGCCTAGGCCGTCTGGATTCCCTAGGCCAGTGAGGCCCCGGAGATAAGCTCTGGGCCGTCTGGATCCCCTCTCCCTCACCATCTCTCTCCCCCTGCTCTCTTCCTCGCCTCTGCCCACCATGGCCGACCATCCACTAGCTCGCCGTCGCTGCCCGCGTAGCCAGTGCCTCCCCCTTGACCCTAGCCATGGCCCCGAGCTCCGCCGCAACCCCCTTGACCTCCCTATGGAGCCAGAAGCCACCGGGAGCCCCTCATTGCCGTCCATCGCCGTCTTCCCCGCCTCAGCCACCGGAGCACATCCTCGACGATTTGTCGTTGTTTCGGCCTCCCCGAGCTCACAGTCACCGCCATCGAGCCCACGGTGAGCTGTTGGTGCTTCTCCCCTCTCCCCATGGCCTTTCCACTCCCTAGCTATCCTCCCCGTTGTGGTCGTACGGGTGCCGCCGAGGGAGAGCTCGCCGGCGAGCCCACTGATGGCCCCGTGCCCTCCTGACCCCTCCGATGGACGGGTGCGAGCACGGGCTCCTCCCCAGTGGTCTCCACATGCCGAACCGAGGCCCCTAGCGGTTTCCGGAGAGTCTCCGCCACGTCGGATGGTCGCCAGCGACCATTCTTCGGCGGGTACCGACGTGGCCGGGTGATTAGGCACTTAACCCCGCCATTAGCCGCTGACAGCGGGCCCCACTACGAGTCAAACCCCGGTTAGCGTGGGGATTAGTCCCCGTGTCACTGACGTATGGGTCTGGGCCGTTAGGTTTGACCTGGACCAGGACTGTTGACCTACTGACATCATGATGACGTCTGGCTGACGCAATAAATTATTTCTATAATAAAAACAATTCAAAAAATTCCAAAAATTCATATAAACTTCAAAAATCCATAGAAAATAATCTGTAAGTCGGATTAAAATAAATTATATATGAAAAATGATCAGAAAAATCCAATGAATCTGTTTATGCCATTATCATGCATGTTTGAACAAGTTAACGTCACCAAGTAGGACATTCTGTGATTAGGGAAATATAGGAAATATCCTTTGGAGTGGGAATTCAAACTTGTTTGAATTCCACTTCAACTAACTTGGCTAACTACCCCTCTAGGTCAATTCAGTACCTTAACTTGTCATATCATGCATCATGTTTGTTGCATTGCATTGAATGTTGTTCCCTTGTGTTTGCCGGTGGTTGTTCCCTCTTGATAGACGCTGGTTCTGATGATGTGAACGTTGACACTAATGAAGAGAAGTAATATCTTCAGAACTGTCAGGCAAGCAAACCCCCTTGAGCATACTGATATGAACCCACTCTCTCGCTCCTGCTATCTTTTATTGCATTAGGACAATCACGATTCAACTGAGTGGAACCCATTCCTCTGCATGACCTGTCTTTGCCACAGTAAATAGTTGAAACCACTTAGGATGAGTAGCAATTAGTTGAGACTTGTTGTGCTTATTCATCCATGCTTGATTACTTTCTGTGCCTGCTATGCTTAGAGTCGTGTCGTGTCGGGTCTGACCATCTGGGTGATGAATCGGAATGGAAGTGTTCATGTCCTATTGTGCGAGAGCTAAGTGTGTGAACACGATTTGGTAAAGGTAGCGATGAGAGGCCATGTAGGAGTACATTGCGGGTTGGCTCATTGGGACCGTTCTTGAGAGCTGAGTTCTGTGTATGTTATCCAAGACAAGATACTACCACACACTGGGATACTTAATTGACCCTCTCGACTTATTAATCGCCTAGATCTCTATCGAGGAGTTGCAACTAGTTTCTGGTGTTTGTAGGACAAGTGTTGGTGGCTGTGCATGGCACTACCTGATGGGGTGGGTTGTGATGCGGTATAGGCACAGTGGCACAGTGTACCAAGTGGCACCCGAATGGTGGGCTTGGGAACCCTGTGCACATCGTTTGAGTCGTGTGTGATTGATGGTCATGGCCGACTCCCTAGCTGGGCTTCCGCTTGAAGGTTGCCGAGGTGCCTTTTACGTGCACATGGCTATAAGTGGCGGGGGCATGTGTGTAGAAGTATACCCCTGCAGGGTGAAATAATCTGTTCGAATAGCCGCGTCCTCGGATATGGACTACTTGGAGAACTTATGTGGTTCATAGAAAACTTGAAGTGGATACTCTTAAATACGCAAGATAAGTGTGAGTGCTATGGATGGCCTTCTCGTAGGGAGACGGGTGTGAATCCATGGTGGTGTATTGATATGGTGAATATGTGGACTCGTGCGTGCTATCCCACCTTAAACAAAGTACTTGTAGTCGTAGTATAGGTTAGCGAAGAGTCAAAGCTGGCTTGCTGCAATCAACTACACAACCCCCTTCATTGATACTGATACATACGTAGTTAGTTCTGATGTAAGTCTTGCTGAGTACCCTCATACTCACGTTTGCTTAATCTATATTTTTGCAGAGGAGACGTCTGTCTTATTAGTGACTCTTATGACGTGAAGTTCGATGTTGATCGGATTATCTTGGGAATCCCACACAGAGGTCTGGTTCCTGATGGTAGGGTCGTTGTAGCTTTTCAGGCTCCTCCAGCCACTTTTGTAGATGTCTGTACCCAGACATGTTTAACTTCCACTTGTTTGTTTGAATGCTCTGAATGTTGGGTCTTGTGACCCTTGCTTGTAACATCCTATTGTGTTGGCTCTTCCAAGCCTTCTAAATAAATGTTGTAATGTTGTATGGTTATGTTGTGATGCCGTAGTTGTACCTATGCATATCGGGCATGTCATGCATACGTGTGACGTGCAACGGTATGCATGGGATTCGACACCTAGTTGTGTGCCTTTAGTAGCCTTCTTTACGAGGAACTGCCTCTTTGTGCTTCCATCGAGCCTTGGTAGCTTGCTACTGCTCTCTGGACACATTGATTGACCGGCATGTATCCTTCTTTGCTACTGTGTCTGTCCCTTCAAGGAAATGTCTCGTGGTGTATTGGAGTCCTTGTAGCTTGCTATGACTCGTTTACACACGCTAGAGATCGACACCTGCATTGCTGGGTTACGAATGCTTGTCCCTGTACGGATGTGCCACTTGGGTTCTATGACTAGTCATGTCGGCCCGGGTTCTTTGACATTTGAATGCTAGCGGCACATTCACATACGTGAGCCAAAAGACGCAAACGGTCCTGGCCCAGGTGAGGTGGCAGCCGTGAAGATAACCGTGCGTGAGGCCGCAAAGTGATGTTGTGTGTTACATGCTGGATTCTTATGGCTTAGGATCGGGGTCCCGACAGCGGTGGTATCGGAGCTTGACTGCCTGTAGGATTACCAAGCCAAACTGGTTGATGTTGAGTCCAGAACTGCTTTAGTTATATAAGGGCATTGATTGTGGAAGGGAACGTAAGGCTCTTTTTACTCCTTTCCTCGTGTCATTCTAATTCTGAGTCACCCTTTTCTTTTCTATGGGGATTAAGAACTAGGCCTTCTCAACTATCTATTAGGATGACGAGTTACTATGCTGGAGACCTATAGAAAATTTATTGACTTCCTGGATCAGTGTCTCCATAAGAATTCAATGTCATGTTGTTGGTTTTCTTGTGTAGGTTGCCTCATATTCCATACCCGTGCAACCGTTAAGCTGTGTGAGTTATCCAAGGTTTCTAAATTATCTGATGCAACTGCAAAACTCTTTCATCCTGATTCAATGTCTTTCAGGCCAGACAAAGCACACTAATTGTTGAGTTGAGGTACTCTATTACCTTGACGTGTTTGTTGAAGTGTTAGGAAACCATGTTGTTTCAGTGAACCACCCAATATACTAGTTGTGTCTTTTGTTTCCAGTGTGATAATTCTGGCCATCGTTATCGAAAGCATGCTTTGATGCTACTTAGTCAATAGGTATTCTGTATCTGGGTTCCTGAACCCAAGAATCATTCTGCTCACTTCCATTGATAGTGTTTGCTCGTTCCTTTAGGATATTAGTAACCTTGTTATAGTCCTCAAGGTTTGTGGTATATCATTCTTCCAATACCATGATTCATTATGGCAGAAGTTCTTTGTGATCTTAATATCACCACAAGAGTGCTCGTGAAGAGTCCTCCATTTCATAGTTGTGAGCCGGCCAATTCTTTCATTTTTGCATGGGTTATCTGGAAGAAACATGTTGAACTCCATTTGACATATACGATCCATGCATCTACAACTCAGGAAAAATCAGGTGCTCTTGAGTTGACCTTCTTCAATTGTATTCTGACCTTTATCTATCAATAGATAGTCAAGAGTATGTCATGCATTGTGTCATCGATGTTGACTATTCTTGTGGTCTGTCAAGCCATTCTATTTCAGAATGACTAGGAGAAGCAAACTCCAGTACCTCATCCATTTTTAGGATTGGGTGAAAGCAGTTGTATTTCGCAGATCAAAATGCCAATCAAGCTTTTGCTCTGTTCTACCTTGAGGTATTACCCTCTTCATGTCAAGATTATCATGAGAACTGCACTCCCTCTTATGAAATCTTGATGTAGTGATACTTCCCGCCATCATCATTCATTCCTCGGTCTCTGTGATGTCTGTAACCAGAACACCGACAAGTGAATCGCGATGTGCGTATTCAATATTCCTAGAAACTTTGTTGCTTGGTAGTTAATGGACAATAATCTTACTTTGGGTGTGATGGCCAGTGAATCGTCATACTAAGATTGATCGTGCTACCTAGTCCATTTTCCATGGTGCACTTTTCGATCAATGAGTTAGGATTGTGTCAATCCTTCGTTCTGTTAATCATATCGACTTGCCTTGAAAAGCAAGATTGTTCTCGAGCATGATAACATATCGGGGAATCGTGATTTTCCGAATATCTTCTCAGAAGTATTACCAGGGGGTTCCTTGACCGTTATGTTGAGTTCGTGATCAAGATGTTTTTTCTATAACCCTCCCTTCTCCAAGAATCTGTGTTGGATATCCCTGAACTAGGTGGTTAAGCTAAACAATAACTTGGAGAGTTGGAAGATAAAAGCTTTGCCTGACTTAGTTATTTTCAAAAGGATATCTTGTGTGGGTGTCGAAGAAAGATGATATCTTCATCAATTAATCCATGTGATAAATTGTTGCATCTATCGTCTTATCCACTCTTTGATTTGAGTATGGGCTATCGTCAAATCAAAATCAAAACCAAAGATCTTCCTAATGTTATTTTACCCGTGGATGTATCCTTGACCATATACCGTTATATCTTTTGGTCTGACCAATGCTATCACCTTGTTTCCATAGTTGTGGAATTCCATCTATATGGATATCTCGATGAATTGTTGTTAAGCCCATCGACAACATTTTCATCTGTTCCATAACTCCTGATGAACATGAAGCTAGTGTTGGAAACTTTTGTAGGCAATATCTTCGTGTTCCGTACATGAAGTATATGTTTGGTGTAAGAAGTGACTTACTCAGAGTTCACATGAATTTGGTGCAAGTTGTTGCCGTGACTTCGGGAAAAGTTATTTTGTCCCCTCTAGAATCATCCTAAGTTAATCATGCAGGTGCGATGTATTCTATGGCGTGATTGGCTCGCTACCTCCATTCCGTATCAATTTTCTAGCACATCAAGCCACTGATTGTCTTGTTAGGGAAAAGAAGTTAAGTGTTATGACTCAAGAGCTCAGACGGACGTACACAAGACTTCGTTACCCCCAATGATGGTTCCTAACCCGAACTCGGTAGTGTTTTGATGTAAGACCATGTAGTAATGCTTACCTTGGACTTCGTGTTCATGTGGGTCTTGCAATCCAGCTCATGTTTTGGAGTTGGCTTCCGCAGTTTATTTCCCGAGAATCTTGCAACATTATCTCTTCGATTTGTGTTGCAACCTTTCACTTTCAGACATGCTGAGTCTGGAATATCCAAACACCAACCATATCTGAATCTTAGGCAGATATGATGGTTGGAACATTTCCCAAGAATTACAATATTGGTCTCTTCGGAACCCAGCAAAGTGATGTTGTGGCTAACGCACCTAGCCGGAAGACCTATTGTTATAATATCTTGTATCAACAACTTGCCCACCTTCCCATGAGGACCTTGCATGACTTCCTATAGAAGTTATTCCTCATGGACCATTGGAATCCCTAAAGTCCGACCTTCACTTGATGTTCTAGTCATAACACCTGACATATAATTGAGCTTATGCTAGTACATCAAGGAGAACATTAGAAGCGGAGTGCTAAATGTCTCTTGGTTGATCATCCAGATTTCGCTTCCTTGGCATAACTAAGGTGAAGTCTGAGAAAGTGTTGTCTTCCTTTGCATCTGCATCCTCCATCAATATTCATCATGGTAGTATGAGGTGTTTCCAGGATCCTTGGCATGGATGTTGGTAAAAACCATGATGAATATGGAAATGCTCAAGTTCTTGAGAGCACGCTCAAACACTGGGTTATACTCTCGATATTAATTGGAATGTGCTTTCTGTTACCGAGTTATTCTATAACTCTAGTTTCCTTTCCGATCTGAGTATGCCATTCTTTCAAATACTTCCAACAATCACTTGTGGATTGCATTAGGCTGGTATGAAGAGTTTCAACGATCTCTGTATCAAAAGTAATTCTTTTTGCCACTTAAGGGATAATACTACGAGTCACGTCCCCTAAGGTGCCCCGTAATGGTATTATGGCAATTAACTCCTTGCTACTTTCAAACCTCTTCACCATCTACTATAGCGTGGAATTGTTGCCCACCAATTGAACCTCCGTCATCTGCCTCATTTATTGTTCTCGAGGTGTGTTTTGTGTTTCAGCTCGAGAGATGTTATTACGTCTCATTCCATGAGTTGGTCATGAGTCGCTCGATCTTCGTAAAGATCGATTCTTGTAGAGCTTTCTATCCTTGTTGTCTTTCTGTTGGATGAAGATCCCAAAGGCAAAGATGTCAAGACTAGCATGATGCAATGAAACAACAACTGCAAGTAGGGCATTTGGATCATGAAGATTGTGTTAGTTAGTGTCCCTTTGACTTCTTACCCTACGCCTGAATCTCGGGACGAGATTCTTGTTTAGTGGGGGTGAGTTGTCACAACCCTAGAATTTGCTTGAATTTTTTTGCATCAACATCATCATGTGCATCATGTCATCATGTCTAAATTAAAATTAATTTGAAATATGGGTGATCAACCCTAGCACAGATAAAAATCCAAATAGGTTAAACTATTAAGATATTTGAGTGAATCCCAAAATCTTCTTCAAAATGTCCCCCCTCTTTGATAAATGTGGCAACAACATTTCAGGGGTGAATTATATTTTAACAACTATTTTGGTAAACTAAATAAATTTGGAAATTTGCTGAAAATCACTATTAAAGCACTATAAACATTTTAGTTGCTTAAAATTTCCTGAAACTTTTCTGGAGCTTGGAAATATTCCAAATATACGCCCACCAATATTTACAGGAATTTTGGCTTTATAGTTTTTGCCCAAACAATTATAACAGATAGCAGAAAAATAGAAAACAAAAGTGAATAAAAGGAAAGGAGCTTACCTAGACCTACAGACAGGCCCAGCCCACCAGGGTCATCGCCGTCTTCTTCCTCCTGCCAGAAGGCAGAGGAGAAGGAGGCTACGGCACCCGCGGCCTCGCGCCACGCCGGCAGGTGCCTGCCGGCTTCCCTAGGCCAGCGAGGCACCGGGGATAAGCTCTGGGCCGTCTGAAACCCCTCTCCCTCGCCATCTCTCTCCCCCTGCTCTGTTCCTCGCCTTTGCTCGCCATGGCCGACCGTCCGCTAGCTCGCCATCGCCGCTCGCGTAGCAAGTGCCTCCCCCTCGACCCTAGCCATGGCCCCGAGCTCCGCTGCGACCCCCTCGACCTCCCTGTGGAGCCAAAAGCCATCGGGAGCCCCTCATCACCGTCCGTCGCCCTCTTCCCCGCCTCGGCCGCCGGAGCTCATCCTCGATGATTCGTTGTCGTTCCGGCCTCTCCGAGCTCGCAGTCACAGCCATCGAGCCCACGGTGAGCTGCTGGTGCTTCTCGCCCTCTCCCCATGGCCCTTTCCGCTCCCTAGCCATCCTCCCCATCGCGGTCGTAGGAGAGCTCGCCGGTGAGCCCTCCGGTGGTCCCATGCCCTCCTCACTCCTCCGATGGACACGCGCGAGCACGGGCTGCTCCCAAGTGGCCTCTGCGTGCCCAATCGAGGCCCCTAGCAATTTCCGGCGAGTCTCCGCCGCGTCGGATGGTCACCGGCGACCATCCTTCGGCGGGTGCCGACGTGGCCGGCCGATTAGGTGCTTAACCCCGCCATTAGCCATTGACAGCGGGCCCCACTACAGGTCAAATCCCGGTCAGTGTGGGGATTAGTCCCCGTGTCACTGACGTGTGGGTCCGGGTCGTCAGGTTTGACCTAGACCAGGACTATTGACCTATTGACGTCATGATGACGTTAGGCTCACGCAATAAATTATTTCTATAATTAAAACAATTCAGAAAATTCTAGAAATTCAAATAAACTTCAAAAAGTCATAGAAAATAATCTGTAAGTCAAATTAAAATAAATTATATATGAAAACGATTAGAAAAATCCAATGAATCTGTTTATGCCATTATCATGCATGTTTGAACAAGTTAACATCACCAAGTAGGACATTTTGTGATTAGGGCAATATACGAAAT
Organism: Hordeum marinum; assembly: GCA_022496015.1. Classification (NCBI taxonomy): domain Eukaryota; kingdom Viridiplantae; phylum Streptophyta; class Magnoliopsida; order Poales; family Poaceae; genus Hordeum; species Hordeum marinum. The sequence goes on along the minus strand of CM039677.1, from coordinate 227,553,889 downwards.
ATCCTTTGGAGTTGGAATTCAAACCTGTTTGAATTCCACTTCAACCAACTTGGCTAACTACCCCTCTAGGTCAATTCAGTACCTTAACTTGTCATATCATGCATCATGTTGGTTGCATTGCATTGAATGTTGTTTCCTTGTGTTTGTCGGTGGTTGTTCCCTCTCGGTAGACGCTGGTTCTGACGATGTGAATGTTGACACTAATGAAGAGAAGTAATATCTTCAGAACTGTCAGGCAAGCAAACCCCCTTGAGCATACTGATATGAACCCACTCTCTCGCTCCTGGTCTCTTTTATCTCATTAGGACAATCACGATTCAACTGTTACATGCAATCGGTAGTGGAACCCATTCCTCTGCATGACCTGTCTTTGCCACAATAAATAGTTGATACCACTTAGCATGAGTAGCAACTGCTTGAGCCTTTTTGTGCTTACTCATCCATGCTTGCTTACTTTCTATGCCTGCTATGGTTAGAGTCGTGTCATGTCCGGTCTGATCCATTTGGGTGATGAATCGGCATGGCAGTGTTCAGGTCCTATTGTGCGAGAGCTAAGTGTGTAAACACGATTTGGTAAAGGTAGGAATGAGAGGCCATGTAGGAGTACATGGCGGGTGTCTCATTGGGACCGTCCTTCAGAACTGAGTTCTGTGTATGTTATCCAAGACAAGATACTACGGCACATTGGGATACTTAATTGACCCTCTCGACTTATTAATCGCCTAGATCTCTGTCCAGGAGTTGCAACTAGTTTCTGGTGTTTGTAGGACAAGTGTTGGTGGCCATGCGTAGTGCTGCACGACGGGGTGGGCTATGATGCGGTATAGGCACAGTGGCACGGTGTACCAAGTGGCACCCGAATGGTGGGCTTGGGAACCATGCACACATCGTTTAAGGCCGTAGCGGAAACTTCGGCCAGACTTCCTTGCGGGTTCAGTCTCAAATAGGCGATAAACATGGACTAGGGTCTTGTGTGATTGACGGTCGTGGCCGACTCCCTCATCGGGCTTCTGCTTGAAGGTTGCCGAGGTGCCTTTTATGTGCACATGGCGATAAGTGGTGGGAGCGTGTGTGAAGAAGTATACCCCTGCAGGGTGAAATAATCTATTCGAATAGCCACGTCCTCGGATATGGACTACTTGGAGAACTTATGTGGTTCATAGAAAACTTGAAGTGGATACTCTAAAATACGCAAGATAAGCGTGAGTGCTATGGATGGCCTTCTCGTAGGGAGACGGGAGTGAATCCATAGTGGTGTATTGATATGGTGAATATGTGGACTCGTGCGTGCTATCCCACCTTAAAGAAAGTACTTGTAGTCATAGTATAGGTTAGCGAAGAGTCAAAGCTGGATTGCTGCAATAAACTCCACAACCCCCTTCATTGATACTTATGTCTTGTTGAGTACCCTTGTACTCACGTTTGCTTAATTTATGTTTTTGCAGAGGAGACGTCAGTCTTATTAGTGACTCTTATGACGTCAAGTTCGATGTTGACCGGATTAGCTTGGGAATCCCAAACAGAGGTCTGGTTCCTGATGGTAGGGTCATTGTAGCTTTTCAGGCTCCTCTAGCCACTTTTGTAGATGTCTATACCCAGCATGTTTAACTTCCACTTGTTTGTTTGAATGCTCTGAATGTTGGGTCTTTTCACCCCTGCTTGTAACATCCTATTGTGTTGGCTCTTCCAAGCCTTCTAAATAAATGTTGTAATGTTGTATGGTTATGTTGTGATGCCATAGTTGTATCTTTGCATATCGGGCATGTCGTGCGTACACGTGACGTGCAATGGTATGCATGGGATTCGACACCTAGTTGTGTGCCTTTAGTAGCCTTCTTTATGGGGAACTACCTCTTTGTGCTTCCACCGAGCCTTAGTAGCTTGGTACTGCTCTGGACACATTGATTAACCGACATGTATCCTTCTTTGCTGATGTGTCTGTCCCTGATTGGAAATATCTCATGGTGTATTGGAGTCCTTGTAGCTTGCTATGACTCATCTACACACGCTAGAGATCGACACCTACATTGCTGGGTTATGTATGCCTGTCCCTGTATGGATGTGCCACTTGGATTCTATGACTAGTCTTGTCCGCCCGGGTTCTTTGACATTTGAATTCTAGCGACACATTCACATACGTGAGCCAAAAGACGCAAACGGTCCCGGCCCAGGTGAGGTAACAGCCGGGGAGATAACCGTGCGTGAGGCCGCAAAGTGATGTGGTTTGTTACATGCTGGATTCTTATGGCTTAGGATCACGGTCCCAACATTGATAGAAAATCATAAGTGATGAAAAACCCAAATGCAAACCACCAAACCCAAAGTGATTGAGCATCACTGAAGAGATTGTTCCTGTGTGGAACCGACGCTTGTTACCTTTGAGGACTGTGTATCGTCTACACAGTTAGGCGTCATGGTCTAGTGCATCCTGCAGTCAATTGGGGATTACTGAGTGACTTTCGTCTAGAGCATCCATCAGTCAATTGTGGATCGCCAAGTGACCAGTTTGTGAAGGTTTTGGAAGTCTACCTTGAACACTTACCACGAGTGTTGGGCGAGGACTTTGTGACCTTAGCTCAAGGAGAATAATGTAAGGACTGTGTGTCCTGGGACTGTGTGTCCTCTGGTTTAAATACCAGGCCGCTGCAAACCAGACGTACGACTGCCACAGAAGTTGGAACTGGGTCATCAAACCATTGTCTTCATCGAGCTACCTGGTTCTATTTCCTCAACCCCTCTATTCCTCGTATACTTCTTGATGAAATAGATCGTTACTGTTTGAAGAACTTAACTGAAGACTTTCATAATTTTCTCATCTCAAATTCTTCAAGTTAGCTTGTTCCTCACCTGCTTATCCTATATCACGCTACTTGTAATCTATGCATGCTTTATTTCATCTTGATGACTATGCTATTGCTATGTTCCTCATGCACTTGAGTACTTATTCCGCTGCTAGTTATTCATCACATTTCAAATTCCTCAAGTTGAAATTCCTCAAGTGATGAATTTGTAGAAATTTCCTATTCACCCCCCTCTAGTCGATATAACGCACTTTCACCCAAGCATGTTAGGAACGCTCAATATGGAACATAACATCGGTGCACAAGTAACTAGGGCGGTAAAGGTGGAACAAAACACCGAGCAAAAGGCCAAGCCTTCCACATTTCACCAAGTATATAGATGCATTAAATTAAATAAAAATAATATTGTGATATCTCAAGATATCCATGTTGACACATGGAAACAATCTGCACCTGCAACTAATAATGATGTAAGAAGGGCTAAGCAAGCGATAACATAGCCGAACAATGGTTTGCTGGGATCTGGAGGGGTTAGAGGCTTTTCATGGCAATTTTGGGAGCCTTGACATACAAGTGGTAGGTAACGAGACATAATGATAGAAGCGACATGACTAGCATGGCCATGATAGGAGTGGTATCCAGGGAAATGGTCATCTTGCCTGAGGTCCCGTTTGGAAGAAGAATGAATCCGTGAAGAAGACGAACCAAGATAGTCGAAAGAATCCTCACACTCTGAACGCTTTCAGAATGCTATCGAGAAGAAGCAATCAGGAAACAACAATCAACACATGATAACACCACAACATATGCATGACGTGATGCGCAAACAAATATTATGCATTTCCATACGAGTATGCAAGGAATGACAAAACACAACAATTGAATACTACACATTAAGGGAAGTTCAATATGCAACGAGCTGCATATTGACGAAACTTCACATTTGAATTACTTAGTTCACTCCCGTTTAGTTACACGACAATATTAAATGTTGTTAAACATGTCAAGAGGTGAAGCATAATGAATATACCTATCTAGGCATTTTAAACGAGGTCAAAACAACTTATAGTATTTCCGAAACGACCCCACATGTTAATTTCAAAACTGGTCCAGATCTGAACTAACCATAATTTAGACGACTTACATGTCATTCTAGGTGATTTACATATATAGAACGTTTAAAATGGAGCTATGGTCTAAAAGATATGACCATCACAATATAATATGCCATGAATGCAAAATGCATGAAAAGGACACCCACAAACATTTTTAAACATGGATGCAATAGGATAATTTGATACTACATGAAATTCTAAGCAAGTTTCATATGCAACATATGTAAAACGGAGCAACGATTCAACCACATCAAGCAACACAAGGTTTGGTTATAATTTGCCCAAAAATAGAAAGATAGCATATTGCAACCCACAAATCAACAAGCTATAGCGACCTACAATTCACAACAAACACATGGTTATGTAGTCTACATGATTCACAACAATTCATCTCATACCAATAAATTGAGTAGAGGCATGTATCAATACGACATTAGCTCACAAGACGGCTATAAAATATAGCTGATGAGGACTTCGTGAAAATAACAGTTTTCAAGAGAGCAGTTTTTCATGAAGGCATATTGGCAGGAATAAAACTATATGCTACAGGGATATCATGGCATGAAATTCTACAACATGGTAGAGGACATGATGCACTACATTTCATTCCATAGTAGTAAGATCTAATTATGCACAAAAATATGGATATCATCAACACAACATGGCAATTTGAAATAATCTGGTTCTCACACATGGTGAAAATTAGAGTAGACATGTGCAACAATGTTTAACAAGTTGACATGTTTGACAACAACAATATCTATGATGCCAATCCTATAGATGCAACCCAACGGCACAACATGACAAAGCATAACATGCTTAACAAAGCATTCCATCTTGGCAAACTAAAAGGAGCCCTAGATGAATGACTAATCACATGGCAACATGGCAACAAATTATAAAACATTCCACAGGATTATTTTGTGCATATCAAAACAGCAACATTTTATAGCGTGTTGTCAATATGAAAATAACCCCTAAACATAGATTATCATGGCAAACAAAAATACCAGGGGCTAATCCACATGTCAAAGGGCATATCTCATGTTCAAAAATAATTCATATGATGCATTGAATAATTCACATAAAATAAACAAAAGGACATCACAGCAAAATAGCATGCACACAAATTTTCTCAAATGACAAAACTAATTGAATAGATGAATTCTATGGATTTTTCTACACCAAAATCATATATAATATGTGTAGGTTCATGTAGGAAAATATGTCACAATTAATTATGCAAGTTTATGGCATAAACTTATTAGCAAGTTATTTTGTGCAAATTACATGAAAACAGAAAGTTAAATATTTTTATCATGCATTCAAGTGAGAAATAATTAATCTACACAAAATTCTACACATTTTACATATATGACATGTTTAATTCGGTTGCACGATTATTTATTTGTGCGCAATGCAAAATGGTGGCATTTATGTGAAAATATGCAATATGTTGATAATCAGAACATTCACAGAACTGAAAAAACAAGCATGGGCCGAAACCGGAGCATGCTGGGCCAACAGAACATGCATGCGCCATGGTTAAAAATCACCGATGGTGCGGGATAGTGAGCAGACTCACCTAGCAAGCCATCTGGTTGGGCTAGAGGAATTGGGCCTGCCTTGGAACTGGGCTCGCGACCCAGGGCCCACATGGCAGTCAACGGGCACTGGGGCATCGTCCTCATCCTCCTGCCTGAATGCAGGGAGGCAGCGGCTTTGCTACCGATGGGGAAGGTGACGAGGCGACGTCTGAGCTTGAGGAAGCCGAGAACAGGCGGATTTGGAGGTGAGGGTTCTAGATTCAGCGAAACTCGATGATGGCGAGGTGAGGGGGACCGACGGCGGTGGAGCTCCTCCGGTGGCACAGTAGAGCTTCGATGTGGCGGCCATGGCGTTCGTGGATAGAGAGAGGCCATGGGGGTGAGGGAGAAAGATGGGGAGAGAAGAGAGATGACGAGGTGACCTGCTACGGCCCAACGACGTTCCGACAATCGCCGGCGGACAGCAGGGGTGGCGCGGTCGCGGGGCATGGGTCTCCCTCTAAGGGAGTCCTGGATTAAGGGGTCCTCGGGAAGTCGGCCTATTCTTGTGGGCCGGACTATATGGGCTGCTTACCGAACATAGGAATATTTGAAGGCCTGGTCTCCAAGATGGAAGCTTTGGGAAGCAAGGCTTGCACTCCACCTTTGATGTAGAGAATAGGCAAGTTTATCTCTTCGGCGTGTAACCGACGATGTGTAAACCCTAGGCATCCTCGGCGTCTATATAAGCCGGAGGATTTTTTGGTATAAGGACAGAACAAATCGCCTAGGGTTAGCTATTCGATATCAAGGTAGATCAACTCTGTAACCCTCATATCATCAATACAATCAAGTAGGACGTAGGGTATTACCTCCATAGGATGGCCCAAGCCTGGGTAAATCTGTGTCCTCTTCGTCTCCTATTACCGTTGACTCTAGTCTCACAGTTCGGGACCCCCTACCCGAGATCCATTGGTTTTGACACTGACATCGGTGCTTTCATTGAGAGTTCCTCCGTGAGCGCTAAAGGAATCGATGGATCGCCTTTTCATCAACGAAGAGGTCCGCAACACGAACACCTTTGTCCCCGGACAACTCTTCGCCTTCGGTAGCGTTGTACTGCATGCTGGTCCCACTGGCCATCTAGGCCGTGTTGAGAGCTTTGCCCCTGACCGAGAGGTCAGATTCGGAAACTTAGAGTTCTCCGTAGATTCTCGGGGTGACTTGTCGTTAACCGGGCTCGCAGCGTCGCCTGTAGAACCCGAAGACTCTAAGGCTTTAACATTGAGTCCCTTCTTTGGATATGCCAATGGGATCACCCATGGAATGGGCCGATCTCCTGTCTTGGTCCGGCCATTGAACCAGATGACCGGACACGTGTTCTTGCTGAACACCCCCCATGTGCGGATGCCTTGGAGGTCAACTCTGCAAGTTCCGAACAGCTTGATCCGATCGGTCCCTCAGCTGTTGACATGGCCCTAGATCGGATCTCATCGATGAAGATCATCGACGATCCAAGCCCTATCTATGCTCAAATCGGTTACGATGCGGGTCAGGACGAATTTTTCAACCCACCCACCACCCACTTGATAGCCACTGTCGAAGATTTAACTGACATGCTGGACTATGCCTCCGAGGAGGCAGAATACATGGATGAAGAGGACTGTGCTCTCACCCCCGTTAACACCAGGCGGTGGGACCCCACTTCCGCATATGTTGTCTACACGGTAGACACTCATGCCGGTAACAGCGACAACACGCCTAACGATGATGGCGACAAGTCGGGTGATGCGCCGTCAAGGCGCCGGAAACCACATAAGCTGTCCCAAGTCAAAAACGGAAGGAAAGCTATTATCAGCAACGGGGACGGTAATACCCCTGATTACCATGGCAATCCTGATATCCCCGAACACCCGTTCGGGGGTCCGGAAGCGCCTGAGGACCAAAACAACCCCGATAACGTCAATGACTCCGAAGATGATAATTACCTTCCCCCTATCGAGGAGGAAGATATACCGGAAGCCGATGTCTTGTACTTCCCTGATAACCTCGAAGATTAGGAAGAGATCAGGAAGCAACTCATAGCAACGGTTCGCATCTTGAAAGCTAAAGAACGGAAACTCAAAGCCGAACATGATGACCTCAATGATCGATGGACGAAAGTCCTCTCAGCTGAGGAAGTATACGACACCGGTCTATCGGACCAGCCCAAAAGCTACTCATGAAGAAGGCTGCTGTCGCAATTTCATGATGAACTCACTGATAGTTCATCTCCGAACCGTACTCCATACGACACCGATTATATATCGACAATGCCCCGAAGACGGGGTAAGGAGCCATTAGAGCCCAATGACAGGTTCGACTTGCGAGATGACCTAGATCATAGAGCAGGCCATACAAGCTCCATCTACAGATCTAGAGAATACTCACCCAATAGACGGGGCGGGTACAGACCATGGTTCGACCAAAACAACAGAGTACGGGAACACATCCGGGCCCACACAGACGCTGAATACAGGCACGACATAGCACGGGTCAGAGGCGCTGCTCAGCCACTGTGCTTGACAGATGAGGTAATGTGACATCAATTCCGCGAGGGATTTAAACCTGTGAATATGGAACAGTATGATGGGACTACTGACCCAACCGCATGGATTGAGGACTACCTCCTCCATATCCACATGGTACGACGAGACAATCTCCATGCCATCAAATATCTACCTCTTAAGCTTAAGGGGCCAGCTCGGCAGCCTCGCCGAAAAATCCATTGGATGCTAGGAAGACCTGGAAGATGCATTCCGCTCTAACTTCCAGGGAACCTATGTACGCCCACCGGACTCTTTCGATCTTAGCAACGTCGTCCATGAGCCCGGCGGGTCTGCTCGGCAGTTCTGGAATCGGCTCTTGACTAAGAAGAACCAAATTGTCAACTCTCCGGATGCTGATGCTATAGCCTCCTTCTGGCACAATATTCGGGACGAATGGCTCACCCACCAGCTTGGCCAGGATAAACCTCGGACCATGTCCGCCCTTACTTCCCTCATGACCCGCTCTTGCATGGGCGAAGACAATTGGCTGGCAAGACGCAGCCACAATTCCGAAGATCCCATACCGCCTGAAGCCCGGGATGGCAACGGAAAACCAAAGTGCAATAAGAATAATCGCCGGCACAATAATAGCGATGCCGATGACACGACTGTAAACACCGGATTCCGCAACTCCCGACCTGGGCAGCGGAAGAAGCCTCCTAAAAGGTAATCGCGACAGACCCACTCAGCTGGAGAAGATCATGGAAAGGCCTTGCCAAATCCATGGGACTCTAGAGAAGCCCACCAACCACACACACCGCAATTGATGGGTGTTTAAGAAGGCCGACAAGATACCACCCGAGGACCGAGGCAAAAGCTCTCACAACGGGGACGAGGATGAACCCTAGGTTCCAATGGGTGGCGGACAGAAGAAATTTCCTCCTGAAGTCAAAACGCTGAATATGATATACGCCACTCATATACCTAAGAAGGAGAGGAAGCGTGCCCTTCGGGAGGTCTACTCTGTGGAACCTGTAGCCCCGAAGTACAACCCATGGTTGGCATTGTTGGAAATATGCCCTAGAGGCAATAATAAATTAGTTATTATCATATTTCCTTGTTCATTATAAATGTTTATTATCCATGCTAGAATTGTATTGATCGGAAACTCAGATACATGCGTGGATACAAACACAACACCATGTCCCTAGTATGCCTCTGATGGACTAGCTCATTGATCAAACATGGTTAAGGTTTCCTAGACATGGGCATGAGATGTCATTTGATAATGGGATCACATCATTAGGAGAATGATGTGATGGACAAGACCCAAACTATAAGCGTAGCGTATGATCATGTCAGTTTATTGCTATAGTTTTCTACATGTCAAGTATCTGTTCCTATGACCATGAGATCATGCAACTCACTAACACCGGAGGAGTACCTTGTGTGTATCAAATGTCGCAATGTAACTGGGTGACTATAAAGGTGCTCTACAGGTATCTTCGAGGGTGTTTGTTGGGTTGGCATGGATCAAGACTGGGATTTGTTGCTCCATGTGACGGAGAGGTATCTCAGGGCCGACTCGGTAATACAACATCACAATAAGCCTTGCAAGCAATGTGATTAAGTGTTAGCCACGAGATGTTGTATTACGGAACGAGTAAAGAGACTTGCCAGTAACGAGACTGAACTAGGTATGGAGATACCGACGATCGAATCTCGGGCAAGTAACATACTGAAGAACAAAGGGAACATCATATGGCATTAACTGAATCCATGACATAGCGGTTCGACCGATAAAGATCTTCGAAGAATATGTAGGAACCAATATGGGCATCCAGGTCGCACTATTGTTTATTGACCGTAGAGGTATCTCGGTCATGTCTACATAGTTCTCGAACCCGCAGGGTTTGCACACTTAAGGCTCGGTGACATTTCGGTAGTATAGAGTTTGGTATGGTGGTGACCGAAGGTTGTTTGGAGTCTTGGATGGATCCCGGACGTCACGAGGAGCTCCGGAATGATCCGGAGGTAAAGATTGACATATAGGAAGTCCTGTTTTGGTTGCTGAAAAAGTTTCGGGCTCATCGGTAGTGTACCAGGAGTGTCAGGAGGGTGCCGGGGGACCATCGTGAGGGGTATTTCGACCCAAGAGGCTACATGGGCTATGGGAAGAGGTATACCAGCGCTTAGTGGGCTGTCCTAAGTCCCACAAGAGGCCCATGCGACTGGAGTGGAAGGAGAAGGAAAAAAAAGCGAAGGTGGAAAGAGTTTCCAAGTGGGAAGGAGGAGTCCTAGTCCTACTAGGATTGGAGGAGGACTCCTCCTCTCCTCCTTGCGCCAAAGGCCAAGGGCTGTCTCCTTGTGCGCCAACGTCATCCCTCCCTCCTCCTATATATACTAGAGGTTTTGAGGGTTTTGAGACACAGAAAAATAGTCATGTGCTGCCTCTCCTCTAGATCGGTTATCAGTGGTGCTTAGGGGAAGCCCTCCTGGAATAGCTCCACCACCATCGCCGCAATGCCATCGCGCTGTCGGAGAACTCATCTACCTCTCCGCTCCCTCTTGCTGGATCAAGAAGGTGGAGATCGTCATCGAGCTGTACGTGTGCTGAACGCAGAGGTGCCGTTCGTTTGGTGCTAGATCAGAAAGACCGTGATCAAGATCGCGAGATGATTCGTGATTGGATCGCAGGACAGATCGTGATGAGATCGCGGGACGGATCGTGATCGGATCGCGGGACAGATCGTGATGGGATCACGGGACGCTTGGCGATTTGGATCGCGAAGACGTTCGATTAAATCAATCGGGTTTTTTAATGCTTCCCGCTTAGCGATCTACTCTCCCTCTCGTAGATGCTTATCACCATGGATAGATCTTGCGTGTGCGTAGGAAAATATTGTTTCCCATGCAACGTTGATGCTTAGATTGCCTCCTTCCTTGGTCGTGTTTTGGTTCAGCAGTATTATGGGATGAAGCAGCCCGGACAAACCTTACTCGTACGCTTACGAGAGACCGGTTCTATCAACTGACTTGTAACTTCATTGCATAGAGATGGCTGGCGGTTGTCTGTCTCTCCTAATTTAGTTGGATTGGATTCGACAAAGGTAGTCCGTGAGAAGGTTGGAAAGCAACTGATGTATCACTCTTGTTGTTTTGCGTAGGTGAGAATCGTTCTTGCTGGATACCCATAGCAGCCACGTAAAACTTGCAACAACAATTAGAGGATGTCTAACTTGTTTTTGCAGGGTATGTTGTGATGTGATATGGTGAATTACATGATGAGATATATGTGATGTATGAGATGATCATGTATTGTATAGAATATCATGACTTGCATGTCGATGAGTATGGCAACCGGCAGGAGCCATAGGGTTGTCTTTAATTATTGTATGACCTGTGTGTCAATCATTAAGCGCTATGTAATGCTTTACTTTATCGCTAAGCGGTGGCAATAGTAGTAGAAGCATGGTGGGAGCAACAACCCCGATGGCGACACGTTGATGGAGATTAAGATGATGGAGATCATGGTGTCATGTCGGTGACGATGGAGATCATGCCAGTGCTTAACAGATGTAGATCAAAAGCACAAGTTCATGGCCATATCATGTCACTTATGATTTGCATGTGATGTTAATTCTTTTATGCACCTTGTTTTGCTTAGGACGACGGTAGCATTATAAGGTGATCCCTTACTTAAATTTCAAGATAAATTTTGTTCTCCCCGAGTGTGCACCGTTCCGAAAGTTCGTCGTGTCGAGACACCACGTGATGATCGGGTGTGATAGACTCTATGTTCACATACAATGGGTGCAAGCCAGTGTTGCACATGCAGAACACTCAAGTTAAACTTGACGAGCCTAGCATGTACAAACATGGCCTCGGAACACAAGAGACCAAAAGGTCGAACATGAGTCATATAGTAGATATGATCAACATGATGATGTTCACCATTGAAACCACCTCAACTCACATGATGATCGGACTTGAGTTGGTGAATTTGGATCATGTATCACTCGAATGACCGGAGGGATGTCAATTTGAGTGAGAGTTCTTAAGTAATATGATTAATTGAACTCATTATCATGAACATAGTCACTAGTGTCTTTGCAAATTATGTTGTAGATTACTAGCTCACGTTGTAGCTCCCTTGAATTTTTATATATTCCTAGAGAAATAAAGCTAAAAGATGACGGTAGCAATATTGCGGACTGGGTCGGCGATCTGAGGATTGTCCTCATTGCTGCATAGAAGGCTTATGTCCTTAATGCACCGCTCAATGCGCCACCCCCTCTAGCGTCATTTGTAGATGTTGTGAACATCTGATAGGCACGTTCCTATGACTACTTGATAGTTCAATGCATCATGCATTACAGCTTAGTATTGAGGCTCCAAAACATTTTGAACATCACAGAACATATGAGATGTTCTAGGAGCTGAAATTATGATCTCATGCTCGTGCCCATGTTGTGAGATATTAGATCTCCAACACGATTCTTTGCCTGCAAGATGAAGGAGAATAGCTCAATCGTTGAGCATGTGTTCAGATTGTCTGGGTACTACAATCGCTTGAATCGAGTGGGAGTTGATCTTCCAGATAAGATAGTGATTGATATAGTTATCCAAGTCACTGTCACTAGGATACTAGAGCTTCGTGATGAACTATGAATTGCCATGGATAGAAATGATGATCCCTGAGCTATTCACGATGTTTGACACTGTAGAGGTAGAAATCAAGAAGGATCATCAAGTGTTGATGGTTAGTAAAACCACTAGTTTCGAGAAGAGCAAGGGCTAGGTGGGAAACTTCATGGATGGAAAGATAGTTGCTGCTCCAGTGAAGCAACCCAAAGTTGAACCCAAACCCGAGACTAAGTGCTTCTATTATGAGCAGAAAGGTCGCTAAAGCGGAACAACCCTAGATACTTGGTAGATAAGAAGGCTCGCAACGTCGAGAGAAGTATATTTAATATATGTGTTATTGATATGTACCTTGCTAGTACTCCTAGTAGCACCTGGGTATTGGATACCGGTTCGGTTGCTAAATGTTAGTAACTTGAAAGAAAAGCTACGGAATAAACGAGGACTAGCTAAGGGTGAGCTGACGATGTGCGTTGGATATGTTTCCAAGATTGATGTGATCAACATCACACACTCTCTCTACCTTCGGGATTAGTGACGAACCTCAATAAATGTTATTTGGTGTTTGCGTTAAGCATGAACATGATTAGATCATGTTTATTGCAATACTGTTATTCATTTAAGTTAGAGAATAATGGTTATTCTATTTACATGAATAATACCTTCAATGGTCGTGCACCCAATAAGAATGGTTTGTTGAATCTTGATCGTAGTAATACACATGTTCATAACATTGATGCCAAAAGATACAAAGTTAATAATGATAGTACCACATACTTATGGCATTGCCGCTAAATGTCATATTGGTCTAAAGCGCATGAAGAAACTCCATGTTGATGGATCTTTGGACTCATTCAATTTCGAATCGGTTGAGACATGCGAACCATGCTTCTTGGGAAAGATGACTAAGGATCTCATTTTCCGGTTTGATGGAGCGGGCAAGTCACTTATTGGAAATGATACATGTTGATGTATGCAATCCAATGAGTGTTGTAGCGTGCGATGGATATCGTTATTTTCTTACCTTCACTGATGATTTGAGTAGATATAGTCTATATTTACTTAATGAAACACAAGTCTGAATCGTTTGAAAAGTTCAAGCAGAATCAGAGTGAATTTGAGATCATCGTGACGAGAAGATAAAATGTCTAAGATATGATCGTGGAGGTGAATATCTTAGTTATGAGTTTTGCATACAACTTTAGACAATGTGAAAGTTGTTTCACAACTCATGCCACCTGGAACACCATAGTGTGATGGTGTGTTCGAATGTCATAGTCGTGCTCTATTCGATATGGTGCGAACTATGATGTCTCTTATCGTTTTGCCACTATCATTTTTGGGGTTATGCATTAGAGACAACTACATTCACTTTAAAAGGGGCATCATCTAAATCCATTGAGATGACACCATATGGTTTGGCAAAAACCTAAGTTGTCATTTTTTAGAGTGTGGGAATGCGACACTTATGTCTGATAAGCTCGAACCCAAAGCGGAAAAATGCATCTTCATAGAATACCCTAAGAACAGTTGGGTATACCTTCTATCTCAGATCCGAGCACAAAGTTTTTGTTGCTAAAACGGGTCCTTTCTCAAGAAAGAGTTTCTCTCGAAAGAATTGAGTTGGAGGAAGATAGAACTTGGTGAGGTTGTTGAATCTTTGTTTCAGCCATAGAGTAGCACAACATAGAAAGATGTTTCTATAGAACCTACGTCAGTTGAAGAGGAAGTTAGTGATGATGATCATGAAGCTTCAGATCAAGTTACTATCGAAGCCCGTAGGTTGACAAGGACGTGTACTACTCCTGAGTGGTAAGGCAACCCTGTCTTAGAGGTCATGTTGTTGGACAACGATGAACCTACAAAGTAGAGAGGCGATGATGGTCCCGGATTCCAACAAATGGTTAGAGGCCATGAAATCCAAGAAAGGATCCATGTATGAAAACCAAGTATAGACTTTGGTAGACTTGCTCGTTGGAGGACAGGTCGTTGAGTACAAATGGATCTTTAAGATGAAGACAAATGTTGGTGGTGAATGTCACCATTTATAAAGCTTGACTTGTCGCAAAGAAGTTTTTGCCAAGTTCAAGGAGTTGACTACGATGAACTTTATAATTCATAGCGATGATAAAGTCTGTTCGAATTATGTTAGTAGTTGTCGCGTTTTTCAATTATGAAATCTGGCAGATGGATGTCAAAACATCTTTTGCTTCCTTGAAGAAAGGTTGTATGAGATACAACCAGAAGGTTTTGTCGGTCCTAAGGATGCTAAAAGGTGTGCTAACTTTAGTGATCCTTCTATGGACCGAAGCAAGCATCTCGGAGTTGGAATATACGCTTTGATGAGGTGATCAAAGTTTTTCGGTTTATACAATGTTTACGAGAAACTTGTATTTACAAGAAAGTGAGTGAGAGCACTATAGAATTTCCGATAAGTATATGTGGTTGACATATTGTTGATCAGAAATGATGTAGAATTTCTGGAAAGCATAAAAGGTTGTTTGAAAAGAGTTTTTCAATGGAAGACCTAGATAAAGCTACCTAATTGTTGGGCATCACGATCTATAGAGATAGATAAAGATGCTTGATGATACGTTCAATGAGTACATACCTAGACAAGATTTTGAAAGAGTTCAAAATGGATCAGTCAGAGAAAGAGTTCTTGCCTGATTTGTAAGGTGTGAAGTTGAGTGAGACTCAAAGCTCGACCACGGCAGAAGAAAGACAAAGGACGAAGGTAGTCCCCTGTGCCTTATCCATAGGCTCTGTATAGTATGCCATGCTATGTACCACACCTGTGTGTGCCTTGCCATGAGTCCGTCAAGGGGTACAAGAGTGATCCAGGAGTGGATCACTAGACAATGGGCAAAATTATCGTCAGTAACCATAGGACTAAGGAGATGTTTCTCGATTATGGAGGTGATAGAGAGTTCATCGTAAAGAGTTACGTTGATGCAAGCTTTAACACCGATCCGGATGACTCTTAGCATCAATCTGGATACGTATAGTGTCATAGCCATTTGGAATAGCTCCAAGTGGAGTGTGGTAGCAGTGTCTATAGTAAGACAGAGATTTGCAAAGTACACACGGATCTGAATGTTCGTAGACCCGTTGAATAAAATACCTCTCTCACATGCAAAGCATGATCGAGCCCCAGAACTCATTGGGTGTTAGATTCATAACAATGCGAATCACATGGTGATGTGAACTAGATTACTGACTCTAGTGCAAGTGGGAGACTATTGGAAAATATGCCCTAGGGGCAATAATGAATTAGTTATTATCATATTTCCTTGTTCATGATAATCTTTTATTATCCATGCTAGAATTGTATTGATCGGTAACTCAGATACATGTGTGGATACATAGACAACACCATGTCCCTAGTATGCCTCTAATGGACTAGCTCGTTGATCAAAGATGGTTAAGGTTTCTTAGACATGGGCATGAGATGTCATTTGATAATGGGATCACATCATTAGGAGAATGATGTGGTGGACAAGACCCAAACTATAAACGTAGCATATGATCGTGTCAGTTTATTGCTATAGTTTTCTGCATGTCAAGTATCTGTTCCTATGACCATGAGATCATTCAACTCACTGACACAGGAGGAGTACCTTGTGTGTATCAAACGTCGCAATGTAACTGGGTGACTATAAAGGTGCTCTACAGCTATCTCCAAGGGTGTCTGTTGGGTTGGCATGGATCAAGACTGGGATTTGTTGCTCTCTGTGACGAAGAGGTATCTCAGGGCCCACTCGGTAATACAACATCACAATAAGCCTTGCAAGCAATGTGACTATGTGTTAGCCACAGGATCTTGTATTTCAGAACGAATAAAGAGACTTGCCAGTAACGAGATTGTACTAGGTATGGAGATACCGACGATCAAATCTCGGGCAAGTAACATACCGAAGAACCAAAGGAACATCATATGGGATTAATTGAATCCTTGACATAGAGGTTCGACCGATAAAGATCTTCATAGAATATGTAGGAACCAATATGGGCATCTAGGTCCTGCTATTGGTTATTGACAGTAGAGGTGTCTTGGCCATGTCTACATAGTCATCGAACCCGCAGGGTCTGCACAGTTAAGGTTCGGTGATGTTTCGGTAGTATAGAGTTATTTATGGTGGTGACCGAAGGTTGTCCAGAGTCCCGGATGAGATCCCGGATGTCATGAGGAGCTCCGGAGGTAAAGATTGATATATAGGAAGTCCTGTAATGGTCGCCGGAAAAGTTTCGGGCTCATCGGTAGTATACCGAGAGTGCCGGGAGGGTGCCGGGGACCATCGGGAGGGGTATTTCGACCCAAGAGGCTACATGGGCTGTGGGAAGAGGTATACCAGCTCTTAGTGGGCTGTCCTAGGCCCCACAAGAGGCCCATGGCACTGGAGTGGAAGGATAAGGAAAAAAAGGCAAGGTGGAGAGAGTTTCCAAGTGGGAAGGAGGAGTCCTAGTCCTACTAGGATTGGAGGAGGACTCCTCCTCACCTCCTTGCGCCAAGGGTGAACGGCTGGCTCCTTGTGCGCCAGCCTCCTCCCTCCCTCCTCCTATATATACTAGAGCTTTTGAGGGTTTTGAGACATAGAAAAACAGCCACGTGCTGCCTCTCCTCTAGATCATACTTTCTCCTCTAGATCGGTTTTTAGCGGTACTTAGGCGAAGCCATGCTAGAATAGCTCCACCACCATCGCCACAACATCGTCGCGCTACCGGAGAACTCATCTACCTCTCCACTCCCTCTTGCTGGATTAAGAAGGCGGAGATCATCATCGAGCTGTACGTGTAATGAACGCGGAGGTGCCATCCGTTTGGTGCTAGATCGGAAGGACCATGATCAAGATTGTGAGATGATTCATGATTGGATCACGAGATGGATCGTGATGAGATCACGGGATGGATCATGATTGGATCGCGGGACAAATTGTGATGGGATCATGGGACGCTCGATGATTTGGATCGCGAAGATGTTCGACTACATCAACCGTGTTTCTTAACGCTTCCTTCTTAGCGATGTACAAGGGTATGTAGATCCACTCTCCCTCTCATAGATGCTCATCACCATGGATAGATCTTGCATGTGCATAGGAAAATTTTGTTTCCCATGCAACGGTCCCTATCAGGCATACCCGATCACCTTTGATCGGAACGATCACCCGACAAGTATCTGTCATGGGCATTCGGCGGCCCTCGTCCTAGACCCCATTATAGATGGGTATCACCTCACAAAAGTCCTAATGGACGGAGGAAGTAGCCTTAATTCGGATTTACTCAGATACGGTGAAAAAGATAGACATCGATCCGTCAAGGATCAAACCCAGTGGCACTACCTTTAAAGGAGTGATCCTAGGTATTGAGGCCCATTGTACGGGTTCCGTAACCCTAGAGGTTGTGTTCGGCTCGCTCGATACATTTCGTAGCAAAGACTTGATCTTCAACATTGTGCCGTTCTACATCGTCTATCACGCGCTACTTGGTCAGACAGGGTTCTCTCGTTTCAACGCAATCCCACATTACGCATACCTCAAGCTCAAGATGCCGGGCCCCAAGGGGGGCATTACTGTTAATGGCAATACAGAGCGTTCCATTAGAACTGAGGAACATGCGCTTGCCCTAATGGCCGAATTCAGTTACAAAGATGATCGGCAAGTTCCGGCATCCGCTGTAAAGGCACATAAGGCTAGGAAGCGAGTTCGGCTCCAGACCAAAAACTCAGATCCTTCCTCCTCCCCTCAATAGGGACTCGCCCCCACTGCACAACCCTAAGACCAGCAAAGTACGTGCCAATCAGGTACAACTTCACACTTAAAATCCCTTGGGTAGCGAATAAAGATGGGTATCCGGTTGACCCAAACTTATACCCTCGACATGTCTTCGGTCAATATGCAGGAACTCCTAAAAGGCCTTCCTATGGCATAAAGCTTACCCACAATTCGGTGGCTTATCAAGACTTTTTTTTGCAAGATCCATTCACCAAACACCATCACCCATTAAGGTGCATCTAAGAGTAGGAGTCAACTGGCAACAGGGCATATGGAGGATGTCATGTTATCAATCGAAGACCCTGGGTACAACCACTCCTGTATAATTTCTCTCTTTGAAATACCTATAAACAGTTGCTTCGGCAATCCGAGCTATGAGAGTTGTTGAGGAAAATATAAATTGTGTGGCACAAGTATGCCTCATATGTCCTTTCTGGTGCATGTTTTTACTTCTCCCCCTCTTCTCGTGAACTTGTTCGGTATGTTGCAAGGCAACAGGCTAATAGACCGGGGGGTCGACTTTAATAACAAATCACCTTATGCATGTTTTATTTTGCGTCCGGAGCCTTGGCGTTCACTTTATATGCATGAGTTCCAAACTATGTCTTGGGCCAATAGTTGGGTTGCCCGGCTCTTGTGCTTGCCCCTTTATGTTCTGCTCGTTCGGCTAAAAGGGCAAAGGGAGCACCCGTGCGATTGTGCTTCTGGATAGTCTGGTCAAGCGCCTCAGGGGAGAAAGCCAACTGACTGTCATAGTATGCGAGATCCGATCTGTGAATCCGAGCTGGAAGTATTATACTTCAATCCTTGTAAGCTATTATTCCATGTTATACGAGGAATTTGCTATTTATGCAAAACTTGTGATAGCGGCTTTGTCCATGGTTCATTCGAACATCACAACACTTCGATAGCTAATCGTACGCTTCCTGTAGTCCTTTTTGCGCCTCTATGGCTAAGTGAAAGAAACAAAGCACTATAGTCTGATTGCCTGGTCTGCCGCACTTTACCGCCTTCGAGTTTCGATAACTATGCTAAGGAACATAGTGCATTGGCATAGACACCCCATATAGTATCTACATGGTGGCTAAAGTCGATGACTCACATCTTTCAGTATTAAACAGCCATATAGGAGTTATAAAGGAATGCAAAACCATACAGGAACAATAACTTATATCATCAAAAGTTTGGACAAGTCTTCGGACGCGTTACAGTTCATTCAAATAAAATATCACCCGGACACTGGGACACTATCACCCGAGCACTCTCAATCACTCCACCAAAGTATATCTCGGGGCGTCTATGCCCCTTCTCGGGAGGAGGCGGGGCGGTGGCTACCTTCATTGGATCTAGCCCTGGCTAGTGCACCTTCGCTCTTGCAAAGGCCATTTGGACTCCCTCAATGTAGGAGGAGCGCTTGTCGGTATCGAGGCGGGATGAAGCAGTAATGAACTTCTACACTAGGGCAAAGTAGCTGCATGGCAGCGGCTCGCCGGGCCATGGGCGGATGCAGAGGTCCTTCATGGCTGGCTCCGCCATCTGGTGCAGCTCCATCAGCTGCTTCAACTGCTTCACAAGAAGAGGAAAGCGCTCGGGGCTTCAAACTGCACCCGGAACAACCGAGCTTGGTCTCCTTCTTCCCTCAAGGCAAAGTGCTGACTGGCGTCTGCCACGCTCTTTTGGAGATCGGAGGAGGCGCCTGAGGAACGCCACACCTAGGTAAGCAATTGGAATTTGCTATCCCCGAAGACGCATTGTATATGGCTTACCATCTGTTATGACCTTCGCTTGGGGGACTTGCTCCTCGTAGAACCGTCTATTCACCCGCTGTTTGTGAAGTTCGGTCTTTAGAGTGGATATTTCGGCCTCGCTCTCCTTTCCCTTCTGCTCAAGGTCCTAGCACTTTTTGCTGGCATCCTTGATCTCATCCTGGACATGCTCCACACAAGTCTCATGCTTATCACTGGTGGCTTGTAGGAGAAGAGTGTGGTTGCCGCCTCTTTGGCTGCCGCCCTCTCAACGACCGCTTCATCCTTGCCACGTTGAAGCTCGGCCTTGAGATTTTCCATCTCCTTCGACGAGGCTGCAAAAATGTTAAACTATATGACAACGCGCATCGACAGTGTTCAGGCAAAGGTATTCAAATTTTATTCAGATTTACCATGTGCCTCGTCAAACCTCATGTTGAGGGCTTCAACTTCATTCTCGGAGCATTTTAGCTTCCGATTCAGCTCGTCCAGCTCGGCGCTATTTATCTCCACCGCTCACGACGATGCCTACAGTACACATACAGTGGACATATTACATGGGTTTCCAACTCCCGCATTGCCATCATCTGATCATATGTCAGACCTTGTTAAGAGGTACCCTAACATGTCGGACACCTAAAGTGTATCTAGTCCGGCATCGGATACATGATTGAGCCCTAGGTAAGTTTTTTCAAACTCATCTAGAGCTCGGGGGATGCCACGTTTACAATGAAAATAAATAAAACCTTTGCAAATAAAAGTATCCGGTGACTTACTTGAAAACCCATTAGGAGACCTTCGAAGGCCTCCTTCAGTCTATTGTCAACGGACTGGATTCTCTTTAATACCGCACCCATAAGGGTGCGGTGCTCCTCGGAGACGGAGGCACTCAACAGAGCCTCCTCCACCATCGACCAGCCATTGGTCGGCGACGCTAGAGGTGATTGGATAACCTAATCACCGTCCGGGGTTTGAACCGGTACCTCTAAATGTGTGCTGTGCTCCGAGGATGCCCTTGGAGGGGACTGAGCGGCCGCTCGTCTGGCCTCCTTAGTGTCCGGGCAGGGTACCTCCCCCGGGTCTTCGGTGACCGGGGCGTTAGCCTCGGCCATTATGTCGTCTCCCCGCCATCGGTGCCAGGCTCCAAAGGAGCATGTTGGGATGACACCTCCACGGTGTCTTTCGTGGCGTTAGGGGTGGCAGGATGCGAGGCATTCCCGCTCTCCCCTAGCTCGGCGGGCGAGGTCTCCCCGTCCGATATTTGATCGGTGGGAAGAACACACGGGGGGCTGCGAAATCGATAAGCACCTGTGTGTTAATAGACTTTAAACCTATTGAAAAATGAGCAAGGGGTCTTTGGATCCTAACCTTCGGGCAGGGGCTCGACCCTAAGGCTCCTTCGCGGACCCGCCTCGAGGTCATCGGACTCAGTGTGCAAATCCGAGCTGTCATCGGATACGACCACCTGCGCCCGGCGTCCTCTCTTCTGGGAAGGAGGTGGCACCTCCTTTGCGGTGTCCAATGATGCCGCCCTCTTTCTTGCGAGGGGGAAACTACTCCCCCTCGACTTCGGCCTTCTCCTCCTCCTCCTCCTCTTCCTCTTCCTCCTCCTCCTCGTGCTCCTCTTGACTTGAGGAGGCATTCGTCTCCCCGGATGCAGTCTCTGACTGGTCCCTGATGTGAAGGCCGGTCCGGCCTGGTTTCTTCTTCTCCTCCTTCTTCTTGGGGCCTTGTACGGCTTCACCACGAGCATTGCCGCTAACAGACCGGACCTGGCATCTTCAGGCAGAGGTGCCGAACTATTAATAGTCGCGGCCTTCTTCCGCTATGACTGCAGAGGGTGACTGGAGGGAGTGTCACAAGTCTTCTTTATGGAAAATGAAGCCTGACAAGCAAAGTTATATCATACCTCGGAGGCGGGCCTATTGGCATGAAGGCCTTTGTCTTCTTCTTCAGATGGCCAACTCTTCTATGATTTGAAGAGCGCCTTCCATAGCTTCTCTCGCGTAGTGCTGAAGAGATTCTTGATCGTGGGCGCGTCGTCGAGCTGACGGGCCCACAAGGGAGTATCCCGGCGTTGGCAGGGGTGGATGCCTCTTCGGAGCATGACACGGATCACATCGGTCAGGGTGAGGCCCTTCTCAACTTTGGCAGCCATACGCTTTTGCAGGTCGCCCACCTCCTTGCTCGATCCCCAGCTGAGGCCCTTTTCGAGCCATGAGGCTAACCGGGTCGGGGACCGGATCTGAATGGGGCAGGCGGATTTGACCTTCTTCTTGTGGTTCGGTGATGTAGAACCCCTCCTTCTGCTATACCTTGATGGTATCGATGAATGTGCCAGACGGCCACACGACGCTAGTGAGCTTGCCGATGATAGCTCCGCCACAATCCGCGTGCTTGACGCAGACGTACTTTGGCTTGACATTGAATACTTTGAGCCAGAGCCCGAAGTGCGGCTCGACCCAAAGGAACGGCTCGCAGATGAGGATGAAAGCTGATATGTGCATAAATGAATTCGGTGGGAGGTCGTGGAAGTCCAGACCATAGAAGAACATCAACCCCCTAACAAAGGGGTGGAGCGGAAAGCTCAGCCCCCGTATGAAGTGGGGGATGAAGACCACCCTTTTGCCTGTCTTGGGGGTGGGGATCACTTGACCCTTACCCGGAGCGCGGTGCGGGATATTGGCGGAGAGGAATCCGGCCTTCTTGAGGTCCTGGATGTTCTTGTCGGTCACCATGGAGACCTCTCACTTGTCGTTGGAGCCGGAACCCGCCATTGGTGAGCTCGGAGGTGGGTGGCGAAGGTTTAGATCTGGACGTCAGAGGCTCACAGGAATGGATAGCAGCAGAAGCAGATGGGGAGCATGAATAGCCACGAGGGTTTTCTTCCCCTTTTATGAGGCTTATCGTTTGAGCCCCCTCCGCCATGCCGAGAATCCCTCCACTTCCCGAGACACATGCAGAGTTACGCACACATGATTAAATGTATCCCATGTGAAACGGAGCATGATCCGCGCACTGATAGATTGTGCTAATGAAATGGCCTCGAACCGCGCATCGAGTTTCTGTAACTGGCCTAGCGGTCGTGGTGGGCCATGACCTTTCATCAGAGAGGTCGTCAGGAAATGTTATCTTTCCCCCTGACGTTTGGCCTTCAAAGCCAACTTATTTCACAGTATTTAGACGAGCCACTATTCGGAAGCTATTTGTCATCGGAGGCCGAATTCTGTTCGACAAAAGGAACTTACCTCGCAAGCCGAAGACTTTGTTCATGAAGCAATTGAAGATGAAGACCGTTGGCGTTGGAGGCATGTTCGGGGGCTACTGAGGGAGTTCTGGATTAAGGGGTCCTCGGGTAGCCGGCCTATTCCTGTGGGCCAGACTATATGGGTTGCTTACCGAACACAGGATATTTGAAGGCCCAGTCTCCAAGATGGAAGCTTCGGGAAGCACAGCTTGCACTCCACGTGTTATGTAGGGAATAGGCAAGTTCATCTCTTAGGCGTGTAACCGACCATGTGTAAACCCTAGGCATCCTCGCTATCTATATAAGCCAGAGGATTTTACGGTATAAGGATAGAACAACTCGCCTAGGGTTAGCTATTCGATATCGAGGTAGAGCAACACTGTAACCTCGATATCATCAATACAATCAAGCAGGACGTAGGGTATTACCTCCATAGGAGGGCCCGAACCTGCGTAAATTTGTGTCTTCTTCGTCTCCTCTTGCCGTCGACTGTAGTCTCATAGTTCGGGACCCCCTACCCAAGATCCACTGGTTTTGACACCGACACCTTCCTGATCCCGATCGAGGAGGAGCTCTCCTCTTGGCTGCGAGAAGTGGTGGCAGATTCGGGCCTGGGCAGGGCGGTTGCAGGCCTGATAGGCCACGATGGTGGGGGCTAGCTGGGAGGAGGAAGTGGCATCGCAGGGTTGCGTGGATGGTGTCTCGGGTGGCAACATGGCTGGCACTGAGTTGTTAGGAACGGCTGGTTGTGGCATCCCAGGTGTCTTTGCGGCAACAAGTGGTGGCGGCGGGTTTGGCAGACATGGAAAACGAAGGGGCGACGGTTGTTTGTGTAGGGGTGTCGGATTTTGAGCTCTGCAAAACCCTTAAGGTTCGAACATAGGGTTGTGTGCAAAGGTTTCCCTGTGGACTCACCCAACCTAGCTCGCTACTCGATGGACTCAATAGCGAACTCGTTCGATGATGAGGAAGAAGATGAACACGGTAGTTTACCCAGGTTCGGGCCACTATGAAGTGTAATACTCTACTCCTGCTTTGGTGGATTGCCTCTCGTGGAGGTTTTGGTGGATGAACTAGTTCAATGGACTTGAGCCTCGCGAGGGTGCTCAAGGTGTGTTCTTAGCTCTCTGTCTTGCAGTGGTGAGTGGAGTGGCTAAGTGTTCGATCGGATCGGGATCCCACTCTACGGTGTGACCTTGCTTCTATATATAGCGGTGGCGCGGTTCCTCTTCCCTTATCTCAATAGCGGGAAGGAATCCCACAACAGCCAATTTTGAAGGGGGACAGGAGTACGTCCGCGCCCTATCCAAAGGCGGTCTTCGCCTGCAAAGTAGCTCATGGTGATGAAGTGGTGTGCTCGGCAATGACATCCTCCCTGTGGGGCTGGCTGTGGTGGTCTTGTTGCACCGGAATGGAAACCTTTGGGCAGTGCTTTGGGAACCCGTGTATGTCCTTGATCCCTTTGCACCAAAGAGGAAATTGTTCTGCCTTACATGCTGGCACCCTCTTGTCTTTACTTGCGTCACCCTTGACTCCTGAGGCCGGGCCTTACATAGAGATCTTCGCACCTCAGGAGAGGGGCCTAAGAGGCTCATCCTTGCCGGTCTTGATGTTGTTCTTCCTTGCGAGCCCAGTGTCCACGCAAGGGGCTTGTCTTGAGTAATGTCGCATGGGGCCTCGTCTGGATAACGAAGTGGGCCATGGCTTGGGCCACAGGCAGGCAAGACTGGGTACCCCCATTCCGAGAACACCGATAGTAGCCCCCGGGCCCAAGGCATGCTCGAGCTGGCTTCAAGGCGAAGCTTTAAGGACGACCCGGAGAGCCACGGGCTTGAATGCCTACAGGCCAGGCTTCTAGCGTGTCGGGCTCGGATGGGCCTGAGCCCACCTTTCCCCCGCGCCAGCTCAGCTGTCGTCTAGTTTGTTAAATTGCTCGACGCACACAGCCGAGTCATCTTTGCTCTTTGTCGATCTTGCCATCCGTCTTTCCCTCTTCCGTGGTCCTCATCCTTCTTACTGAGTCCCTACGCGTGCCACCCCGCCCCATTCGCCATGGCTTCCAAGAAGGAAGAGGGCGAGGGTCCGAGGGCGCCGTCCAGCGCATCTGCGCCATTGCCCGTGCTGGGCTGGTCTTCGGTGCTTAACTTGGAGGGCTTGGAGAAGGTTTGGCTGGTTGCCATCGCCGGCTCTAACGAATGGGGGGTGATCGAAATCTGGTCGGGCTCGCAACCTCAGGGTGAGCTTGGAGCTTCCGATGTCCCTCTCCATTTCCATGCCCTTCTCTTGGGCCTACTGCTACCGTTCTCGGACTTCTTGTCCACCTTGATGTTGCATTACTAGATCCATACGCTCCACCTTGACCCTAGCTCCCTTGTCCTCCTTTCGGCCTTTGTGTTCATGTGTGAGGCCTTTGTGGGCATCGTCCCTTCCGTGGCCCTGCTGCGCCACTTCTTCTCCCTCGATCTAACCTTGGGGGACAATGTTCTGGGTGTGTGTCCTTGAGACCGGCCGATTCACGGACCGGAGGGGCGCTTGACGCGGGGCTCTCCCCGGCGGCTGCAGGGTTCCGGCGGTAGTGGGTGTACGTCAATGCTGTCGGGGCCGGTCCTTTGTTCCATCTCCCACAGTCTCCCGCGTTGCCGCAACACAGGTGGGCGCGCAAGGAGCTCGCTGACTCATGGCGTGCACGTGTCTTAGCCAAGCTGGTAATGCTGAAGGGGGCGGGCATGACGATGGCGATGGTGGTGGGGGAGTTCGTGTGTCGATGAGTCGCCCCCCCCCCCTATATTGCCACTCGTGTCCGATGTGGGCCTTCGGGGGCCCCCGCTATCCCATGAGAATCTAGGCCTCGTCCCTTTCCCTGGATGTGCTGTGCGAGCTGCTCCGCTGCCTGATCGGTGGTGAGCCTGGTGAGCTTGCTCGGGGCGGCTTCCGCTTAGACAACTACGAGGGACGAGAAGCCCTTGTCCTGAAGATGTCGCGTTTCATGAGTGAGGGCTCCTTCCTCCCGAGAGCGCCGCTCCTCCTAAGGCTGAAATCGGGCGCTCTTCATAGGACGTTCATCTGGTCCCCTCCCTGGGCCAACCCGGAGACGGAGGTGTCCCCCAGCTGACGACTAGGGACGCCGTCCCTACTTCCGAGAAGGCAGTGCCGATCGTCGGCTCGTCGTCCCCTTTCCGCCATTCTAGCCGGAAGAGGATGGCGCCCCGGGGTGGTCGCTCCTCACTGCCTTGGGCGTCGTCGAAGAAGAACTGTGTCGCCTTCGACGAGTAAGTGTCAGCATAACCTAATCTCCTACCTCGGTGTTCTTCTTCTGAGCTTGAGTTTCGCAGGCTTCCCGATAGTGGTGAGAAGCCAAGTTGATGTCGTCCGCCCCTAGGACCACCGAGCTCTCCGCGGCTTCACCTTCCATTGGCCGCAGAACCCTGCTCGCCGGTCCACTCTCGACCGTGCTTGCTTGTTTATCGGGGTCCCTGAGGGAGTCCTGGATTAAGGGGTCCTCGGGAGGCCGACCTATCTCTTATGGGCCGGCCTGTATGGGCTGCTTACCGAACATTGGATAGATCGAAGGCCCTATCTCTTGGATGGAAGCTTCGGGAATCGTGGCTTGTCCTCCACATTTAATGTAGCGGATAGGCATGTTTATATCTTCAGCGTGTAACCGACCTTATCTAAACCCTAAATACCGTTGGCGTCTATATAAGCTGGAGGGTTTTAGGCTGTAGCCATAGGACAACTCATCTAGGGTTAAGCTCTTTGATCTCGAGGTAGATCGAATCTGTATCCTATACATCATCAATACAACCAAGCAAGACGTAGGGTATTAGCACCGTAGGAGGACCTGAACCTAGGTAAAACCTTGTCGCCTTCGTCTCCTGTTACCATTGATTCTAGTCCATAGCTCGGCACCCCCTACCTGAGATCCTCCAGTTTTGACACCGACATTGGTGCTTTGATCAAGAGTTCCACTATGAGCGCCTAAGGAATCGATGTATTGCCTTGTCACCAACGAAGAGGTTCGCAACATGGACACTTTCGTCCCCGGACAGATCTTCGCCTTTGGTAGTATTGTACTGCATGCCGACCCGACCGGCCATCTAAGCCGTGTTGAAACCTTTGTCCCTGATCGAGTTGTCAGATTAGGGAACCTAGAGTTCTCCGTAGATTCTCGGGGTGACTTATCACTAACCGGGCTCGCAGTTTCGCCTGCCATGCCCAAAGACTCTGAGGCCTTAACCTCGGGTCCCTTCTTCGGTCATGCCCATGACGTTCACCGCGACGATGGTCCGATTATTAGTCCGGATCCAGCCATAGTGCCGAAGGACCGGACACCCGTTCTTCCGGAACACTCTTTTCGCCTGGACATGTCGGAGGTCAACTCCGAAAGTTCCAAGCAGTTTGATCCGATCGAGCAATCGACGTTCAACGAGGACCTAGATCAGATCTCGTCGATGAAAATTACTGACGATTCAACCCCGATCTATGATCAAATCGGTTACGGAGCGGGTCGGGATGGATTTTTCGACGCACCCACCACCCATCTGATAGCCACAATCGAAGATTTAACTGACATGTTGGACTATGCCTCCAATGGGGCAGAATACATGGATGAAGAGGACTACGCTCCAACCCTTGTTAACACCGGGCAATGGGCTGCCACTTCTACATACGACGTCTACATGGTGGACACTCCTACCGCTAAGGGCGAAAAAATGCTTAATAACGATGGCGACAAGTCGGCCGACACACCGTCAAGACGCCGGAAACCACATAAGAGGTCAAAAGGCAAAAATGGAAGGGAAGCTATTATCGGCACCGGGGATGGAGATACCCCTGAGGACCGTGGCGATCCCGATATCCCTGAACACCCGTTAGAAGGTTAGGAAAGTCCTGAAGACCAAAACAAACCCGATGACTTCAACGATTCCGAGGACGACAACTACCTCCCTCGCGTTGAGGAGGAGGACATCCCGGAAGCCGATGACCTAGACATTCCTGATATCCCGGAAAATAAGGAACTGTTTAGACAACATATCATAGCAACGGCCCATACCCTAAAAGCGATGGAACAACAACTTAAAGCCGAACAAGATGACCTCCACGATCGATGGACGAGAGTCCTCTCAGCTGAGGAGGGATGGTACCTGTCGGGGATATACCCGCGGTATCACTCGGGAGACAGTTATAACCCGGTGATAGTTATGACCCGGCCTGAAGATGACTCTCCGGTTGTAAGTCCCTGGATGACTCTACAGTTATGAGTTCCTGGATGACTCTCCGGTTGTTAGTCCCTGGATGACTCTTCGGTTGTGAGTCCCTGGATGACCCTCCGGTTGTGAGTCCCTGAAGATGACTGTCCGGTTGTGAGTCGCCCGGTGTAAGCCGCCCAGTGTAAGCCACCCGTCTGAGATAGGAAGCCCGGGACTCAGAAGCCCAGGAAGAGAAGACCACGATGGGAAGTCATAATAGGTTGTCTCAATCTGACTTAGAATCTACATGTAAGTCGCCCCTTCAGCTTATATAAGGAGTGGCGGGTCACCCCGAGAGGGTTAGATTTTTAGACGTCTCAATAGACAGGTCTTAGATAGACAAGATATTAGAGACTCTTGTGATTAGAGGTAGCAAAACAAGACCTTTGTAACCGAGAGATCTTCTTCATCATCAATGCCAGACAAGCAGGACGTAGGCTTTTACCTCCATCGGAGGGGCCGAACCTGGGTAAAACTTGTGTCTCTCGATTCTCACAAACCCCTTCAAGCCGCCACATAGTTGCGCTTCTGCCCCGAACCTAAAGTCCGTTAACCCGAACATCTGTCGTGACAAATCCACGATAGTTGGCGCCCACCGTGGGGCCCACATGGTGGTGTTGTGCTCTTGAAGGGATCTTTACTTGGGATCGAGAAGCGTATAACCCGCCGGATCCACAACAGCCGGCATGAGAGAGTTTTCATCAACTTCATCAGTTGAGATCCAGAGCCATCACCCGTTTTGAGTCAACCTCATTTTAGAGCCGCCGGCCGACTCGCTGCTCCTCTCGTTACGCGTTGAGCCGCCGGCTGCCTTACCTTCCCATGCCACGTTGAGCCACTGGCCACCTCACCCCTCCTCCCGCATCTCTTAAGCCGCTAGCCGCCTCACCACTCTTCCCGCACCGCCTGAGCTGCCATCGAACCATCGCGGGTCGGCCCTACTATGAACCGCCGCCGCTTCTCCGCACCTGCAGGCTATTGCCGTGCCTCGCCGCTGTGCCTCTACGCGCCTGCCGTCGGCTTTTAGTAGCATGCATGCCTCGCTTCACCACCACCACCAGCCGCCATGGCTTCTTCTGCACCTGGGGCTGCCATTGAGCTGACCTCCACCACCATGCGTTGCTGCTCCTGCCAGCTCCCATCGCCGCCGCCTTCACCCCGCTGTTGAGCCGCCGCTCCTGTGCCACTATGGCTCACCTCTGCCCGCCGACTCATGCTGTTGTGCTTCCATTGCTAGCTCACTGCCGCGGCTCACCGCGCTTCACTCCAATGTTGCGCCTGCTCATCCGGATCCTTCCCGCGGCCTCCACCTCACCCGCCGTCCCTGCTCCCTTCGCTGTGAGCCGCCTCCACGCACCCGCGATGGCTGATCCGCTGCCCCCTTGCCGGCATGGCGCCTGTGTAGTCACCCACCTGCTCCGCCCACTAAGCCACCGCGCGTACGAGCCGCCCTGCGTTGTGTCTGCATCCCACCATGCTGCCTCCGCAGCTGCGCGTCCGAGCCGGTCACGACCATCTCCACCTTGTTTTTGTAGCCGCTGGCCTCCGTCGATGTGCCCTTGCCGCAAGACGGCCTAGTTACCTCCGTTGTGGTCTCGTCAGGGCCCTCTGAGCCGCCGGCGCCTCTCCGCTATCAAGGCCACGCCGCCTTGAGTCGCCCTCCTTTCTAGCACCAAGCCTCTATAACCTCTCCTCGCCGCGCGCCGCGAGCCGGGTGTTACAGCACCTGCCTCCGCGCCTCAAGCCGCCACGGCACGAGCTTCCACTCTGCCTGGAGCTATTGTGCCGCCCGCCTTTGCACTCCTTTGCATCGAGCAGCTCCAGCCTCCCCCATCAAGAGCCGCTGGTCGTGAGTCATCGCCGCCAACGCTGCGACATCTCTTCGACGGAGATCCGCCCCATCACGCGGGTCAATGGCCGCATCCCGAGCCGCCGCGGCATCTGAGTCATCCCGCTTCACCACCAAGGCGCTTGTCACACCGCCCGCTTCACGGCCATGTCGGCTCCGGACCCTTGCTCCGTCCACCACGGCCTTCGTCCACCGGCCGCTCCCATCCCGCGCCATCACTCGCCCCTGTGACTTGCCTCCACCGCTAAGCCGGCCAACTGCTCCCCTCACATAGAAGGAAGAGCTGTGGGAGGCATTAAAAAAACCTGGTTGGTCGATATGACCTAGGGGATCTGCTTTGAGCCGCCAGCCCTGGCTCCGCTGTGGTCGCACTTCCAGCCGTCGTCTCCGCCCTCGTTGTTGTGACCTCGCGTCTGAGCTGCTGCTTGCTTAACCCATCACACGACTTCCCTCGACGGCATCGTGCTCGGACTCTACCGCACATCACCACGGTCTCAAGGTGCTGCCTCTGAGCCAGCCCGACTTCGCCACACCGAGCCATTTTGCCTTGCCAAGGTGTCTCCACAACAACAACCGTGCATAAGCCGCCCTCACCATCTGCGTTGAGCCGCCCAGTTGGGATTGGACTCGTCTCTGCTCCCGCACACTCCCCTGTTGGCTGAAGTCATCATCAACCCCACGACTGATACTTTCCGATAAAACATATCAGGACAATTATTCACTACAAGAGCGATTCTCGTGTGACGGATACGGAGGGCGCGCTACTGGCATCATCATGCACCGGCATCCACACCTGCTCAACGGACGCGCACTAGCCGCCGCTCCTGTGGTCCGGTCTACATCAAGTCGCCGAGACCGCGGCCGCTTGCACAAGCTGCCCGACGAACGTGTGTAAGCCGCCACTCCTACGGACCGGTCTACATCAACACGCGGTCGACTCATCCATCCGCGCCCGCGACCGACTCATCCGTCAAACACCACGATTGATTCATCCATCCGCACCGGCTTACAACACCGTGGACGTCTCTCGCGGCCGAACTAGCTTACAACACCGCGGCCGTCTCTCGCCATCCGCGCCGGCTTACAACACCATGGCGTCTTATATAACAGCCCCGGCTTATAATGTTGCGCCTAGTTTCTACGTCTACATCCACATATCGGTGCAGTGCCTGCCTATACGAGCCGCCTAACAGACGAGAGCAAGACGCCGCCCACAGTTGGATCTACATCAACATATCGGTGTAGTGCTCGTTAATACGAGCCGCCCAATGAACAAGCGGGCAAGTCGCCGTCATTACAGTTTTGTTCACTTCAACAACCAGCCGGGACAAACCATCGACCGGATTACTGAAACAAAATGGGATCATCTATAACCCGCCATGGCCAACCTCAAGTTTTAGTGGAGATTCTCAAGCCATCTCTTCAAATCAACTTAAGACTCGGGGGCTATAGACATGGCGAGACACATTTGGTCATTTTCAGCAAGAACCCTAGGTCTTTGCAAGAAAAATTAATCTGATCCTGGGGGTTTCCACATCATTGGCGGAAGAATTAAACGTTGCCCAAGAGGACGAACCGCCGAGATATACCGTTCAAACACGGGTGCCCAAATTTATTGGATCATCATAAAGTCACTTGGAGGCTTCTGCTGTTTCTTCATACAAGATGGTGGCTTATAGGATGGCGACTTAGTAGATGGTGCACAAGTTGATATCATCGACAAGGTCACTTGGAGGCTTCCGACCCATTGGGTTTAGCTTATCACACCCTATTGATCGGCTCTTAAGCCATATAGTTGACTCTGTCAACATGATCGTCCAGGGGGCTTCCCACCCACCGGGTGTAGCTTATCACACCCTATCGGTCGGCTCTTAAGCCAAATAGTTGACTCCGTCAACATGATCGTCCAGGGGGCTTCCCACCCACCGGGTGTAGCTTATCACACCCTATTGGTCGGCTCTTAAGCCAAACAGTTGACTCTGTTAACAAAGGTCACTTGGGGGCTTCCAATACACCGGGTTTAGCTTACACACCCTCTTGATTGGCTCTTAAGACAAACAGGGTTAAACCTGCTTGTAAGCTGATGCTGCTCCGCTAGGTGACCCGCCGAACTCTTACTAATTAATCTCGCCTAGAGACCCTGAGCTGGCTCAAAGAAATTGACGGCCAATCTCCATAGAGACCCTGTACTCGTTAAGGTTAAAACGGCGGTTCTTGTCACATGAGGGCCGGCTTACGAAAAGCAAGGATAAACTCTCCCATCTAATGCCGACTCTCCGCTATGTGGCCTGTTCGTACTCTTAGACAGTTAATCCTTCAAGGACCCTGCACTGTTTAAGGTTAAAATGATGGATTTATGTCACGTGAGAGGTAGTTCATGGGCTATCAGGGTTCTCATGCCCTGTCGTGTCTCTTCTGGGACGTCAAACTTCCTTTCAGTTAAGCTCGCTTAGAGACCCTGAGCCACTCAAAATTGACATCCAATCTCCATAGAGACCCTCTACTGCTAAGGAGTTTTAAGTGGCGAGTCAACCTAGCAGAACCGGCACATGAGTTGTTCAAAAAGTTCTAAAAAAACAAATCAAGGAAGATATAACATCTTCGGGTTGTGCTTTTTTAAGCCACCCTCACAACAATGCAGAATATATTCTGTCTTGTTTATTTTTGCAGGTATTATCTCTTATGAGTTGCCATTAAGTATTCGGCAAGAGCAAATGGATCTTTAATAGACAACCTGGCTGGATCCTCATGGTTTATCATAACCAGTACTAAATGATTGGGGTTTTCAAGCTAGCTCAGAAAATTCATTATTTTTCAAGAGCCGCCCAATCAGATATAATGTCGTGTCATCTAATTGACCGGTTCTCGTATTTCTTGAATTGTGCTCTGTAGTAATCTACAACACTCATGGATTTCTCCAATATATATATTTGCCGGGTTGCACCACAACCACGAGCAGGGATTTCATGTCAACGACAAAAGAATTATTCTAGGGTATTCATTCTGGGTTATATTACAACCGCGGTCAAGGATTCATTAAACAAATTGTGGTGAGTCATATTATTCTTACACAGTCCCGAGTCGCCATAGACAGACAACCCGACACTTGGGGGCTACATTATTCAAGTCCAGTTTATATTAAGTATGCAAGTCCCATGTTGCTGCAAGCATGCACCACGATACTTGGGGGCTAATGCAAGCTGGTTTTCAATTCATTGCATTGACATCAAGACCATATTATCTCAAGGAGATGAGCCAGCCTTTCTATATTCTTCTAAGTCCCAGCCCAGTAATTCTTACTAACCCGACACTTGGGGGCTACAATATGCAGCTATCGAAACAAATTATATGGTTCAAATTGAAGACCCAGCGCATCACATTCTAATGAGCCGGCCCTTGGGGGCTACACCCGCCGAAGCTTTATAATGTATAACACACTTACAAGTCCCAAGTTGCTGCAGACAGACAACTCGGTACTTGGGGGCTACACAGTCCAAACTATTATTGCAAAGCACCAAGTTATCATGGATAATCTCGGAGCTTGGGGTTTACAGGTAATATAGACATATCAAATATATTGAGGAGAATTTTCAAGATGTTAATTATGGAGTTCAGTAGTTAGACCCGGCATTCATGACCCGGTGTTGTCAAAAGATCATAACCCGCCAGAGTTTACATGAGTCGCCGTGCTTCACAACAATGGAAGTCCGGATCTACATCATGAGGATTTCTTATTTTTTAGTAAGCCGAAGTATTAGAAGCCGACTCAATGGCATATGGGTATTCTATTCCAAATATTTTTTCAAAAGGACACTGACAACCAAGACGATTCTCAAGACGACTCATTCATATGCATAAAGACCCAGAATTTTTGGAAGCTATTTTATAAGCCGGTCAAAGGAGCAAGTCGGCCACTTAACATATTTACTATTCTTATTTCAGGAGGTTACCATGAGTAAATTCAAGCTAACCTGGGGGCTAATGTCGGGGATATACCCCGCGTATGACCCGGGAGATAGTTATAACCCGGTGATAGTTATGACCCGGCCTTAAGATGACTCTCCAGTTGTAAGTCCTTGGATGACTCTATGGTTGTGAGTCGCTGGATGACTCTTCGGTTGTGAGTCCCTAAATGACTCTCCAGTTGTGAGTCCCTGAAGATGACTCTCCAGTTGTGAGTCACCCAGTGTAAGCCGCCCGATGTAATCCGCCCGTTTGAGATAAGAAGCCCGGGACTCAGAAGCCCAGGAAGAGAAGCCCATGATGGGAAGTCATAATAGGTTGTCTCAATCTGACTTATACTCTACATGTAAGTTGCCCCTTCAGCTTATATAAGGAGGGGCGGGTCACCCCGAGAGGGTCAGGTTTTTAGACGTCTCAATAGACAGGTCTTAGATAGACAAGAGATTAGAGACTCTCGTGATTAGAGGTAGAAAAACAACACCCTTGTAACCGAGAGACCTTCTTCATCATCAATGCCAGACAAGTAGGACATAGGCTTTTACCTCCATCGGAGGGGGCGAACCTGGGTAAAACTTGTGTCTCTTGATTCCGACCAACCCCTTCAAGCCGCCACATAGTTGCGTTTCTGCCCTGAACCTAAAGTCCGTTAACCCGGACATCTGCCGTGTCAAATCCACGACAATACCGGTTTGTCGGACCTACCTAAGAGTTATCCACGTAGAAGGTTGTTGCCGCAATTTGACGACGAGCTTACTAATACCCCGCTCCCAAACATACCCCATACGACTAGATGGACTGCCCTCCTCGTGGGCGTGACAGGACGGCTGACGACACCGGTTATAGATTGGCTATACTGAAAGGACGGAGAAAGGAGCCACTAGAGCCCAGTAAAAGGTTCACCATGCGAGACGACCTATACTACAGAGCAGGTCGCACAAGATCCATCTACGCATCCAGAGGCTGCTACCCGATAGAGGGCATGGGTACAGACCATGGATCATCCGAAGCAATAACAAAGGTCGGGAACGTAACCAAGCTAGAACAAGCACCGAATACAAGTGCGACATAGCTCGGGTTCGAGGCTCTGCTCACCCTCTGTGCTTCACAGATGAGGTGATGCAGCATTATTTCCCAAAGGGGTTTAAACCCGTGAACATCGAGCAGTACGATGGGACAACTGATCCAACCATATGGATTGAGGACTTCCTCCTCCATATCCACATGGCACGAGGTGATGATCTCCATGCCATAAAATATCTCCCCCTAAAACTTAAGGGTCCATCTCGGCACTGGTTAAACAGCCTCCCCGAAAACTCCATCGGCTGTTGGGAAGACTTAGAGGATGCACTCCGATCTAATTTCCAGGGGACCTATGTTCGGACGCCGGATTCCTCGGACCTAAGTAACGTCGTTCAGAAGCCTGGAGAGTCTGCGCAGCAATTCTGGGATTGATTCTTGACC
This sequence comes from Hordeum marinum, assembly GCA_022496015.1. Taxonomy (NCBI): domain Eukaryota; kingdom Viridiplantae; phylum Streptophyta; class Magnoliopsida; order Poales; family Poaceae; genus Hordeum; species Hordeum marinum. The sequence continues at coordinate 227,517,990 of CM039677.1, read as the reverse complement.
AAGAAGAACCAGATTGTCGATTGCCTGGACGCTGAGGCAATAGCCTCATTCCGGCATAATATTCGGGATGAATGGTTGGCTCGCCAGCTTGGCCAGGATAATCCTCGGACTATGTCCACCCTTACATCCCTCATGACCCATATATCAAAGAAGGAGTGGAAGCGCACCCTTTGAGAGGTCTACGCTATAGAGCCCGCGGCCCCGAAGTATAACCCATGTTCGGCATATCCAATTACTTTCGATCAGCGTGATCACCCGACCAGTATCCATCATGGAGGTTCGGCTACCCTTGTCCTAGACCCCATTATAGATGGGTACCACCTAACAAAAGTCCTAATGGACGAAGGAAGTAGCCTCAACCTAATTTCCTCAAACATGGTGAAAAAATGGGCATAGGTCCGTCAAGGATCGAACCGAGTAACACTACCTTCAAAGGAGTGATTCTTGAGGCCCAGTGCATGGGATCCGTCAACCTGGAAGTAGTATTCGGCTCGCCCAATAACTTTCGCAGCCAAGACTTGATCTTCGACATTGAGCCCTTCCGTAGGGGCTATCATGCCCTACTCGGCTGAACAGCGTTCGCTCGCTTCAACGTCGTCCCGCATTATGCATACCTCAAGCTCAAGATACCCGACACCAAGGGGGTAATCATTGTTAACAGAAACACAGAGCGCTCCCTCCGAACTGAGGAACATGCGCTCGCCCTGGCGGCCAAATTTAACTACAAAGAAGATCGGCAAGCTCTCGCATCTGAATGCAGCAGTGGGATACTGACCTTCTTCTTGTGGTTCGATGACGTAGAACCACTCCTTCTGCCACCCCTTGATGGTTTCAATTAGGGTTCCCGACGGCCACCCGACGCGGGTGAGCTTGCCAATAACGGCCCTGCTGTAGTGCGCGTGCTTGCCGCCGATGCACTTGGGCTTGATGTTGAACACCTGAAGCCAGATCCCGAAGTGTGGCTCGATGTGCAGGAAGGCCTCGTCGACTAGGAGGAACGTCGAGATGTGCATGATGGAGTTCGGCGGGAGGTCATGGAAGTCAAGGTCATAGAAAAACTTCAGCCCCTTGATAAAGGGGCGGAGGGGAAAGCATGGCCTCCTGATGAAACGGCCTCGAACCGCGCATCGAGTGCCTGTAACTGGCCTATTGGTCGTAGTGGGATGTGACCTTTCGTTAGAGAGGTCGTCAGAGGAACGTTGTTTACCCCCTGACGTTTGACCTTCAAAACCTACTTATTTCACAATATTCTTACATGCCACTATGCGAAAAACTACTTATCATCGGAGGTCGAACTATGGTTCGGCGGGAAGGAACTCACCTCGCAAGCCAAAGACTCTATTCGCGAAGCAATTGGAGCTGAAGACCCTTGGTGATGGAGGCATGTTCGGGGGATACTGAGGGAGTCCTGTATTAGGGGGTCCTTGGATAGCCGGCCTATTGTTTGTGGGCCAGACTATATGGGCTACTTATCGAGCACTGGAAGATCTGAAGGACCAGTCTCCGGGATGGAAGCTTCAGGAAGCAGGGCTTGCGCTCCATGTTTGATGTAGTAAATATGCATGTTTATCTCTTCGACATGTAACCGACCATGTGTAAACCCTAGGCATCCTCGGCATCTATATAAGTCGGAGGGTTTTAGGGTATAAAGAGGAACAACTCATCTAGGGTTAGCTATTCGATCTTGAGGTAGATCAAGTATATCACCCCCCATATCATCAATACAATCAATAAGGACGTAGGGTATTACTTCCATAGGAGGGCTCGAACCTGGGTAAATCACTGTCCCCTTCGTCTCCTGTTACCGTCGATTCTAGTCTCACAGTTTGAGAACCCTACCCGAGATCCACTGGTTCTGGCACCGATAACGAGTTCAACACTTGAGCGTCAACCCCGGCCGTTAGGTGGTTCACGCTAGACGTAACAGCTCACACCACCCAGCAAGGACTTGGCGGGCTTGTTCTTCTTGCTCTCGGCGGCAGAAGTCTCTAGTGAATCATCGACAGGTATGGAGCGTGCTTCTCGGATTCGTCACGAGTCTTGCCGGAAATCTTTTTTTGCTCTTCCCCCAAGAGTTTTGCTGGCAGGAGCAAGTGCCTTGTCGACACATGCTGCAACTGCCTCCCGGTATAACTTGTCGACATACATGATTGCGTCTTTCTTGTCAGCGTGGATGGTGATGACACTCATTCGCCCTCGCATCTTAAGTATGTTGTAGGCGTGATGTGATGCCGCCATGAACTTCACCAGTGCTGGACACCCCCGGATTCCATTATAAGGCAAGAACATCTTGGCGACATCAAAAATGACCCTCTTTGGCCTGAAATTGAGCTCCCTGCCGAACATGACCAATAGGGTTATCTTCCCCTTTGGCTGAGATCTCCATAGGGTCACTCCTTGGAAGGAGCCCGTTGGCTTCAGATCTGAATCGGGGATCTGCAGCTGCTTAATCACATCGGGTGAAATCAAGTTCAGGCCGGCCCCACTATCGACCAATAGCTTCTTGACCCTAGGGTTGCGAATTGTTGGTGAAACCGGCAATGGCATGCACCCGACCATAGTGGTGCGATCATGGTGGTCCTCAGTGCCGAAGATGATGGGAGTGTTGGACCACTTGATGTTCTTCCTTGCTTCTACCGCTGGTTCCGTTGTATTGACCTCACAGGCTCATTGGTTGAGGTGCGCCTCAATTCACATACATGCCATCCATGGCCTTCTGGAACTCCTGGCCATCAGATCCTTCGTCGTCTTCATCAAGATCGTCATCTTCATCATCTCACTTGTAGTCTTGGCATGTAGCTTGCTTTTCTTTATGTTGTTTGGCCTTGCCATGGCGACCACCTCGATCATTCCGGCCCTTCTTAATAGATCCGTCGGCACCGTCCTGTCCCTTCTTCTTGTCATGCCTTTCGTACTCTTGCTTTTTCTTCTCAGCAAGTTGTTCTACTTGGCGGCACTCGGTGATGTCGTGGACTTTTGTTGTGGATCTTTCAGTATGTGTTTCTGGATTTCTTGCCTGTCACGGCCTACCCATCTTCGAAGCAGGCAGCAACATCCGTGGCGGACCATCAGACTTGGCTTTCTTCCCGGCCTTCGGCTTGCCGGAGCTCTCGACAACCATGACTGCCTTGCCCTTGTGTTTCTTGTTGCGCTAGTGTCATTTCTTCGAGGAGGAGGGTGCATTCTAATCATCATTGGAGTCGACCTCTCCACCAGTGTCCTCCCCTAGGAGTCTTCTTCCCTCTTCAGCCCGCTCACACTTGTCGGCTGATAACCCACAAGTGCAGGGGATCATTTGTAGCCTTTTTCGATAAGTAAGAGTGTCGAACCCTACGAGGAGCTAAGGGTAGAACATATTCCCTCAAGTTCTATCGACTACCGATACAACTCTACGCATGCTAATGCTTGCTTTACCTAGAACAATTATGAAACTACTTTGCAGGAATAATATTAGAACTACTTTGCAAGATAATAAAGAACATGGAAATAAAAGTTAGGTGTTATTTTAATAGAAGAATAATAAAACTAAATAGCTTAGTAGAAGGCTTTTTGTGTAACACATGAGAAAGATTGTCCATAGGCAATTGAATATAATATGATAGATGCTTGTTATATGCAATGAGGGGGAGGCATAAGCCAACACACTTTTCCGTACCTGGATCATATGCACTTATGTTTAGAAATCTAGCAAGCATCCGCAACTACGAAAGTTCATTAAGGTAATCCAACCACAGCATTAAGAATCAAGTCCCCTTTACTTCCATATGCAGCAAGTCACCTACTCGGGTATGTGCTTTTGTCACTCAGGCCACCCACCATAGGCAAATCCTGAACATATTGCAACACCCTGCAGCGGGGATCCCTCAAGTTTGTGCTACATGGAGGGCACCATAGGATGGCACCACATCAACTTACAACTCATATCAATAACATCATACCACAATTAACCCATAGGACAAAAGGGATCTACTCAAACATCATAGGATAGCCAAATATCATTGGGAAATAATATATGGAGTTGAGCACCATGTTTAAGTAATGATTATAGCGGGGAAGAGAGGTGTTACACTGCTGCATAGAGGGGGAGAGAGTTGGTGTTGACGGCGGCAAAGTTGTTGATGTAGATCATCGTCACGATGATTGCCCTAGTGGTGTTCCGACGCCATAGGGAGATAGGGGAAGAGAGCCCCCTCCTTCTTCTTCTTCCTTGGCCTCCCTCCAAGATGGGAGGAGAGTTCCCACTCTGGTCCATGGCGGCATATGGGCAGGAGCCCCTCCGAGATTGGGTCTCCCTCTCTCTTCTCTTCTGTTTTGTGTTCCTATTTTCTGGCCGAAAACCGTTTCTTATATTCCCAGAGATCTGTAACTCCGATTGCGCTAAGATTTTAACACAATTTTTTCCGGATATAAGCTTCCTTGCACCCAATGTAGAGCTCCAACCGACTTACGAGGGGGGCACAATACACCACCTCGCGCGAGGGCCCTTGGGCGCACCCTAGTGTCTTGTGGTGGCTGTGAGCCCCCTTTTGAGTTGATTCCACCTTCCAAAATTCAAAAATATTCGAAAATAATTCTCCGTAAATTTTTATCGCGTTTGGACTTTGTTTGATATGGATATTCTACAAATGAAAAACATGCAAAAAAAGGAACTGCGATTGGGCACTAAATCAATATGTTAGTCCAATAAATCATATAAAATGTTCCCAAAAATATGTGAAAGTTGTATAATATTGGCAAGAAACAATCAAAAATTATAGATACGACGGAGACGTATCGGCATCCCCAATCTTAATTCTTGCTCGTCCTCGAGTAAGTAAATGATCATATTTTTTATGTGGAATGCTACCTAGCATAATCTTGATCATATATATAAGCATTGCATGAATATTAAGACATGAGTGATTCAAAGCAATAGTCTATAATTCGACATAAAGACATTAATACTCAGGCATCCCAACAAACAATCATGTCTTTCAAAATATCAAGGCTAAAGAACACTATCCCTAAAAAATCATATAGCCTTGTCATGCTCTGTCTTCTTAACAGAAAGTTTAAATCATGTACTACCCTAGTGTCAACCAAGCAATTGTTTCATACTTTTTAACGCCCTTCAGCATTTTCAACTCTCACGCAATACATGAGCGCAATCCATGGATATAACACATGGGTGGAATAGAGTATGACGATAGTGGTAAATATAGAGAAGAGAAAAGGTAAGAAAGTCTAACATCGATGCAGCTAACCAATGGGCTATGGAGATGCCCATGAATTGATATCAATGTGATGAGTAGGGATTGCCATGCAATGGATGCACTAGGAGCTATAAGTGTATGAAAGCTCAATATGAAAAACTAAGTGGGTGTGCATCTAACTTTATAATGAAAAATTCCCACTAGTATATGAAAGTGACAACATGGAGACTCTCTACATGAAAAACATGGTGCTACTTTGAAGCACAAGTGTGGAATTAGCAGGCCCCTTACATCTTTATCTTTTTTTTTCTTTTTTTCTTTTCTATATTTGTCTGGAGCCTCATCCCGACTTGTGGGGGAATCATAGTTTCCATCATCCTCTCGTCACTAGGACATGCTCTAATAATGAATAATGGTAATCATCACACCTCTATTTACTTACAACTCAATATTACAACTCGATACTAGAACCAAGTATGATTCTGTATGAATGCCTCTGGCAGTGTACCGAGATGTGCAATGATCTATCATAGCAAAGATATCAAAAAACAGACAAGCCATGGAAACATCATGCTAGCTATCTTACGATCATGTAAAGCTATATGACAATGAATGCTCAAGTCATCAAAATGGAAGCGGTGGAAGTTGCATGCCAATATATCTCGGAATGGCTATGGAAATGCCATATAGGTAGGTATGGTGGCTGTTTTGAGGAAGATATAATAAGGCTTATGTGTGATAGAGTGTATCATATCGTGGGGTTTGGATGCACCGACGAAGTTTGCATTGACTCTCGAGGTGAGAAAGGGCAATGCATGGTACCATAGAGGCTAGAAAATTGCGGAAAAGTAAGAGTGCATATAATCCATGGACACACATTAGTCATAAAGAAATCACATACTTATTGCAAAATTTTATTAGCCCTCAAAGCAAAGTATTACTACGCATGCCCCTAGGGGGAGGTCGGTAGGAGTTAACCATCGCGCGGCCTCGACCTTCACAGAAAGATAGACAATCAAGGATAAATTATGCTCCAACTTCCTAGCATAACGGGGGGCTATACATGCATCCTTCGAGGATAACAAACCTTAACACAAGTATCTTACTAAACACGATCATCCACTAGTACCTCCCACATATTATCGTCTCTATATCACAAAACTATTGCAAGGAATCAAACATATCATATTCAGTGATCCATAAGTTTTATGTAGGATTTTAAAAATACCCGTGTAAATGAACAATTCCCGTTGACTCTCTAAATATATATATAAGTGAAGCAAAATAGCATTCACAAATAATTGTTTTCTATGTGAAGATAAACAGGCAATCAATACTTCAAATGATATAAGTGATGCACATGAAGCACTCTGTAAAGCCATACCCAAAAGATATAAGTGAAGTGCAATGAGCATTCTGTAAATCAACCATGGACTATCTCATACTAGCATGGTGCATACAAGAAAAGTGAAAACTAAAAACAAAAGATGCTCCAAGAGTTACACATAGCACATAAACGAAACAAAAATGAAAACATATCGATACTTGTTGAAGAAACATGGCTAGAACTCTTACCTCTCATCCTTCTCCTAATATCGAGACCTCCTCAATCTTTGAAGACTTCATCCACACAAAACTTAACAGAAAACTGGTGAGATGTGATAGTATAATAAAGAAAATTTCTACTTTAAGTGTTGTTGGCAAACCCATTAACATTTCATATTTGCATTATCCCTTCTGTATTATAACTTGTCCATGGCTTATACCATCGATAAAATCGATAGTTTCATCAAAACAAGTAATACAATGCATCAAAAATAGAATCTGTCTTAAATAGGACAGTCTGTAGTAATCTAAACATTGAGCATACTTCTATAACTCCAAAAATTCTGAACAACTGGGTCGAAATATTTTTTTTATATAAATATGGTATAAAAATTTCAGAAACTTTCGATGTTCCAGTAAAAAATGTAAATTCATGCACTACAGCCAAAGTTTTTGTTTTTACACAACACATACCAACAAGCAATCTAATCATCCTAAAGGAAAATCTTAGCACATTATTTTTATAATACAAAGGATTTGTACAAGGGGATAATTATTTTTGTTGAAAAGTTTCTATGATTCAAGATTGACAAAGTTTATATGGGCATGAACAAAGTTCAAGATTAGCCCCCACTTCAACGATGCTCATCATCTCTCTCACTTTCACCTTTCTTTTTGTGAAGTTTTAGGTTCCCCTCTATATTGTTTTGGTTTTAAACTTTATAAAATCACACAATAGAATAAAATGATTCTTAAAACTTCCACGTTGTGTCCCTAGCAACGCTTTCTTTAAAGCCATTAAGCTAGGCATAAAGTGCTCAAATAATGGATCCACCCAGATCCCTAGGAATATCAAAGCCAATTATTATTAACAATGATTTGTAATTTAGTTGTGAGCACAAAGTTATATATATCATGTGACAACTAAGTCTAACTCTCTTCCTATGAATTGGCGTGTCATACAAGAACAATTCATTCACACAAAGTAAATACCAATACATAGCATAATTATTTTCTTGCAATTTTATTGTATTGGAAACATATAGACGTGAAGATTTGGTTCCTCTCTCGTAATAATTGCAAGTAGGAGCAGCAAGCACATGCATATAATATTCATCAAAATTATCATGTGTAATAGCAAAACGCAACCCATCAAAATAATCCTTAATAAGAGCAAACTTCTTCAATATAGTGTAGTTGGGAGAATTCAAAAAGATAATAGGACTGTCATGTGTGGGTGCAATAGCAACAATTTCATGCTTAACATACGGAACTATAGAAAGTTCATCTCCATAAGCATCATTCATATTGCCATCATGGCCACAAGCATAGCAAGCATCAATTTCATCAAAAAGGGATATTTAAAATGAATCCACGGGATCATAGTATTCATCCTTTGGTACGCACCAAGGGAGATTAAATAATGTATGAGTTGAAGAGTTACTCTCATTAGAAGCTGGGCATGGGTACCTATTCTGCTCTTCCTCCTTTTGTTCTTTGCTCTCCTCCTCATCTTCTTCATCTAATGAGCTAACAGTTTCAGCAACTTCCTCTTCCATAGGTTCCTGCAAAATATTAGTCTCTTCCAAGACAGCGGTTGTTCTTTCAATAAATTTTATAATATCATTATTTTATTCATAATTATCATAGCAATATTGTAGTATGTATAAATTTTCAGATTTGTAAGGAACATCATCATACTTTTCAATCAAAGAAGCAATTTCATAAGCACCTTCAAAAGCAACAAATTCTTCTATTCATTTCGCATCATAGTAATCATATATACCGTTAGCATAAGAAGCTAAGGTTTCATTATCATTAAATGAACATTGAAAGGGAAGGTGTGGAGCCTTTACCTTAGAGCAACAAGTAAAATCACATCTCAAGCATGCATCCCAACCAAACCATTGCAATATTCATATTTGATCCCATAAGTGTTTCCCTTTTTGAGATAAGTGATAATCCCTAAAGAACTCACATTGATCCAACGTGTCTCACATTATAAAGTTCCATGAGTATTTCTCAAGATTATCAAAGGAGTAATTAACGTGTTTCACATAACTAGCATCGAGGGTTTTAGGATGTTCCCCTTCTCCATGAGTAGCAAGTACCACTAATTTTTGTGTGTTTCGTGTTCCATATCCATAACTAAAGATATAAAACAACTAGTAACAGAAAATAAAAATTACTTAGTGATAAAGCAAAAAAGCACACATGATAATATTCACCCCACGTTATTGCTCTCCGGCAACGGCGCCAGAAAAAGGTCTTGATTACCAAGAAGTGTAGGGGATCATTTGTAGCCTTTTTTGATAGGTAAGAGTGTAGAACCCAACGAGGAGCTAAAGGTAGAACTAATATTCCCTCATGTTCTATTCACCACCGATACAACTCTACGCACGTAATGCTTGCTTTACCTAGAACAAGTATGAAACTACTTTGCAGGAATAAAACTAGAAGTACTTTGCAAGATAATAAAGAAGTTGCAAATAAAAGTTAGGTGTTGTTTTAATAAAACAACAATAAAAGTAAATAGCTAAGTGGAAGGCTTTTTGTGTAACGCAAGAGAAAGATTGTCCCTGAGCAATTGAATATAATATGATAGAAACTTGTTATATGCAATGAGGGAGGGCATACGCTAACACACTTTCCGTACTTGGATCATATGCACTTATGATTGGAACTCTAGCAAGCATCTGCAACTACCAAAGTTCATTAAGGTAAAACCCAACCATAGAAGTATCAAGTCCCCTTTACTCCCATACGTAACAACCCACCTACTCGGGTATGTGCTTCTGTCACTCACGCCACCCACCATAGGAAAATCATGAACGTATTGCAACACCCTACAACGGGGATCCCTCATGTTTGCGATACACAGAGGGCACCATAGGATAACACCATATCAACATACAACTCATATCAATAACATCATACCACAATTAACCCATAGGACAAAAGGGATCTGCTTAAACATCCTAGGATAACCAAATATCATTGGGAAATAATATATGGAGTTGAGCACCATGTTTAAGTAGAGATTACAGCGGGCAAGAGAGGTGTTACACCACCGCATAGAGGGGGAGCGTTGGCGTTGACGGCGGCGAAGTTGTTGATATAGATTGTTGTCATGATGATTGCACTGACGGTCTTCCGCCGCCACTGGGACAGAGTGGGAGAGAGCCCCCTCCTTCTTATTCTTCCTTGGCCTCCCCCATAGATGGGAGGAGATTTCTCCCTCTGGTCCATGGCATCCATGGCGGCGGAGGGGTAATAGCCCCACCGAGATTGGATCTGCCTCTCTGTTCTCTTCTGTTTCGCGTTCTTGTTTTCTGGCCGGAAACTATTTCTTATATTCCCGAAGATCCATAACTCCGATTGCGCTGATATTTTAACAAGATTTTTTTCGGAAATAACCTTGTTTGCGCCTGAAGTAGAGCTGCAATCGACTTACAAGGCTAGCACGATACACCATCATGCGCCAGGGCCCTTGGGCGCTCCCTGGTGTCTTGTGGTGGATGTGGGGACCCATTTGCGTTGATTCCACTTCCCAAAATTCACAAACATTCCAAAATATTTCTCCGTAAATTTTTATCGTGTTTAGACTTCGTTTGATATGGATATTCTACTAAACAATAAACATCCAACAAACAGGGACTGACACTGGGCATTAGATCAATATGTTAGTCCAATAAATCATATAAAATGTTGCCAAAAATATGTGAAAGTTGTATAATATTGGCATGAAACAATCAAAAATTATAGATACGATGGATACGTATCATCATCTAGAGTGTAGACCTCGGCGATGTCCTGCACCTTATTGATGCTCATATCCTCACGCATGCGGCGATTGCATACGTTCGTGTGGAACGCAGTGATCACCGCAACGGTGTGGATGTCTGGGATGTTGTGCTTCACCCGGATGAAGCTCTAGATATACTTGCGGAGGGTCACACCATCTCGCTGGGGGAGCACATGCAGATCGCTGGGCTGCCCGGGGAGTTTATGGCCCCCGTGGTTAGCTCCAACGAACTGGTTGCACAGGTCTGCCCAGGAGGAGATAGACCCCTCCGGCAAGTTCATCAGCTAGCGCCTCAGATTATGTTTGAGTGCCAACGAGAATTAGTTGGCGAGTATGTTCTCGTTGCGTCCCCGACAGCCTGCAGTGCTATCATGTAGATGCCCAAGAACTCCAAAGGACTGATCTTGCCATCAAACTTGTCTGGCAGCTCATGCTTGAACGCTTGGCTAGAGGGCCAACGGACGTGCTACAGCTCACGGGTGAACGCCAAGCAGCCAACCTCGTAAAAATATCTTTCTTGTGCTAGAAGGAGAGCCTCAACCAACCTAAGGGCTGACCACAAGCCATCTGCCCCCCTGGGGCATGACTGGTTGGCTTGAGGTGCCCTCGGGCATCTTCTTGCGTTGATTTCGACTCTCAAAATTCACATATATTGCAAAAAAAATCTCCATAAATTTTTATCGTGTTTGGACTTTGTTTGATATGGAATTTCTGCGAAACAAAAAACACACAGAAAACGGGAACTAGCACTGGGTCCTAGGTAAGTAAGTTAGGCCCAAAAATAAAATGTTGCCAAAAGTATATGAGAGTTGTAGAATATTGGCATGAAGCAATCAAAAATTATAGATACGATGGAGACGTATCAGCATCCCCAAGCTTAATTACTGCTTGTCCTCGAGTAGGTAAATGATAAAAAGATAATTTTTGATGTGGAATGCTACCTAATATAATCTTGAACAAATTTCTAATCATGGCATAAATATTAAGATAAAAGTGATTAGAGGCAACAGTCTAACAAAAAGACATCGATACTCGGGTTTACTAGCAACAATCATGTCCTGTCAAAATAGCAGTGCCAAAGAAAGTTATCCCTACAAAATCATATAGCCTGTCATGCTTGGTCTTCCTAGCATAAAATATAAATCATGAGCACCCCGGTGTGAAACCAAGCAATTGGATCGTACTTTTTCATTGTGCATCAAATTTTTATTCTTCATGCAATACATGGGCATGAACCATGGACATAGCATAACAGTGGAATAGAATATGGTGGTAGATATCAAATGGGTTGAAAGTGGAGAAGAAGTCTCGCATCAACTCGGCATATCAACGGGCTATGGAGATGCCCATCAATAGATATCAATGTCAGGAGTAGGGATTGCCATGCAACGGATGCACTAGATCTATAAGTTTATGAAAGCTCGATTGAAGCTAAGAGGGTGTGCATCCAACTTGCTTGCTCATGAAGACTTCGGACATTCGAGGACGCACGTCATTGGAATATACAAGCCAAGTTCTCTAATGGCACATTCCCACTAGCATATGGAAGTGACAAAACAAGAGACTCTCTATACGAAGAACATGGAGCCACTTTGAGGCACAATTGTGGTTAAGGATAGTAGCAAAGTCCCTTCACTCTTTTTCTCTCATTTTTTTACCTTTTCATTCATGGTGTGCTTTTCTCTTCTTTTTTGCCTCCCCATTCATCTGTTTCTATATGGTCGGCTCATTTGGCCTCCCCCATTTTTATTTTATTTTTCCTCCGGAGTCTCATCCCGACTTGTGGGGGAATCATAGTTTCCATCATCCTTTCCTCACTAGGACAATGCTCTAACAATGATCATCATAACACTTTTATTTACTTACAATTCATCATGCAAAACTAATAGGATGATATGAGTCTATATGAATGCCTCTGGTAGTGTACCAGGATGTGCAATGATCTAGCATAGCAAAAGATATCAAAAAATGGACAAGCCATGTGAATATCATCCTAGATATCTTACAATCATGCAAAGCAATATGACCATGGAAGTACAATTCATATGATGTTTCGGTGGGAGTTGTATGGCAATATATCTCAGAATGGCTATGGAAATGCCATGATAGGTTGGTATGGTGGCTGTTTTGAGGAAGATATCATGAGGCTTATGTACGACAGATCATATCATGCCATGGGGTTTGGATGCACTGGCGAAAGTAGCATCGATCCTCGAGGTGAGAATGGGCAAGGCACGGTACCGAAGAGGCTAACAAAATATGAATAGGTGAGATTGCATATGTCCATGGATTCACATTAGGCATAAAGAACTCATACACTTATTGCAAAGTTTTATTACTTTTATCACAAATCAAAGTACTACTCGCATGCTCCTAGGGAGGAGGTTGGGAGGAGTTAACCATCGCGCGCCACCGATTAGACAGCACAGAGGTTTCAATCAAGGATAAATTATGCTCCAACTTCATCGCATAACTAGAGACTATACGTGCATGCTTCAGGAATCACAAACCTTAACATCAATATTCTTACTAATCCACAATCATCAACTAGTGCACCCACATATTACTATCTTAATGTCACAAAACTATTGCTCGGAACCAAACATATCAAATTCGGTGATTTATAAGTTTTATGTAGGATTTTATGACCAACCATGTAAATGACCAATTTTCGTTGACTTTCTAAGTAGGTATTAGTGAGGCATGAGATTTTAACTATTTGTATAAAAGACCTGGACATGCTCTAATAAATATAAGTGAAGCAAAAGAGCATTCTACAATTAACAATTTTCTATATCTAGAGAAACATGCATCCAACTTCAAATGCTATAAGTGAAGCACATGAACCATTTTATAAGGCCATACTCAAAAGATATAATTGAAGTGCAAAGAGCATTCTATAAAACAAACCAACATGGTGCATAGCCAAAAGGAAAATAAAAGGCACACGATGCTCCAAGAATTTACGCATATCATGTGAACAAAACAAAATCGAAACATACCGATAGTTGTTGAAGAAGAAAGATGGGATGTCTTCCGAGGCATCCCCTACCTTAGACGCTTGATTCTCCTTGAATATTTACTTGGGGTGCCTTGGGCATCATCAAGATTGAGCTCTTGCCTCTCCTTATTCTTCTCATATCAATACATCCTCGATCTTTGAACACTTCATCCACACAAAACTTTACATAACTTTTATTATAAACGTTAGTACATAATCATCAAATCTTATCATGTCCTGCCAAAAGATGTAATGTGATCCTATCCTTATTTTGGCCCGAGGGCCTCGACAGTGATAGAAGCGCATGTCGTCATTTCGCAAGAATGGTTATCATTACAAGTACATGTAAAGAAGATATGAGTATATGGAATTGGCTTACACTTGCCACAAGCTAAATCATGATCACATCAATACAAAAACATATTCAATCATCATACATAAGAGAAGGGCCTAATTACGGATGAAACCAAACAATAAAATTACATCCATCATTGCTATCCCAAGTTGCCGGCCTGGAACCCATCCTAGATTGATGATGATGAAGAAGAACACTAAATCAAACAAGCATCGCTCTTATGTAAAAGCATCGCATTACCTGTACCTACAATAGTTGTTGTAGTAATCTGTGAGCCATGTGGACTCAACAATCTCATTTCCAAGGGTATCAAGACTAGCAAAGCTTAATGGGTGAGAAATGGTTAAGTGGTGAGGCTGCAGCAAGCACTAAGCATTTATTTGACAAGCTAACTTACGAGTACAAGAATAAGAAGGGTGACCTACACATAATCGAACATGAACTAGTAATGATCACTAAGTGATCTTGAACACCTACTTACGGACAAACATAACCCCATTGTGTTCTCTCTTGGTTCAGAACCCACGAGGAGTGATGACTCACGGTTACGCACACAGTTGATGTATTTTATTTGAGTTTACTTTAAGTTTCTATGATCGGATGTTATACAAATTTCCTAGTTGCCACATAACTGCGGGCACGGTTTCTTGAAAAGATTTGACCCTACTGGGGTGCTCCAACTCATCCATCACAAACTAGCTACACACTGTGTGGAAAACCTCAACCATGAGAAAACCCGTAGTATCCTCAGAATTCCAATGGAAAACCTCAACCTCGAGATATCCCAAAGTATCCCTGGAAACCTGTGCACAAGACGTTCGTTAAAAGTAAAACAAATCTAGCAAGGCCTCCTAGTGATCCAGATCCACATCTAGGGCCACACACTCTCTATCTATGGGCATCATCCGTCTATGTGAAGTGCATAGTAGCCAAAAATTTGCTTCTAGTGCCCCAAGATGGCACCGCCGTCTACTAGGTAGGTGGACCAACACTCATGAGGAGCACTAGCCTGGGGGTTGATTAATTATCCACGGGGTGATCATGCCCTATGCATATTTTAGTAGTTATTAAGCAAATAATACCAATGTTTGGCCTTGCCAAAAGAGTTTTATCGCAAAATGAAATCAATGGGGTCCCTATAACAACCCCAAGCATGTTAGGAATGCTCAATGTGGAATATAACATTGGTACACAAGTAACTAGGGCAGCAAAGGTGGAACAAAACACCGAGCAAAAGGCCAAGCCTTCCACCTTTTACCAAGTATATAGATGCATTAAATTAAATAAAAATAATATTGTGATATCTCAAGATATACATGTTGACACATGGAAACAATCTACACCTGCAACTAACAATGATGTAAGAAGGGCTAATCAAGCGGTAACATAGCCAAACAATGGTTTGCTAGGATCTGGAGGGGTTAGAGGCTCTTCATGGCAATTTTGGGAGGTTTGACATACAAGTGGTAGGTAATGAGACATAACGATAGTAGCGAGATGACTAGCATGGCCATGGTAGTAGTGGTATCCAGGGAAATGGTCATCTTGCCTGAGATCCCGCTTGGAAGAACAATGAATCCATGAAGAAGACGAACCAACATAGTCAAACGAATCCTCACACTCTGAATGCTTTCAAAATGCTATCAAGAAGAAGCAATCAGGAAACAACAATCGACACATGATAACACCACAACATATGCATGACGTGATGCACAAACAAACATGATGCGTTTCCATACGAGTATGCAAGGAATGACAAAACACAACAATTGAATACCACACATTAAGTGAAGTTCAATATGCAACAAGCTTCATATTGACGAAACTCCACCTTTGAATTACTTAGTTCCCTCTCGTTTAGTTATACGACAATATTAAAAGTTGTTAAACATGTCAAGAGGTGAAGCATAATGAACATACCTATCTAGGCATTTTAAATGAGGTCAAAAACAACTTATAGTATTTCTGAGACGACCCCATATGTTAATTTTTGAAAGTAGCCATATTTTAGGCGACTTACATGTCATTCTAGGTGATTTACATATATAGAACAATAAAATGGAGCTATGTTCTAAAAGATATGACCATCACAAGATAATATGCCATGAATGCAAAATGCATGAAAATGACACCCACAAAAATTTCGAAACATGCATGCAATAGGATAATATGTTACTACATGAAATTCTAAGCAAGTTTCATATGCAACATATGTAAAACGGAGCAACGATTCAACCACAACAAGCATCACAAGGTTTGGTTATAATCTGCCCAAAAATATCAAGATAGCATATTGCAACCAACAGATCAACAAGCTATAGCCACCTAAAATGCACAACAAACACATGGTTATGTAGTCTACATGATGCACAACAATTCATGTCATACCAATAAATTAATTAGAGGCATATATCAATAGGACATGAGCTCACAAGATGGCTATAAAATATAGCGGATTAGGACTTCGTGAAAATAACAGTTTTCAACAGAGCAATTTTTCACGAAGGCATATTGTCAGGAATAAAAATATATGCTATAGGGATTTCATGGCATGAAATTCTAGAGCATGGTAGAGGACATGATGCACTACATTTCATTCCATAGTAGTAAGATCTAATTATGCACAAAAATATGGATATCATCAACACAACATGGCAATTTGAAATAATCAGGTTCTCACACTTGGTGAAAATTAGAGTAGACATGTGAAACAATGTTCAACAAGTTGATATGTTTGACAACAACAATATCTATGATGCCAATCCTATTAATGCAACCCAACAGCAGAACATGACAAAGCATAACATGCTTAACAAAACATTCCATCATGGCAAACTAAAAGGAGCCCTAGATGAATGACTAATCACATGGCAACATGGCAAAAAATTATGACAAATTCCACATAGAATTATTTTGTGCATATCAAAACAGCAGAGGGCCTTGTCTTGAGTAATGGCACGTGGGACCTCGCCTAGCTGACGAAGTGGGCCACGCCCTGGGCCGCAGGCAGGCAGGACTGCGTACCCCCTTTCCCAAATGCCGACATTAGCATCCCGGCACAAGGCGCGCTCGAGATGGCTTCGAGGCGAAGCTTTGACGACAGCCCAGAGCACCGCGGGCTCGAACGCCTGTGGGCCAGGCTTCTCGCGTGTCAGACCCAGATGGGCCTGAGCCCGCCTTCCCCCGCACCAGCTCAGCTGCCGTCTGGTTTGTTAAATTGCTCGACGCACACAGCCGAGTCGCCTTTGCTCTTTGTCGATCTCGTCGTTTGTCTTCCCCTCTTCTGTGGTCCTCATCCTTCTTACTGAGTCCCTACGCATGCCGGCCCCGCCCCCTTCGCCATGGCTTCCAAGAAGGAACAGGGCGAGGGTCCAAGGGTGCCATCCAGCGCATTTGTGCCATTGCCCGTGCTGGGCCGATCTTTGGTGTGGAACTTGGAGGGGTTGGAGAAGGTTAGGCTGGTGGTCGCCGCCGGCTCTAACGAATGGGGGGTGACTTAAATTGCGTCGTGCTCGCAACCTTGGGGTGAGCTTGTAGCTTCTGATGTCCCTCTCCATTTCCATGCCCTTCTCTCGGGCCTGCTGCCACTATTCTCGGACTTCTTCTCCGTTGTGCTGTCGCATTATTAGATCCATGCGCTCCACCTCGACCCCGGCTCCCTTGTCCTCCTTTCGGCCTTTGCATTCATGTGTGATGCTTTTGTGGGCATCATACCTTCCGTGGCCCTACTGCGCCACTTCTTCTCCCTCAAGCTAACCTCGGGGGGACAATGTTCTGGGTGCGTGTCCTTGAGACTGGCTGATTCACCGACCAGAGGGGCGCTTGACGCGGGGCTCTCCTCGGCGATCGCAGGGTTCCAGCGACAGTGGGTGTACGTCAATGCCATGAGGACCGGTCCTTTCTTCAATCTCCCGCAGTCTCCCGCGGTGCCGTGCCATGGGTTGGCGCGCGAGGAGCTCGCTGACTCACGGCGTGCACGTGTGTTAGCCAAGCTGGCGATGCTGAAGGGGGCGGGCGTGATGATGGTGATGGTGATGCGGGAGTTCGTGTGTCGACGAATCTCCCCCTACAACACCACTCGCATCCGATGTGCGCCTTTGGGGGCCCCCACGATCCCATGAGAATCCAGGCCTCGTCCCTTTCCCCGGACATGTTGCGCGAGCTGCTCCGTCGCCTGACCGGTGGTGAGCCCGGTGAGCTTCCTTGGGGCGGCTTCCGCTGGTACAACTACAATGGCCGAGAAGCCCTTGTCCTAAAGATGTCGCGCTTTGACGAGTGGGGGATCCTTCCTCTCGAGAGCACCGCTCCACTTGAGGCTGAAATCGGACACTCTTCATAGGACGTTCCTCTGGTCCCCACCTTGGGCCAACCCAGAGACGGAGGTGTCCCCCAGCTGACGACTAGGGACGTCGTCCCTACTTCTGAGCGGGCAGCACCGATCGTCGGCTCGTCATCCCCTTGTCGTCACTCTGGCCGAAAGAGGAAGGCATCCCCGGGCAGTTGCTCCTCACTGTCTTGGGCGTCGTTAAAGAAGAACTGGGCCACCTTCAACGAGTAAGTGTTAGCATCAGCTAATCTCCTCCCTCAGTGTTCTTCTTCTGAGCTTGAGATTTGCAGGCTTCCCGACGGTGAGGGATAAGCCGAGTTGATGTCGTCCGCCCCCGTGACCACCGAGCTCTCCGCGGCTTCGCCTTCCATTGGCCGTAGAACCCTGCTTGCCACTCCACTCTAGACTGTGCTTGCTTGTTTATCGGGGGCCCCGGAGGGAGTCCTGGATTAAGGGGTCCTCGGGAGGCCAACCTATCTCTTATGGTTTGGCCGGTATGGGCCGCTTACCGAACATTGGATCGATCGAAGGCTCTTTCTCTTGGAAGGAAGCTTCGGGAATCGTTGCTTGTCCTCCACGTCTAATGTAGCAGATAGTGTTGGGTAACATTGCATGGGAAACAAAAAATTTCCTACGCTTCACCAAGATCAATCTAGGAGATGAGCATCTTCGAGAGGGAGAGTTGATCTACTTACCCTCTAGATCGCTAAGCGGGAAGCGTTAAGAAACGCGGTTGATGTAGCCGAACGTCTTCGCGATCCAAATCACCGAGCGTCCCGCGATCCAATCACGATCCGCACCGATCTAGCACCGAACGGACGACACCTCCGCGTTCAGCACACGTACGGATTGATGACAATCTCCACCTTCTTTATCCAGCAAGAGGGAGCAGATAGGTAGAAGAGTTCTCCGGCAGCGTGACGGCCTTGCGGCGATGGTGGTGGAGCTATTCCGGTAGGGCTTCGCCTAAGCACTGTAGAAAACCGATCTAGAGGAGAAACTATGCACTAGAGGAGAGGGTAGCACGTGGTTGAAAATCAAGTGCAAAAACCCTAAACCCTCTAGTATATATAATAGGAAGAGAGGAGGGGGCTAGCGCACAAGGGCCAGCCCTCTTGCCTCTTGCGCCAAGGAGGAGAGGAGGAATCCTCCTCCAATCCTAGTAGGACTAGGATTCCTCCTTTCCTACTTGGAAACTCTTTCCACCTTCGTTTTTCTTCTTCTCTTTAACCTCCAGCCACATGGGCCTCTTGTGGGACTTCCACCAGCCCACTAAGGGCTGGTATTCATCCTCCCACATCCCATGTAGCCTCTTGGGTCGAAATACTCCTCCCAATGGTCCCCCGGTACACTACCGGCACTCCCGATACACTACCGATGAGCCTGAAACTTTTCCGATGGACAAAATAGGACTTCCTATATATCAATCTTTCCCTCCGTACCATTATAGAGCTCCTAGTGATGTCCGGGATCTCATGCGGGACTCCGAATAACCTTAGGTCACCACC
Organism: Hordeum marinum; assembly: GCA_022496015.1. Taxonomy (NCBI): domain Eukaryota; kingdom Viridiplantae; phylum Streptophyta; class Magnoliopsida; order Poales; family Poaceae; genus Hordeum; species Hordeum marinum. Next base: position 227,498,257 of record CM039677.1, on the reverse strand, counting down.
ATACATAACTCTATTCTACTGAAACGTCACCGAACCTTAAGGGTGCAAACCATGTGGGTTCGAGAACTATGTAGACATGACTGAGACACCTCTACGGTCAATAGCAAATAGCGGGACCTGGATTCCCATATTGGTTCCTACATATTTTATGAAGATCTTTATCAGTCGAACCTCTATGTCAAGGATTCAGTTAATCCCGTATAGTGTTCCCTTTGTTTATCGGTATGTTACTTGCCCGAGATTTGATCGTTGGTATCTGTACACCTAGTTCAACCTTATTAACGGCAAGTCTCTTTACTCGTTCCATAATACAAGATCCCGTGGCTAACACTTAGTCACATTGCTTGCAAGGCTTGTTGTGATGTTGTATTACCGAGTGTGCCCTGAGATACCTCTCCGTCACACGGAGTAACAAATCCCAGTGTTAATCCATGCCAACCAAGCAGACACCCTCGGAGATACCTGTAGAGTACCTTTATAGTCACCCACTTACGTTGCGACATGCAGAAAACTATAGCAATAAACTGCCACGATCATATACTACGTTTATAGTTTGGGTCTCGTCCGCCCCATCATTCTCCTAATGATGTGATCCTGTTATCAAATGACATCTCATGTCAATGGCTAGGAAACCTTGACTATCTTTGATCAACGAGCTAGTCTACTAGAGGCATACTAGGGAGATGGTTGTGTCTATGTATCCACACATGCAACATGTTTCCAAACAATACAATTATAGCATGGATAATAAACGATTATCATGAACAAGGAAATATAATAATAACTACTTTGTTATTGCCTCTAGGGCATATTTCCAACAGTCTCCCACTTGCACTAGAGTCAATAATCTTGCTCACATAACTATGTGATTTACATTGTAATGAATCGAACACCCATACAGTTCTGGTGTTGATCATGTTTAGCCCTTGGAAGAGGTTTAGTTAATGGGTCTGCAACATTCAAATCCGTCTGCACTTTGCAAATATTTATGTCCTCCTCCTTGATGTACTCGCGGATGGAATTGAAGCATCGCTTTATGTGTCTGGTCCTCTTGTGAAACCTTGGTTCCTTGGCCAGTGCAATGGCACTAGTGTTATCACAGAACAGATCCACTGGGTTTAGTGCACTAGGCACTACTCCAAGATGTGTCATGAACTCTTTCATCTAGACACCTTCCTTCGCTGCCTCCGAGGCCGCGATGTACTCCGCTTCGCATGTAGAATCGGCTACCACGCTCTCCTTGGAACTACACCGGCTTACCGCACCCCCATTAAGAATAAATACGTATCCGGTTTGCAACTTAGAGTCATCCGGATCAGTGTCAAAGCTTGCATGGACGTAACCCTTTACGACGAGCTCTTCATCACCTCCATAAACGAGAAACATTTCCTTGGTCCTTTTTAGGTACTTAAGGATATTCTTGACCACTGTCCAGTGCTTCATTCCAGGATTACATTGAAATCTTCCGGCCATACTTATGGCAAGGCTGACATCGGGTCTTGTGCACAACATTGCATACATGATAGAGCCTATGGTTGAAGCATACGGGATGACACTAATCGTCTCTCTATCTTCTGTAGTCACTGGGCATTGAGTCTTACTCAACTTCACACCTTGTAACATAGGCAAGAACCCCCTCTTGGATTGATCCATTTTGAACTTCTTCAAAACCCTTTCAAGGTATGTGCTCTGCGAAAGTCCTATTAAGAGTCTTGATCTATCTCTATAGATCTTAATGCCTAATATGAAAGCAGCTTCTCCCAGGTCCTTCATTGAAAAACTCTTGTTAAAATATTCCTTCATGCTTTCCAGCATTTCTATATTGTTTCCAATCAGCAATATGTCATCCACATATAATACTAGAAACACTATAGAGCTCCCACTCACTTTCTTGTAAATACAAGCTTCTCCGTAAACTTGTAAAAAACCCGAACGCTTTGATCACCTCATCAAAACGCAGATTCCAACTCCGAGATGCTTGCACCAGTCCATAAATGGATCGCTAGAGTTTGCAAACTTTGTTAGCATTCTTTGGATTGAAAAAACCTTCTGGTTGTATCATATACAACTCTTCCTTAAGAAAACCGTTAAGGAACGCTATTTTGACATCCATCTGCCAAAGTTCATAGTCGAAATATGCAGCTATTGCTAACATGATTCTGACGGACTTAAGCATCGCTATGGGTGAGAAGGTCTCATCGTAGTCAACTCCTTGAACTTTTGAAAAACCCTTTGCTGCAAGTCGAGCTTTATAGACGGTGACATTACCGTCTGCGTCCGTCTTCCTCTTAAAAATCCATTTGTTCCGAATGGCCTTTCACCCTTCACGTAATACTTCCAAAGTCCATACTTTGTTTTCATACATGGATCCCACCTCGGATTTCATGGCCTCTAACCAATTTTCGGAATCCAGGCCCATCATCGCTTCTCCATAGCTTGTAGGTTCATCGTTGTCTAACAACATGACCTCCAAGACAGGGTTGTCGTACTACTTAGGAGTAGTACGCGCCCTTGTCGACCTATGAAGTTCAATTGTAACTTGATCCTAAGTTTCATGATCATCATCATTAACTTCCTCCTCAACTGTCATAGGCTCCACTAAAACATCTTTCCGCGCTGTGCTACTCTCAGGCTGAAGTAAAGGTTCGATAACCTCATCAAGTTCTATTTTCCTCCCACTCAATTCTTTCGAGAGAAACTCTTTCTCAAGAAATGTTCCGTTCTTTGTGACAAACACTTTGCCTTCGGATCTGAGATAGAAGGTATACCCAACTGTCTCTTTTGGGTATCCTATGAAGACGCATTTCTCCGCTTTGGGTTCCAGCTTTTCAGGCTGAAGCTTTTTGACATCAGCATCACATCCCCAAACTTTAAGAAATTACAACTTTGGCTTCTTGCCAAACCACAGTTCATATGGTGTTGTCTCAACGGATTTTGATGGTGCCCTATTTAAAGTGAATGCGGGTGTCTCTAATGTATAACCCCAAAACGATAATGGCAAATCGGTAAGAGACATCATAGAACGCACCATATCTAATAAGGTTCGATTACGACGTTCGGACACACCATAACGCTGTGGTGTTCCGAGCGGTGTATACTGTGAAACAATTCCACACTGTCTTAAGTGACTACCAAACTCATAACTCAGATATTCACCTCCTCGATCAGATCGTAGGAATTTAATCTTCTTGTTACGATGATTCTCAACTTCACTCTGAAATTGCTTGAACTTTTCAAACGTTTCAGACTTGTGCTTCATTAAGTAAATATACCCATATCTACTTAAGTCATTAGTGAAGGTGAGAAAATAACGATATCCACCGCGCGCCTCAATGCTCATCGGACTGCACACATCAGTATGTATGATTTCCAATAAGTCACTCGCCCGTTCCATTGTTCCAGAGAACGGCATGTTAGACATCTTGCCCATGAGGCATGGTTCACATGTGTCAAGTGATTCAAAATCAAGTGACTCTAAAAGTCCATCAGCATGGAGCTTCCTCATGCGTTTTACACCAATATGACCCAAACGGCAGTGCCACAAGAAAGTGGTACTATCACTATCAACTCTACTTCTTTAGGCATCAATGTTATGAACATGTGTGTCATCACTATCAAGATTCAATATGAATAAACCCCTAACATTGGGTGCATGACCATAAATGATATCACTCATATAAATAGAACAACCATTATTCTCATATTTAAATGAGTAACCGTCTCGCAATAAACAAGACCCAGATATAATGTTCATGCTTAATGCACGCACTAAATAACAATTATTCAGGTTCATTACTAATCCCGATGGTAATCGAAGAGAGAGCGTGCCAACGGCGATCACATCAACCTTGGAATCATTTCCCACGTGCATCGTCACTTCGTCCTTTGCCAGTCTTCATCTATTCCATAGTTCCTACTTTGAGTTGCAAATGTGACCAACCGAACAGGTATCAAATACCCAGGCACTACAACGAGAGTTGGTAAGGTATACATCAATAACATGTATATCATATATACCTTGTTTGTTGTTGACCGCCTTCTTGTCAGCCAGATACTTGGGGCAGTTCCGCTTCTAGTGACCAGTTCCCTTGCAATGAAAGCACTGAATTTCTGGCTTGGGTCCAGTCTTGCGTTTCTTCACTGGAGTAGCAACTGCTTTGCCACCCTTCTTGGATTTACCCTTCTTGCCCTTGCCATTTTTCTTGAAACTAGTGGTTTTATTGACCATCAACACTTGATGTTCTTTCTAGATTTCAGACTCAGCGACTTTCAGCATCGCAAACAGCTCGGCGACTGACTTGTTCATCTCGTACATGTTATAGTTCATCACAAAGCTCTTGTAGCTAGGTGACAATGATTGAAGAACTCTATCAGTGATCACCTCCGGTGGAAGGGGCATCCCTAACTCCGCTAGATGGGTCGAATACCTAGACATTCTGAGTATATGTTCACTAATAGACCCGTTCTCCTACATTTTGCAAGCATAGAATTTATCGGAGGTCTCATACCTCTCGATCCGAGCATTCTTGTTCAAGATAAACTCCAACTCTTGGAACATCTCATATGCTCCATGACGTTCAAAGCGTCTTTGAAGTCCCGGTTCTAAGCCATACAACATTGCACATTGAACTATTGAGTAATCTCCAGAACGTGTCTCCCAAGCGTTCTTAATGTCTTCGGATGATAGATCGGCAGGTCGGTCACCAAGCGGTGCATCAAGGACATATGCCTTCTGGGAAGCCATGAGGATAATCCTCAGATTACGGGCCGAGTCCACAAAATTACTTCCATCATCTTTCAACTTAGCTTTCTCTAGGAACGCATTAAAATTCAGGGGAGCTACTGCACGAGCATTTGATCTACAACATAAATATGCAAAGTTTACTTAGACTATTGTTCAAGATAATGAGTTTAGTTAATCAAGTTACTAAAGCTCCCACTCAAATCGACATCCCTCGGGTCATCTGAGTGATACATGATCCAAATTTACTAACTCAAGTTCGATCATCACGTGAGTTGTCGTGGGAATGAGCCTGACAGTAGATGCTAGGGGTACAAATGGAGAGGGCAGGGTCCTAGCTACGGCGAGGTTGTACACATATTTGTATGAGTTCAGGCCCCTCTCATGGAGGTAATAGCCCTACGTCTCAGTGCTCGGGAGCTTTATGTCGAGTGGAATGTAGAGATTACAATAGTTTTCTTAACCCTTGTGCAGGAGGGGAGGGGCGGCTTATATAGAGTTCGTTGCCCCTCATAATGACCCCGCATCAATGGGTCCGGTCATGGGGTGTAAAGTCTACTGTTACAGGTAACACACGTAGTAAAAGATATTAAGGGCCATTAAGCCAGCGTCTGCCCATTGGGCTCTTGATGATGGCTCCTGGTCTTCTGGTGTCGAGTGAAATGAGGTCCGTCGAGTGACATGCGAGTGCCGAGTGAGAGTGGGAACTTCCAAGTGGATTACTGTCGAGTGACTTTGAACGTCTCCAGGGACCCACTCGGAAGTTCATGCTTGATCTTCAAGTCCTCCCATGTGGCGTCCTTAGGTAGGGTATGCGGGCCTTATCTAGGACCCTACCCTAGGTACATATCCTCATCATTAGCCCCCGAATGGATCTAGGTTTGAGTGGTGGAAGGAGGTATCAATGAAGACCTTGAGTTAGTATATCAAATCCTCCAAATGACATTTGAGATTCCCATGGAACTTGCGTCGATTGAACTCCGAGCCTTAGCGTTCATTCAGGATCGACACGCAAAATCTTCCAAATGATGTTCGGGTCTTCAACGAAATTTACGTCGATTGAATTCTTCTCCGCTCGCCTGGATCCATTCAGTCTTAAAAGTGTCTGAGTGAATCGAGCACATCTTGGGGAGGTGACGGGTCGGTCTGACGGGCCCGGATTCTCCGGGATACGAAAATTTGGGAAGCGTGCGCACGCACGGAGATGACGCCATGATTAGGGCAAGTGCAGGCACGACGCCTCGATTCTTGCGCCGGTCATCTCGCCACGCACTAGGCACCGTCAGTGGTTGGCGTGTGCGGTTATCTTGCGGGCCCACCGGTCAGTGAGACACTCGGCAGCATATAAATCACTCTGAGCCGCGAATTGCATAGTATCTTCCGCCGATTCTCCCTCTCTTCCTTCGCCTCGTCTGCTCCCCAACACAGCACACCGCTCCCCTTCAACCAGAGCCACCACTCCAATGACGAAGAACGCGACGGAGAAGTTGGAGCGCGCAAAGAAGGGGACGTCGAAGCTCAAGGGCAAGAAGCCCTCAACCGCATGGTTCACCACGCCCGCGGGGTGGATGCAGGGGGATTTTCTCTCCTCTGTTGTCACCCGTGCCGACCTCGAGGGCCTCCTCTCCGACGGGCTGGTGGCGGACGGCGCCTGGAGGTTGCCGTGGCAGGAGTGTGAGCCGGAGCCACGCGACGGAGAGCGGGTTCTTCTCCTCTCCCATGTAGAAAGAGGTTTCTCCATGCCACCCCACCCATTCTTCTGGGGATTTCTGAATTTCTTTGGTGCGCAGCTGCATCACTTTCCACCAAACCCCATGGCATACTTGTCTGCGTTCGTCACCTTGTGCAAATGTTTCCTGGGGTGCTCTCCCCATTGGGGGTTGTTTAAGCATCTATTCACGGTCAGATCGCAGACCGTGAAGAAAATCCTTACCATCGACGGGAAGACCCACGTGCTCCAGTTGTGTGGAGGCTTAGGGGTCCAGAAAAGGCAACGTAGTTCCTTTCCTACCATTACTCTTCCCGAGTCTGTCCGAGGCTGGCAGTCAACCTGGTTCTACTGCAAAGATGTAGCGCCGCGCAATATGTCGACTGGTCTTCCTCCGTTTTCACCTGACCGCCCTGCTGCCCCCAAGTCCCTGAAGGTGACTGACGAGGAGCATGTCCAAGTAGGTATCCTAGTCGAGGCCATGGTTCAACTGATCCGGGGCGGGGTGACAGGCATGGATCTGCTCAAAACGTTCCTCGATCGACATATACAGCCGCTCCAGGCCAGAGACCACACCATGTGGCACTACTCCGGTCCGGGGACTCGACCAGGACGCATCCAGAAGAAGTTACACAGGAGACTATCGAGTAGTGGCTTTGGAGCATCACCGGAGCTTGTGACAACCCCTCGGGAGCCAAGAGGATCCAGCCTTACTCGGCTGAAAACCCACCAAAGAACCTGGTGAGATGTGTAATGTCGACTGATACATTTATATTGTCGAGTGATGTACTGACTTGTGGTCTAACTCTCTTGTTTGAATTATGCAGGAATGGATGAACATGCACTCGTCCGTTCCCAACGGGAACTATGTGCACGACAGCGTGGTGAGCGAGGGCGGCAACATGGACGACGACGAACTTTCCGACTCCAAGGATGAATATGAAGATTCCGGCGAAGAGGAAGGAGTCGAGTCGCCCCCTCGTCGCGAAGGCCACACCAAGGCCCTCCATGACCCGACAGCTGCTGAGGACAAGGCCCCGGGCCCAAGCGATAAGAACCCAAAACGAAACCGCCCCTCAACTGTCGAGTCAAACGAAAGATTGGCCAAGCAGCCCAAGAAAGCCACCTCCAAGCCTTGCAAAGCACTGCCCCGTATGAGGGTGGCCGTACCTGTCGTCTCCACATAAGTGTTCATTTTCGAATTGTTCTATCGACTGAAGTCTTGAATTATATCTGAGTGAAAGCTATCTAATCCATCAGAGCTACAACATCTGGGACCTCGCCTCGTCGAGATGAAGAGGACGTAATGGATGTTGATACCGCTGACGCTGCCACTTCTCATAGAGGTAGGAAAGTTGTTAGTTTTTCCGAATAGGAATCGACACATGTAGATGTCGATGTTGTCGATTGTTGCAGAGGTCATTCAAGTGGAGGACGATGAGGGGCTGTTGGACATTTCGCGTGCTCGCACCCGAAGGGCATCATCATCGCAAGCACTGCAGCGCTCAATTGCGGAGTCTTCCCAGAGGAGAGGTGACTCGACGCGACCCAGGGCTGAGTCTACAACGCCACCGTCGCATGCTCCTCCAACCGTCTCGACCATCGTGACGTCGGCTCCGACCGGACCTCTTCAGGCTACTCCAGCTACTCCAGTGACTGCACCGACCCCACCTGCGACAGCCTTCCCTCTGCATCGCACCTCGGAAGACCAAACCGGAGCTGCAAAGGAAGCCATGATCCAAGCGGAGCAGCTCATGCTGAGGACCAAGTAGGCGTACGAGGCCAGCAAACTGGCTTTTGACGTCAGCGCAGCCCTCCGCACCAATGTCCGAGTAAGTTCGATTGTAAGTCCATTGTCGATTGAATCATTGTCTTTTCCTGGCTGCCGAACACCCACTGGGTGATTGCCATAGAATGTTTGAACTTCCTCCAGTCGAATAGATCGGATCATAGTTGAGTAGGACTAGGATTGGTAGTACACGTAGTACTATTGTCGCTCGACATGTGAGTGTGTTTTCTGACGAGTTACTCGATGGATCGAGAGTTAACCATCTTAGTGGGGGCGCTCTTAGCGCACCAACTGGGTGTAGTCCCCGAGACCGCTGTTGATTGCTTGCATCGACAAGGGTCTTAGAGTCTATTGTATACATGATACAATTTGTCTTCGAATCACACCACTCCATAGATACCTTGCAGGTTTCATGGATATCATTATGAAACCATTATATGACGCTGCATAGGGATCGACAGCACTTTGTAGAGTGGGGGAGGTGTGTCGCTCGACGGGTTGAGTGTCACGACAGGGCCGACCTTGTCGAGTGTGTTTTCTGACGAGTTACTCGACGGATCGAGAGTTAACCATGTCAGTGGGGGCGCTCTTAGCGCACCCACTGGGTGTAGTCCTCGAGACCGCTGTCGAGTGCTTGCATCGGCAGGGGTCTTAGAGTCTATTGTATACAGGATACACTTCTCCTTGGATCACACCATTCCGCAGCTACCTTGTGGGTTTCATGGATATCATTATGAAACCATTATATGATGCTGCATACGGATCGACTGCACTTCATAGAGTGGAGGAGGTGTGTCACTCGACGGGTTGAGTGTCACGATAGGGGCGACCTTGTCGAGTGTGTTTTCTGACAAGTTACTCGATGGATCGAGAGTTAACCGTCTCAGTGGGGGCGCTCTTAGTGCACCCACTGGGTGTAGTCCCTGAGACCGCTGTCGATTGCTTGCATCGGCATGGGTCTTAATAGAGATAGCTTTCTGTTTGAATTTGTTTACGGCGTGCGGAACGCCAGATCCACTAGATGTGTCGAGTGGACTTTCTTTTTGAATTCTTCCAACATGGGCATTTCCCGGTCTTCATAACTCAGTCAACTGTCCAAGAACTCCTTGTTGATTGAACTCCTGTCTTTTGTTGGTTCCAGACGGCTTGCGAACTTGGGACGCAGTACAAGGAGATGAAGGAGGACAAGAACCAATTGCAGGTGGACTTGGCGGTTGCCAACAACGCCCTGGAATGAGCACGCGCTGAGCTGAAGTCTCTGGGAGGTAATAAGTGCCGACTGTCAGCATTCCCATCATCCCCTTTTCATGTTTTGAACCGAGTGCTCTCACTAGAACACACGTGCGCAATGAAAATTGTCGACTCCAAGCGCGACTCAACAATGTTGTTTCTTTAGATTCCATGAAGAGGGCACTGGAGGAGAAGGACAAAGCACTTGCTGACGCCCAACAAGTCGCCAAGGACAAAACTGAAGCTGCAGAGCAGAAGTTGACTGTCGTCCAAAAGCTGGAAGAAGAGAACGCCAAGCTAAAGCAGGAGCGTGCGGATCTTGTCAAGAGGGCCGAACAACTAACCAAGAGGAGCAATGGCCTAGAGAGGCATCTGGGCGAATTCTCGAGGAAGATGTATCTTCTACTCAACGGTGAGTATTTCTTGTCAATTGACATTTGCAATAAATTTTTGAGGATTGTAGCTCATCGATTCCCTTTCTTCAATCAGAATTCTGCCAGGACTTTAAAAAGGAAACAGAGGAGATTGAGCCCATTCTTGACCCCACCAAGTCGCCAGTTGCTGATGCGGTGGCGATGAACATGTTGTGGCTTAACTTTCGGCTCCAGGGTGCCCAGGCTTATATCGCTCGACTGAAATCTGTCATGGAAAGGATCGATAAGGAGCTTTGGCCTGAGGACACTCTTCAGCTCGACCTCAACTCCATGATGGCATGCCTGAACGAACTTCCTAGTCGAGTGCAAGCTTGGAAAAAATCTACTGCTCGTTGCGGGGCCGACGTGGTGTTGTCTCTGGTCAGGGTCCATTGTAGGGACGTGAGGGAGGAGAAGCTGAAGGAGCTCCAAGTGGTAAACACGAAGAAACTCCAGTTTGAGGACTTCATGGAAACCTTCATCGGGGCGGCTACCAGAATCGCCGACGTCATCAACATGGATACTTTTTAACTTAGGCGAATTCTATTCGCAGCTAAGCCCCCGAGCGTGAGGATCGCTCATCACTCGGAATATTTAGAACTTAGGCGAATGTCGATTCGCATCTAAGTTGTCGACTTTATGGATTACCATCGTCTCGATGAATTTTTAAACTTAGGTGAAATGTATTCGCAGCTAAACCCCCGACCATGAGGCTCGCTCTTCACTCGGCAGTATTTTGAACTTATACGCATGTCGATTCGCGGCTAAGCTGTCGAGTGGATGGATTATGATCCAGTCGACGAGTTTTTTAACTTAGGCGAATTGTATTCGCAGCTAAGCCCCCGAGCATGAGGATTGCTCATCACTCGGAATATTAAGAACTTAGGCGAATGTCGATTCGCATCTAAGCTATCGAGTGTATGGATTACCATTGTCTCCACGAATTTTTTAACTTAGGCGAAATGTATTCGCAGCTAAGCCCCCGAGCGTGAGGATCGCTCATCACTCGGAATATTTTAAACTTAGGCGAATGTCGACTCGCATCTAAGCTGTCGAGTGAATGGATTTCCATCGTCTCGACGAATTTTTTAACTTAGGCAAAATGTATTCACAGCTAACCCCCCGAGCGTGAGGATCGCGCATCACTCGGAATATTTTGAACTTAGGCAAATGTCGATTCGCATCTAAGCTGTCGAGTGAATGGATTCCCATCGTCTCGACGAATTTTTTTAACTTAGCCGAAATGTATTCGCAGCTAAGCCCCTGAGCGTGAGGATCGCGCATCACTCGGAATATTTTGAACTTAGGCAAATGTCGATTCGCATCTAAGCTGTCGAGTGAATGGATTCCCATCGTCTCGACGAATTTTTTAACTTAGGTGAATTGTATTCGCAGCTAAGCCCCCGAGTGTGAGGATCGCTCATCACTCGGAATATTTTGAACTTAGGCGAATGCCAATTCACATCTAAGCTGTCAATTGAATGGATTCCCATCGTCTCGATGAATTTTTTAACTTAGGCGAAATGTATTCACAGCTAAGCCCCCGAGCGTGAGGATCACGCATCACTCGGAATATTTTGAACTTAGGCGAATGTCGATTCACAGCTAAGCTGTCGAGTGAATGGATTACCATCATCTCAATGAATTTTTTAACTTAGGCGAAATGTATTCACAGCTAAGCCCCCGAGTGTGAGGATCGCTCATCACTCAGTATATTTTGAACTTAGGCGAATGTTGATTCGCATCTAAGCTGTCGAGTGAATGGATTACTATCATCTCGACGGATTTTGTTTTGAACCTAAGCGAAGAAGGATTCGCGAATAGGTCGTCGAGTGAATGGACTGCTATCCACACGACAGGGTTTTTAACTTAGGCGAAACATGTTTTGCAGCTAAGTCCCCGAGTGCGAGGATTGCTCGTCACTCGGAGTATCCCCAAGTAAATAACTGCACGGTCAGAATCGATGAGGTATTAATTGCACATACACAAATTGCATTCATCAGGAACTCTTATTACATCAGAAAATTAATGTCTCAAGTGTAAAAACGTCGAAGGAGGTCTGCATTCCAAGCTCGTGGCTCATCTAACTACTTCATATGATTATATAAGTGATAGGCTCCATTGTTTAGCACCTTGGTGACTACAAAAGGGCCTTCCCATGCAGGGGCTAGCTTGTGAGGTCGGCGTTGACTCACTCGGAGCACCAAATGTCCTTCATGGAACGCTCGGCTTCTGACATTCCTTGCGTGGAAGCGCTGCAAGTCTTGCTGATAGGCTGTGGTCCAGATCAGAGCCATCTCACACTATTCTTCCAGAAGATCTACCCCATCTTGCCTGGCCTGCTCGGCTTTAGCCTCAGAATACAGCTCCACTCGAGGAGAATTGTGGGCCAAATCACTCAGTAGTATAGCTTCAGCGCCATAGACAAGGAAGAAAGGAGTTCGTCCAGTCGAGCGATTAGGTGTTTTCCTCAACCCCCACAAAACAGACGACAGCTCAATTACCCACACACCAGCGGCATGATCCAAATCGCGCATGAGACGAGGCTTTGAACCTTGCAAAATGAGACCGTTAGCCCGCTCAACTTGCCCATTGGTTTGAGGATGTGCAACGGAAGCATAATCCACTTGGGTGCCTTGGGAGTTACAGAATCTCCTGAATTCTTCTGAGTCAAAATTAGTGCCATTGTCTGTGATGATACTTTGGGGAATGCCGAACCGGATAATGATCTCTCTCATGAACGTGACTGCCATGCAGGAATTCAGCTTCTTGATGGGCTTGGCTTCGATCCACTTGGTGAACTTGTCGACTGCTACCAATAGGTGGGTGAATCCTCCTTTTCCGGGTCAGAAAGGACCAACCATGTCGAGCCCCCAAACCGCAAACGGCCAAGCGAGTGGAAATGTCATCAGAGCAGACGCTGGCTTGTGTGACAGGTTTGCATAGAACTGACAGCCTTCATAATGGTCAACAATGTCCTTAGCCATTTCATTAGCCCGTGGCCAATAAAAACCCACTCGATATGCTTTAGCGATGATCGCCCTTGAAGACGCATGGTGTCCGCATGTTCCGAGTGGATTTCATCTAGAATCATTCGACCTTCCTCGGGCAAAATGCAGCGCTGGGTGACACCCGACACACTTTCTCTGAAAAGTTGATCACCCATCATCTTGAAAGATTTGGACTTGCGCACAATCTGTCGAGCCTCTGCTTCATCTTCAGGAAGCTCCTGTTTGAGGATATAGGCTATGTACGGTACTGTCTAGTCGGGAATGATAACTAGCACCTCCATGACCAGGTCAATGACGGCAGGAACATCGACTCCAGTCGAGTCAGAGGAGCTTAAGGTTTGCGGGGGCTCTTCAGTGAAGGGATCCTCTTGAATCGAAGGAGTGTGCAAATGCTTCAGGAACACTCCGCTGGGGACAGGCCGTCGAGTGGAACCAATCTTGGATAGCTCATCAGCTGCCTGATTTTTCAGTCTAGGAACATGGTGAAGTTCCAGACCTTCAAATTTCTTCTCCAGCTTCCGGACTGCATTGCAGTATCCAGTCATAGCAGGGTTTCTAACATCCCACTCTTTCATCACTTGATTCACCACCAAATCTGAGTCGCCATAAACCATCAAGCGCTTGACGCCGAGCGAAATAGCCGTGCGCAACCTGTACAAAAGTGCTTCATACTCTGCTTCATTGTTGGAGGAATCAAAGTGAATTTGCAAGACATAGCTAAGCTTGTCGCCTCTGGGGGATATCAGAACAATGCCAGCACCAGATCCATTCAACATTTTGGAGTCGTCGAAAAACATTGTCTAATGCGCCGAGTGAACTTGGATAGGCTGTTGCTGTTCGATCCACTCGACCATGAAATATGACAATGCTTGGGACTTGATTTCCTTCTTGGCTTCGAATCTGATGTCGAAGTGTCCCACCTCAATTGCCCATTTAGCCACTCGACCTGATGCGTCGCGATTATTGAAAATCTCTGATAAAGGTGCATCAATAACGACTGAGATCGAGTGGTCTTGGAAATAATGTGCCACCTTCTTCACTGATAAGTAAATACCATACACCAGCTTCTGATAATGAGGATATCTCTGCTTTGAGGGGGACAAACTTCCGAGATATAATAGACTGGCCGCTGAACCTTATAGCCTTTGCCTTCCTCTTCTCGCTTGATAGTCAGCACTGTACTGACGACCTAATTTGTGGCCGCGATGTACAGGAGCAAGGGCTCTTTGCTGGCAGGAGCGGCAAGCACCGGGTGGGTGGACAACAGGGGTTTGAGCTCAACAAATGCTGCTTCGACTTCAGGAGTCTAGTCGAATGTGTCTGATTTCTTCATCAACTGATACAAGGGCAGAGCCTTCTCACCAAGACGAGAAATGAATCGACTCAATGCCGCCAAGCAACCTGTGAGCTTCTGAACATCATGCACTTGCACGGGAGTCTTCATACAGGTAATGGCGCTGATCTTCTCGGGATTGACATCAATTCCTCGTTCAGAAACGAGAAAACCGAGTAACTTGCCGCCAGGGACACCGAATGTACATTTGGCCGGATTCAGCTTTATGTCGAATCGCCTCAGATTGGCGAATGTCTCAGCCAAGTCAGCCAGCAGGTCGGAACCTTTGCGGGACTTGACCACTATATCGTCCATGTACACCTCAACATTCCGAGGGATCTGGTCGAGTAAACATTTCTGAATCATGCGCATAAAAGTAGCACCAGCATTCTTGAGACCAAAAGGCATGGTGATGTAGCAGAAACACCCAAACGGGGCGATGAAGGATTTTTTTATTTCATCTAGGCCAAACAGACGGATCTGATGGTACCCAGAATAGGCATCCAAAAACGATAATCGCTCGCACCCCGCTGTCGAGTCAACAATCTGATCTATGCGGGGGAGCGGAAAATGGTCTTTCGGACACACCTTATTAAGATGTTTGAAGTCAATGCACATGCGCAACAACTTATCTTCTTTGGGCACCATCACAACATTCGAGAGCCACTCGGAGTGGTAAATCTCCCGAATGAACTTGGCTTGCAAGAGACGGGCCACTTCTTCTCCGATTGCCTTGCTCTTCTCAGCCGTGGATCAACGCAAATGCTCCTTGACTGGCTTGGCCTTCGGATCCACTCGCAGATGGTGCTCAGCCAACTCCCTGGGAATTCCCGGCATGTCAGCAGGCTTCCATGCAAAGATATCCCAGTTCTCACGGAGGAACTGGATGAGCTCGGCTTCCTATTTGCTGTCGAGTGTCGTCGAGATATTCGTCGGGGCAGCTGTTGGATCTGTCAGGTGGATGTGCACCTTCTTCACTTCACCTGCCGACTGAAATGCCGACTCGGAAGCTGGCTTTTTTGCATAGAGCAAATCAGCAGGATCAGCGGTTTTCTTGTACTCCTCCAGCTCGACCATGGCCATCTGTTGATCGGCGATCTTGGACCCTTGATGGAGACACTCTTCGACCCGCTGTCGATTTCCAGTGACTGTGATCACGCCCTTAGGGCCCGGCATTTTCAGCTTGAGATACACGTAACATGGTCGGGCCATGAAACATGCATAAGCGGGTCGACCCAAAATGGCGTGGTAAGCGCTCTTGAAATCCACGACTTCAAACGTCAACTTTTCTTTTCGGAAATTTTTGCTATCTCCGAATGCCACATCCAATGATATCTGGCCGAGTGAATTGGCCTTCTTTCCTGGGATGACCCCATGGAAATGCATGCTGCTTTCACTGAGACAGGACATAGGAATGCCCATTCCCTTCAAGGTATCCGCATACAGAATGTTCAGGCCGCTGCCGCCGTCCATGAGGACTTTTCTGAGCCGAGTCCCCTGCACCACCGGATCAACTACGAGAGCCTGTCGACCGGGTGTGGCCACACGTGCAGGATGATCAGTCTGGTTGAATGTGACAGCATACTGAGACCATTTGAGGTAGGTGGGGGTGTCTGGCACAACCATATTGATCTCTCTATTTATGACTTTCAGACGGCTCTTGCTCTCGACGTCAGCAAAGATCACCAGGGTAGCAGTGACATCCAGGAATGTTTCCTTCTCTTCGTCTTCATCTTCTTTTTCAGGAGATTTCCCACTCGACTGGTCTCCGTTGAACTGTTGGATGAGGGTCCGACACTGTCGAGTGGTGTGCTTGGGCAAAATCAGGTTGCCTTCTGCATCTTTCTTCGTGTGAATCACACACGGCTGATCCAAGATATCGGTTCCTGGCTGACCCTTCCCCTTCTTGGGGCATACTGAGCTTTGGCCTTGCCCTTGTTTTTCGACTGAGTCCCCAGTGCTGCAGCCTCTACCAGAACTAGGTCTTCAGCCTTCTGCTTTTGTTTCCTATTGTTACCGCCGCCAGACTCGTTGGCAACTGCTTTTCCTTTGCCGCTACGGAGACGATCTTCTTCCTCGCCATTGGCATAGTGAGTGGCAATTTCCATCATCTTGCCGAGTGAAATGTCACCAGTGCGCCCGAACTTCAAATACAGCTCTCTGTATCTCACACCGGCCTTGAAAGCGCAAACAGCCTGGTGTTCCGACACATTTTCCACCGTATGATGCAGGGTGGATCATCGCTGAATATAGTCTCTTAAGGTTTCGCTGGGCTTCTGGATGCAGTGTTGTAAGTCGACCAGACCTGTGGGGCGCTTGCAAGTGCCCTCAAAGGTCCAAACAAACACTCGAGCAAGAACTTCCCAACAATGAATGCTGGAAGGAGCCAAACGATTCAACCAAGCTCGAGCTGGTCCATCCAACATAAGAGGCAGGTGCTTCATTGCGACATTGTCATTCCCGTCGCCAATCTACACAACCACTCGGTAATCATCCAGCCAAGTCTCTGGTTTTGTTTCACCAGAAAACTTTCCAATCCCCGCTGCCATTCTGAAGTTGGGGGGAATCTCCACAGAGCGTATAGCTCTGCTAAAACACTCTGGACCAGACACTGCAGCTGGGCTACCACTCGGGACATCTTTGTCGTGCCCTTCTCTGAAAGCTCTGCTCTTGTCGATCCGCTTATGATGAAGGTATGCGCAGGCATCAAAGTCTACGTCCCGCTCGTCACCGAAGGAGTGCCTGTCGTCCTGGCACCAGGGCGCGTACGGACCACTCCGCGGAGGTGTGGGCACTCGCGGTGGTCTTCACGGTGGTGCTGATATCTGTCTTGCCCTTCACGATAACCGCCACCTCGACGACGCAAGGGCGACCCAGGACTATGTGCCCACTGAACGGTCTCTACCTTGGGTGAATTGATGTGTATCTTGTGACGAGACTGTGAAACTGTTGAATTCTGGCATTGTGCTGCATCTAACAGTGCTCTGATCTGCAACAGCCCTCGACCAGCCTCTGACCCGGAAGGCTGAATGGAATCTTCTATCCTAGCAGCAACAGCAACATTAAGCATGGGAGTTCGGTATACCTCGACGCCATCATGAGATCCAGTCGGGAACTGCTATCGCTGACGTCGACTGGGGCACGGCGGGCGTGGACAGGCGCGCTCATTGATCTCTGCCTGGAGCTCTTCCAGACGAACACGTGCAGCCTCCAAAGCCCGGGCCTTGGTGGTCGCGCCGACGATGGGGGTATGAAGGACCTTCTCATCGCGACGCGATTGCATGTTAGATGGGCCACCAGCCTCATGGTCGCCACGACCAAAACCAGGCGGTGAGCTCTGATGCGAGCCCGCCATCAAGACCTCCACTGCGGGATCATAGCTCTCGCACTCGGAAGGCACGTCGGGCGGATCGGAAACCGACTCGAACACGCCCTGAAGGGACTTGGCAGGTTCGAGTGCTGCAACCTGCAAAGAAGCTTGACGCGCCGCTGTGTGTTCAACCCACCGCTAGTGTCGTGAGCGGCCGGACCGCTTGCGACCACGAACGGCGAGAGAAGCCGATGCGTAAGGAGTCAACGGCTAACGCAGCAACACGCCACACGGACTCGCGTGGAAATGCGTGGCCCCACGAACTGGGAGCGCCTCGATATCGAGAGGCACCTCTTGGAGCCATCCGAATCGTCGGTGATGAAAGTGAGCGCTCCGAAACGGATCTCGTGGCCCAGAGCAAAAACACCGCTGGAAGACATGTTGAAACATGAAAAACGCAACCTCGCCGAAAGTCGCTTAGACGCCTGCCCCAAAGTGGGCGCCAACTATCGTGGGAACGAGCCTGACAGTAGATGGTAGGGGTACGAATGGAGAGGGCAGAGTCCTAGCTACGGCGAGGGTGTACACACAGTTGTATGAGTTCAGGCCCCTGTCGTGGAGGTAAAATCCCTACGTCTTAGTGCTCGGGAGCTTTATGTCAAGTGGAATGTAGAGATTACAATAGTTTTCTTAACCCTTGTGCAGGAGGGGAGGGGCGGCTTATATAGAGTTCGCTGCCCCTCATAATGGCCCTGCATCAATGGGTCTGGTCGTAGGGTGTAAAGTCTGCCGTTACAGGTAATGCACGTAGTAAAAGCTATTAAGGGCCATTAAGCCAGCGTCTGTCTGTTGGGCCCTTGATGATGGCTCCTGGTCTTCTAGCGTTGCGTGAAACGAGGTCTGTCGAGTGACACATGACTGCCTAGTGAGAGCGGGAACTTCTGAGTGGATTACTGTCGAGTGACTTTGAACGTCTCCAGTGACCCACTCGGAAGTTCAGGCTTGATCTTCAAGTCCTCCCATGTGGCGTCCTTAGGTAGGGCATGCAGGCCTTGCCTAGGACCCTACCCTAGGTACATATCCTCGTCACGAGTTGAGGTGGTTTCAATGGTGAACATCATCATGTTGATCATATCTACTATATGACTCATGTTCAACCGTTCGGTCTCTTGTGTTACGAGGCCATGTCTGTACATGATAGGCTCGTCAAGTTTAACCCGAGTGTTTTGCATGTGCAACACTGGCTTGCACTCGTTGTATGTGAATTTAGAGTCTATCACACCCGATCATCACGTGGTGTCTCGACACGACGAACTTTCGCAACGGTGCACACTCGGGGAGAACACAATTTTATCTTGAAATTTAAGTGAGGGATCACCTTATAATGCTACTGTCATCCTAAGCAAAACAAGGTGCATAAAAAGGATTAACATCACATGCAAATCTTAACTGACATGATATGGCCATGAACTTGTGCTTTTGATCTCCATCTTGAAAGCACCGGCATGCTCTCCATCGTGACCGGCATGACACCATGATCTCCATCATCTTGATCTCCATCAACGTGTCGCCATCGGGGTTATCGCGCCCGTCATGCTCATACTACTATAGCTAACGTTTAGTGATAAAGTAAAGCATTACATAGCGCTTAATGATTGACACGCAGGTCATAAAATAATTAAAGACAACCCTATGGCTCCTGCCGGTTGCCGTACTCATCGACATGCAAGTCGTGAAATTCTATACATCACATGATCATCCCATACATCACATATATCTCATAATGTAATTGGCCATATCATATCACAACATACCCTGCAAAAACAAGTTAGACGTCCAATAATAGTTGTTGCAAATTTTACGTGGCTGCTATGGGTATCTAGCAAGAACTATTCTCACCTACGCAAAACCACAACGGTGATACATAAGTTGCTTTTCAACCTTCTCAAGGACCGCCTTTGTCGAATCCGATCCAACTAAAGTAGGAGAGACTGACACCCGCAAGCCATCTTTGTGCAACAAAGTCACACGTCAGTCGACGGAACCGGTCTCTCGTAACCGTATGAGTAATGTTGGTCCGGGCCACTTCATCCCACAATACCGCCGAACAAAAAACACGACCAAGGGAGGAAGCAATCTAAGCATCAACGTCCACAAACTCTTTGTGTTCTACTCGAGATCTCATCTACACATAGACCTAGCTCATGATGCCACTGTTGGGTAACGTTGTGTGGGGAACAAAAAAATTCCTACGCTTCACCAAGATCAATCTACGAGATGAGCATCTTCGAGAGGGAGACTTGATCTACATACCCTTGTAGATCACTAAGCGGGAAGTGTTAAGAAACGCGGTTGATGTAGTCGAACGTCTTCGCGATCCAAATCGCCGAGCGTCCCGCGATCCAATCACGATCCGTCCCGATCTAGCACCGAATGGACGGCACCTCCGTGTTCAGCACATGTATGGCTTGATGACAATCTCCCCCTTCTTGATCCAGAAAGAAGGAGCGGAGAGGTAGAAGAGTTCTCCGGCAGCGCGACGACGTTGCGACGATGGTGGTGGAGCTATTCTGGCAGGGCTTTGCCTAAGCACTGCAGAAAACCGATCTAGAGGAGAAACTATACACTAGAGGAGAGGGTAGCACGTGGCTGAAAATCAAGTGCAAAAGCCCTAAAACCTCTAGTATATATAAGAGCACGAGAGGAGGGGGCTGGCGCAGAAGGCCCAGCCCTCTTGCCTCTTGCGCCAAGGAGGAGAGGAGGAATCCTCCTCCAATCCTAGTAGGACTAGGATTCCTCCTTTCCTACTTGGAAACTTTTTCCACCTTCATTTTTTTCCGTCTCTTTCAACTCCAGCCGCATGGGCCTCTTGTGGGACTTCCACCAGCCCACTAAGGGCTGGTATTCATCCTGCCACAGCCCATGTAGCCTCTTGGGTCGAAATACTCCTTCCGATGATCCCCCAGTACACTACCGGCACTCCCAGTACACTACCGATGAGCCCGAAACTTTTCCGGTGACCAAAATAGGACTTCCTATATATCAATCTTTACCTCCGGACCATTCCGGAGCTCCTCGTGACATTCTTGATCCCATCCGGGACTCCGAACAACTTTCGGTCGCCACCATACATAACTCTATTCTATCGAAACGTCACCGAACCTTAAATTGTGCAGACCCTGCGGGTTCGAGAACTATGTAGACATGACCGAGACACCTCTACAGTCAATAACCAATAGTAGGACCTGGATGCCCATATTGGTTCCTACATATTCAATGAAGATCTTTATTGGTCGAACCTCTATGTCAAGGATTCAGTTAATCCCGTATAGTATTCCCTATGTTTATCGGTATGTTACTTGCCCAAGATTTGATCGTTGGTATCTGTATACCTAGTTCAACCTCGTTACCGGCAAGTCTCTTTACTCGTTCCGTAATACAAGATCATGTGGATAACACTTAGTCACATTGCTTGCAAGGCTTGTTGTGCTGTTGTATTACCGAGTGGCCCCTGAGATACCTCTCCATCACACGGAGTAACAAATCCCAGTGTTGATCCATGCCAACCCAGCAGACACCCTCGGAGATACCTGTAGAGTACCTTTATAGTCACCCAGTTACGTTGCAACGTTTGATACACATAAAGCACTCCTCCGGTGTCCGTGAGTTGCATGATCTCATGGTCATAGGAACATATACTTGACATGCAGAAAATGTTGGGGAACATTGCATGGGAAACAACAAATTTCCTACGCACACGCAGATCTATCCATGGTGATGAGCATCTACGAGAGGGAGAGTGAATCTACATACCCTTGTAGATCGCTAAGCGGGAAGCGTTAAGAAACGCGGTTGGTGTAGTCGAACGTCTTTGCGATCCAAATTGCCGTGCGTCCTGCGATCCAATCACGATCTGTCCCACGATCCAATCACGATCCGTCCCACGAACTTGATCACGATCCTTCTGATCTAGCAACGAACGGACGGCACCTCCGCATTCAGCACACGTATAGCTTGATGACGATCTCCACCGTCTTGATCTAGCAAGAAGGAGTGGATAGGAAGAAGAGTTCTCTGGCATCCTGACGGCGCTCCGGCGATGGTGGTGGAGCAATTCCGACAGGGCTTCGCCTAAGCACTGCAGAAATCCAATCTAGAGGAGAAACTATGCACTGGAGGAACGCGTAGCACGTGGCTGAAATTCTTGTGCAAAAACCCTCTATACCACCAGTATATATAAGAGGAAGAGAGGAGAGGAGGCAGCCTTGGCTTCCCAAGCCAAGGGCTTTGGCCAAAAGGAGGTGGAGGAGGTGGAGTCCACCTCCAATCCTAGTACGACTAGGATTGACCTATTTTGCCTTTTTTCCCACCTTTTCTCTTGGAGTTTTTTTCCAGCCGCATGGGCCTCTTGTGGTTGTTCCACCAGCCCACTAAGAGCTGGTTTCCACTCTCCCACAGCCCATGTAGCCTCTTGGGTCGAAATACCCCTCCCGGAGGTCTGCCGGTACACTACCGGCACTCCCGGTACATTACCAATGAGCCTGAAACTTTTCTGGCGACCAAAACAGGACTTCCTATATATGAATCTTTACCTCCGGACCATTCTGGAGCTCCTCGTGATGTCTGAGATCTCATCCGGGACTGAGAACAAACTTCGGTCACCACCATACATAACTCTATACTACCGAAACATCACCAAACCTTAAGTGTGCAGACCCTACGGGTTCGAGAACTATGTAGACATGACCGAGACACCTCTACGGTCAATAACCAATGGCGGTACCTGGATGTCCACATTGGTTCCTACATATTCTACGAAGATCTTTATCGGTCGAACCTCTATGTCAAGGATTCAGTTAATCCCGTATGATGTTCCCTTTGTTCTTCGGTATGTTACTTGCTCGAGATTCGATCGTCGGTATCTCCATACCTAGTTCAACCTTGTTACTGGCAAGTCTCTTTACTCATTTCGTAATACAAGATCTCGCAACTAACACTTAGTCACATTGCTTGCAAGGCTTATTGTGATGTTGTATTACCGAGTGGGCCCTGAGATACCTCTCCGTCACACGGAGTAACAAATCCCAGTCTTGATCCATGCCAACTCAACAGACACCCTTGGAGACACCTGTAGAGCACCTTTATAGTCACCCAGTTATGTTGCGACATTTGATACACACAAGGTACTCCTCCGATATCTGTGAGTTGCATGATCTCATGGTCATAGGAACATATACTTGACATGCAGAAAACAGTAGCAATAAACTAACACGATCATAAGTTACGTTTGTAGTTTGGGTCTTGTCCATCACATCATTCTCCTAATGATGTGATCCCGTTCTCAACTGGCATCTCATGTCCATGGCTAGGAAACCTTAAGCATCTTTCGATCAACGAGCTAGTTCACTATAGGCATATTAGGGACACTGTGTTTGTCTATGTATCCACACATGTATTCATGTTTCCAATTAATACAATTATAGCATGGATAATAAACGATTATCGTGAACAAGGAAATACAATAATAAACACTTTATTTATTGCCTCTAGGGCATATCCAACAGTCTCCCACTTGCACTAGAGTCAATAATCTAGTTCACATCACTATGTGATTTACATTGTAATGAATCGAACACCCATGCAGCTCTGGTGGTGATCATCTTTAGCCCTTGGAAGAGGTTTAGTCAACGGGTCTGCAACATTCAGATCCATGTGCACTTTGCAAATATTTATGTCTTTCTCCATGATGTAATCGCGGATGGAGTTGAAGCGTCGCTTTATGTGTCTGGTCTTCTTGTGAAACCTTGGTTCCTTGGCCAGAGCAATGGCACCAGTGTTATCATAGAATAGGTTCATTGGATTTAGTGCACTGGGCACTACTCCAAGATCTGTCATGAACTGCTTCATCCAGACACCTTCCTTTGCCGCCTCCGAGGTTGCAATGTATTCCTCTTTGCACGTAGAATCAACTACCATGCTTTGCTTGGAACTGCACCAGCTTACCGCTCCCCCGTTAAGAATAAATATGTATCCGGTTTGCGACTTAGAGTCATCCGGATCATTGTCAAAGCTTGCATCGATGTAACCCTTTACAACGAGCTCTTCATCACCTCCATAAACGAGAAACATTTCCTTGTAACACAGGCAAGAACCTCTTCTTGGACTCTTCCATTTTGAACTTCTTCAAAACTTTATCAAGGTATGTGCTCTGTGAAAGTGCTATTAAGTGTCTCGATCTATCTCTATACATCTTAATGCCTAATATGAAAGCAGCTTCTCCTAGGTCCTTCATTGAAAAACTTTTGTTCAAATATTCCTTCATTCTTTCCAGCATTTCTATATTATTTCCAATAAGCAATATGTCATCCACATATAATACTAGAAACGCTATAGAGCCCCCACTCACTTTCTTGTAAATACAAGCTTCTCCGTAAACTTGTATAAACTCAAACGCTTTGATCACCTCATCAAAGCGCTTATTCCAACTCCGAGATGCTTGCACCAATCCATAAATGGATCGCTGGAGTTTGCAAACTTTGTCAGCATTCTCTGGATCGACAAAACCTTCGGGTTGCATCATATACAACTCTTCCTCAAGGAAACCATTGAGGAACGCTGTTTTGACATCCATCTGCCAAATTTGATAGTCGAAATAGGCAGCTATTGCTAACATGATTCTGACAGACTTAAGCATCGCTACGGGTGGAAAGTCTCATCCTAGTCAACTCCTTGAACTTGTGAAAAACCCTTTGCCACAAGTCGAGCTTTATAGACGGTGACATTACCGTCCGCGTCTGTCTTCTTCTTACCGATCCATTTGTTCTTAATGGCCTTTCGCCCTTCAGGTAATACTTCCAAAGTCCATACTTTGTTTTCATACATGGATCCCATCTCAGATTTCATGGCCTCTAACCATTTCTCGAAATCCGGGCCCATCACTGCTCTTCCATAGCTCGTAGGTTCATTGTTGTCCAACAACATGACCTCCAAGACAGGGTTGTCGTACCACTCAGGGGTAGTACGCGGCCTTGTCGACCTATGAGGTTCAATAGTAGTTTGATCCGAAGCTTCATGATCATCATCATTAACTTACTCTTCTACCGTCGTAGGTTCCATAGAAACATCTTTTTGCGTTGCGCTACTTTCTGGTTGAAGTAAAGGTTCAATAACCTCATCAAGCTCTATTTTCCTCCCACTCAATTCTTTTGAGAGAAACTCTTTCTCAAGAAATGTTCCGTTCTTAGCGACAACACTTTGCCTTCGGATCTGAGATAGAAGGTATACCCGACTGTCTCTTTCTGGTATCCTATGACGACGCATTTCTCCGCTTTGGGTTCCAGGTTTTCAGGCTGAAGCTTTTTGACATAAGCATCACATCCCCAAACTTCAAGAAATGACAACTTTGGCTTCTTGCCAAACCACGGTTCATATGGCGTTGTCTCAACGGATTTTGATGGTGCTCTATTTAAGGTGAGAGCAGCTGTCTCTAATGCATAACCCCAAAACGATAGTGGTAAATCAGCAAGAGACATCATAGAATGCACCATATCTAATAAGGTTCAATTAAGACGTTCGAACACACCATTACGCTGTGGTGTTCTGGGCGGGGTCGACTGTGAAACAATTCCACACCGTCTTAAGTGACTACCAAACTCATAACTCAGATATTCACCTCCTCGATCAGATTGCAGGAACTTAATCTTCTTGTTACAATGATTCTCAACTTCACTCTGAAATTGCTTGAACTTTTCAAACATTTCATACTTATGTTTCATTAAGTAAATATACCCATATCTACTTAAGTCATCAGTGAAGGTGAGAAAATAACGATATCCACCACGCGCTGTAACATTCATTGGACCGCACACATCAGTATGTATGATTTCCAATAAGTCACTCGCCCGTTCCATTGTTCCAGAGAACGACGTTTTAGTCATCTTGCCCATGAGGCATGGTTCACATGTGTTAAGTGGTTCAAAATCAAGTGACTCCAAAAGTCCATCAGCATGGAGCTTCCTCATGCGTTTTACACCAATATGACCTAAACGGCAGTGCCACAAGAAAGTGGTACTATCATTATCAACTCTACATCTTTTGGCATCAATGTTATGAACATGTGTGTCATCACTATCAAGATTCAATATGAATAAACCCCTAACATTGGGTGCATGACCATAAAAGATATTACTCACATAAATAGAACAACCTTTATTCTCTGATTTAAATGAGTAACCTACTCGCAATAAACAAGATCGAGCTATAATGTTCATGCTTAACGCAGGCACTAAATAACAATAATTCAGGTTCATCACTAATCCCGACGGCGATCACATCAACCTTGGAACCATTTCCCATGTGCATCGTCACTTCATCCTTTGCTAGCCTTCGTCTATTCTGTAGTTCCTGTTTTGAGTTGCAAATGTGAGCAACCGAACCGGTATCAAATACCCAGGCACTACAACGAGAGCTAGTAAGGTACACATCAATAACATGTATATCATATATACCTTGTTTGTCGTTGGCCGCCTTCTTGCCAGCCAGGTACTTGGGGCAGTTCCGCTTCCAGTGACCAGTTCCCTTGCAATGAAAACACTCAGTTTCTGGCTTGCTCCATGCTTGGGCTTCTTTGCAGGAGTAGCAACTGCTTTTCCATCCTTCTTGGTTTTACCCTTCTTGCCCTTGCCCTTGACTTTGCCATTTTTCTTGAAACTAGTGGTTTTATTGACCATCAACACTTGATGCTCTTTCTGGATTTCAGACTCAGCAACTTTGAGCATCGCAAACAGCTCGGCGACTGACTTGTTCATCCCGTGCATGTTATAGTCATCACAAAGCTCTTGTAACTAGGTGGCAGTGATTGAAGAACTCTGTCAGTGATCGCTTCTGGTAGAAGGGCAATTCCCAACTCCGCTAGACGAGTTGAATACCTAGACATTCTGAGTCATGTTCACTGATAGACCCGTTCTCTTCCATCTTGCAAGCATAGAACTTATCGGAGGTTTCATACCTCTCGATCCGGGCGTTCTTCTAAAAGATAAACTTCAACTCTTGGAACATCTCATATGCTCCATGACGTTCAAAACGTCTTTGAAGTCCCGGTTCTAAGCTATACAATATTGCACACTGAACTATTGAGTAATCTCCAGTACGTGCATCCCAAGCGTTCTTAACGTCTTCGGAGGTCATGTCTTCTGGTTGGTCACCAAGCGGTGCATCAGGGACATATGATTTCTGGGAAGCCGTGAGGATAATACTCAAATTATAGGCCGAGTCAACAAAGTTACTTCCATCATCTTTCAACTTAGCTTTCTCTAGGAACGCATTAAAATTCAGGGGTGCTACTACGCGAGCCATTGATCTACAACATAAATATGCAAAGTTTACTTAGACTATTGTTCAAGATAATGAGTTTAGCTAATCAAATTACTAAAGCTCCCACTCAAATTGACATCCCTCAGGTCATCTGAGTGTCACATGATCCAAATCCACCAACTCAAGTCCAATCATCACGTGAGTTGAGGTGGCTTCAATGGTGAACATCATTATGTTGATCATATCTACTATATGACTCAAGTTCGACCTTTCTGTCTCTTGTGTTCTGAGGCCATTTCTATACATGCTAGGCTCGTCAAGTTTAAACAGAGTGTTTTGGGCGTGCAACACTGGCTTGCACCCGTTGTATGTGAACGTAGAGTCTATCACACCCGATCATCACGTGGTGTCTCACACGATGAACTTTTGCAACGGTGCACACTCGGGCAGAACACAATTTATCTTGAAATTTAAGTGAGGGATCACCTTATAATGCTACCGTCGTACTAAGCAAAACAAGGTGCATAAAAGGATTAACATCACATGCAATTCATAAGTGACATGATATGGCCATGAACTTGTGCTTTAGATCTCCATCTTGAAAGCACCGGCATGATCTCCATCGTCACCGGCAAGACACCGTGATCTCCATCATCTTGATCTCCATCAACGTGTCACCATCGGGGTTGTCGCGCCCAACATGCTTCTACTACTATTGCTACCATTTAGCGATAAAGTAAAGCATTACATAGCGCTTCATGATTAACACGTAGGTCATACAATAATTAAAGACAACCCTATGGCTCCTGCCGGTTGCCGTACTCATCGACATGCAAGTCGTGAAATTCTATACATCACATGATCATCTCATACATCACATATATCACATCATGTAATTGGCCATATCACATCACAACATACCCTGCAAAAACAGGTTATAGATCCTCTAATTGTTGTTGCATGTTTTATGTCGATGCTACGGGTTTCTAGCAAGAACGATTCTCAACTACGCATAAACCACAACGGTGATACATAATTTGCTTTTCAACCTTCTCAAGGACCGCCTTTGTCGAATCCGATCCAACTAAAGTGAGAGAAACTGCCACCCACAAGCCATCTAGGCAACAAGGTTCGTTGAGGGAACTGGTCTCTCGTAAGCATACGAGTAATGTTGGTCCGGGCCGCTTCATCTCACAATACCGCTGAACCAAAATCCGACCAAGGGAGGAAGCAACCTAAGCATCAACACCCACAAACCTTTTGTGTTCTACTCGAGATCTCATCAACACATAGACCTAGCTTTGATACCACTGTTGTGGAACGTTGCATGGGAAACAAAAAATTTCCTACGCGCATGCAGATCTATCCATGGTGATGAGCATCTACGAGAGGGAGAGTGAATCTACATACCCTTGTACATCGCTAAGCGGGAAGTGTTAAGAAACGCGGTTGGTGTAGTCGAACGTCTTCGCGATCCAAATCATCGTGCGTCCCGCAATCCAATCATGATCCATCCCACGATCCAATCATGATCCGTCCCGTGATCCGATCATGATTCGTCCCACGAACTTGATCACGATCCTTCCCACAAACTTGATCACGATCCTTCCGATCTAGCACTGAACGGACGGCACCTCCGCGTTCAGCACACGTACAGCTTGATGACGATCTCCACCGTCTTGATCCAGCAAGAAGGAGTGGAGAGGAAGAAGAGTTCTCTAGCAGCCTGACGGCCCTCCGGCGATTGTGTTGGAGCAATTCCGGCAGGGCTTCGCCTAAGCACTGCAGAAATCCAATCTAGAGGAGAAACTATGCACTGGACGAACGGGTAGCACGTGGCTGAAATTCTAGTGCAAAAACCCTCTATACCACCAGTATATATAGGAGGAAGAGAGGACAGGAGGCAGACTTGGCTTCGCAAGCCAAGGGCTTTGGCTGAAAGGAGGTGGAGGAGGTGGAGTCCACCTCCAATCCTTGTACGACTAGAATTCACCTATTTTGCCTTTTTTCCCACCTTTTCTCTTGGATTTTTTTTCTTCCAGCCACATGGGCCTCTTGTGGTTGTTCCAACAGCGCACTAAGGGCTGGTTTCCACTCTCCCACAGCCCATGTAGCCTCTTGGGTCGAAATACCCCTCCCGGAGGTCTCCCGGTACACTACCGGCACTCCCGGTACACTACCGATGAGCCCGAAACTTTTTCGGTGACCAAAAGAGGACTTCCTATATATGAATCTTTACCTACGGACCATTCCGGAGCTCCTCGTGATGTCTGGGATCTCATCCGGGACTCCGAACAAACTTCAGTCACCACCATACATAACTCTATACTACTGATACGTCACCAAACCTTAAGTGTGCAGACCCTGTGGGTTCGAGAACTATGTAGACATGACCGAGACACCTCTACAGTCAATAACCAATGGCGGGACCTGGATGTCCACATTGATTCCTACATATTCTACGAAGATCTTTATCGGTCGAACCTCTATGTCAAGGATTTAGTTAATCCCGTATGATGTTCCCTTTGTTCTTCTGTATGTTACTTGCTCGAGTGGGCCCTGAGATACCTCTCCGTCACACGGAGTAACAAATCCCAGTCTTGATCCATGCCAACTCAACAGACACCCTCGGAGACACCTGTAGAGCACCTTTATAGTCACCCAGTTAAGTTGCGACGTTTGATACACACAAGGTACTCCTCCGATATCTGTGAGTTGCATGATCTCATGGTCATATGAACATATACTTGACATGTAGAAAACAGTAGCAATAAACTGACACGATCATAAGCTACGTTTTTAGTTTGGGTCTTGTCCATCACATCATTCTCCTAATGATGTGATCCTGTTATGAAATGACATCTCATGTCCATGGCTAGGAAACCTTAACCATCTTTCGATCAACGAGCTAGTTCACTAGAGGTATACTAGGGACACTGTGTTTGTCTATGTTTCCACACATGTATTCATGTTTCCAATTAATACAATTATAGCATGGATAATAAGCGATTATCATGAACAAGGAAATACAATAATAAACACTTTATTTATTGCCTCTAGGGCATATTTCCAACAGAAAACTATAGCAATAAATTAACACGATCATATACTACGTTTATAGTTTGGGTCTCGTCCATCCCATCATTTTCCTAATGATGTGATCCCGTTATCTAATGACATCTCATGTCAATGGCTAGGAAACCTTGACCATCTTTGATCAACGAGCTAGTCTACTAGAGGCATACTAGGGACATGGTTGTGTCTATGTATCCACATATGCAACGTGTTTCCAAACAATACAATTATAGCATAGATAATAAACGATTATCATGAACAAGGAAATATAATAATAACTACTTTATTATTGCCTCTAGGGCATATTTCCAACAGATAGGCATGTTTATCTCTTCGGTGTGTAACCGACCATGTCTAAACCCTAGATATCCTTGGCGTCTATATAAGCCGGAGGGTTTTAAGCTGTAGCTAGAGGACAACTCATCTAGGGTTTAGCTCTTTGATCTCAAGGTAGATCGAATATGTATCCTATACATCATCAATACAATCAAGCAAAACGTAGGGTATTACCTCCGTAGGAGGGCCCGAACCTAGGTAAAACCTTTTCCCCTTCGTCTCCTGTTACCATCGATTCTAGTCTCATAGCTCGAGAGCCCTACCCGAGATCCGCCGGTTTTGACACCGACATTGGTGCTTTCATTGAGAGTTCCACTATGAGCGCCTAAGGAATCGATGTCTTGCCTTGTCATTAATGAAGAGGTCCGCAACATGGACATTGTCTTCCTCGGACAGATCTTCGCCTTTGGCAGCATTGTGCTACATGTCGACCCGACCGACCATCTAAGTTGTGTCGAAAGCTTCGTCCCTAATCAAGAGGTCAGATTTAGGAACCTAGAGCTCTCCGTAGATTCTCGGGGTGACTTATCACTGACCGAGCTCGCAGTTTCGCCTGGCACGCCCAAAGACTCTGAGGCCTTAAGCTCGGGTCCCTTCTTCGGTCACGCCCACGAGGTTAACCCCGGCGATGGTCCGATTATTAGTCCGGATGCGGCCATAGTGCCAAAGGACCGGATACCCATTCTTGTCAAACACTCTTTTCGCCTCGACAAGTTGGAGGTCAACTCCGAAAGTTCCAAGAAGTTTGATCCGATCGAGCTATCGACGTTCAACGAGGCCCTAGATCGGAACTTGCTGATGAAAATTACCAACAATTCAACCCTGATCTATGCTCTCATTGGTTACAGAGCGGGTTAGGATGAATTTTTCGGTGCGCCCACCACCCACTTGATAGCCACAATCGAAGATTTAACTGACATGTTGGACTATGCCTCCGATGAGGCAAAATACATAGATGAATAGGACTACGCTCCAACCCCTGTTAACACTGGCAATGGGCCGCCACTTCTACATATGACGTCTACACGGTGGACACTCCTGCCGCTAATGGCGACAAAACGCTTAATAACGATGGCAACAAGTTGGCCGATGCACCGTCAAGACGCCGGAAACTGCATAAGCGTCAAAAGGCAACAAGGGAAGGAAATCTATTATCGGCACCGGGGACGGAGGTACCCCTGAGGACCGTGGTGATCCCGATATCCCCGAACACCCGTTAAAAGGTCAGGAAAGTCCTGAAGACTAGAACAAACCCGACGACTTCAACGATTCTGAGGATGACAACTACCTCCCTCCCGTTGAGGGGGAGGACATCCCAGAAGCCAATGACCTAGACATTCCCGATAACCCGAAAAATCAGGAACTGTTCAGACAACATATCATAGCAACGGCCCATAGCCTGAAAGCGAATGAATGGCAACTTAAAGCCGAACAATATGACCTCAACAATCGATGGACGAGAGTCCTCTCAGCTGAGGAGGGATGGTACCGGTCTGTCAGACCAACCTAAGAGTTATCCATACAGAAGGTTGCTACCGCAATTTGACGACGAGGTCACTAATACCCCATCTCCCAAACATACCCCATACGACAAGCTGGACCGCCCTCCTCGCGGGCATGACAGGATGGCTGACGACACCGGTTATAGATCGACTATGCCTCGAAGACGAAGAAAGGAGCCACTAGAGCCCAGTAACAGGTTCGACCTGCGAGATGACCTAGACTACAAAGCAGGAGTCGCACAAGATCCATCTACGCATCCAGAGGCTACTCACCCGATAGACGGGATGGGTACAGATCATGGCTCGGCCAAACCAATAATAGAGGTCGGGAACGCAACCAAGCTAGAACAATGTCACAACGGTAGAATAATTGTTTGCATTTAATTGTATCTTCATCTTGCATCATGCTTAATTTTCATCAAAATGAACTGGGGAACATTAGAAACCCTAGCACCTCACCCTGATAAAGAAAATCAAAACTTTTGAATTTTCAATGAGTCCAAAATGCGCTTCAAAAATGTTCTTTGTCCTTGATAAATATCGGCAACTCCATATCAGAGAACAATAGATTCTTCAAACCAAGCTTAGCATTTTAAAATGAGCATCTAGTGCTATTGAAATCGACTAATAAAGCATTATAAATATGATAGATGTCCAAAATTTCCCAAACCTTTTTGTGGAAGTTTGAAATAATCAAACTATATTTCATAAAATATGTGGGAATTATTGTGCTAGGTATTTTAGCCTCACAAAATAAAGCAAATTTCAGACGAAAAGAAAACAGAAAACTAAAACTAAAAAAGGGGCTTACATGAGGCGTGACACTGTGTGGCCCATTTGGCCCAAGTGCTAGTCGTCCCCAAGCTCTCATCAGGAGGACGAGGCATGGTAGCCACGCACGCGCGAGGCCTCCACCTCGCGCTGGAGGCGCCTCCTCCATCCTGATCTCGTGCCCGAGACGACGTGGATGAGCCGCTAGATCGATCCCTCTATCCTCCCCATTCCTCCCCTTGCCTTCTCTCTCACCTCTGCTCGCCATGACTGATGGCAGGTGAAGCCGCCGCCGCCTCCCTAGTGCCTCCCTGTCGCCCCGAGCAGCTCCGAAGCTCCGCCCTGACGCCTTGATCCTTTAAGCCAAGCTAAGTCTCGCCAGAAGCCTCATAGCGATGACCTCGAGCTCGTCTTCAACCTCCGAACCCGGTCGGTCGCCACCGCCATTCGCTGCCATCAGGCCATCCCCGAGCCCGCTCTCATCGGCTTCGCCTTCGAGGTGAGCTTGCGGACCCATTCCCCCTCTCCCCCCCTGTCGATTGGGCGTCGTAGCCTCGATTCCGTTTGAGACCCAACGAGCTCCGCTATGGACCTCGACGTCAGCGAGGCTCCGGTGTCCAAGTGGTTCTTCTACGGACACCAACGGATTCTCGGAGCCATGTAGTTGCCATAGAAGCCAATGTCAGGTCCTTTTGCGCACCGTATCGTCGAACCCGAGCTCGTCCAAACGCTGCCGCCGCAAAGCTCGCCACTGATGATGCCATGGACCCTCTCTGCCCCGGAGATGTGCTTCGTTGGATGCGCGCGTGACCGTACTTTTGATAGAGCCTTTCTACCGTCGATTTGGTTGACGGAGGACGAATTCTGATGCCCTCCGCTGTCTTTGGCAATGCCGGCGATGAGCCGCGGGTCAACTCTGGCGAAGTTCACCCCAGTTGACCACGGTTTGATCCATATGGGTCAATGATAGCCAGGCCCCGGCCCTGGTTAGTTTTAGATTAGTGAGAGATTAGTGTTAATAATGATGTTAACTAAATGAGACACTGACAGTGGGCCCCGCAAGATTAATTAGCCGGAAAGGATTTAGTTAGAGAAAATAACCCTTGTTTATTCAATGGGTCACTAACGAGTGGGCCCCACAGGTCAGATTTGACCCTGGGCAGTCAGTTGACCGGATGACATCACTCTACTGTCATGCTGACGTAATAAATGTTTCTGGATTTTAAATAAGTCCATAAATGATTTAATATTTTTAGCAAATGTTTAAATGTTCTAAAAATCATAGAAATTCAACCGTAACTCGGATGAAAATAATTTATATATGAAAAATAAGCAGAAAAATCCAATGAATCTGTTTATGCCATGTTCATTCATGTTTGAGAAAGTTAACATCACCAAGTTAGACATTTCATGATTAGAATAATTTAATAAATAGTGTTGGAGTTGGAATTTTGTATATATTTCAATTCCACTTCACTTAATATGATTACCTATAGCACTAGGTCAATTCAATGCCTTAACATGCCATATCATACATCATGTTTGTTGCATTGCATTGAATGTGCTCCTTTCTTGTTTGCCGGTGTTTGTTCCTTCTCGGTAGACGATGATTCCGACGTTGTGATCGTTGACTCTATGAAGAGAAGTGATATCTTTAGGACTATTAGGCAAGCAGCCCTCCCTGGAGCATACTGATATGAACCCACTCTCTCACTCCTGCTCTCTTTTATTGCATTAGGACAATCACAATTCATTTGTTACATGTTATCGGTAGTTGAAACTGTTCATTTGCATGACCTGTCTTTGCCATAGTAAATAGTTGAAAACACTTAGCATGAGTAGCAACTGTTTGAGCCTTGTTGTGCTTACTCATCCATGCTTGCTTACTGTGCCTGCTATGCTTAGAGTCGTGTCGGGTCTGATCCATCTGGGCGATGAATTGGAATGGTGGTGAACATGCCCTATTGTGTGAGAGCTAAGTGTGTGAACACGATTTGGTAAAGGTAGCGATGAGAGGCCAGACCGTCTTTAGGAACTGAGTTCTGTGTATGTTATCCAAGAAAAGATACTACCATGCATTAGGATCCTTAATTGACCCTCTCGGCTTATTAATCGCCTAGACCTCTGTCTAGGAGATGCAACTTGTTTCTAGTGTTTGTAGTATGTGTTGGCGGCCGTGCATAGCACTGACCGAAGGGGTAGGTTATGGCGTGGTAGATGCACCGTGGCCTGGTGTACCAAGCGTAGTACCATCCGTCGAGGTGGGCTTGGGAACCTTGTACACATCGTTTGAGGCTGTAATGGAAACTTTAGCCGGACTTCCTTGTAGGTTTGGTCTCAAATAGGTGATAAACATGGAGTAGGGTCTTGTGTGATTGACGGTTGTGGCCGACTCCCTCGCTAGGCTTCCTCTTGAAGGTTGCCGAGGTGCCTTTTATGTGCACATGGCGGTAAGTGGCGGGAGTGTGTGTGAAGAAGTATACCCCTGTAGGGTTATTAATCTGTTCGAATAGCCGAGTCCTCGGATATGGACTACTTGGAGAACTTATGTGGTACATAGACAAGTGAAGTGGATACTCTAAAATACGCAAGATAAGTGTGAGTGCTATGATTGGTGAGACGGGAGCGGATCCATAGTGGTGTATTGATTGGTGAATATGTGGATTCGTGTGTGCTATCCCACCTCAAAGATACTACTTGTAGTCGTAGTATAGGTTATCCAAGAGTCAAAGTTGGCTTGTTGCAATGAACTCCACAACCCCCTTCATTGATACTGATGCATATGTAGTTAGTTTTACGTAAGTCTTGTTGAGTACCTTTGTACTCACATTAGCTTAATTTATGTTTTTGTAGAGGAGAAATTAGTCTCATTAGTGATTCTTAAGACGTGAAGTGCGATGTTGACCGGTTTATCTTGGGAATCTAGATTTAGTAGATGTCTGTACCCAAACATGTTTGTCTTCTGCTTGTTGCTTGTATGACATGAATGTTGGGTCTTGTGACCCTTGCTTGTAACATCTTACTATGTTGGCTCTTCCGAGCCTTCTAAATAGATGTTGTATGTTGTATGGTTATGTTGTGATGCCATAGTTGTATCTATGCATATCGGGCATGTCGTGCGTACGTGTGACGTGCAACAGTATGTATGGGATTCGACACCTAGTCGTGTGCCTTTAGCAGTACTCCTTATGGGAAACTTCCTCTTTGTGCTTCCATCGAGCCTTGCTAGCTTGCTACCGCTCAGGACACATTGATTGACCGACAAGTATCCTTCTTTGTTGTTGTGTCTATCCTTTCGGGGAAATGTCTCACAGTGTAATGGAGTCCCTATAGCTGGCTACGACTCGTCTACGTGCAGTGATGACATTTATGTCCCACGACGTAATGGAGTCCTTGTAGCTTTCTATGACTCGTCTACACACGCTTGGGACCGACACCTGTATTGCTGGGTTATGTATGTTTGTTTCCGTATGGATGTGCCACTTGGGTTCTATGACTAGTCATGTCGACCCTGGTTCTTTGTTGTTTGAATGCTACCGACATATTCGCATACGTGAGCCAAAACACGCAAATGGTCCCGGCCCAGGTAAG
Organism: Hordeum marinum; assembly: GCA_022496015.1. NCBI lineage: Eukaryota > Viridiplantae > Streptophyta > Magnoliopsida > Poales > Poaceae > Hordeum > Hordeum marinum. The sequence goes on along the minus strand of CM039677.1, from coordinate 227,462,135 downwards.
GTGGCAGCCATGGAGTTAACCGTGCGTGAGGCCGCAAAGTGATGTGATGTGTTACAGGCTGGATTATTATGACTTAGGATCAGGGTCCCGACAAACAAGCTCTGAATACAGGCGCGACATAGCTCGGGTTCGAGGCTCCTCTCACCCTTTGTGCTTCAAGGATGAGGTGATGCAACATCAGTTCCCAGAGGGGTTTAACCCCGTGAACATCGAGCAGTACGATGGGACAACTGATGCAACCGTATGGATTGGGGACTTCCTCCTCCATATCCACATGGCACGAGGAGATGATCTCCATGCCATAAAATATCTCCCCCTAAAAATAAGGGGCCATCACGGCACTAGTTAAACAGCATCCCCGAAAACTCCATCGGATTCTGGGAAAACTTAGATGATGCATCCTGATCTAATTTCCAGGGCACCTATGTTCGGCTGCCGGATTCCTCCAACCTAAGTAATGTTGTTCAGAAGCCCGGAGAGTCTGCGCGGCAATTCTAGAATCAATTCTTTACCAAGAAGAACCAGATTGTCGATTGCCTAGACACTGAGGCAATAGCCTCCTTCCAGCATAATATTCGGGATGAATGGCTGGCTCGCCAGCTTGGCCAGGATAAACCTTGGACTATGTCCGCCCTTACATCTCTCATGACCTGCTTTTGCGCGGGTGATGATAATTGGCTAGCGAGATGTAGCCACAACTCCGAAGACCCCGAAACCTCTAAAGTTAAGGATAGCAACGGGAAACCAAAGCGCAACAAAAACAAGCATCAGCAAAAACAACAATGATGCCGATGACACGGTTGTTAACACCGGCTTCCGCAACTCCCGACCTGGGCAATAGAAGAAGCCTCCTAAAGGCAACTGCGACAGAACCACCCTACTGGAGAAGATCATGGAAAGGCCTTGCCAAATACATGAGACCCAAGAGAAGCCCGCTAATCACACACATCGTAATTGTTGGATGTTTAAAAAGGTCGGCAAGCTCCCGCCCCAGGATCAAGGCAAGAGCCCTCACAACAAGGATGAGGATGAGCCTCGGGGTCCTATTGGTGGCGGACAAAAGAAATTCCCACCAGAAGTCAAAACGGTAAATATGGTATATGCCACCCATATATCTAAAAAGGAGAGGAAGTGCGCCCTTCGAGAGGTCTATGATGTAGACCCCGTGGCTCTGAAGTATAACCCATGCTCGGCATATCCGATCACTTTCGATCAGCGTGATCACCCGACTAGAACTCACGAGGGTTCGACTGCCCTTGTACTAGACCCCATTATAGATGGGTACTAACTCAAAAAAGTCCTAATGGACGAAGTAAGTAGCCTCAACCTGATTTACTCAGACATGGTGAAAAACATGGGCATAGATCCGTCAAGGATCAAACCCAGTAACACTACCTTCAAAGGAGTGATTCCCGAGGCCCGGTGCACAGGCTCCGTCAGCCTGGAAGTAGTATTCGGCTCGCCCGATAACTTTTGGAGCGAAGACTTGATCTTCGACATTGTGCCCTTCTACAGGGGCTACCATATCGTGCTCGTCCGGACAGCGTTCGCTCACTTCAACGACATCCCGCATTATGTGTACCTCAAGCTCAAGATGCCCGGCACCAAGGGGGTCATCACTGTTAACGGCAACACAGAGCGCTCCCTACGAACTAAGGAACATGCGCTCGCCCTGGCGGCCGAATTTAACTACAAACACGATCGGCAATCTTTCGCATCTGCCGTAAAGGCCCGTAAAGTTGGGAAGCGAGCACGGCTTCAGTCCAAACTCTTAGAACCTTCCTGGTCCCTTAAATAGGGATTCAGCCCCCATCGCACAACCCCAGGACCAGCAAAATACGTGCCAAAGAGGCACAACTTCGCACTCCAAATTCCATGGGCGTCGGTGTGGAAAAAAGGGTAAGTGTTCGGCTGGACCGAATTATTACCATTACGATGTCTTTTGACACAATGTAGGTACTATCAAAAGGCCTGCTCAAGGTGTAAAGCTCATCTAAACTTTGGCGACTTCTCAAGACCTTGTTTGCAAGATCCGTTTGCCGAACAATACCACCCATTAAGGTGCACCAAGACGTAGGAGTACATAAGCGGCGGGGTACACCGATGACTTAAGGTCACCAATCAAAGACCACTAGTACAACCACTCCTGTAAAATTTCTTCTTTTTCACATACCTCTAAGCAACTGCTTCGGCAATCCGAGTAAAAAGAGTTGTTGAGAAAAATATAGCATCATTATACACGTTTGTCTAGTTGTCCTTTTTGGCACATATTTTCCTTTTCTCCCTCTTCTCGTGAAATAGTTTGGTATGTTACGACGCAACCGGCTAATAGACCAGGAGCTCGAGTTTAAAAACAAATTACCTTATGTACAACTTATTATGCGTTCAGCGTCTTGGAATTCACTTTATATGCATTGGTTCCGAACTATGTCTTGGGTCAATAGTTGGGTTTCCCGGCTCATGTGCTTGCCCCTTTACGTTCCGCTCATTTGGCTAAAAGGGCAAAGGGAGAACCCCTGCGATTGTGTTTCCGGATAGTCTATTCAAGCACCTCAGGGGAGAAAGCCGAAAACTGAGTGTCATAGTATGTGAGAGCCGGTCTGTGAATCCGAGCTTAAAGTGTTATACTTAAATCCTCGTCATAGGATATTCTGTGTTATATGAGGGGATTTCTCTTCATGCAAACCATGTGATGCAGGCCTTAGCCGCGGTTCATCCAACATCACAACACTTAGGGGGCTAGTCATCAGCCCCTCGTAGTCCTTTTCACGCCCCTACGGCTAAGTGAAAGAAATAAAGCACTATGTTACGATTGCCTGGTCCGTCGCACTCTACCGCCTTCGAGTTCTGATAACACGGCTAAGGGACATAGTGCATTGGTAGAGACACCCCATGTAGGATTTACATGGGGGCTGAAGCCGACGACTAGCATCTTTCAGTTTCAAATGGCCACACAAGAGTTATAAAGGAATGAAAAACATTGAAAGCATGATATATTGTAACATTAAAAGCTTTAAAATGTCTTCGGACACATTACAACTTATTCATCCATGCTATCTTTTGAACATTGCGACGCTATCGCCCGAGCACCTTCCATTACTCCGGTGAATAGCTCAGGGCATCTATGTTCCTTCCCAGGAGGCGGCGGGATGGTGGCTATCTTCATTGGATCCAGCCCCGGCCAATGCACCTTGGCCTTTGCAAAGGCCATCCGGGCTCCCTAGATGCAGGAGGAGTGCTTCACAGCGTTGAGGCGAGGCGAAGCGGCGATCAGCTTCTACACCAGGCCAAAGTGGTTGCCTGGCAGTGGCTCGTCAGGCCATAAGCGGATGCAGAGACCTTCATGGACGACTGCGCCATCTGGTGTAGCTCCACCAGCTGCTTTAGCTGCTCGGCAAGAAAAGAAGAGCCCTTGGGGGCTTCGAACTGTGCCCAGGATAGAAGAGCTTCGTCTCCTTCTTCCCGCAGCGCATACAACTGATTGGCATCCGCTACACTCTTCTCGAGGTCCGGGGAGGCGCATGAGGAACGCCACACCTGGGTAAGCAACTTGAACTTCCTATCCTCGAAGACACACTACAATAAGTACGGCTTACCATCTGTTATGTCCTTTGCTTGGCGGACCTACTCCTCAAAGAACAGCCTATCCACCCGCTCCTTTTGGAGATCGTCTTTTAGGGTGGATAGTTCGTCCGCGTGCTCCTTGCCTTTTTGCTCAAGGACCTCGGTCCTGTGGCTGGCGTCCTTGATCTCTTTCTTGATCTCCTGCACCCCTGCCTCGTGCTTGTCGCTGGTGGCTCTCAAAGCCGAAAGCGCGGTGGCCGCTTATCCGGCGGCCGCCCTCTCAACCACCGCCTCATCCTTCGCATGCCGCAGCTTGGCCTTGAACTTTTCTACCTCCTTCAGCGAGGTTGTTTGATCATTTACACTATGAAAAACTGCCTTAATAGTATTTCGACAAAAGTGACCGGATGTTGATTCAGACTTCGACAAAAGTGACCGGATGTTGATCCAGATTTACCTTGCGCCTCATCGAATCTTTTGTTGAGAGCATCAAGCTCGTCTTCGGAGCTTTTGAGCTTCCGATTCAGCTTGTCCAGCTCGGCATGATTCAATACCACCACCGATGACGAAGCCTGCAGCACACAAATCCTTGTCAGGTTACATGGGTTCAGTACTTTGAACTGTCGTCAATCCGATCATATGTCCGACCCTTTTAAGAGCCATTCTAACATTCCGAACACACAGTTTGTATGTTGTTCGGAATAGGATCCATGATTGACCCCTAGGTAAGTTTTTTCAAACTCACCTAGGGCTCAGGGGCTGCCATGTATATAATCATAAAAATAAATAAATAAACATTTTGCAAATAAGAGTGTCGCGTGGCTTACTTGAAAACCCGTCAGGAGACCCTTGAAGGCCTCCTTCAATCCGTTGTCGACGGGCTGAATGCTCTGCAATACCGCACCCATAAGGGTGCGGTGCTCTTGAAAGATGGAGGCGCTCGATAAAGCCTCCTCAATGACCGGCCACCCATTGGTCGGTGGCGCCGGCGGTGATCGGATAACCCGATCACCAACCGGGGTTTGAACTGTTGCCTCCGGAGGCATGGTGCACTCCAGAGATGTCATCGAAAGGGACTGAGAAGCCGCTCGTCTGACCTCCTCAGTAACTAGGTGGGGTTCTGCCCCCCGATCTTCGGTGTCCGAAGCGTTAGCCTCGACCATGACATCGTCTCTCCTGCCGCTGGTGTCCCACTGCGTAGGAGCATGCTGGGACGACACCTTCGCGGTGTCCTTCGCGGCGCTCGGAGGAGTGGGATGCGACGCATTCCCACTCTCTGCTAGCTCGGCGGGCAGGGTTTCCCCGTCCGATACCTGATCGGTGGGGATGATGCACGGGGGGCTGCAAAGTCAATAAATGCCTGCATGTCAGTAAACTCAAAATTCATTAACGGCAAATAAAAGAGTCTTCGGATCCTCACCTTCGAGCAGGGGGCTTGACCCTTATGCTCCTTCATGGAGCATTCTCAAAGTCATTAGACTCAGTATCCGAGCCCAAGCTGTCGTTGGACAGGGATATCGGTGTCTGCCATGCCTTCTTCTGGGCAGGAGGAGTTGTTTCCTCTGTGGCGTCCGATGGCGCCGCCCTCTTTCTTGCAAGGGGGAATCGCCCTCCCCCTCGACGTCATCCTCCTCCTCTTCCTCTTTCTCCTCCTACTACTCCTCTTGGTTCGAGGATGCATGAGTTTCCTCGGACACGACCTCTGCCTGGTCTCTGATGCGAAGGCCTTCTCGTCCTGGTTTCTTCTTCTTCTCCTTCTTCGCGGGGGCCTCGTAAGGCTTCTCGACGAGCATTTCCGCTAAAAGCCTGGACCTAGCGTCTTCAAGCTAAGGCGCCGGATTGCCGATATTCGCGGCTTTGCTCAGCCATTTCTGCAAACAATGATCAGAAAAGATGTTATAGATCTTCTCTATGAAGGACAGAGCCGATCAAGCAAAATTATACCGTACCTTGGAAGCAGGCTTGGCGGTGTGCAGACCCCGATCTTCCTCCTTGGCTGGCCAATCCTCTTGCAACTTGAAAAGCGCCTTCCACAACTTCTCTCATGTAGTGCAAAAGAGGTGCAGAATCGTGGGTGCATCGTCAAGCCGACGAGCCCACAGAGTATCCCGGCGCTGGCAGGGGAGGATGCGCCACCAGAGCATAACCTGGACCATGTTGGTCAGTGCGATGTCATTATCGATCATGGAGCCAATGCGCTTATGCAGGTCGCCCACTTCCTTGCTCAGTCCCAGCTGAGGCCCTTGCAGAGCCATGAAGATAATCTGGTGGGGGGACTGGATCTGAATCCTACGGGGGCAATCTGACCTTCCTCCCTTGGCTCAGTGATATAAAACCACTCCTTCTACCACACCTTGATGGTGTCGATGAAGGTACCCGATGGCCATACGACGTGGGTGAGATTGTCGATGACAGCCCCGTTTTAGTCCGCATGCTTGCCTCCTACGCACTTCGGCTTGACGTTCAACACTTTGAGCCAAAGCCCGAAGTGTGGCTCGACCCGGAGAAAGGCCTCACAGATGAGAATGAAGGCCGATATGTGCATAAATGAGTTTGACGGGAGGTCGTGGAAGTCGAGGTCATAGAAAAACATAAGCCCCCTGACGAAGGGGTGGAGCAGGAAGCTCAGTCTCGGGATGAAGTGGGGGAGGAAGACCACCCTTTCATCGGGCTTGGGAGTGGGGATCACTTGGCCCTTCTCCAGCGCGCAGTGAGGGATGTTTGCGGCGAGGTAGCCAGCCTTCTTGAGGTTCTTGAAAGTGGAAAACCTAGATTTACGCTTTAGAGACTCAGAGGAATGGGGGAGCAGAGGAGACGAATGGGAGGTGTGGTTAGGCCATGGGGTTTTCCTTCCCTTTTATGGGGCTTATCGCTATTTGGCCTCCCTCTGCTGCGTTGTGAATCCCTTCGCTTCCAGATGTGCGTGCTATTGCACGCACGTGATTAAACGCATCCCGTATAAAATGGGGCACAATCTGTGCATTGATAGATTGTGTTGATTAAAACAGCCTCAAACCGCGAATCGAGTTTTTGCAACTGGCCTAGCAGTCGTGATGGGTTGTGACCTTCCGTCAGAAAGGTCGTCAGGGGACATTATTTTACCCCTTAACATTTGGCCTTCATGGCCGACCTATTCATGGTGTCCGGACACACCACTATTTGGAAAACTACATGTCATCGAAGGCCGAACTAAATTCGTTGGGAAGAACTCACCTCGCAAGCCGAAGACTCTGATTACGCGAAGCGACTGAAGCTAAGACCCTTGGCGTTGGAGGCAATTTCGGGGGCTATTGAGGGAGTCCTGGATTAAGGGGTCCTTGGGAGGCCGACCTATCTCTTATGGGCCGAACTGTATGGGCCAGTTAGTGAACATTGCATCGATCGAAGGCCTTGTCTCTCGGAAGGAAGCTTCGGGAGTCATGGCTTGTCCTCCACGTTTAATGTAGTGGATAGGCATGTTTATCACTTCAGCATGTAACCGACCATGTGTAAACCCTAGATACCCTCGGGGTCTATATAAGCCGGAGGGTTTTAGGTTGTAGCTAGAGGACAACACTTCTAGGGTTTAGCTCTTTGATCTCGAGGTAAATCGACTTTGTATCCTATACATCATCAATACAATCAAGCAGGACGTAGGGTATTACCTCCATAGGAGGGCCCGAACCTGGGTTAAACCTTGCCCCTTCATCTCCTGTTACCATCATTTCAAGTCTCACAGCTCGAGACCCCCTACCCGAGATCTGTCGGTTTTGACACCGACAAGCCCCAGGCGGGAGCTCCCTGCGATCTCCTTCACCCCCGGTCTTCGTCTTCCCGGAATGGAGTGGCGTCCCTCACCGGTGACCTTCCTTGGAGTTATACCGCGTGTCGTCCGCAGTCCCCCTCGGCCCGATGTCGCGGGAATTCACGGGGCGTGCCGTTCTCCCATGGCGACTTCGCGGGAGCCCCCAGCCCCGGGGAAAGCGTACAGGCTGGGCGGCTGCTCGCACACCTCCCCCTCCCTCCTGAAGGGGGGGAGGACCCCAACTGGGCCCTCGGGCTCACAAGCGACCGGGGGCATGCAACAGGGTTTGCTCCAGTCGACGGTGAGGGCGCTGGAATGCTTGGGGGTAGAGCTCGCCCGTAGTGACGCTCACCTGGGGCGGAGCGTCAGCGCCTTGAGGAGGGGTGGCGCCGCCTGGAGGTCGTGGTGAATCTCGGGCACATGCAGAACGAGCGCGTCTGTGCTGAGGCCAGGGAGTCAATTTCTATGGTGGCGGAGGCCTGCGAGCGCGCCCTTGCCGAAGCTCAGGAAGTCGACTGCCGGGGCAAGGCTTCGGAGGAACGCCTCGATGAGCTTCACGCCTTCAACGCTGCCCTTGACGGGAAGATCCAGAGGTGGAGAGCTGCGCTTGATGGTGCAGCTCCTGGGTTCCACCCTGCTGGCGTGAATCCCGCGTGCCTCCTAACACGATGGCGATGGAGGCGCTGGAGCAGCTTGGAGCATGATAGGCTAGAGACGAGGGAACACCTAGCGTTGCTCGCTGAAGATTCCCTCACCTCCCGCGAGGCGAGTTTCCAGAAGGAGGTCGATGGTAGGGTGGCTGAGGCTTGGCGCTCCCTCGTCCGGGACTATCACGTGAAGTTGCACTTCAGGAGTCCCAGTTCTGCGAGCGGCATGATTCCCTAAAAGGTGAGGTTAAGGACCTCAATAAAAGGTTAGATCAAGAGGAAGAGCGTCGGCCCACTGCTATGGATGCCTAAGCTGCTGCCGAATCTGAGATGGCTTTCCTTTATAAACAAGTAGATGGTGTGGCTTACCTAGCGAAGAAGACTTTGGATGAGGCAGCCAGGCTTGCGGCCTCCAGCATATGTGCTCTCAGATGTTCCAGTCCCTGGAAGTGAGGGCCAAGCGGGCCTTGGACAATATCTACAGTGCGAGCGTCTCGAGCCCCTTGGTTCCGGATGATGCCAGTTACCTGGGCTTCTTTTCCAGAGTCATGGAGTTCCTTGAGGGGGGCGCGGAGAAGACCCGTGCACTGGTGGAAGAGAAGAGCCATGACCTCCTCCCATAGGCGTCCTCGTGCATCGTCAGCCAACTCCTTCGCCTTGACCCGGATTTCGACTTTGGCATGGTGCTCGGGCCAGTACCTGAAACGATGCACGTCACCCTTGCCGAGCAGGTAAGTAACCATGTAGAAGACCTGATAGCGGAGTTTTCCTCTGGTGAAGCCGAAGACCAGGCTATGGTTGTGTCGCTCGGGGCCCTTGACGGGGGTGATGGCGAGGGCAGTAGCGTCTATGTTTCCCCTAAACGACCTTTCTTTCCTTGGCAGGGTCATGTATGTGGCCTAACGACAAATTTGTATGTACTTTTAAGAATTACCCTTGAACTTACTTTTGAACGTCAAGGTGTGCTGCATCGAGCCTCCTTTCTTGCATGCGCATTGGGTTGGGGGCTCTTTCGGCACTCTGCGTCTATAGGCCCAGTCGCGCTCATTTCCCTACCGTTGTGGCTGCGTCTGGCCAAGGACGCACCCACAGGGTGAGTCTTCGACACCCTCGATGCCAGCCAGATCACCAAGGACGGCATTGAGGCTGCCAAGTGGCTATATGACCGGTAAGTCTCCCGAGGCACGCTGCTTAAGAGCACCCCTTCGACACTCAAGCTGCTCTACGTCCTCAGGTCCCAGTCCCACGCATTTCCCTACCTCCATGGTGTACGACCGGATCACTCAAGACGTAACCACGGGGTGGGGCCCCAACACCCCCTATGCCGGCCAAATCACTAAGGATGGCATCGAGGCTGCGAAGTGGCTTTATGACCGGTAAGGCTCCTGAGGCATGTTGCTCAGGATCCCCCCTTTGACACTCGAGCGGCCCCCACTCCACTCTGTTGGGTTCTTCCTCAGGAGGCCCAAGCACTGGGGCCACCTGAGACTCTGTGATGTGGCGCCGTACTGCGGTCAGAGCCCCCTGGTAGGGGTCGACTGCCCAAAGGTGCGAGCCCTTGAGCCGACAGGAGCTCGCCATCGGGCCCCATGGCGCTTTGTTGTGGCCTCGAGCTCACAGCGCCTTGTGAAACGCCAATCCGAAGAAGAAGTTTTAATACCGGTAAAACGGGAGAAATAAAAGAAAAAGTCCCCGCCCCTTTTCTTTGAAATTTAGAGTTCTGAACAATTCAAACTTCATTCCAAAAAAATGGCAATTCGAACACAAAAAGAAACAAGCAAATGCCGCGTCCGACAACTAGGCTAGTCTTCATCTTCCTCAAGCACTGAGCGTAGGGCATCCATGTTGCATGGGCATAGCCATTGATGGGTAGTGTTGACTTCTCTGCTAGTGTGGAGCTGTGGCTGCCACAATGCGTGGGTGGGAACCCCTCCGTGTCCTCGGGGGGCTCCGGGCATATACATCCCGCTCATTATTACGTGAGAGTGTCATGAGTCGGTGGAGTAGGGCCGGCTCAGGAAGGGACCATGGGCATAGGGGTAGCCCCCCACACCCCAGGGCCCGTGCCTAGGTTCGAGTGCTCAAGCCTCTATGATGACTACACCTTCGACCACGAAATCTACAACACCTAACGGCAACAAGTCAAGTTACAAGGACAAGATGCCTTCGTCAAACTGTCATACTACTTCAAGCAACAACAAGCCAAGGGCTTCATCCTCTACACCGACACCGGATGATACCGCTAAGTCAAGTTCCATCAAGTGTTTCACATGCCAAGGCCGCGGCCACAAGACCCACGAGTTCCAACAAAGTGGATCATGATTCTTCAAGACGATGGCACCTGTGACTCCATGAGTGACAACAAGATTCAAGCGTTGGAACACGTCGCCATGCACTGACAAGTCAATGAAGATGAAGATTCACAGATCTTTTGTGACAACGATCCGAGCCCCGCTCTCGTTGTTTCCAAGGTTTTGACTCTTCAACAACAACAAGATGAGGACTAACGTTGCCACATCTTCCAGACCAAGGCAGGTATCCAAGGCAAATCTGTCAAGGTCATCATAGATGGAGGAAGTTGCCACAATTTGGCAAGTGAAGACCTTTGTTCCAAGCTCCAATTGGTCAAGAAGAAGCACCCGTGCCTCTACAAGGTCCAATGGCATAGTGACTCTATCACTATCCAAGGTGATCACACGGTGCAAGTTTCCTTCAAGATAGGCGCTTATGAAGACACCTTGGAATGTGATATGGTTCCCATGTCCGTTTGCCATCCGCTTCTTTGGAGACCTTGGGAATTCAACCGTGGAGTGATCCACAATGGGCGTACCAATCACTATGGCTTTAAAATGTAGGAAAAGGAATATGTGCTTCCACCAATGTCTCCAAGTCAAGTAACCGCTAACAAGCAAGCTTCATCCCATCATGGAGATAAAAGGGAGAGAGTGATCCACCTCAAAGAGAGTGAGTGCCACAAGCCAAAAACGAGTGACTCCACGATGTGGGACATGAGAGACCTAGTTCTATTAGCCACCAAAAGAGATTTGAGGGATGTTAGTAAGAGCCCATCAACCATTCTTCACTATGTGCTCGTGTGCAAGGATAATGTCCTTCGGCCTAACCCTTCACCACATCTTCCTCTTGTGTTGTCTTAGTTTTTGCAGAATTTTCAAGATGTATTTCCTTATCGACCTCATTCCGGGTGCACCGCTCCCCAACAAGGCATCCTACCACGTCAACCCCAAAGAAACTAAGGAGATCCAAAGGCAAGTCCAAAAACTCCAAGATAAAGGGCATATACGCGAGAGTTTAAGTCCTTGTGCGGTTCCCGTGATTCTAGTACCTAAGCAAGATGGTAGTATGCGCATGTGTTCGGATTGCCACCCTATCAAAGCTAAAACAATTAGATATTGACAACCTATTCCTCGCCTCGATGATATGCTAGATGAATTTAGTGGTGCCACTATATTTTCCGAGATTGACTTGAAAAGTGGTTACTCTCAAATAGAGGGCGATGAGTGGAAAACGGATTTCAAAACTATGTTTGGTCTATATGAATGGGTAATGATGCCCATGGGCTCATCTGAAGCATCGGGTATATTTATGCATGTCATGCACAATGTCCTACGCCCATTCATTGGATATTGCATTGTGGTATACTTTGATGACATTCTTGTTTCAAGCGAATCTCTTGAGGAGCATGCTAAACATGTTAGGGAAGTATTGCAAGTGCTTAGGAAGGAAAAAATGTATGCTAACATGGAAAAATGCACTTTTGGTGTTCAAAAGGTTGTCTTCCTGGGATTTGTAGTTTCTTCGAAGGGTATTCATGTGGATGAAACTAAGATTGGTGCAATTAAAACATGGCCCGCACCCACCAATTTGCAACAAGTGCGTAGCTTCCTAGGACTAGTCGGTTTCTACCATCGCTTTGTTAAGGATTTTAGCAGTATTGCATCTCCTCTAGATGCTTTGAGCAAGAAAAATGCACCTTTCATTTGGGGAACAACGCAAGACACCGTGTTCCTTGAGCTTAAAAATTTGCTTACTCATGCACCTTTGCTTGCATTACCCAACTTTGATAAAACTTTTGAAGTGCATTGTGATGCTAGTGGTAATGGCATAGGTGGTGTCCTCATGCAAGAAAAGTACCCAATTGCATACTTTAGTGAGAAACCTTCCGATGCTCAACTTAATTATCCCATCTATGATAAGGAATTGTATGCTTTGGTGAGAGTGATAAACGTTTGGGAGCATTATCTCCAACCACATTAATTTGTTATTCATACCGATCATGAAACTCTCAAGTATCTTAAGGGTCAAACTAAGTTGAAAAAACGACATGCTAAATGGAGTGGATTTATTGAGTCTTTTCCTTATGTCAACAAGTACATTAAGGGTAAATAAAATGTTGTGGCGGATGCTCTTTCCCGCAAATGCATGATCATTACTCAACTTGAACCGAATGTTATTGGTTTTGAGCATATCAAGGACTTGTATGAGCATGATGTTTCTTTTGCTACTCCATATGCCAAGTGCCAAGTAAAACCTTGTTGGGAAACGTACTACTTGAAAGATGGATATCTTATGCGTGCTAACAAACTTTGTATACCCGAGTCTTCTCTTCGTTTGTTGCTTTTGCAAGAAGTGTTGGGGAACGTTGCATGGGAAACAAAAAATTCCTACACACATACAAGATCTATCAATGGTGATGAGCATCTATGAGAGGGAGAGTGGATATAAATGCCCTTGTAGATCTCTAAGCGGGAAGCGTTAAGAAATGCAGTTGATGTAATCGAATATCTTCATGATCCAAATCGCTAGGCGTCCCACGATCCAATCACGATCTATCCCGATCTAGCACCAAACAGACAGCACCTCCGTGTTCAGCACATGTACAGCTCAATGATGATCTCCGCCTTCTTGATCTAGCAAGAGGGAGCGGAGAGGTAGATGAGTTCTCCGGAAGCACAACGACATCATGGCTGTGGTGGTGAACTAATCCGGCAGGGCTTCGCCAAGCTCTGCCGAACTAATCTAGAGGAGAAACGATCTAAAGGAAGAACAAGGCAGCACGTGGCTTTCTGGTAAGGTGCTGCCCTCAAAATCCCTCCATATATAGGAGGAAGGGGAGAGGAGTGAAAGGATCGATATGGTTGACTAGAGGGGGACTGAACAGGCAACTACCAGTTTTTAACTTCTCTTTAACAATTGAGGCTTAGCAACAAATAGGTTGGCTAGATATGCAACTAGGTGAGCAACCTATATGATGCTAAAGATAACAACAATACATGCAAGAATGATAAACAATATGAGAAGCTTGCACCAAGTAAAGGTAAGAAGTAACCACAAGAGGAACTGATGGAGACGAGGATGTGTTACCGAAATTCCTTCCTGGTAAAGGGAAGTACATCTCCGTTGGAGAGGTGTGGAGGCACAATTCTCCCCAAGAATCCACTAGGGCCACTGTATTCTGCTCACTCCCTCACACAATGTGAGGTGTCATGATTCCACTAGTGGGGCCCTTGAAGGCGGCAACTGAACCTTTATAAAGAAGGTTGGGTGTCATGCCCAAGATGTGATTCTATCCTTATTTTGGCACGAGGGCCTCGACAGGTATAGAAGCGCATCTCGTCGTTTCGCAAGAATGGATATCATTACAAGTACATGTACAGAAGAGATGAGTATATGGAATTGGCTTACACTCGCCACAAGCTACATCAAGATCACATCAATACAACAACATATTCAAACATCATACATAAGAGCAGGGTCCGACTATGAATGAATCAAACAATAAAATGACATCCATCCTTTCTATCCCATGCTGCCGCCTGGAACCCATCCTAGATCGATGAAAAAGTAGAAGAATTCCAAATCAAAACAAGCAACGCACTCATGTCAAAGCATCACATTACATGTACTTGCAACTGTTGTTGTAGTAATCTGTGAGCCACAGGGACTCAGCAATCTCATTCCAAGGGTATCAAGACTATTAAAGCTTAATGGGTGAGGTACGGTTAAGTGGTGAGGCTATAGCAAGCAACTAAGCATTATTTGAATGGCTAACTTACGAATACAGAAAGTAAAGTATGGTGGTCTATGCATAACGGACGTGAACTATAAATTATCACTAAATGATCTTGAACACCTAATTACGTCAAACATAACCCCACCGTGTTCTCTCTCCGATAAGGACTCACGAGAAGAGACAGTCACAGTTATGCACACAGTTGGTGTATTTTATTTGAGTTTACTTCAAGTTTGCTATGACCGGGTGTTAAACATAGTTTCCAAGTTGCCACATAACAGCGGGCACGGCTTTTCGAAAGATTTAACCCTGCAGGGGTGCTCCAACTCATCCATCACCAATTAACCACACACCGCGGGAATAACCTCGACCATGAATCCCGTGATTTCCTAGGCAATTCCATTGGAAAACCGACACCTCGAGATAGCCCAAAGAAGATTGGAATTTCTCATGCAATACATTTGAGAAAGGTACAACGAGTCCAGCAAAACCGCCCGACGTGTCAACGAACCCGATAGGAGTGGCGTATCTCGTTCTCAGGACACGACCGCATAAGCACAGCGTATAGTGGCCTGATAGAAATCTCAAGAGTTGCCCCGGGTTGGCCCCGCACACGGCTCTAGTTTGGACCAACACTCATGAGGAGCACCGGCCCGGGGGGGTTGATTAATTATCCACGGGGTCCGAAAAGTCCCTATGCAAGTTTATTTGTTATTAGGCAAATGTAGTACCATTGTTGGGCCTTGCCACACAAGCTTTATCCTAAAATAAAAAGCAAGGGGGTCCCCAAAACAATCTCGAGCATGTTAGGAGCGCTCAATATGGAACATAACACCGATACACAAGTAACTAGGGGCGGAAAAAGTGGAACAAAACACCGAGCAAAAGGCCAAGCCTTCCACATTTTACCAAGTATATATGTGCATTAAATTAAATAGCAATAATATTGTGATAACAAAAGAATGCCCATGTTGTCACATGGAAGCAATTGCACTTGCAGCTAGAAACACTATAAAAAGGGCTAAGCAAGTTGTAACATAGCCAAACAAAGGTTTGTTGGGATGTGGGAGTGTTAGAGGCTTATCATGGCAATGCTGGGAGGCTTGATAAACAAGTGGTAGGTAGCATGACATAGCGATAGAAAAATGAGACAACTAGCATGGCAATGATAGTGGTGGTATCCAGGGAAATGTGTCATCTTGCCTGAGATACCGCTTCGAAGAAGAACGAGTCCAGGAAGAAGATGGGTCAATGATAACACCACAACATATGCATGACATGATGCACAATCAAATATGATGCATGTTATGCATGACATGACAAAGCACAATAATCAACTTCTACACATTAAATGAAGCTCAATATGAAACGAGTTGCATATTGACAAAACTCCAGATTCGAGTATTTAGTTCACTCTCGTTTAGGTACACGAAAATATTAATGTTTTTAAACATGACAAGAGGTGAAGCATAAGTAAACTATTTATCTAGGCATCTTAAATGAGGTCAGCAACAACATATAGTATTTCCAAAGTGACCCCATATGTTAATTTTGAAATTGGTCCAGATCTGAACTAAGCATATTTTATATTTGTTAATCAACAAAATAAAATATACCATGCAATTTTACACGTCATTATAGTCGATTTACAAATGTGGAACATCTCAAACGAAGCTACAGTATAAAAGTTATGACACACACAAGATGATCATGCCATGAATGCAAAATGCATGAAAATGGCAACCACAAGGACTTCAAAACATGGATGCAACATGATAATATGATACTACATGAAATTCTAAGAAAGTTTCATGTATGTCATGCCCAAAATGAAGCTACGGTTCAACCACAACAACCATCACAAGTTTTAGTGCAAATCTGTCCAGAACAACAACATGGCATTTTGCACACATGAAAACAATAAGCTGGAAGTTCCTAAAATGCACAAACTAAGCATGGGCAGTAGCATCTAACACATACTTAATTTCATCTTCACATATCATACTCAAAATAGGCATGGATCACATGGTAGGAAGCTCACAACATGGCTAATTGGAAACAGTTTCAGACTTAGTGAAAGTAGCAGTTTTTGGCAGTGCAGTTTTTATCATGAAGGCATATTGACAGCAGTAAAACTATAAGCTACAATGCATATTATGGCATGAAAATGAACATGATGGTAGTAGACATCATAGGCTACAAATAACTCCACTACACCAACCCCAAAGGTGTTCTAGATCACTAGCAAAACACATGGCAAGACAGCAACAGAATGTTTTAGATTCCAGACTTAGAAATATTTAGACCCCTCAAAACAGCAATATTTTATAGCATGTTGGCAACAAGAAAATAACATCAAACATGGATTATCACAGCATGTTATTAATCTACACATAATTTGGACATATAAAGTTTATGCATGTGATGCCCGATTAATTACATATTGACATTTTTATGTGATTTAAAATGACCAAGATTAATTATAAAATTTGCAGCGCAGGAAAACGTTATGGGCCTAATATGTTCCCTAGCCGAAATAGAGCAGTGAGCGCAACTTATCAAATCACCGCACGGGTGCTGGATAGGGCGATCTGGAGGCTCACCTTGTGGGCCAAGCCCATGTCGGGGGGGGCGATGCTAGGCCTTGGGAGGCACACACTGGGACTCGAGCAATGGGCCTAGTTAGCAACCGATGCGGGGAGAGTGGGCGCTCGTTGCCTCATCCCTGTCGGGCACATGAAGGACCGGCGGCGGTGCGCTCTGGCGGGGAGGCGGCCGCTGCAGGGAACGACGGCGGCGGCGACGGTTCGGGACCCCGCCAACCCAGATCCAGCGATTCCGGTGTGGGGTGGTGAAGATGGTGACGGGGCAGAGGCGCTCGAGCTCGGGACCTCAGGTCCATGGCGTCACTGGGAGCTCGATACAGGGGCGGCGCACTAGGCAGCTCCGGCGGAGACCGGCCCAAAGGAAAGCTACGGGAGGAGGGACTAGCAAAGGGCGCTGCCGGCAGGGAGGCAAAGGGACGGTGAGGCCATGGGCACGACGGGCTTGGGGCTGCGACTCGGGCAGCTCTGTGGTCATCGGACATTGTCCGGTGGCCGCGACATTATCCGGTGGGGCTATAGGGACGAATTTAGACCCCTAATTGTTGGATTTTTGGGTAGAAAAGGAGGGGAGGATTGGATTTCGGAATTGGAGGGATGTGGGGCTAGAAGGTGGGGTTTTTTGAGGGGGGTTGCTACAATTTTACATGGGGGAAACCCCAGAGAGCAAAGGGGCTCTCTCCATGGGGTGGTTTAAATAGGGAATGGTACTAGGGGGGTTGGACCTCCTCCGTCCGATCGCGATCCAATGACCACGAATAGATGGAGGGGCTAGGTTGGGATAGTGGGCTGTGTAGTTGGGCTAGGTGGGGATGAGAGAAAGAATTGTGGCCTGTGACATGGGTTTAAAACACCGAGAAAACGCTCGATAATTAAACAAATGACTACGCTACTACGGTCGATCGTTCGGGTATCAAATGACCCCCGATTGCGATGAAATTTGGCAGGCAGTCTACCTACAATATAACATGACCGCATGCCAACTTCCGACCCAATCCGGGAAAGTTTTATACGCACATTAAAAATAATATTTTTATCGATGTGGCGGACGTGTGCATGTGTCGTTGGTCTCGAAACGGTCGACGACATGAATGGAGAGAACCGGCAACTACGAACGGATGCAAGTTTGAAAACTCATGTTGATAAAATGTTGATGCTATGCAGATGATGTGAGTGATGCGATGATGAATGCAACAACCAAATGAAACATAGACGAGAATGGAAATAAAAGGGGAATCTTCTGGAGCGTCGGTCCCAGGCTGTTACAACTCTCCTCCACTACACGAGGATCTCGTCCCGAGATCTATGAATGAGAAGGGGAATAGAAAGAGCAATAGGTAAACTTGGTTGCTTCTTTGACAAACGAGTGAAACCAATGATCATTGAAGGTTTCAACGAGATGAAGAATGACATGGGAACAAGCAAGAATTCCCAAGAAATTTTGGCAGCACTTCGGTAGGAAATAGAGGCAAAACTTCATAAGATGGAAAGAAATTGAAAAGATGACACAACACTCCGGTTAACTGGATAAGCAAGGAAACAAACATGATCTTGAGAAAACCAGATGATAGATTGAAAAGAGCAACATCACAACGCCTCCGGCACAAAACAATAGAAGCTAGATTGATGGAAGGAAAAGAATGGAGAGAAAAAGACAATTTCTACCACAATGCATTTGAAAGGCACCCTTATAAAGAAAGGAATGAACAGAGTTGTTGGAGCATCAACAACGAAAAGAATATGCTTGATGTGGGCTTATAGAAAACATCTCAAAATAATGAGGTGATAACCAGCCACTAACAAAACAAGGATTGGTTGGGAGGAAAAGAAATGAAAAACTTCTTTCCCAAACAAGAGGAGAAAACTTAGATCATTTATGACACCATGATAGCAACAATACTTAGGAAATGCTTTAGGTGAAATCCAACCCAAGATAACTCTGAGAAGATATGATGGGTTTACTTATCTCATTCTTGACAATGTTCCTTCGAGACTCCTAATAATCAAGAATTTAATAACACCATCTCAAAAGACAATGGAGAAGGAATTAAACTTGGGAATGCAAGACGAAAGAATACTTGAGCCTCTCCAACAAGAATCTTGAAGAACACTTTGAGAAAAAATACATCCTTAATAAACCACCATGAAGAACATCAGAATGAACTCCGGAATGAAAGGATGATAGAAAGAATTGAAGGTTGCAAAAACTCAAGATTGAGGCCATGGTATGCTTTAGATGAAGATTCACGAAGAGATATTTGAGAATAACTTGGAACTCTGGAAAAAAAAGATGAGAACACTTGAAATCAAGAATTTGATATCATGAACAACTCCGGAAGAAGGATTGAAATCACCTTGATGAAACAAGAATAAGAATTATGTTATGCCCATCCTTCATCAAGTTAAATTGATGACAAGCAACGGATTTGGCATACTACTTATTCTTCTTGAAAAGATTGAAGCGAGGGATAGAACACAAAGTTGAAGAAGTCTTGAACGAGAACACCGGTGAGAATTTGAAATTAATGGGGATACTACAGATGAATGGAGATACATGGCATGAGGATGAAGAGATCATGATCCTCCTAGTGAAATCTTGAACGAAGCACCAGAATAATTGAGATACAAATGAAGAGACAACAATTGGGAAGAATTTGAGAACGAAAGATGAAAGCTAAGAACGAAGAAATCTTCTGAAATGATGACCTTCGGAGGATTGAGAAACAAGAACAACACTCAATGCTCCAGATAGATATGAAAGGGATTACTCATGCTCGAAAACAATTTAAGAGGATAGCATCAATCTGAAACCATGACTCTTGACATGGAAGGACAAGATTTTAAAGAACTCTCCTTCGGTCTTCAAAGATGAGAATGATGGCTAGAAACACCACCAAGAAATACTGTGATACTCCAGAATAACAAATAAAGAACGGTTGAGCCAATGATGAGAATAATTCGAAGCGATCATGGAGAAGGAATATGACTGATGAAAATCATTCTTAGATCATATTTGAAAAGAACTTGAGGACATCTCCGGAAAGATTAGCAGAGCCAGGTAAGATCCTGGGGGAAAACATGTGGGTTATGGGCCCACACAAAGAGATCGCCGTTGAAACAATTGCTTGGAAAAGAGAGATTGCACCATAGAAATGAAAACTTCAAGAGGTGAGAACCTCAACATAATTTGGAAGGATTGAAAGAAAACATGAATCTTCTGAGATATCTTCAGCACTCCGGATAGAACAGAGAGAGACGAATAAACAAGAGAGGATTGGATAAGAATTTCCATCATATGAAAGCATTGAAGGGGTGAAAGGACATGATGAACATCAAAATCTTGAATTGAATTCATCGCAGAAGAATAACAACAAGAACAAAGAATATGAGGATAGATCTTGAATTTGAAACTCCTGAGAATCTCCACACACAATCATCGGAAAAAAACAGAAGAAAAGATAGCGGAAGCCTCACATGAATAGAAAAGATACTTGGATGAGAATTTAATCACTGAAGAAAAAGGGCGGGAGGGTGGGGAAAAACAAAGAAAACTTGGAACATATGAGACAAACTCCGGAACGAATATGAGGATTGATCTTGCAAATATTGAATAGGATAGAATTCACTTGAAGAGAGCACACTAGATGAAAAGAATTGATATGACAACTCCGGTTGATCCAAAGGATTAGCAATCACATGGAAATATGTGAACATCGTTTAGGAAAGATATGAAATCACCACTTGACATTGAAGCAACACGAATTACCATATTCAAAAACAAACAAAGGATGAGGCCTATGAAACAAGCCAGAACAAATACATACCCATTATGCACTTGTTGGAAAGATAATCCTAGGTACCTACTTGAATTCCCACCTAAGAACTTTTGAAATCTTTCGGTTATGCAATCGGGTGTTAGGGATACAGGGAGGAAAAATATTTCACATAACTAACAAGCCCTACATTCCAATTGTGTCCATCCGTCAACACATAACCAGGGGCCTTGGAAACTCATCTATCTTGTACCCTCGAAAACACAACGATACCAAACATGGCAGTACCTCGGACGCCTCCCCGATACTGTGTGACTCCAGCCTTATATCGCCACGAAAAGTATTGAAGTAATTTGAACATCCTTCGTCCTAAGATACTAAGGAAACTGAATGATAACAATGTGATAAAATCCCTCGGAGCTCTACTCCTCGATAACAGGAGGCACAAAGACAGAATTCCTTCACATCAGCATCATATAGTTTCCAAAAATACATACGTGACCCTAAAAAAATTGAGTGAAAAGAGGGTAGAATCAAAATCCCTAAGTCGTAATTCCTCACCAGAGTATAGAAGAGAAGTAAAAAGAATCCTGCTCTCCAATATAACTAGACTCAAAATAGTTTTTCGCTAGACTCGACTCGACCAAGTTTGATCAATCAAGGGGGCTCCTAGATCGGTACAGGCTCTGATACCAACTTGTCACGCACAAGATGCGATTCTATCCTTATTTTGGCACGAGGGCCTCGACAGGGGTAGAAGCACATCTTGTCGTTTCCCAAGAATGGATATCATTACAAGTACATGTACAGAAGAAATGAGAATATGGAATTGGCTTACACTTGCCACAAGCTACATCAAGATCACATTAATACAACAACATATTGAAACATCATACATAAGAGCAGAGTACAACTACGAATGAAACCAAACGATAAAATGACATCCATCCTTGCTATCCTAGGCTGTCACCTGGAACCCATCCTAGATCGATGAAGAAGTAGAAGAACTCCAAATCAAAACAAGCATTGCGCTCACGTCAGAGCATCATATTACATGTACCTGCAAAAGTCGTTGTAGTAATCTATGAGCCACACGGACTCGGCAATCTCATTTCCAAGGGTATCAAGACTATTAAAGCTTAATGGGTGAGGTGCGGTTAAGTGGTGAGGCTACATCAAGCAACTAAGCATTATTTGAGTGGATAACTTACAAATATAGAAACTAAACTATGGTGGCATACGCATAATGGACGTGAAATAGAAATGATCACTAAATGATCCTGAACACCTACTTACGTCAAACATAACCCCACTGTGTTCTCTCTCGGATAAGGACTCACGAGAAGAGACAGTCATGGTTACGCACATAGTTGGTGTATTTTACTTGAGTTTCCTTCAAGTTTACTATGACCGGGTGTTAAACAAAGTTTCCATGTTGCCACATAACCGCGGGCATGGCTTTCCGAAAGATTTAACCCTACAAGGGTGCTCCAACTCATCCATGACAAATTAACCACACGCCATGGGAATAACTTCGACCACGAATCCCGTGATTTCTTAGGCAATTCCATTGGAAAACCGACACCTCGAGATAGCCCAAAGAAGATCGTAATTCCTCATGAAAGATATTCGAGAGAGGTAAAACAAGTCCAGCAAGATTGCCTGACGTGTCGACGAACCTGATAGGAGCCGTGTATCTAGTCCTCAGGACATGACCGAATAAGCACAGCATATAGTGGCCTGATAGAAATCTCCCGAGTTGCCCCAGGTTGGCCCCACACACGGCTCTAGTTTGTACCAACACTCATGAGGAGCACTGGCCCGAGGGGTTGATTAGTTATCCACGGGGTCCGAAAAGTCCATGTGCAAGTTTATTAGTTATTAGGCAAATGTAGTACCATTGTTGGGCCTTGCCAGACAAGCTTTATCCTAATACGGAAATCAAGGAGGTCCCCATAACAACCTGGAGCATGTTAGAAGCGCTCAATATGGAACTTAACACCGATACACAAGTAACTAGGGGCGGCCAAAGTGGAACAAAACACCGAGCAAAAGGCCAAGCCTACACCTTTTACCAAGTATATATGTGCATTAAATTAAATAGCAATAATATTGTGATAACAAAAGAATGTCCATGTTGTCACATGGAAGCAATTGCACCTGCAGCTAGAAATGCTATAAGAAGGGTCGAGCAAGCGGTAACATAGCCAAACAAAGGTTTGCTGGGATGTGGAGGGGTTAGAGTCTTATCATGGCAATGTTGGGAGGCTTGATAAACAAGTAGTAGGTAGCCTGACATAGCGATAGATAAATGAGGCAACTAGCATGGCAAAGATAGTAGTGGTATCCAGGGAAATGTGTCATCTTGCCTGAGATCCCGCTTGGAAGAAGAACGAGTCCATGAAGAAGACGGACCAACATAGTCGAACGAATTCTCACACTCTGAATGCTTTCGGAACTCTATCGAGAAGAAACAATCTGGAACAAAAAATCAACACATGAACAACACCACAACATATGCATGACATAATGCACAATCAAATATGATGCATGTTATGCATGACATAGCAAAGCACAACAATCAACTTCTACACATTAAGTGAAGCTCAGTATGCAACGAGTTGCATATTGAAAAAACTCCACATTCGAGTATTTAGTTCACTCTCGTTTAGATACATGACAATATTAAATGTTGTTAAACATGACAAGAGATGAAGCAGAAGTAAACTATCTATCTATGCATCTTAAATGGGGTCGGAATCAACATATAGTATTTCCAAAATGACCCCATATGTTAATTTCGAAATTTGTCCAGATCTGAACTAACCATATTTTATATTTGTTAAGAAACAATATAAATTATACCATGCAATTCTACATATCATTATAGTCGATTTACATATGTGGAACATCTCAAACAGGGCTACGGTATAAAAGTTATGAACGCACATGATGATCATGCCATGAATGCAAAATACATGAAAATGACAACCACAAGCACTTCAAAACATGTATGCAACATGATAATATGATACTACATGAAATTCTAAGCAAGTTTCATGTATGGCATGCCCAAAGCGAAGCTACGGTTCAACCACAACATCCAACACAAGTTTTAGTGCAAATCTGTCCAAAATAGCAACATGACATCTTGCACACATGAAAACAACAAGCTACAAGATCCTAAAATGCACAAACTAAGCATGGGGCAGTAGCATATAACAAACAATTCATTTCATCTTCACATATCATACTCAAAATAGGCATGGATCACATGGTAGAAAGCTCACAACATGGCTAATTGGAAACAGTTTCAGACTTAGTGAAAATAGCAGTTTTTGGTAGTGCAGTTTTTATCACGAAGGAATATTGACAGCAGTAAACATATAAGCTAAAGTTCATATTATGGCATGAAAATTAACAGCATGGTAGTAAACATTATAAGCGACAAATAACTCCACTACACCAACCCCAAAGGGGTTCTAGATCACTAGCAAAACACATGGCAAGACAGCAACAAAATGTTTTAGATTCCAGACTTAGAAATATTTAGACCCCTCAAAACAGCTATATTTTATAACATGTTGGCAAATAAAATGACCAGGGGCTAGTGCACATGTGAAAGGGCATATCTCATGTACAACAACAATTCATATCATGCATGGAATAAATCACACGAAAATAGCAAAAGGGCATCATGGCAATGTTGGAAATATGCCCTAGAGGCAATAAATAAAGCGTTTATTATTGTATTTCCTTGTTCATGATAAATCATTTATTATCCATGCTATAACTGTATTAATTTGAAACATGGATACATGTGTGGATACATAGACAAACACAATGTCCCTAGTATGCCTCTAGTGAACTAGCTCGTTGATCGAAAGATGTTTAAGGTTTCCTAGCCATGGACATGAGATGTCATTTGATAATGGGATCACATCATTAGGAGAATGATGTGATGGACAAGCCCAAACTACAAACGTAGCTTATGATCGTGTGAGTTTATTGCTACTGTTTTCTGCATGTCAAGTATATGTTCCTATGACCATGAGATAATGCAACTCACAGATATCGGAAGAGTACCTTGTGTGTATCAAAAGTCGCAACGTAACTGGGTGACTATAAAGGTGCTTTACATGTGTCTCCGAGGGCGTCTATTGAGTTGGCATGGATCAAGACTGGGATTTGTTACTCCGTGTGATGGAGAGGTATCTCAGGACCCACTCGGTAATACAACATCACAATAAGCCTTGCAGGCAATGTGACTAAGTGTTAGTTGCGAGATCTTGTATTACAGAACGAGTAAAGAGACTTCCCAGTAACGAGGTTGAACTAGATATGGAGATACCGACGATCGAATCTCGGGCAAGTAACATACCGAAGAACAAAGGGAACATCATACGGGATTAACTGAATCCTTGACATAGAGGTTCGACCGATAAAGATCTTCATAGAATATGTAGGAACCAATGTGGACATCCAGGTCCCGCCATTGGTTATTGACCATAGAGGTGTCTCGGTCATGTCTACATAGTTCTCGAACCCGCAGGGTCTGCACACTTAAGGTTTGGTGATGTTTTGGTAGTATAGAGTTATGTATGGTGGTGACCGAAGCTTGTTTGGAGTCCCGGATGAGATCCCGGACGTCATGAGGACCTCCAGAATGGTCTAGAGGTAAAGATTCATATATAGGAAGTCCTGTTTTGGTCGCCGGAAAAGTTTCGGGCTCATCGGTAGTGTACCGGGAGTGCCGGTAGTGTACCGGGAGACCTCCGGGAAGGGTATTTAGACCCAAGAGGCTACATGGGCTGTGGGAGAGTGGAAACCAGCCCTTAGTGGTCTGTTGGAACAACCACAAGAGGCCCATGCGACTGGAAGAAAAAAACCAAGAGAAAAGGTGGGGAAAAAAAGGCAAAATAGGTGAATCCTAGTCCTACTAGGATTGGAGGTGGACTCCACCTCCTCCACCTCCTTTCGGCCGAAACCCTTGGCTTGGGAATCCAAGGCTTCCTCCTCTCCTCTCTTCCTCCTATATATACTGGTGGTATAGAGGGTTTCTTGCACTAGAATTTCAGCCACGTGCTACCCGTTCCTCCAGTGCATAGTTTCTCCTCTAGATCGGATTTCTGCAGTGCTTAGGCGAAGCCCTGCCAGAATTGCTCCACCACCATCGCTGTAGCGCCGTCATGCTTCCGGAGAACTCTTCTTCCTCTCCACTCCTTCTTGCTAGATCAAGACGGTGGAGATCGTCATCAAGTTGTCCGTGTGCTGAACGCGGAAGTTCCATCCGTTCGGTGCTAGATCAGAAGGATCGTGATCAAGTTCGTGGGATGGATCGTGTTCAAGTTCATGGGACAGATCGTGATCGGATCGCGGGAGGGATCGTGATTGGATCGCAGGACGGATTGTGATTGGATCGCGGGACGCACGGCGATTTGGATCGTGAAGACGTTCGACTACACCAACCGCGTTTCTTAACGCTTCCCGCTTAGCGATCTACACGGGTATGTAGATTCACTCTCCCTCTCATAGATGCTCATCACCATGGATAGATCTGCGTGTGCGTAGGAAAAAAAATTCCCATGCAATGTTCCCCACAGTGGTATCAGAGCTAGGTCTATGTGTAGATGAGATCTCGAGTAGAACACAAAAGGATTGTGGGCGTTGATGCTTAGATTGCTTCCTCCCTTGGTCGGATTTTGTTCAGCGGTGTTGTGAGATGAAGTGGCCCGGACCAACATTACTCGTACACTTACGAGAGACCAGTTCCCTTGGCGCAACTTGTTGCCTAGATGGCTTGCGAGTGGCAGTTTCTCTCACTTTAGTTGGATTGGATTCGACAAAGGTGGTCCTTGAGAAGGTTGAAAAGCAAATTATGTATCACTGTTGTGGTTTATGCGTAGGTGAGAATCGTTCTTGCTAGAAACCTTTAGCAGCCACGTAAAACATGCAACAACAATTAGAGGACGTCTAACTTGTTTTTGTAGGGTATGTTTTGATGTGATATGGACAATTACATGATGTGATATATGTGATGTATGAGATCATCATGTGATGTATAGAATTTCACGACTTTCATGTCGATGAGTACGGCAACCGGCAGGAGCCATAGGCTTGTCTTTAATTATTGTATGACCTGCGTGTCAATCATTAAGCGCTATGTAATGCTTTACTTTATCGCTAAACGGTAGCAATAGTAGTAGAAACATGCAGGGCATGACAACCTCGATGGCGACACGTTGATGGAGATGAAGATGATAGAGATCATGGTGTCGTGCCGTTGACGCTGGAGATCATGCCGGTGCTTTCAAGATGGAGATCTAAAGCACAAGTTCATGGCCATATCATGTCACTTATGAATTGCATGTGATGTTAATCCCTTTATGCACCTTGTTTTGCTTAGTACGACGGTAGCATTATAAGGTGATCCCTCACTTAAATTTCAAGATAAAATTGTGTTCTCCCCGAGTGTGCACCGTTGCGAAAGTTCGTCGTGTTGAGACACCATGTGATGATCGGGTGTGATAGACTCTACGTTCAGATACAACGGGTGCAAGCCAGTGTTGCACGCGTAGAACACTCGGGTTAAACTTGAGGAGCCTAGCATGTACAGACATGGTCTCAGAACACAAGAGACCGAAAGGTCGAACTTGAGTCATATAGTAGATATGATCAACATAATGATGATCACCATTGAAGCCACCTCAACTCGCGTGATGATCGGACTTGAGTTGGTGGATTTGGATCATGTGACACTCAGATGACCTGAGGGATGTCAATTTGAGTGGGAGCTTTAGTAATTTGATTAACTAAACTCATTATCTTGAACAATAGTCTAAGTAAACTTTGCATATTTATGTTGTAGATCAATGGCTCGCGCAGTAGCACCCCTGAATTTTAATGCGTTCCTAGAGAAAGATAAACTGAAAGATGATGGAAGTAACTTTGTTAACTGGGCCCATAATCTGAGGATTATCCTCACGGCTTCCCAAAAATCATATGTCCTTGATGCACCACTTGGTGACCAACCAGAAGACATGACCTCCGAAGACGTTAAGAATGCTTGGGAGGCACGTACTGGAGATTACTCAATAGTTCAGTGTGCAACATTGTATGGCTTAGAACCGGGACTTCAAAGGCATTTCGAACATCATGGAGCATATGAGATGTTCCAGGAGTTGAAGTTTATCTTTCAGAAGAACGCCCGAATCGAGAGGTATGAAACCTCCTATAAGTTCTATGCTTCCAAGATGGAGGAGAATGGGTCTATCAGTGAACATGTATGGAGATACCGACGATCGAATCTCGGGCAAGTAACATACCGAAGAACAAAGGGAACATCATACGGGATTAACTGAATCCTTGACATAGAGGTTCGACCGATAAAGATCTCCGTAGAATATGTAGGAACCAATGTGGACATCCAGGTCCCACCATTGGTTATTGACCATAGAGGTGTCTCGGTCATGTCTACACAATTCTCGAACCCGTAGGGTCTGCACAATTAAGGTTTGGTGACGTTTCGGTAGTATAGAGTTATGTATGGTGGTGACAGAAGTTTGTTCGGAGTCCCGGATGAGATCCCGGATGTCACGAGGAGCTCCGAAATGGTCTGGAGGTTAAGATTCATATATAGGAAGTCCTGTTTTGGTCGCCGAAAAAGTTTCGGGCTCATTGGTAGTGTACCAGGAGTGCCGGTAGTGTACCGGGAGACCTCCAGGAGGGGTATTTCGACCCAAGAAGCTACATGGGCTGTGGGAGAGTGGAAACCAGCCCTTAGTGGGCTGGTCTAACAACCACAAGAGGCACATGCGGCTGGAAGACAAAAAAACCCAAGAGAAAAGGTGGGAAAAAAGGCAAAATAGGTGAATCCTAGTCCTACTAGGATTGGAGGTGGACTCCACCTCCTCCACCTCCTTTCAGCCGAAGCCCTTGTCTTGGGAAGCCAAGGCTGCCTCCTCTCCTCTCTTCCTCCTATATATATTGGTGGTATAGAGGGTTTCTGCACTAGAATTTCAGCCACGTGCTACCCGTTCCTCCAGTGCATAGTTTCTCCTCTAGATCGGATTTCTGCAGTGCTTAGGCAAAGCCCTGCCGGAATTGCTCCACCACCATCGCCGGAGCGCCGCCGGAGCGCCGTCAGGCTGCCGGCGAACTCTTCTTCCTCTCCACTCCTTCTTGCTGGATCAAGACGGTGGAGATCGTCATCAAGCTGTACATGTGCTGAACGCGGCGGTGCCGTCCGTTCGGTGCTAGATCGGAAGGATCGTGATCAAGTTCGTGGGACAGATCGTGATCAAGTTCGTGGGACGGATCGTGATCAAGTTCGTGGGACGAATCATGATCGGATCGTGGGACGGATCGTGATTGGATCGCGGGACAGATCGTGATTTGATCGCGGGACGCACGGCGATTTGGATCGCGAAGACGTTCGACTAAACCAACCGCGTTTCTTAACGCTTCCCGCTTAGCGATCTACAAGGGTATGTAGATTCACTCTCCCTCTCGTAGATG
The DNA here is from genome assembly GCA_022496015.1 of Hordeum marinum. Classification (NCBI taxonomy): domain Eukaryota; kingdom Viridiplantae; phylum Streptophyta; class Magnoliopsida; order Poales; family Poaceae; genus Hordeum; species Hordeum marinum. The sequence goes on along the minus strand of CM039677.1, from coordinate 227,433,216 downwards.
CTCATCACCATGGATAGATCTCCATGTGCTTAGAAATTTTTTTGTTTCCCATGCAACGTTCCGCAACAGGCAAAAATGACATGCACTCAAACATCCTCCAATGACAACTAAATGCACAGTTAAATTCTATGGATTTTTCTACCCCGAAAACATATATAATATGCATAGGTTCATGTAGGGAAATAAGTCAAGATAATGGAATAAACTCTTTTAGAAATTATAAATGCAAGTTAAATGCGAATATTACTTTGAACAAGTTTGTCATGCATGAAAATGCGATGTCGATGATATGAACAATTTAAATATGTTGTTGGATTAATTCCGATGCATGTCAAATAAATATATCAATGCAAAAATAATGACGTTTATGCAAAATGATGCAAAAGAGCGAGTGTGAGTATTTTAAACATGGATGAAAATGGCATGTTATTAATCTACACATAAATCTAGACATATAAAGTTTATGCATGCGATGCCCGATTAATTACATATTGACATTTTTCTATGATTTAAAATGACCAAGATTAATTGTAAAATTCGCAGCGCAGGAAAACGTTATGGGCCGAATATGTTCCCTAGCCGAAATAGAGCAACGAGCGTAAGTTAGCAAATCACCACGCGGGCGCTGGGTAGGGCGGTCTGGAGTCTCACCTTGTGGGACAAGCCCATGTCGGTGGGGGGGATGGGCAATGCTAGGCCTTGGGAGGCACGTGCTGGGCCTCGAGCGACGGGCCTAGGCAGCAACCGATGCGGGGAGAGTGGGCGCTCGTTGCCTCGTCCCTGCGGGGCGCATGAAGGAGTGGCGGCGATGCACTCTGGCGGGGAGGCAGCCGCTGTAGGGAACAACAACGGCTGCAATGGATCGGGACCCCGGCGACTCAGATCCAACGATTCCCGGCGTGGGGCGGCGAAGATAGCATCGCTGGGAGCTCGAGACAGGGGCGGCGCACTGGGTGTCGTGATTCCACTAGTGGTGCCCTTAAAGGTGACAACCGGACCTTTGCAACCAAGGTTGGGGCAATCTCCACAACTTAATTGGAGGCTCCTAACGACACCACGAAGCTTCACCACAATGGACTATGGCTTCGAAGTGATATCTTCCGTCTAGGGTCCTCAAACACCCAAGAGTAACAAGATATCTAAGCGATTGATGGGGGGAATCAAATATCTCTCATTGGAAATGTATTTCCAAGCCCTCTCCTCCAAACCCTAGAGTCCCAACAAGATTTGATGGCTAGGGAGGGAGAAGGAGCAAGAATAAGCTTAGGAGCAACAATTGAGCTTTCTGTGGGAAGAGGTGAGTCTCAATCGGGAAGAAGACTCACTTATATAGGTGGGGGAAAGTGTGGCCATTTTTCTGCCTGGACACGAGCATAACTGGTAGTACTATCCTAGGGGCGGTACTTCCGCTTATACGCATACTGGAACAACTAGGCGGTAGTACCGCTTTGAGGGGAGCGGTACTTATGCTTGGGGCGGTAGTACCACTCTAGAAGGAGCGGTACTTCCGCTTAGAAATCCCAGAAGACCAGAAGAAAAAAGTAAACGGAGGTGGTCACGCATCCTCAAAGCGGTTGGGTACTTCCGCTTAAAAAAATAAGCGTATCCTTAGAGCGCAAGTACCGCTAGGTACTTCCGCTTACAAAAATAAGCGGGAGTGGTACTTTCGCTTAACAGATACTTTGGAGCCTTAGGTGCAAAGATAGCTCCGTTTTGCCAGGAAATGGACGGGGTGTACGTGATTATTCCTCCCAACCTTTCCGGATGCGGATCCCCTCTTAATAGTACAGATTTTCATATGACTCAGGTCCACCAACCTAACCTCGAAAGGAAGAGACTCCATCTTCTGATTTACTACTTGAGGGGAAGATAACCGTCTCATTCCACCTAATAATCTGTGAAAGCTTAATGCACATGGTTAGTCCGCAAACGCACTGTCGTCAACCACCAAAACTACTTAGGGAAAATTATGCTCTTACAATCTCCCCATTTTTGGTGGGTTGATGCCAACGCGGGATTTGCCAATAAGATAAATAGTAAGACTATGGCAAACCCAACATCTACAAAATATAGACACGCTCCCCCTAGATGTGTGCCTATTTGAATATGCTTTTGAAATGCAAAGAGCACACACTAGGATCAACACTCCCCCTATATTTTATAAACGTGCCAAATACTTGCATAAAAATGGAATGAGTGATAAGCAGGTAAGCAAGTAAAGTAAATGTAAACTCACAATAATGTAAACATAACGGATAGAAGAGGTAGCATAGGTCTTACACCATACATAGTACTCATGAGTCTGACACCATAAAGCAAAGCAAATAACCAAACCAAATAAACGAGTTCATGAGAGAAGAGATGCGCAGATAAAAGGAGAAATACTCATGACTCGGCAATCCCCTAAACACTCTCTCCCCCTTCGGCATCGAGACACCAAAAGGGGCACAAAGGAACAAAGTAAGACCAAATGATGATAGGCACAGAATAGTCACTGGTCAATCTCATCATCTTCCTCCTCATCGGTAGCAGCAAGCACATCATCCTATTACTTAGCATATGGGAAATTCTTCTTGATCCATTCGTCTCATCAGTAATCCTCTCCTCGGACTCGTTGTCAATCTGCAGACCAAGCTTCCTCATGATCCTCTTGTCATAGCTACAAGCCTTCTTGGCCTCCACATGGGCCTTGTACAGTCCCTTGATTTGAAAGCGGAGAAGATTATTCATCTTGGTTTTGAGCTTGACAGCCCAAGAGGGAACAGTCTTAGAGCGAGGATCATAGGTAGCATCAATATAGTCAGGCTCGGACTCATCATCAGAGTTGGTGGGGGCAATCTGTGGCACAGAAGGCACAATGCCCCAATTCTCCTTCACACGTAGCTTAAGAATACCAGGAGTCACCATGTGATAAGTGACCAGAAGCTCACCAGGGAACTGCTCAGACCAAGTATCCTCAATGAGCTTGAAGATATAAGGACCGTAGATAGGCACCTTCCTGTCTAGAACTGCCAAGCGAAGCTCCCTCACATGATGTGGGAAACATCCAAAGTGGAATCTTTGCCTTTTTTCCTTGATGCACGGAAGAAGCAGATTCACGAGATAAGAGTGAACCTGATCCAAGTTCCCCAACTGAGGAAACGGAGAGTTGCGAAAGATACGGTGCATAATGTCCAAAAATGGGATGAGTTCAGTGCGAGTACCCTTGGTAGTCTTTACGAACCGCCGGTAGCGCACGAGCTTGGACTTGTGAATAGCTTGTACTTCAGTGTGCGGTCGGGGACCAACTAGCTCAGCTTCCCCTGAGTCTACATAACCCAAAGAGTTCATAAGGTCTTTCTAGTTGGAACGCATGACTTTGCTACCTGTCATCCATGTCAAGATCCTCGCCTCATCATTGTGAAATTGAACAGTAGCAAAGAACTGAGCTACAAGCTCGAAGTCAAAATCCTTGTTGAACGCAATAATGGGATCCAGACCCCATTGCTGGCAAAGAGCAAGAGCTTCAGCAAAGTAGGCAGAGTAAGGGTTGCTGACCATATGATCTGTGTCGATGAATTTGACATGAGGCACATAGAGGTTCGTATTTCCCTTCAGGACTCGAACATAAATGAGAGACTGAGCCTTGTTCTAGAAGGGACAACCAACAAACGCGAGGTCATGAGGACGGCCATAAGGATTGAGCTGACGAAACTCATAGAACTTGGTGTCAGTCATATCCTGTGGTTCCTTGACACTTTGCTTCTTGTTGGCAACTTTGTCCATGGACTGCCGCTAGGGTTGAGCACTTGAGCCAGCTTTAGTTGCGTCAAACGAGTGGTACCGCTTGGAACCACCACGGCTCGGATTCATGCGACGAGCACCCATAGCAGAGCCATCATCACCTGAACTCACAAAGAAGGAATGGCAAGAGACACACCGAATGTAAATAACCAGCAAAAGTCAAGCAAAATTACTAGAGAGAGTAAAGTACAAGGAGATGGAGGGATGCAATGATCAGTGGTAGTACCGCCCTAGCGACGAGAAGATCCCGCGGCAGGGAAGTGACCATGGATCCAACACACACCGAGTCCCTAACAATCATATGAATCTCTAGTAAACATTCACGTCCTACTCATGCCAAGAAATAGCTAAAAAACACGAGACGCCACGCGCATTGCCCTAGATGCAAGATCTAAGAAAACTAGATCAAACGAGGAAGAGCGAGGGCAATACCGGGGTCCATGGCATGAGGGAGAGATGGGGATCAATCCCACCAGACGAAAATGTGAAGACCGACACGGAATGAGAGATCTGAAGCCAACATCGAGTCCCTAACAATCATATGAATCTCTAGTAATCATTCACGTCCTACTCATGCCAAGAAATAGCGAGAAAACATGAGACGCCACGCGCATTTCCCTAGATGCAAGATCTAAGAAAACTAGGTCGAACGAGGAAGAGCGAGGGCAATACCGGGGTCCATGGCACGAGGGAGAGATGGGGATCAATCCCACCGGACGGAAATGCGAAGACCGACACGGAATGAGAGATCCGAAGCCAGCCTTCGGGAGAGTTTTGGTCGCCATAGCTGGAGAAGAGACAGTGAATGCGTATGGGGAGGAGTTAGAACTCCCCCTGCCCACTACTTGAATCGACAGTGAACCCTTGAAGCGGTAGTACCGCTGGTATGGGTTGTACTTCTGCTGGAGCGGTAGTACCGTCCACCCGAGTGGTAGTACCACTTATGACCAAAAACTACTCTCAGAATATAAAACAAATACAACAAATCTGAGGCGATGAAGAGCAGCAAGACATTCTACTAAGATACATAAAAGGAGTTACACCAAGTCTTTATGAGAAACCAAACATGAAGAGACAAAGACTTGGATCAACACATTCGAAACAATATGCTCTAGAATAGCAAATGCCTCACTAGGAGGAGGGGGCGGTGGCCGATGCCACCTATGTTTGATCCAATTGGTATGGCACCGCGAAGATTTAAACCTTGGGCCCATGACCAAAACTCGTCTTTGAAGCATAGTAACCATCAAAAATGGTGGATGTGAAAGACTTTGATTAGTTTATGCATAATAGGAGGAGGGATAGTTCATTGAGAGAACTGGAATCCACCTAAGTCCATGCCTACACCTAAACAAGACATAATGATGAGTGTGGTGGGGTGTGCACTAAGTCAGGCCACATTGCTCGAACCAATGATATTTAGCTCATGATTTAACTCGCGAAATCCTGCGTCATCCAATGTCTTTGTGAATATATCTGCAAGATGTTCTTTGGTATAAAGGTGAATGAGATCAATTTCTCCATGCTTGATGTGGTCCCGGATGAAGTGATGACGAGTCTCAATATGCTTCGTCTTGCAGTGTTGAACCGGGTTGTTCGTGCTTTGATTGTCGTAGTAAAGAGGCACTTTGTCATAGTTGACACCATAATCCTTTAAGGTTTGCCTCATCCAAAGAATCTGAGCACAACTGCTTGCGACGCCTACATACTGGGCCTCAGTGGACGAGAGAGAAACACAGTTTTGTTTTTTTGAAGACCAACTTACCAAAGACCAAGCAAGAAATTGGCAGCCTCCAGAAGTGGACTTCCTTTCCACATGGTCTTCCACCCAATCCGAGTCAGTATCCAACGAGATCGAATGAAGCACCCTTTGGATACCATAAGCCAAAGTTTGGGGTATCAGCCAAATATCAAAACATTCGCTTGACAACCACATAGTGACTCTCCTTAGGTGCGAATTGAAACCATGCACAAATTCCCACACTCAACATGATATCCGGTCGAGATGCACAAAGATAAAGCAAGGATACAATCATGGAGCGATATACCTTTTGATCCATAGCTTTTCCATTGGGGTCACCGTCAAGTTGGCAATTGAGTGGCATAGGAGTGTTAGCCTTGGGAGGGTTGAGCTCATCCATGTTGAACCTCTTGAGCATGTCTTGAGTGTATTTAGCTTGGTTGATGAAGGCTCCTTGGCTTTGTTTCTTGATTCGAATCCAAGGAAGAACTTCAACTCTCCCATCATAGATATCTCAAACTCTTTGGTCATTAGTGCGGCGAACTCATCATTAAACGCTTTGTTAGAAGAACCAAAGATAATATCATCAACATATAGTTGGCATACGAACAAGTTCCCATTAACCGTCTTAGTACAAAGAGTGGGATCGATTTTCCCAATTTCAAACCCACGATCTTGCAGCATCTCAGTAAGGTGCTCATACCATGCACGTGGGGCTTGTTTAAGGCCATAGAGTGCCTTTTCAAGAACGTATACATGATTGGGGAACTTGGGATCCTCAGACCCCGGGGGTTGCTTGACATATACCAACTCCTTAAGTGGACCATTAAGAAAAGCACTCTTCACATCCATTTGATATAATATGAAATCATGATGAGAATCATAAGAAAGCAACATGCGAATAGATTCAAGGCGAGGAACAGGGGCAAAGGTTTCATCGTAGTCGATACCCTCGACTTGGGAGTAGCCTTGAGCCACCAGTCTTGCCTTTTTGCGAATAATGGTACCATGTGCATCTTTCTTGTTCTTAAAGACCCATTTGGTTCCAATGACATTGTGCTTCTCCTTTGGCCTTGGCACCAATCGCCACACTTTGTTGCACTTGAAGTTGTTCATTTCTTCATGCATGGCGTCAAGCCATTCCTCATCTTCGAGCGCATCTTCTACCTTGAGGGGTTCAAAGCAAGAAACAAACACATGATGTGCACGAAAGTTTGGGAATTGACGACGAGTGGTTACCCCTCTCTTCAAGCTTCTATAAACGTTCTTTAAGAGGTGTTGCTTGAATCTTAGTTTGGAAGCAATCTTGGCAGCTCGTCTTTCAAGAATTTCCTCGAGAGTTGAGGCTTGGTAGCGTGATGAGCTTCGGTACTAAAATTGGCTTGCTCTTGATCTTGAGTATGATCTTAATCTTTAGCTTGACCTTGATCTTGAGCTTGATGTTGGTCAAGAGCTTCATCTTGACCTTGAGCTTGCACGGGGGTGTTAGCAAGATCTTGAGCATTGTGTGATGAGGAATCATCATCATTTGGCTGATCTTGCTCTTGATCATGATCACGGGGTTGAGGGCCTTCCCTTTGTTCTTCGGAAGCATGTGGGTTGTGTGTCAGTGATGGTTCCACTTGAGTGGAACATTGTTCTTCTTCTTCAGCCACAAGGGGTTCCTCAACGGGTAGGAAGTATCCCACTCCCATTCTTCTTATGGCTTGGGGAGGAATTTCATCACCTACATAACAAGGACTACTTTGCTCCACTTGGGAGCCATTATTCTCATGAAACTCCATGTTACTCGTCTCCTCAATGATTCCGGTGGACTTGTTGAGGACACGATAATCATGCGAGTTTGTAACATAACCAAAAAATATGCCCTCATGAGCTCTAGATTCAAATTTTCACAAATGTACACCTTTCTTGAGAACGAAACACTTACAACCAAACACCCGGAAGTACTTGAGGTTGGGCTTGTTCCCGGTGAGAATTTCATAAGGAGTCTTGTTCAAGCCTTTACAGAGATAGAGCCAATTTTACGCATGACACGCGGTGTTGATGGCTTCGGCCCAGAAGTTGTAAGGTGATTTAAATTCTGCCATCATGGTTCTTGCCGCATCCATCAACGTCCTGTTCTTCCTCTCCGCAACACTGTTTTGTTGAGGGGTGTAAGTTGTGGAGTACTGGTGCTTTATCCCCTCATCACCAAGAAACTCATCTAGGGTGTAGTTATTGAACTCAGTGTTGTTGTCACTTCTAATCATCAAAATCTTTGCTTGATGTTGACGTTGGACTTCATTTGCAAAGTTGATGGCGGTCTGTTGGGTCTCACTCTTCCTCTTGAAGAAATATACCCACGTGTATATTGAGTAATCATCCACAATCACCAAGCAGTACCTTCTACCTCCAAGGCTGTCAAAAGATGGAGGCCCTAAGAGATCCATATGAAGGAGATCTAAGGTCCTCTTCGAGTAGATTGTAGTAGTTGGACGATCAACCTTTTCATGTAGCTTTCCTTCGATACAAGCACTGAAAGCACGATATTTGGCAAAACTCACATTTGTTAGTCCAAGGATGTGATCCCCTCTGAGGAGACTTTGCAAATATCTCATATTGACATGGGCTAGTCGGCGATGTCAAAGCCACCCCACATCAACTTTAGCCATTAGGCATGTCGCGGTCTTAGTGGGTCGCTCCGAGAAGTTAACCACATAGAGACCATGGCTGCCACCTTAACTGGGCCGGGACTCCATTACACTGCGAGACATTTCCTCCAAGGGACAGACACAACAGCAAACAAGGATACATGTCGATCAATCAATGTGTCCGGAGCACTAGCAAGCTACCAAGGCTCGGTGGAAGCACAAAGAGGAAGTTCCCTGTAAAGAGTACTACTAAAGGCACTGTCGAGACCCCGATCCTAAGTCATATGAATCCAGACTGTAACATATCACATCACTTTGCAGCCTCACGCACGGTAAGCTCCACGGCTGTAGCCTTACCTTAGCCAGGACCGTTTGTGTCTTTTGGCTCACGTATGTGAACATGTCGCTGGCAATCAAACGATAGAGAACCTGGGCCGACATGACTAGTCATAGAACCCAAGTGGCAATTTCGTACGGAAACATATATACGTAACCCAACAATGCAGGTGTCGGCCTTAAGCGTGTGTAGACGAGTCATAGCAAGCTACAAGTACTCCATTACGCCGTGAGACATAAATGCCATCATTGCACATAGACGAGTCGTAGCAGGCTACAGGGACTCCATTACACTGCGAGACATTTCCCCAAAGGGACAGACACAGCAGCAAACAAGGATACATGCCGGTCCATCAATGTGTCCAGAGCAGTAGCAAGCTACCATGGCTCGATGGAAGCACAAAAAGGCAGCTTCCCGTAAAGAGTACTACTAAGGGCACATGACTAGGTGTCGGATCCCATACATACCGTTGCACATCACACGTACGCACGACATGCCCGACATGCATAGATACAACCATGGCATCACAACATAACCATACAACAACTTTTATTTAAGAGGCTCAGATGAGCCTTGGATAGTATGTTCTTACAGGTAGGAGTCACATCACCCAACACTCAAGTCATACAAACAAATTCATACAAACCAAGCGGAAGCATAAAGCTGTCCGAGTACAGACAGATGAAAGGGTAAAAAGGCACATGGCCTGACTATCTACAGCCTGCCACAGGACATAGGTCATAGCTGGGACACCAGCTATTCGGCATCGTCGACATCTAGAAAGAACCCACCTGATGGGTCATTGGTCTCATCTGCAATATTTATTAAGAAAACGTGAGTACAAACATACTCAGCAAGTCTTTAAAACAGACCTAGTCTATTCATGCTCATGTATCAACAAGGGGAGTGGTGGAGTTTATGCAGCAAAGCCAACTTTGACTCATGGCTAACCTACACTAAACAATTTTAACTTTTTGTTTAAATTTTAGATATTGCACACGAGTCCACTAACTCCATCAATACACCACCATGGATTCAATTCCCTCTCCTGGGAGAGTGCCATCCACAGTACTCACACTTGTCTTGATATTTTGAAGAGTATCCATTTGATTATCTATGAACAACATAAGTTATCCAAGTACTCCATATTTGAGGACGCGGCTATTCAAATAGTTTCATACCCTCCAGGGGTGTACTTCTTCACACACGCTCTCGCCACTTATCATTGTGTGCTCATAAAACCATGCACCTCGGCAACCTTCAAGCGGAAGCCCAGCGAGGGAGTCGGCCACGACCGTCAACCACATAAGACCTCTAGTCCAGGCTATCGCCTATTTGAGACTGAACCCGCATGGAAGTCCGGCCGAAGTTTCCGCTACGGCCCCAAACAATGTGCGTTGGGTTCCCAAGCCCACCATTTGGGTGACCCTTGGTACACCATGCCACTGCCTACCACATCGTAACCCACCCCTAGGGTCAACGCTACGCATGGCCTCCAGCATGCTATAAACACCAGAAACTACTTGCAACTCCTGCACTAAGGACTAAGTGACTGATAAGTCGACAGGGGTCGAGTTACCGAAACCCAATGTGTGGCAGTAACTAGTCTTGGATCACAAACACAGAACTCAGTTCCTAAGAAAGGTCCCAATGAGACAACCCGCTATGTACTCCTACATAGCCCCTCATCGCTACCTTTACCAAATCGAGTTCATCATAAGCTTATCACATCGGAACAACAATGTTTCACTCCAGTTCATCACCTAGATGAATTAGACCTGACACAACTCTAAGCATAGCAGGCAAAGTAAGCTAAGCACATCATGGCACAAGCATCTACCAGGTGTGCTAGGTTGCATGGTTTAGCTATTTGCTGCGACAATGACAGGTCATGCAGAAGAATAGGTTCATCTACCGTGTATGACAGACATGTGAACGGTTGTCCTAATGCAATAAATGTTGGAAATATGCCCTAGAGGCAATAAATAAAGTGTTTATTATTGTATTTCCTTTTTCATGATAATCTTATATTATCCATGCTATAATTGTATTAATTGGAAACACATTACATGTGTGGGTAAATAGACAACACTCTGTCCCTAGTATGCCTCTAGTGAACTAGCTCGTTGATCAAAGATGGTCAAGGTTTCCTGGCCATTGACATGAGATGTCATTTGATAACGGGATCACATCATTGGGAGAATGATGTGATGGACAAGACCCAAACTACAAACGTAGCATATGATCGTGTCAGTTTATTGCTACTGTTTTTTGCATGTCAAGTACATGTTCCTATGACCATGAGATCATGCAATTCACAAACATCGGAGGAGTGCCTTGTGTGTATCAAACATCGCAACGTAACTAGGTGACTATAAAGGTGCTCTACAGGTATCTCCGAGGGTGTCTGTTGAGTTGGTATGGATCAAGACTGGGATTTGTTACTCCATGTGACGGAGAGGTATCTCAGGGCCCACTCGGTAATACAACATCACAATAAGCCTTGCAAGCAATGTGACTAAGTGTTAGTTGTGGGATCTTGTATTACGGAACGAGTAAAGAGACTTGCCAATAATGAGGTTGAACTAGGTATGGAGATACCGACGATCGAATCTCGGGCAAGTAACATACCGAAGAACAAAGGGAACATCATACGGGATTAACTAAATCCTTGACATAAAGGTTCGACCGATAAAGATCTTCGTAGAATATGTAGGAACCAATATGGGCATCCAGTTCCCGCTATTGTTTATTGACCGTAGAGGTGTCTCGGTCATGTCTACATAGTTCTCGAACCGTAGGGTCTGCACACTTAAGCTTCGGTGACGTTTCGGTAGTATAGAGTTATGTATGGTGGTGACCGAAGGTTCTTCGGAGTCATGGATGAGATCCGGGGCGTCACGAGGAGCTCCAGAATGGTCCGTAGGTAAAGATTGATATATAGGAAGTCCTGTTTTGGTCGCCGGAAAAGTTTTGGGCTAATCGGTAATGTACCGGGAGTGCCGGTAGTGTACCGGGAGACCACCGGGAGGGGTATTTCGACCCAAGAGGCTTCATGGGCTGTGGGAGAGTGAATACCAGCCCTTAGTTTGCTGGTGGAAGTCCCACACAATGCCCATGCGGCTGGAAAGAAAAACCCAAAAGGAAAAAGGTGGAAAAAAGGCAAAAAAAGGCAAAATAAGGAAGGAGTCCTAATCCTACTAGGAGTGGAGGAGGTGGACTCCTCCCTCCTAGTTCGGCCGAACCAGATTGGCTTGGAAGCCAAGGCTTCCTCCTATCCTCCTATCCTCCTATATATACTAGAGGTTTTTAGGGTTTATTCACAAGATTTTCAACCACGTGCAACCCTACCCTCTAGTCCATAGTTTCTCCTCTAGATCGGATTTCTGTAGTGCTTAGGCGAAGCCCTGCCGGAATAGCTCCACCACCATCGCCGGAGCACTGTCACGCTTCTGGAGAACTCTTCTTACTCTCCGCTCCTTCTTGCTGGATCAAGACGTCAGAGATCATCATCAAGCTGTATGTGTGCTGATCGCGGAGGTGTCGTCCGTTTGGCGCTAGATCGAAAGGATCGTGATCAAGTTCGTGGGATGGATCATGATCAAGTTCGCGGGAAGGGTCATGATTGGATCGCGGGATGGATCATAATTGGATCGCGGGACACACGGCGATTTGGATCGCGAAGACGTTCGACTACACCAACCGCATTTCTTAACGCTTCCCGCTTAGCGATCTACAAGGGTACGTAGATCCACTCTCCCTCTCGTAGATGCTCATCACCATGGATAGATCTCCGTGTGCGTAGGAAAATTTTTGTTTCCCATGCAACCTTCCCCAACAGTGGCATCACGAGCTAGGTCTATGTGTAGATGAGAGCTCGAGTAGAACACAAAAGGTTTGTGGGCGTTGATGCTTAGATTGCTTCCTCCCTTGGTCAGATTTTGGTTCAGCGGTATTGTGAGATGAAGCGGCCCGGACCAACATTACTCGGACGCTTACGAGAGACCGGTTCCCTCGACCGCAACTTTTTGCATAGATGGCTTGCGGGTGCCAGTTTCTCTCACTTTAGTTGGATAGGATTCGACAAAGGCGGTCCTTGAGAAGGTTGAAAAGCAACTAGTGTATCACCATTGTGGTTTTTGCGTAGGTGAGAATTGTTCTTGCTACATACCCGTAGCAGACACGTAAAACATGCAACAAGAATTAGAGGCTTTATCATTTATTTTTATATTGCTATAGTTGTTCAAATATTTAAAATGACCCTTGTTATAATCATGTCCATAATTATCAGACATAGGGAACATTTTGTAAGGGCATATTGAATTTGTTGAGTTTCCACAACTTTGAATTAATTTGATTCAAATATGAGCTTTGGGTTTCTTTTAGCCCCCATTTCATGTTGAATCAATATTGAAACATGATGCACACACATGCTATCCTATGACATCTAGTTAGGGATGCGACAACTCACCCCCACTCAAAAGAATCTCGTCCCGATATTTTGAAGTCGTCGGGAAGAGCGCGGGGTACTCTAGTCTAAGATGATCTTCTCTTTCCCATGTGGCCTCCTTTTCAGAATGGTGTGACCAATGAACCTTGAGAAACTTGATGTTCCGTCGTCGAGTGGTACGCTCAGCTTGATCAAGAATACGAACAGTGTATTCTCGATATGTAAGGTTATCTTGGAGATCAAGCTCTTCATGGTCTACCTCATGGACAGGGTCCGAGAAGCAACGCCTAAGTTGCGAGACGTGGAAGACATCATGAACCTTGGAAAGATGCGGTGGAAGTTCCAATTGGTAGGCAACCTCTCCTCGTTTAGCAATAATGCGAAAAGGTCCACTGTAACGAGGAGCCAACTTGCCCTTGATACCGAATCGATGGGTACCCTTCAGAGGCATAACCCGAAGGTAAGCCTTCTCGTCAACTTCATAGGTCACAGCCTTATGATGGCGAACATATTGGCTCTTTTGACGAGATTGGGATGTTTTCAACTTTTCACGAATAATGCAAACTTGCTCCTCTGCATCTTGGATCATATCCGGGCCAAAGAGTTGCCTCTCTCCGGCTTTTGACCAGTTAAGAGATGTTCGACACCTTCGTCCATAGAGAACTTCAAAAGGGGCTTTGCCCAAGCTTGATTGATAACTATTGTTATATGCAAATTCGACAAATGGAAGACATGTCTCCCAATTCATACCGAAGGATATAACACAAGCTTGGAGCATGTCTTCGAGAATTTGATTGACTCGCTAAACTTGACCACTTGATTGCGGGTGGAAAGCGGTGCTAAAGGATAGATGAGTCCCCACAGCAGTTTGAAAACATTCCCCGAATCGGGAAGTAAAGATACTTCCGCGGTCCGAGTTAATCTCCAATCGAACACCATGAAGAGATACTATTCGAGAAACATATAACTCCACTAGCTGGCTAGCAGTTATACTCTCCCAAACAGGAAGAAAATGAGCCACTTTGGAAAGGCGGTCAATGACCACAAAGATAGCATTATTCCCTCTCTTGGTCCTAGGAAATCTGGTAATGAAATCCATACCGACCTTATCCCATTTCCATTCGGGAATAGCTAAAGGTTGAATGGTGCCAGCAGGCCTTTGATGTTCTGCTTTCACGTGACGACAAACGTCGCAATTAGCAACGAACTGGGCAATTTCTCTCTTCATCCTAGTCCACCAGAACCTCTGGCGTAGGTCCTGATACATCTTGGTACTACCCGGATGAATTGTGAGAGGAGAATCATGAGCCTCCTTAAGGATCAACTGTCGTAGATGTTGCTTCTTCGGGATCACCAAGCGGTTCTCAAATAAGACAACACCCCGATCATCTTCCGAGAAGCATCTAACATTACCCTTCTTAATGTTTTTCTTGATCCGAGATATCCCGGCATCATGCTTCTGGGCTTCTATAATTTGATCCGTAAAAGTATGTTTCGCCACCAGGTTAGATAGGAATCCTTGAGGAACAATGTGAAGGTTTAACTTCCGAAATTCCTCATGGAGAAGTGGTTGACCTTGTTGTAACATCAGGTTGTTACAATAAGACTTACGACTTAGTGCATCAGCCATAACATTAGCTTTCCCCGGGGTGTAAGTTATCCCTAAGTCGTAATCTGTAATCAACTCAACCCACCATCTTTGCCTGAGATTCAAATCCGGCTGGGTGAAAATATATTTCAAACTTTGGTGATCAGTGTAAATTTCGCAACGATTACCCAGAAGGTAATTTCGCCAGGTTTTCAATGCATGGACCACAGCTGCAAGCTCAAGATCATGTGTTGGATAATTATCCTCATGTGGACGCAACTATCGAGATGCGTATGCAATCACATGATGATCTTGCATGAGAATGCAACCTAATCCTTGTCGCGAGGCATCGCAATAGATAACAAAGTCCTTAGAGAAGTCTGGTGGCACCAGAACGGGAGCAGAGGTCAGTCGTCTTTTCAACTCCTGAAAACTGTGCTCGCATTGTGGAGTCCACTCGAACTTTTTATCTTTCTTGAGGAGTTCAGTTAGAGGTTTCGCAACCTTGGAGAAATTCTCAACAAAGCGGTGACAATAGCTCGCTAAGCCAAGGAAACTCCAAACTTGCTTAACCGATTCAGGTTGAGTCAAATCAAGGACGGCCTGAACTCTCTCGGGATTGGCAATACCTTTACCAGAGACCACGTGGCCTAGATAGGTCACTTTTGGCAACCAAAATTCACACTTGGAGAATTTGGCATACAGATGGTGCTCTCGAAGTTTCATCAATACCAGCCTTAGATGATCGGCATGTTCCTGTTCGTTCTTCGAATAGATGAGTATGTCGTCGAGGTAAACCACGAAGAATTAATCCAAATACTCCATGAAGATCGAATTCATCAAGCGAGAGAAGGTGGCTGGGGCATTGGTTAAACCGATGGACATGACCGTGTACTCATATTGGCCATAACGAGTAACAAAAGCCGTTTTTGGAATGTCCCCATTTCTAATTCTGATTTGATGGTATCCCAACCTCAAATCCATTTTGGAAAAGACAAAAGGATCCAGAGAGTTGGTCATACAAATTGTTGATCCTGGGGAGCGGATACTTGTTCTTTATGGTGACCAGATTCACTGGCCGATAATCCACAACCATCCGATTCGATCCATCCTTCTTCATGACAAAGAGAATGGGACAAGCCCAAGGAGAAGAACTAGGACGGATGAAACCTTTCTTCAAAGCCTCGTCGAGTTGAATTTTAAGTTCGTCTATTTATAAGGGTGCCATCTTATAGGGTCTTCTAGCTATTGGGACAGTCCCTGGAATGAGCTCTATCACAAACTCAACATCTCTGACAGGAGGAATTCCTGGCAGTTCTTTTGGAAAGACATCCAGAAAGTCACGGACTACCAGAATATCTTCTAGTTCTGGAAGAGGGCTAGCATTGAGGAAATAGGGTTGGCGCTTGGCTATTCGAATGGAGACGTTAACTATCTCACCCGATGGATGTGTAAGTTGAACATTCTTAGTATGAGTATCAATCTTAGCATAGTGCGCTTTCATCCAATCCATGCCTAAGATGATATTGATGTCCGAAGACTTGAGGGCTATCAAAGATGCTAGGAAGACTAGCCTATCCATCAGAATCTCATTATCATGGCTCACACTAGAAGTTTGCCACTTCAAACCAGGAGTCTGAACTACTAAAGGAGTAGGCATATCACAAAAAGACATGTTATGCAACTGTGCATAACTTTCTAAGATGAAAGAATGAGATGCCCCAGTATCAAATAGAACGGATGTTGGATGACTATTGACAAGGAGCGTACCTAGGATAACATCAGGATCCTCAATGGCTTACTCAGCAGAGACATAATTCACTCATCCACGAGCAGGAGCTGGCTTCACATAGAAGGCTTTTCCCGGCTTCCCATGTCCAGCGGGCTTAGCATCGTTCTGAGGACAATCATGAGATTAGTGTCCTGGTTCCCCACATTTGTAACAAACCACGGTGGCACGGGGAGCAACATTGACAGGCGGACCTCCAAATGGCCTGGCTGGAGGATTGGGCTGTGCTGGGCGAGGTACCTGGAAGGATGGCCTCGCGGTGTATCTTGGCGGCAGAGCTACGTTGGGCACCCACACCCGGCATTTGTTGGAGCCCGAGCCAGATGTGGGGCTGAAGTCACGGTTGTGCTTCCTCATGGCCTCATAGTCAGTTTGTCCAGACTCGGCATTGATAGACTTGTTGACGAGAGCCTGGAAGGTTGTGCACTCATGCAGGCGTAGATCTCAACGGAGCTCACGGTTAAGTCCCTTGTGGAACCTAGCCTGTTTCTTGGCATCGGTTGAAACTTCCTCCGGAGCATAGCGAGCAAGATTGCCGAACTCACGGCTATAGACATCCACAGACAGTCTTCCCTGGATGAAAGCACAAAATTCCTCTCTCTTGTGATCCATCAGCCCTTCTGGGATGTGATGGGTATGGAACGCCACGCTGAATTCTGCCCAAGTTGGTGCGGGGCCTGCGGGACGCATGGCTTCCTAATTTTCCCATCACAGATTGGCGGGTCCTTCCAGAAAGTAAGTAGCAAAGGTCACCTTGTTGGCCTCGAACACATTGGCAGCCCAGATCTTGCAGAACATGCTGGACAACCAGTCATCCGCATCGACTGGGTCGACCGAATGATGATACTTAGGTGGGCACAGCTTGATGAAATCACCGAGTGACATGCCATCATTTTGATCATTGTGGGGAGCACGCGTTGTGTTCTGCTCAATTCGTTCCAACAGCCTGTTGATCTCTCTCTTGTTCCTTTCAGCTTCAAGCATCACTTCTGCCAAAGAAGGCGCATGTGGCAGGTCCTCTTGCCTTGGCTGGCTTCCCTCGCCCTGCTCAGGGGCAGGCACAAGGTTATTCCTAGTTGCCACCATCCTGGGAAAACAAACCCACAGCTTAGCCATAGAGGATAACAACTCTAAGACATGAGATAAGGAATGTACTGGACAACATGGCATGCAGGGTAAACACCCAAACAACATGGTAATAACAACTGCCATATGAACACCATGATTCATACACACCATGACATAGTTCAGTACAAGCCCAAGCTGAAAACAAACTACAGAGAGATGACACAACTCATCGGAGACATTACAAGCTTCCTATACATTATCTATCTACACCTCCGGAACTCAACTCTCGACCTCGATCATATCCCACAAGACACGCAGGACTGTGGCGATACGACTACTACCATACTAGTACTAACATCCACGTACTCAAGCATCGCTGTAGAATGCCTCATACAGGTTACCCCCGTGACCCGGGAGCTGAACCTGAGGATCTGGAAACACTCTAGCCTGTGATCCCTGGAAACCATAAGGAGACGGATGTGGCCTTGGTCCCCTTGTTGGCGGCAACAGCGGTCCTCGAAGAGGGGTGATGCCTCCAACATCGGGCCAGTCTACGCGCGCTGGCAGATGAGTCTGCGATGGGGTCAGCATCTCCAAATCTCCATAGCCTGTCTGCACGACAGGTGCCAACTGCGTCAGGGCTGTCCAAAGACGTGCACGGGTGGCATAAAGATCCACGCAAAGGGCACTTGCATCACAGTCCCTGTTCTCCAACATCTGAGCGATCACCTGTAGCCTGGGATCCTCATGGGAATGATCACAGTAGGCTGCACTAAGATAACCATCCTTTCCTCCCATGGAAGCAGGAACATAACAGAACTCTGTGTTCTGAAGGACACCATGGTGAAACCTCATGATAGTCAGCATGGTGTAGGCAGCCTCCTGAACTGCCATATCTATGGTGACACCTAATCCATAAGTCCAGTGAAGCGGCTCTGCAGCTCCAGGATATGAAGGATATATCTTAACAGTACACAGATACTGACTCTGGTTGAAATCTCGATGTTGTTCCTCCACTGTGTACTCTGGGTACCAACGCTAACCAGCCTCCATCGTAACTCTAACCAACATGGCCATGTGACCCGGTACATCGATGCACCTGGTCAGACGGACCACCTGACGGGAAGGACGAGGGGGCATCTGAAACAGAGAATGATACAAAGACATTAGAGATTCTAGCAGAAATTGGACAGCATAACGGCTGTAATTGCTCAAAAAGGATTTTGAGACAACTGCAAAAGATTGGAAAAGCGTAACCACTCGACTTTCTAGACTCTAATCTCTTCTCCATCTGTTGTCACACCAACAATACTCTAGTACCGACATTCACTTGCAAACAAGCTAGCTAGTGGTCCATGGTTAGTAACTCGTCATCCTAAGCAATAGATGAGAAGCCTAGTTCCTATCCCCGTAGAAAAGATGAGAAAGACTCAGCATAGAATAACTTGGGAAGAGGAGTAAAAAGAGCCTTACGTTCCCTTCCACAATGAATTCCCCTACTTTTCTATAGTGTTTCTAGACTCAATTTTGACCGGTTTGGGTTGGTAGTCCTACAGTCAGTCAGGCTCTGATACCAACGCTGTCGGGACCCCGATCCTAAGTCATATGAATCCAGGTTATAACATATCACATCACTTTGCGGCCTCACGCATGGTAAGCTCCACGGCTGCAGCCTTACCTTAGCCGGGACCGTTTGCGTCTTTTAGCTCACGTATGTGAACATGTCGCTGGCAATCAAACGATAGAGAACCCGGGCCGACATGACTAGTCATAGAACCCAAGTGACACATTCGTACGGAAACAGATATACGTAACCCAGCAATGCAGGTGTCGGCCTCAAGCGTGTGTAGACGAGTCATAGCAAGCTACAAGGACTCCGTTACGCCATGAGACATAAATGCCATCACTGCACGTAGACGAGTCGTAGCAGGCTACAGGGACTCCATTACACTGCGAGACATTTCCCCTAAGGGACAGACACAGCAGCAAAGAAGGATACATGCCGGTCCATCGATGTGTTTGGAGCAGTAGCAAGCTACCATGGCTCGGTGGAAGCACAAAAAGGCAGTTTCCCGTAAAGAGTACTACTAAGGGCACATGACTAGGTGTCGGATCTCATACATACCGTTGCACGTCACACGTACACACGACATGCCCGATATGCATAGATACAACCATGGCATCACAACATAACCATACACCAACTTTTATTTAAGAGGCTCAGACGAGCCTTGGATAGTATGTTCTTATAGGTAGGGGTCACATGACCCGACACTCAAGTCATACAAACAAGTTCATACAAACCAAGCGGAAGCATAAAGTTGTCTGAGTACAGACAGATGGAAGGGTAAAAAGGCACATGGCCTGACTATCTATAGCCCGCCACGGGGCATAGGTCGTAGCTGGGACACCAGCTATTCGGCATCGTCGACATCTAGAAAGAACCCACCTGATGGGTCCTAGGTCTCATCTGCAACATTTATTAAGCAAACGTGAGTACAAACGTACTCAGCAAGTCTTTAAAACAGACGTAGTCTATTCATGCTCATGTATCAACAAGGGGAGTGGTGGAGTTTATGCAGCAAAGCCAGCTTTGACTCATGGCTAACCTACACTACACAATTTTAACTTTTTGTTTAAATTTTAGATATTGCACACAAGTCCACTAACTCCATGAGAATACACCACCATGGATTCACTTCCCTCTCCTGGGAGAGTGCCATCCATGGTACTCACACTTGTCTTGATATTTTTATGACTATCCATTTGACTATCTATGAACAGCATAAGTTATACAAGTAGTCCATATCCGAGGACACGGCTATTCGAATAGTTTCATACCCTACAGGGGTGTACTTCTTCAGACACGCTCTCGCCACTTATCGTTGTGTGCTCATATAACCTTGCACCTCGGCAACCTTCAAGCGGAAGCCCAGCGAGGGAGTCCGCCATGACCGTCAACCACATCAGACCTCTAGTCCAGGCTATCGCCTATTTGAGACTAAACCCGCACAAAAGTCTGGCCGAAGTTTCCATTACGGCCCTGACGGGGATATACCCCATGGTATGACCCGGCCTAGCGACTCATAGGAGACCCGGCCGAAGACATGACATCTTATTTATGACCCGGCAAGCGGGTCATAGGATGACCAAGCCCAAGACCCGGCGGGTGAGCCGGCGCCAGGCGGCTCACAAGAGAAGGCCGACAAGAGAGAAGGATTCCCTTAAAGGAAATAGGACCCGGAGTAGGATTCGTGAAAGACTAGTCCTAATCCTACTCCTAGTAGGACTCTATTTGTAAAACTACCCTCTCCACTTATATAAGGAGGGGTAGAGCACCCCTAGAGGGACAAGTTCTCAAGAGACACAAGTCTACAAATTTAGACAACACAAGAGATTAGAGGCACAAGAGATTAGAGGTAGCAATTAGCACCCTTGTAACCAAGAGATCTTCATCATCATCAATACTAGACAAGCAGGACGTAGGCTTTTACCTCCATCGGAGGGGCCGAACCTGGGTAAAACTCCGTGTCTTCTCGATTCCGATCAACCCCTTCAAGCCACCACGTAGTTGTGTCTCGCCCCAAACCTAAGTTCGTTCACCCGGACATCTGCCGTGACAAATCCACGACACTTGGCGCCCACCATGGGGCCGCGCATGGTGGTAGTGTTCTTGGAGGGCACACTTTCAGGGATCGAAAAGCTCATGATCACCAGAGGAAAAAGAGACGGCACGGAAGGATAGACATCAACTTCAAGTTCATCAGTTGAGATTGAAAATATTCAGGGATAATAGAAATCAGATCAGGGCAAACAATAACTTCAGCGACGGCAGCACACACGTAAACCTCCAAATCAATAACAATTGTTGTTGAGGGGGCCGACACAAATTGCAGAAGCAAGCTCTAGAAATCCCAAGTCCACAGCCTGCCCACGGGCTAGCTGCATTGATATATGCTAATCAGAAAAGAAACAACGACATCTGTCAGACCAGGAATCCACCAGAGCTTAGAAGAGCTACCGCCGTCTAGCATCAATCCTGAACTTGGAAGCGTTATCATGACGTTTCTGCCAGAGAGCACGTTGCTTAGGTAATAATGGAACAATTCTGTTTGAGGCAATTAGCAACATCCAAAGAGGAGAAAGGCTGCGTCCCGGATCGGGAGACCGGCCCTAACTACGACACGTCCAGTCCAACGCTTAATTTTGGATATTTGATCCAACAAACTCCATGGGCCATAAAACTGTGTCCGACCACATCTAGCCTCGTACGGCTTCATCAATCACGACCGCAGTATGACCGGCTCTGTGCTAAACGCATAGCCCTCTGTACCTGAGCGGACCGGTCAACTTCAATGCACCGCGGGGGGAGCTCCTCGTCTCGCCGAGCACAGCCAGCCGCTAACACGCCCCCGCTGCTGTGGCTCTGCTCTGACTCGCTACGCTCGCTGAGCCGGCCAGCTCCTGCCGCGCCCACCGATGTGGCTTTGTTCCGCATCTCCTTGGGTCGCCCCGGTTGTTCTGCGCGCGCCTCTGCAGCAAGCCGCCAATGGAGCGGGCCATGAGCCGCCTCTGTTGTGCCCTCTGCGTGCCTCACCGCTGCGTTTCGCCGGCCATCAAGTTGCTTCGGCTGGCCACGCCTCTATCCGAGCCTATGGCCGCCAACGTTGCTCTGCCTGCTCTGCTCCTAGGTTCGGCCGACGCTTGCTCCCTCTGCCACGGACCGGCGCCGCCGAGCCGCCACCGCGAAGCTCTGCCTCCACATCGACCCGCCGATGGCCGCCGCCTTGGCTCGCCCCACCCCACCAATCGCCTTGGCCGCACCGCAAGACACCTCGTGTCGTAGCTCCGCTCGGCAAGCCGCCATGTGCTGCAGCCCCACGTCGACCGGACCGGTCCCCAGCTCCGCCTCGCTACGAGTCCGCCTCCAATTCACCTCCGTGCTGCAGTCCGTTGACTCTCCGGGCCAGCTCACACCCCTCCGCCTCACCTTCTGCCTGCACATGTGATGCTCGGCGTCTCTGTGCCGCTGTGCCATGGCCGCCTCCCCGGCTCGGCCTCACCACCATCACGGGCCGCCGCCATGCGCCACCCCCGCTCCATGAACTGCTCCTCCGCCGTGAGCCGGCCCCGCTCCGGCTCTCCCGTACCCACCTGCTCGCACCATGGCTCGCCAGCGCATCCCCTTGCTGCTAGGGCCTCACCCCGGCCCCGCATCAGTTGCCTTCCACCTCCCTTGCGTTGCATTGGTTGTCGGGGGAGGGAGGAGAAGTGGGAGCCAGGCATTAAAAAAACAGGTTAGCCGGGTGAAAAAAAAGGTCCAGTTGCTCGTTTGGTCTATCACTACGCGCCTGCCCACAGTCAAACTTTTAGAGGAAGTGGGACTTGATATTACCCACAGCCAAACTTGTTGGTATCCATGGAAAGGTCGTGGTCTAAAAGTACCAACGGCGGACAAACGTACCAACGCTCCAGCAGCTACAACGAGTCTCATCAATCGGACGGACGTATACACGCATCATGTGTCATTCTAATAAATCAGGTGCTATCTAGCCTGTTTATTTTATCTATATATATTATTATTTTTGAAAAACAATTAATTTGCCTACAATATTTTTTACGCAGGAGAATTATTCACTACAAAGGTGGCGTTATATTGCCTGTTTGTGCCAATCAACGCCACGGCGACTCGCCGTTCGTGCTGGCTTACAAATGCATACACCAGTACAAGCCGTCCAACAGACAAGCGCATAAACTGCCGCCACTACAGTTTGGTTCACTTCAAACAAACAGCCGGAATGAACCATCAACCGGATCATTGAAACAATTCATACGGGATCATCTATAACCCACCACGGTCAACCTCAAACTTCCAGTGAAGATCCTCAAGCCGCCTCTTCGAGTCAACTTGAGGCTCGGGGGCTACAGACATGGCAAGACACATTTGGTCGTTTTCAATGAGAAGCCCGGATCTTTGCAAGATGAAATTTTCCGGCTCAGAAATTTGAGTTGAAGTGGTTTGTTCGCCGTCAAAACGGCTGATCTATCATCCGGCTTTATGCCCTATCAAGTGATGTTGCAGGGAGGCTTCTTGCCTTCGGGTATAGCTTACATCTCCCCTGCATAGTCTGCTTTTACGCTGTTGCAAGGAGGCTTCTTGCCTTCAGGTATAGCTTACATCTCCCTTGCACAGCCGGCGTTATGCACAATTAAGCACTGTTGCAAAGAGGCTTCTTGCCTTCGGGTATAGCTTACATCTCCTTTGCACAGCCAGCTGTTATTAAACTATTGCAAGGAGGCTTCTTGCCTTCGGGTATAGCTTACATCTCCCTTGCACAGTTGGCTTTATGCCTAATTTGGTTACATTAAGCGTTGTTGTTGATGGAGGCTTCTTACCTTTGGTATAGCTTACATGACCCTAAGACAACAGCGTGTACACCAAATTCCAGTTGCTTATCAACTACGGCCACCGAAGGGGGCTTCTTACCGACGGGTATCGCTTATCTCACCCTAATGGCCGGCTTTATGCCACTTCCGGTTACTTATTAACCCCGGTTGTCGAAGGGGGCTTCTTACCGACGGGTTCGCTTATCTCACCCTAACAATCGGCGTCTACGCCAAAACTCAGTTGCTTATCAACTGTAGCTATTGAAAGAGGCTTCTTGCCTTCGGGTATAGCTTACATCTCCTTTCAAACAGCCAGCTTTATCAGTAAGCCGTGGTTGTCGATGGAGGCTTCTTGCCTTCGGGTATAGCTTACATTACCCATCGACAGCCGGCATCCGCGCCTAAAACTGTAGTTGTTGAAGGAGGCTTCTTGCCTTTGGGTATAGCTTACATTCCCTTCAAACAACCGGCTTTATGCCATTCCGGCTCATTAGTAGCCATGGCTGTCGATGGAGGCTTCTTACCTTGGGTATAGCTTACATTACCCATTGACAGCCGACATTCGCGCTTACAATATTTGCTGTCAACAGGAGGCTTCTTACCTTTGGGTATAGCTTACATTACCCTAAAAACAGCTGGCTTTATGCCATTCCGGTTGACATGTCAGCCGTGGATTATTCAAGGGGGCTTCCCACCTCTAGGTTTTATCTCTTAAGATGAGCCGCTGTTAAAGTATTCTGCAAAACCAAATGGATTTTTTAATAGCCAACATGGCTGGATCTTCATGGTTTATCATAACCAGTAATAAATGATTGGGATTTTTTCAAACCAGCTCGGAGAAATTATTATCTTTCAAGAGCCGCCCTATCAGATATAATGTCATGTCATCTAATTGGCCGGTTCTCGGATTTCTTTAATTGTGCTCTGTAGTAATCTACAACACTCACGGATTTCTTAAAATTATATTTGCCAGGTTGCACCGTAACCACGAGCAGGAAGTTCATGTCAAAAACAAAGGAATTATTCCAGGATATTCATTTCGGGTTATATTACGACCACGGTCAAAGATTCATTCAACAAATTATGGTGAGACGTATTATTCTCACATAGTCCCGAGTCACCGTAGGCAGACGACCCGACACTTGGGGGCTACATTATCCAAGTCCAAGTTTATATCAATTATGCATGTCCCATGTCGCTGCAAGCATGCACCACGACACTTGGGGGCTAATGCAAGCCAGTTTTCAAACCATTACATTGTCAGCAAGACCATATTATCTCAAGGAGATGAGCCGGCCTTTCTATATTTTTACAAGTCCCAGCCCAGTAAATTCTTACTGACCCAGCACTTGGGGACTACACCACTCAGATCAAACTTTCTAAAAAGTCCCAAGTCGTCACAGGCGTGCGACCCAGCACTTGGGGGCTACAGTATTCAATTGTTCCAACAGATTAAGAGAGTCAAATTGAAGACCCGGCACATCACATTCTGATGAGCCGGCCCTTGGGGGCTACACCCGCCGAAGCATTATAAGGTATAAAGCAATTATAAGTCCCAGATTGCTGCAGGCAGGACAACCCGACACTTGGGGGCTACACAGTCCAAAATATTATTGCAAAGCACCAAGTTATCATGGATAATCTCAGAGCTTCGAGGCTACAGGTAATATGGACATATCAACAACTTTGAGGAGAATTTTCAAGATGTTAAATATGGAGTTCAGTTCTTAGACCCAGCGTCACCAACACTTATGACCCGGTGTTACCAAAAGATCATAACCCGCTGGATTTTATATAAGCCGCCCTGCTTCACAACAATGGAAGTCCGGCTTTACATCAGATGGATTTTCATCTCA
Organism: Hordeum marinum; assembly: GCA_022496015.1. Lineage (NCBI taxonomy): Eukaryota > Viridiplantae > Streptophyta > Magnoliopsida > Poales > Poaceae > Hordeum > Hordeum marinum. The sequence continues at coordinate 227,407,584 of CM039677.1, read as the reverse complement.
ATATTTTTTATCAAGTCAGTTGGATTCTAATTACTTGACCCGGAATCACCAATGATAATGACCCGGCGTCATCAATAATTATTACCCGGCAGAGATGACCCGGCAAGAGTATTGGAAAGCCGACTCAATGGCATATGGGTATTCTATTCTCAATATTTTTCAAAAGACATTGACAAGCAAGATGATTACCAAGACGACTCATTCATATGGAGAAAGGACCCGGATTTCTGAGAAGCCATTTTATAAGCCGGCCAAAGGAGAAAGCCGGCCACTTAACATATTTGTTACTCTTATTTCAGGAGCTTACCATGAATAAATTCAAGCTAACTTGGGGGCTAATGACGGGGATATACCCCATGGTATGACCCGGCCTGGCGACTCACAGGAGACCCTGCCGAAGACATGACATCTTATTTATGACCCGGCAAGCGGGTCACAGGATGACTAAGCCCAAGACCCGGTGGGTGAGCCGGCGCCAGGTGGCTCACAAGAGAAGGCCCACAGGAGAAGGCCCACAAGAGAGAAGGATTCCCTTAAAGGAAATAAGACCCGGAGTAGGATTCGTGAGAGACTAGTCCTAATCCTACTCCTAGTAGGACTCTATTTGTAAAACTACCCTCTCCACTTATATAAGGAGGGGTAGAGCACCCCTAGAGGGACAAGTTCTCAAGAGACACAAGTCTACAAATTTAGACAACACAAGAGATTAGAGGCACAAGAGATTAGAGGTAGCAATTAGCACCCTTGTAACCGAGAGATCTTCATCATCATCAATACCAGACAAGCAGGACGTAGGCTTTTACCTCCATCGGAGGGGCCGAACCTGGAAAAAACTCCATGTCTTCTCGATTCCGATCAACCCCTTCAAGCCACCACGTAGTTGCGTCTCGCCCCGAACCTAAGTCCGTTCACCCGAACATCTGCCGTGACAAATCCACGACAGGCCCCAAACGATGTGCGCAGAGTTCCCAAGCCCACCATTCGGGTGACCCTTGGTACACCGTGCCACTGCCTACTGCGTCATAACCCACCCCTAGGGTCAGCGCTACGCATGACCTCCAGCAGGCTATAAACACCAGAAACTACTTGCAACTCCTGGACTAAGGACTAAGCGACTGATAAGTCGAGAGGGGTCGAGTTACCGGAACCCAATGTGTGGTAGTAACTAGTCTTGTATCACAAACACAGAACTCAGTTCCTAAGAACGGTCCCAATGAGACAACCCGCTATGTACTTCTACATAGCCCCTCATCGCTACCTTTACCAAATCGAGTTCATCATAAGCTTATCACATCAGAACAACAATGCTTCACTCTAGTTCATCACCCAGATGAATTAGACCTGACACAACTCTAAGCATAGCAAGCATAGCAGGCAAAGCAAGCTAAGCACATCATGGCACAAGCTTCTACCAGGTATGCTAGGTTGCAACGTTTAGCTATTTACTGTGACAATGATAGGTCATGCAGAAGAATAGGTTGATCTACCGTGTATGACAGACATGTGAACGGTTGTCCTAATGCAATAAACAAGAGCAGGAGCGAGAGAGTGGGATGTTATCGGAATGATCAAGGGGGTTGCTTGCCTTGCTGGGTAGCGTGAAGGTTCTCTCCTTCGTTGGAATACTCGGGGGTATCCTCAGAAGCAGGGCCTACCGCAATGCAGATAAATAGCATTCAATACACGCAAGTGCAACAATATGATGCATGAACATGACATGGTAGCATGTATGGATGAGCTAATGCAACTAGTGTCCAAGTTAATTTGAAGTGAGTTTGAATATAGGTTCAAAATCGTTCTTCATTTCAAATTCCATATTTTAACCTACTAGAAAATGTCAATGTTCTTCTACATAGGTTGCTCTAACATGCATGATAATAGCACCATTGGATTCATTGGATTTTTCTGATAAATTTTCATATATAAATTATTTTCATCTAACCCGCCGGAGTTGCGCCTCCGGCAACCATTTGGCCATGGCGGAGCAGAGGAGGAAAGGGAGCGAGAGAGAGAGCGTGTGAGGGAGAGAGAGAGGAGAAGGAGGGCACAGCGAGGAGGCCTCGCGTTGGCGCTCTCCCAGCCCTCCAGGCCGGCAGCCAGGTAGGGAGGAGGTGGCTGGCGTGTGCCGGCGCACGGTGAGCGCACGCCCCTGTCCTCCTGGCGAGAGGACAGAGATGACTGGCACGGGCTAGATGGGCCGGTTCCCCCCTAGGCCTCTGCTTTTCTTTTTTTTTCTCTGTTTTCTATTTCTAACATTTGTTTTATTACCTTTTCAGGTGCTATTGCTTTGATAAAATATCCCAATTATTTTATAATATCAAGTTTGAATATTTCAAACTCCAATAAAAAGTTTCAGGATATTTAGAAATATAAAATAATGATAATACTTTATTTGGCATTTTCAGAGGCTTTATCATTTATTTTTAAATTGCTCTCTTCAATCCTTCGTCTTGTCTATCAATATCATGTTCTTTCCTTGCTTATTCATTTAACCGGAGTGCTGTGAAATCTTTTCATGATCCTTCCATCTTATGAAAGTCTGATTCTATTCCAACCAAAGTTTGGTGCCTTCCTTTCAATTTGTCCCATCGTATCAAATTTTTCCTCTCTTTCCTACCGAAGTGCTGCCGAAATTTCTTGTGAATTCTTGCTTGTTCTTCATTCTTCATCTCTTTGCATCCTTCAAGATTCATTGGTTTCGCTTGTTTGTCAAAGAAGCAACTAAGTTTTACCTTTTGCTCTTTCTCTTCCCCTTTTCATTCTAGATCTCAGGACGAGATCCTCGTGTAGTGGAGGAGAGTTGTAACAGCCCGGGACCGACACTCCAGAAGATTCCAGAAGATTCCCCTTGTGTTTCCATTCTCGTCTGTGTTTCGTTGGTTGTTGCATTCATCATCGCATCATTCGCATCATCTGCATAGCATCGTCACTCGTTTTCAAAACTTGCATTCGTTCCTAGTTGCCGGTTCTCTCCCTTCTTGTCGTTGCCCGTTTTGAGACCAACCACACATGCACGCGCCCGCGGCATTGTTAAATAAAACCGTTTTTAAGTGCGCGCAAAAATATTCTTGGATTGGGTCGAAACTTGGCGTGCGGTCTTGTTATGTTCTAGGTAGACCGCCTGTTGAATTTCGTTGCATTCCGAGTTCGTTTGATACCCCGTCGGTCAACCGTAGCAGTGTCATCATCGGTATTTTGTCGGACATTTGTCGGTGTTTTAAAAACCTTCGTGTCACGGGCCGCACTTCCCTCTCTTCCCCACATAGCCCTCTGCACAGTCACCATAGCCCCCCCTCCGCTTCCGGACCGTCAAACCATCAACGGGCGGTCCGAAAACGGACAGAGACCGTCATCCCTAGCCCCTAGGATATAAATAGTGCCTCCCCCTTCCTAATTGGGCAGCTAACCCTAATCCCTCCTAGAATCCCGTACCAAACCTCTCCTTCTCCCTCCTCCAGCCGTCAGGCCCACCGAAGCCCATCTGGGCCCGCTCGAGCCCATCCGGGCCCAAATCGCCGTCCCCGAGCTCCCGAGCTTCTGCCCAAGCTCCACGGCGTAGCTCCTCCCGCAGCCCCGTGGCCAGCCGGTCGCCGGAGCCGCCACAGCCTCGCCGGGTCGTCGGAGCCGCCTCGCCGGACTGCCGTCCCGCCGCCCTCTGCTCCTCCTTCCCCCGCCTCGCCTCTGTCCCGCAGGGCGCCGCCATGGCTCGAGCTCGCCGCCCCAAGCCGCCGCCGGTCACCTCCGCGTCGGATCCGGGTCGCCGGCCGCCAG